>OW679196.1:125486384-125660064 GCA_940337035.1 Agriotes lineatus
TTCGCAGTCCTCTCTAACGTGAATGTACATTTATAATTGGTAGACTTCTTCTTTTAGTGGTTTAATTTTTCTATTTTCAATTCCCGTCACATTATGTTTTTGTAAAATAAGGTATGTTTATTTTTGCATTACACTTCAATGAGTTCATTAATGTGTCAATTGTAAATGGAATTACTGTTCTGTAATTGGCACAATAAATTATTATTATTATTATTATGTGCATATTTAGATTTTATTTATTTATAATTATCTATTTTGATTGTTACAAGAAGCCGTCACTGCAATTCGATTTTTTGTTGGATTTTTATAGATTTCCACATAAATCAGCGTATTTTAAACTCAATTCGTTCAAATCAATAATATTTGTAATTCACTAAGCATGTTTTATTAATAAACCTTGACCTCTTAAGTATTTCAGAATTACATAAGATGGGCAAAGGAACGACACAGGATCTAAGAAAACATCTACTGGACCATAACACTAATATTATCACAGAAAAATTAACACAAAATAGAGTGGTCTAAAAGCTGTAAAAAGAAGCATTTTATCGGTACCAAAGAGATACGCAAACTAAAGAATAAAGAGCGAAAAACAATAATAGGTAGAACAGAGGTTGAAAACTGCGACCGAAAATTATATATACTTAGCATAACAAATATAGAGTCGGAAGACATTCTCGAAATTACAGTAAAAGTAAATACAAGTAGTAGGAATGGGCTATTCTGATTGCAACATATTACGTAAATTATTCAACGTGCGAAACATATTTTATTTTAGAGTTTTTAGTTCTGTAGCGGGTCCTCTATTGGTTTTAAATTTAAACATTCTTTTCTATTTGAATTTGAATTTTCAAATGAAAGCTGCGGGTCACGCCTTGAACTTGAGTGAACGTGAAAGTGAGCGTGCGTGAACGTGAGTGTTTAAAGCAAACGTGAAACGTAGTGATGTGAGTGAATATTCACTCACGCGCCCATCTCTAAAAAGTAGCTCAAAAGCATGAAGAACAGCAAATATCCCGGAAATGATAGAATTACCGCAGACATAATGAAAGAGATAAACAATATTGTTATTTAAGGATTAATAAAGCTTTACACTCTAGTTATAAAAGGGAAAAACTTAAAAAATTGCATACAGCCGAAGTAGTTTTCTTGTACAGGAAAGGCGATATATGAAAATTCTATAATTATAGAGTAATAAGTTTTTACTAAAATTATTACGAACAGACTCACATCAAAGTTTTCTTTCCAATAGCTACCTTAACAAGCAGGTGGCCGCTCAGGGTAAAATACTTGCAACTATCTTGGCATACACAGGGTGACAATGCGACCAAGGCAATGCTTATATCTCTGTTTTTTGAGAAAAAATAATTTTCTTCAATGACAATAGCATGATATGCATTATGCACGACTTTATCTTTATCTAAAAGTGAAAAATGTGTAATTAATACATTTTCTCCATTAAATAAATTAAGGTGAATGACATTTCCGATGAACCCGGAAGTCGACCATTTTGATTATATCTGTCTTTCAGTCCGAAATTATTTTTAGTATCCTTGTAATAAGTTTCATCCAAATTCGTTGGTAAGTAAAGGAGGTACAGGCATGACTCTGGTTTCATAGACTATGAAAACGGATTCGATTCGATAGTATGTATGGTGAGACAAAGAGACATAATTTCCCAAAAACTTTACACCCTGGTAATGGAAGACATATTTAAGCATCTAAATTGAGATAATTATAGAGTAAATATAATAGCAAAATATCTGAGTCGGTTGAGATTTTCTAATGACGTAGTAATAACCAGTAAAAGCAAAGAACTACAGTTAATAATAACAGGTTTAAAAACAAGATTATCATAAATGTACACCACGAACCAAGCCTCGTATTAGAAGAGCAGCCCGTTGAATTAGTAACAAGCTGTATACCGGGTGACAATGAAACTTGGGCCATGCTTATATTTCCTTTATTTAGGAATCGATTTGAATGAAATTTGATATGGGGATACTATACATAATTTCTAATTGACGGATAGATATGGTGCCTTCCGGTTTCACCGGAAGTGCCATTAATTTTGATTTTTTAAAGTACCCTACATATTATATTTTTCTGTAATGTACTGCTAAAGTTACATACGACAGTGTTGCCGATTTTTCACTTTTCTAAACAAAAAATTCTTTTTTTTTTAAATTTTGGTTTGAATCATAATAGTTATTTGATCAATTTTATCAATAGCAAATACTTTAACAAGGAATAAAATTTGCTAAACGTGATTTTTAGAACACTATTTTTTATGTTGCACCTACCAAGAGCCACAGTACCATTAAACAAAAAATTTTATTACCAATCTAGCGATATGCATCATGCACTTTTATCTTTATCGAGAACCGAAAAATGTTTAATTCATATTTTTTTTTAAATATTTTTGTGTAATACCCTACCATATTTGACAACACTCTCGTATGTATTTTGAATCATAGATTCCAAAAAAAAAATAAAATATACCAGCCGATCTCTTAAAAAGTCAAAGTTAATAACATTTCCGGTGAAACCGAAAGTAGGCCATTTTGATTGTATCTGTCTCTCAATTTGAAATTATGTTTAATATCCTTGTACCATGTTTCATCCAAATTCATAGATAATTAAAGAAGATAGACCAATGCCCTTGCTCTCATTATCACCCGGTATATACTTAACGCAAGAGATAATGACAAAAAAATATACTATAAAATTAGAAGTTACAAAAAATAAGACAAAGTTGGAAAAGAGAAACATACCAAACTCACTAAAGAGATAGACCAATGGCCTTGCTCTCATTATCACCCGGTATATACTTAACGCAAGAGATAATGACAAAAAAATATACTATAAAATTAGAAGTTACAAAAAATAAGACAAAGTTGGAAAAGAGAAACATACCAAACTCACTAAAGAGATAATATTGTGGTGTCGTAACTATAGTTAGAAAAATCACGTCGGGATCACCAAAATGTTAAAGACTTCGTATTTTATAACAATGCTAAATATTAATGAATTCAATCAAACAGAGCTACGTATTTCAGTTTAGATATGAATTTGCTCTGTTTAGTGAAATTGTATATGAATCATTTTAATTATAATTAAATAATGCAATGTTTTACTATACTTGTGGACACGAAATTTCAAGTAACTTCAACTGCTGTAGTATATCTGATGGAAGGACATTACATTAACGTTCCTACTTGGACATTATATTAGGTTAAGTGGGAAAACAACATTAGTTGAACTTTGCATTTTTTCTGTATCCTAGAAAATAAAGCCATCTATTATTATTATTATTATTTAACAGTTATAACCGCACTGATTTTTCAACCATGGTTAACTAAGTGTATGTGTCAAAGCACTCTAGGACACCACAGTATTTCACCAATGTTAAATACTGGTCCTTATATGTATATGGGGAGCCAACATGAAGCTGAACTAAGGAGAACGCATAAAGGCTGGTAAAGAGCAATGATACGCGTCACACCACAGGATGGTAAAATCAATAGATGAATACAAAAATAGAAAAGAGCAGGATATGTCATACGTAGAATGGGAACATTAAGGTAGACCCGTGGCGAGAGTTAAGGATGACAGGTGGAGAAAGAAGGTAGTAGAACGGAGGTGGAGATATGTTGGAAGACCAGAAGCAAGAAGGAGGGATGACCTCAAGAGAGTATCCTAGGCCGAGTGGACAAACGCTCAAAACAGAGAAGAGAGAATTAACATGGGAAAGGCCTACATCCTGCAGTGGATGGAGATAGGAGCATCGTGATCATGATCCTGATTATTTTAATGATAATTATTATCAGTATATTAACTAAATTAACTCAAGACTTTTCTAGCACCCTCAAGGGGGGTTAAAGAAGTTAATTAGTTGCTAATTGTAGAAAGCTCATTCAGCACATTTATTTGAAATTTAGTATTTCACTTTAAAGATAACACACAATATTGCTATAACCTGTCTAGTTTCCACAAAAAGAATTTGTTTTTTAGATAAATCCAACTGATTTTCAGATAGTCGGCATTCAATCAATAGGAAAGTGCTGTACCTTCGTAACTGAAATGCGATTACTGTTTATTACAATTCTTCGAAAGATGGTTAATAGTAAAATGTTAAATTAGTTTTTACATACATTTTCTAAAATATAGCAGGTGTTATTGAAATAAACAAATTTATACATGATATTCAATTACAGTCTACATCTTAATACTCATTAAATAATTAAATATTGTTAAAAATGGGTGTCAATTAACAAAATTAAATTAAAAACATACATTGAACAGAAAACCACCCCTTAATAGATGAAAACCAACTACACCCATTGTTGACAGAAAACAAAGAAACTAAATAATAACAAGGCCTCCTGATGTAATAACAAATCTCATAAAGGATGAAAAATAGCTGACCATCATTATCACACAACCAATCGCGTCCACTTTTGACATGCGTCTCACAATTTTTTCTAGTTTCGCCTGAGTTTCCCGTATCCAGTTTCTTGCTACTCTGTTTAGATCGATCATCTTGCCGTTGGTTTTCCCTGGCTTCTTTTGATCTCGCTGGAGCTTCATTCCATTATTCGTTTGGTCTACCGGCCACTTTAAACCCTTGACAGATGATCTGCCCAGTTCCATGCCAGTATTGCGATTCCTTCGATGACGTCTTGAACTCCTGACTGTATCCAGATCTCCTCAAGTTTATGTGTTATTGTATTGTTTTCGTTATTACGTTAGTATTGAATCTTCTTGTACCTTTTCCAATACTTTTTGAGACTCGCCTATTTAATTACTTGTACTTTTCTTTGTTTTTTGCATTTTCGCAATTTTTTTATTTTTTACAGCGTTTCTCTTGCAAAACGTTGACTGTGCCTGCTGAATTGCAACTACTATATTTTCGTTATGGTCACTGATATTTAAGTTTTCAAAACTGGGACTTTCCAGATGTTTATTGCTGTTGCTGATGTATGCTTCAGGCAGCTTTGGTGGACTACAAGCATTAAACTTAAATTTTTTGACCATCTTTCTTTTCGCAGATCAATTGTCAATTTGGTTCAAACCGCTCTATGGTCACTCCGGAGAACTAAAAGTTTGTTCAGAGCAGTTTTGTCTTGAATTATGTGATTTTTATCCGCGATTATAATAGCTATTTATGTTGGAAATAAAGGACTTTTTTAGATGAGCGGCAGTTTATGGCCAAGCGAGCGCAGCGAGCGAGGAACATAAATAAGGCCCGTCTAAAAGTCGGTTTTCGTGCAAGTTACATACATAATTTTTTAATCTACTACTTTGGAAGCGTTTTCTCTAATTATAAAATGACAGTTTAATCGAGGAAGTCAGAAAAAGTCGAGGAAGCCATGATCATACCGCAAGTGTCTATTTTGATTTCCACTAATGGTTGTTAGTGTTTTTTGCTATGATTATTATTGCCGAAAATTAAAGTTACTGATTTAAAAGAGCAGGAATTTTCGGTCGCTTTTGCTTTTCGATGCAGTAAAACAAAAAATCAATTTTGTTGGTGCTTCAACCATGTCTTGCCGAAGTTCATATTATATATATTTGTTTCTCAAATTATGCATTTATTGCATGCAGTTTAAGTTGTAGCAAAAATAATTACCAACCTGTCACGTTTTTACTTCGTTTCATAATCAGTTGTTGGAACTTACACCCGGATTGTCTTTAGGACATATCTTTGGTTTAATATCAAATTTACATACCTTACTCGTATTGAAATGCAAGCAATACTTTGGATGTTGTTAACTTGTCTCTGTGAATGAGTAGCCCTACTTCTACTATTTAATTTTCTTCTTCTCCTTTCTAGTAGACTATATTATCTAACATGGATTTAATTTGGTCGTCTGCTTTCCTTCTTATTTTTCAAATTCCTACAATATCCCATTTGACGTATTTGAGTTCATCTTACAATTTTTAGTCCATTGATAGAACCGTTACATTATATTCTATAGCTACGGACAATGTTTGGGTTGATTTTTATAAATTGGAGGGTTTCTGATAGTATCCTTGAGGCAGAGCTTATCAAGGCTGTCAAATTTTTTCTACCCACCTCTGTCACACTTTCATATGTTTTCATACTCGCCATAGAGGTTAGGGTAGGAGAATGGTTAGAATGTTGAAAGGATATCGTAGAAGAGTTGGGTGAGTTTTAGGTTGGAGTCTGATTCTCTTTTGTACTCGTTACTAGGATGTGAGATACAATGAAAAGTTTACGTGAGCAGGATCTCTATTCCTTTAGTAGATCTATTCTTCATGCAAGACTCTGATAGCAATCATATGGAATACTTAAAATACACCAGCTGAGTGGTACATGGGTATTACACGCCCGTTGCACAAAAACGAATAACAGCTACTTGTAAAGTGTTCCAACTATAGTAATATAGCATAGATTATAAAATCCTGGCTGATATATACAGTAGAATCCTGAAATATTCCGAAAAAGTGACACAGTGATGGCAAATATTAATGTCGTTCTAAACGTCTCCTTCTTTATTTTCTTATACAGAAGTTATATGATGTCGATCCTATTTTTGATGATTGGTAAGGCTGTAAAGTGATATGAGAAAACTAATTATCACAGTTGAATATTTTTATAGTAGGTTAAATATCAACTACTTCAGAGATCGTAGAAGACTAACAAAGTTATTGAATTAAAACTTTAAGTGATAGTTATCCTTAAAAATCTCTTCTAATTAAAGGCTTCTCAAGGACGATATTTTTAAGCGAAAATAGCTCAAGCAGCACGAAAAAATGTTTTTAACAACAAAAATTTAATTAATTAAACTGTTCGATAGTTTTGTCAGATTTACTATTCACAGCCACTATGCATTACAATTTATTTTCTGATCAACTAATACAGTAATAACAATTCTCCTACCTCTTCCTATTAAAACGTTAATATAGGAAGGTAACGATAACAAAGACTGCGAGCGTAAAGAAAAAAAGTAAATAAAACCTTGACAGCTGCCCAATAAAACACCAGTAAAACAAAGAAAACTGAGCTTAACGTGTCATATATCTTTCAGTATTACTAACACAAACTACTGATGTAAACGTTGTTATGGTCGACACGTCATGGCGCGAAATATTCAGACAAAAAGAGTAAGGTCATTTAAAGCTTGCATCTCTTCCGGAAGCTTTGCAGTCGAGGTTTAATCTATTGTAAATCCTTACACGTTTTAAACAAAATATAAATGGCGCCGGTCTTTTCACTACAAAAAGCAGCACACATAAACTGCGGTCCAGTAATTCCCGTAATCCTCAGGCACTTCAGATGTCGTAAAAACCCACCCACGAATGGTGAACCAAGTTGGCTGGTTCCATAAAGGTGCCTGTCCTCTCTCACTCGCGCCTCAAAATTTAGGATTTAATTTCCTTTACTGTTATCTTGCACACTTGGCCCTATGTTTATCTAGTTTTCTGGATATTTTCTTATCCCTCAAATCTGTAAGGCGATCTTGGGCTGCAGATTATCACATCGGAATTATGCTTCTTTAGAATTTAGAAATGTGTAAACTTCAAATATCTAAATATTTCTACCTAATATAGTAATAAAAATTCGTGTGTCTACAAAAGCAGGATAACATAGAAATGTATGTAATCGCACACTCAAGAGGGAGCGAATTTGGTAATGATAAAAAAGTTTTATGTCCGCCTAGGGTCGTGAAGCAGGACGCAAGATATGATAGATCTGCAACTAACTTTTCTTGTTACTCGACTTCTATTCCAGTCATTTTCCAAATGTTTTATGTACACTTTGACCATTAAGTTCTATTTCCAGGGAATCGCCCTGTTTTTCATAAGATTGTAATGGAAGCCGTGGGAAATTGTTGAGGCGCCAACGCCCTCTATCGGTTCCTTTTACCAACAGGACTTTACAGAAGCTTTTATTCGTATTGGTTGAAAAATGAACTCGTCCAAAGTTCCCACTTTTATTTTCCGTTCCTATCTTAAGAACATTTCTTAAGACATTTATCTTTTAGCCTTCCAGGATATATTCAAGTTTAAGTGTTTCCAGATTTGTTTTGTTTGTGGTGCTGTACCTCGAGCTTGTCAAGTTTAATTCTTCTAGCGGCTCTGGTAACTTTACGTCGTTTCACATTTAAACTTAGTGGATTTCGGCAAAATTTAAATCGAAGCTTTCAGGGAGCGGCATTATTTATTCAAGGCGATGGGTGCTGTCTGTCGTAAATCAGACTGTGAAATGTTTTGAGTGATTGTTTAACACGCACCTTTCAAAGCAGCAGCAGCAGCCAACTACATTTTTGATACTCGTGACTGCCAGGCTGGATTTTTTTTTAAATATTCGGTTTAACCGCAGAGGAATTCGCGATTCTGAAGTTGGTCCTGAGAGCGACCAGGACTAGGATTCCAGCAAACTTCTAAGCCTTGAATCTAATTTAAAATTAAATCCAAACAATTAGATAACTTCTGAAAGCTTAACCTCAACTGGGATGTTCTATCACCCTTTAAAATTTAACGCAGGTAAGTTGGGGCTTTCCGTTCGCCCAAAATGGTTGGAGGAATGCGACCGCAGCAGGAAGTTCCCGAGATTTTCATACCCCCGATTATCCTCACCTGCTGGAGCCACTTTAAAATGCTGGCCAATAATAATTCGCGGCAAACGCGCAATTAACAACTCGCAGAGCGGTCTCTAATGACACGGAAAATCTTAGTTGAGACCCAATTTCCTTTCTTCTGTCAGCATCCCTAACTACCCCTATCGCTTAAGTGCAAGTTTTAGAGCAACAACCCTATCTATTATTGAAGATCTCTTTCATGTTGAGAAATAAAGCGCTAAAATATCTGGAACTGTAGCCCCGGAGAGAAGGGCCGATCGATTCAAGTTTGATATTGACAATCAGTTTTGCTGTGTACCACCTGAACAGTATTTTCCCAAATGGCCAATTTGGAAATCCGACAAGCATAGCTGGATGCCCAGTTTTACTGTTTTCTTTTCCTGGAGCTCCAATCGGTTTCTGAAAAGACATACTAATTCTAGATATTCAATTGGCAACACTTACCTTTTCCCATATATCGGCTATTGTTTTAATACAATTATGTATTAGTTCAGTAATATCAGGATTTGCCTAAAATCGATTAAAGTTTAAAATTAAACATTTACACTGCACTAAGATGATTACAAATTGGGCACACACTGAGCAAGGTACACTAACTCAGAAATTTCGATCTTATATGCAATATTAACAGCCAATGTTGCTACAGGGAGCTGAAGTAATATTTATTAATTACTCATATTTGATCAAGACCGATGGGGTATTAAATTAAGCAGAACATAGATCAAGGTAGTGTGTATCTAAGGAATAAATTAGACGTAGGTTTACCTGCATTAACGCTCAATTTGGAAGTACGACGTGTTACGGTTACGAAAAGGTGCCGATTTAATCGATCTTCATCTTGTCCAGTCGCTAATTTCGTATTGGGCATTAGAGATGGGAGTTAATATTTAGCTTCTATAACTTTCTATAACATTTTTAAGTTACATAGTCCTTGTTACACAGTTTCGACTATATTAATTATAAATATCTCTCTTACAAGAGACGATCTTATTTTATAATTTAATATTATTTAAGAAAAAACTTGCATAACCACTTGAAAATATTAAATTGTATAATATTTTGTGCAGCTTGTATGGCAGTTCACTTTACTTACTGATAATTCGGTTAAGAGTATAATCAAGTTATCTCAAAACTCGGCTGCAGAAGGAAGTAATTCTTAGATAGCTTACAGCAATATTTTCTCAAGGCCCCTTCGAATCACCACAAAAAAGTCCCAAAAGATTTATTGTAGGTAACACCTCTAAATTTTAAAAAATCGTCAGGCATATTGGAAATATCAAAAAATCGACCTAGTGGCTGAACTTGCTTTAGGAACCTGCAGTTTTTGCAAAATTGTTTACCATATATTTGGAAATAAAACTACAAGCTAATTCTTGCCTTAGATATTCATTAAATTATGTTTTCCTAGAAAACAAGGCAAAAAATGCATTTTAAATGGTTATAGCAACACGGAACAGAATAGGTCATACAAGATACACCCACAGTTACCTTCTTACAAAAGAACTACAACCTACATGTGATGTATGTCAAATTCCGGATACCATCAAACATATCATCATAGATTGTCCAAAATACGCACAACAACGAACAAGATATAATATCCCTAACAATGTTGTCGAAGCACTTGGTGGAAACCTCGAAAGCCTACAACGAACTATAACTTTCCTAAAATACATAAATTTAAATAATAAACTGTCAATAAGTCTGTATAAATTCTCTAATGACCCATAAGTGGTCGATACATCACCAAATAAAGAAAAAGCTTTTTTTCAGGTTGTCTTTTTTCTTTAAATTAAATTTTAAATGCTTTTTGAACCATTTTTGTTATGACAGCTAAAATAGTTAAACGAAGAAGTTAATATTGCATCATTAAAATTGGGCAAATTACACTTTACAGTCTATCAGTTATTTCAGAATATAAATAAGCATTAAGAAAAATGATAATATAGCAAAATAGCGGAAGCAGGAAAGGTAGACTAACTATTAATTATGGCAAGACAAAGCTTTTATCAAACATAACACAATAAGCTAAAATATAAACAAGATACAATATATTTAGGATAATTTATTTCCTGTAGTAATATAGGTACATATTAAGAAAATTAAATGACAGACTTAACATCGTTCTAGTTAGCTAAAATCGAAATTTGAACAACCTTTTGCTTGAAAACTTTCAATTAAAGTTTAAATATTTGCATTTAGCACAATAATAGTAATAACTTTTATAGAAAAATAAAACTATAATTTTTATTAGAATAATAAAGTAGATGTAAATATCTAACTACGCAGTGGTTACAATAGAATAGAAGTAAAAATTGGAAAAACTTTGTCTTTTTATGTATATATCAATTTTAAAACGATTGCCTTGTAAGTAAAAATGGTTTTTCAGAAATTGTATTATTGATTTATATTGAGTAAAATGTGTACATAATGTGTATATAATAAACTCCTCCTCTATGGGAATTTTCTAATCGAAAACAAACGAATGGCCAGTTAAATTAAAAGAGATATTCTACGACGATCCATTTTCAAAACCTAAAATTTCTATTTCCTTTTTAGTATACTGTGGTCAGCTGAGTACATGACTGTTATTGTATACAGGGCACACATGCGTTAAAAATATGTACAACTATATTCTTCGTCGGCAGCATGGGCGAGCGGTAGGGCGTCAGGCTGCGGTGTCACGGTACGGGGTTCAATCCCCGCAACTGGCGTCGCCCCACTCAGTCGCTTTAAAAATTGGGTACCGAAACCACAGATGTGGAAGTAGGTAAAGTAAGGCAAACGTCGAAGGCGTGATGCTAACCACATCACCTAGTTCACCATTAACGTGTGCCAGATGACTGGGTTTCGGAAAGAGATATTTCGGCGACCCCGACTCGCCTTGTCTCAGACCGTGCTTCTACATGGGATGAAGTGCCCGAACTTGACTTTTTTTACTGTATTCTTCATCAAAAAGGGAAAAACTTAATAAGGATAGTTGTTAGCTTTGCGATCTATTTTAAGAGTTATAAGCAATTTAAAAGTTTGAAGGCTGACAATATTACAATGCTGAAATACCATAAAAAATAAAAACTTGCAAACAAACCCAATATACGGCCAAAGTCAGGTCACTTTCTAAATTACTTACACTGTTGTCATATTGTAAAAATATTCTAACGCCTGTAATTTCATACAAAACGGAATCGCTTTTTTTAGAGTTAGAAGGTCGGAATGATCTGAAAGTAATAACGAACGTAGTCTTGATACGAAATTAATGCAAAACCTCCATATATAATATAGTATTTCTCCAATTTAAGTTATTAACAGAAGTTTAACCTTTTCTGCTAACGAATTAGGCAGTAGATACTGTATCACTGTGATACTGACTTCCCTAGAGCGTAAAAATTCACGTAGTGTGCTTTTTTACACTCGAACGATTACACCATGTATATATTTACTTCTAAACAATTTCACTGCTTTTATATTTGGAAACGAAAAACTAATAATAATAATATACGCGCGTCATGATCATCATTACATGGGAATACTACATAGAAATAGAAGATTGATACAAGAGGACACAATACAAAATATATATTTACTCAACACTAATATCCCAAGTGCATTAAAATAGCCGATTAAATTTTGACGTTTTCTGTCAGAATGTTTTGCTAAGAAATTTGTCTAGTAAATTTGCCGCTCAACAAGAATCTCGAGTGCGTAGCACGAGGGATTTTGGGGCGGAAAATTTAGGAGATATATTTCTTCAGAGCAAAACATTATGACAGACAATCGTCAAAATTTATCCAGGCTAGTTTACATGCACGCGGGATGTTCGGAGTGATTATTTCCTGAATAAATAGGTAATTCAGTTGATGAAACACCTTTAAGAGTCATGTTAAAATTATGCACAAGCAATTAAATTTTGACACAAATTTAACCGCGGTTAAATTTTGACGTTTAAATTTTTCTCATTGTTAAACTGACAGAAACCATAGTGATTACGCATTATTATGGATATGAAGGAAATAATCCAAGATAATTCATTAAAGCGATTAACAAACCGCAGCCAATAAATTATAGAAAGTACAGACATAGAAAAAGAAGGGATTAGGATTAATATAATACTAATAATTATAGCTAAAGAAGCTTTAGAAAGTCTTACAATGAGAGAAAGAATAGTTTAGTCTCGATTAAAAAGAGGAAAGTCATGCACAATGTGATCAGTTTAAAGAAAACTATCAAAATCAAAAAGCGTCGGGCTTGGTAGATCAATGATTAAGCTTCTGGCTACTGATCTAAGGGTCGAGAGTTAGATTCCCGACCCCGGCTAGGTTTTTAAAAATAACAAAATGGAGGATGACAGCCACTATAGAATTCTATCATTCGGATGTGATGTTACTACGATGTGTAGCATATAAAAGATCCCTATTTAAATTATATGTAAGACTTTGACCACCTGGTACTTCGCATGCGTACACCTTGTCCGTAACAAACAAACTTCACAAATTTAATAAAGAGACGCTTTCAGTACATTTAAAAGGTAAAACTCGGCTTACAGATATTTAGAGAACCTACATGAATACAGAAATATACATAAATTGAGCAAATGGAAATACACTAATTTGGGAATAAAACATGTTTAGAGTGTCACCAATGCTTTTTAATATCTTTAGAAATTTTGTTAAAAATATACCTTTCCACACAACGGGTTAAAAATTTTGTTTGACAATACTTGCACACGATCAGCTAATAATATCAGACTCTGAAGACTCACCACAACACCACACGTAAATTACATCTAATAATGATATAAGGTAATTATACTATAACCTCTATAATCAAAAGTTAAGTTTTTAAACAAACTAAACGTACTAGGATGCACACTAGCTTCAGCTAAAAAAGTAGAAGTATAATTGAAGGTAGAAAAATATAATCACTTCATCGGCACAATCAAAGGAACGCTAAAGGTAGACGATAGAAGAAAGGAGGGAGACAGGAATTGGAAGGTTTGTAAATGTACAGGGTATATCTTAAATACGTTAAAATAATTTAGGGAAGTATAAACAAGTGTCAAGAGTTTCTCATTTTCGATATACGTACAGGGTGTTAAGGTTTACTAAAAAATCTAGTCCTTTACTTATAGTTTCCTCATTACTGCAGCTATTTAAATCAAATTTGAAATATACAGTTGGTAATACAATTAACCGTTGGAGGTAACCAGTGCCATGAATTTAACAACTAAAAATAGTAACATCCCGGAGAAAAATAAAAGTATTCTTATTTTATTTTAAAGTAGATAATTTGAGTCTAGATAGAAAGTGTCTTTTCTACTTTTTTATATCTCTCATAGTTTCGTGGTAAATTTTATTTTTCTAATTTATTTCACTTGTTTTGTAAACATGCCAACCATTAGTAATCAGCATATTGGGGTTAGAATAGGGATGGCGGATTTTTTAAATTGATAAAAATATTTTACATTTCAAAAAATCTTGGGGATATAGACGAGACAAGAAATTGACGTCGATGAAAGATGTTATCTTGGTGCATCGCATTATAAATTATAAAAATCAAATTGACTATGAAAGATAGCAAAAAAGTCTCTCTGTTTAGAATTAAATGCGATGGCTTTTAATTTGCTACAAGGTGCACATTTTAGTTGGTTAAGTTTATAGCGCTGATTTTCTGATTACCCATGGTTAATTGTAGAGGTTTATAACGTCATATTTTCAGGGATCCTATCCAAGTCTACTGTGGATCAAATTTGGTTTAAATAGATGCACTGATACGAAAACTATCCTATGTTGTAGAAAATTGTAACTATAACTGTATATCTAAAACGAAGAGTTTTCGGACACTGTCTACATGAACTTTTTTCTGAAAATTGGCTAAAGACTATCACCCTGAAATATTTTAACGTAATTAAGTTACACCTTGCACATAATATAACCAAAAAGTACAGAGCAATTGAGTAAACACATAGAAAGACAAGACAGTAGATTCCAGGAGCTTATATAAAGCTAAACAAAGGCGAAGTCTAGTATAGATATATACATATTGTCTACAATTGTACGGAACATGGCAATTCCATGAGTTATAAAAGGTTCAAATGGAAATGGAAAATGCAATAATTACTTTGGTAGGTAGGCAACAATTAAATAGTAAGTACATGTTTGTTTATTTATTATACCATCTTGTTTTCTCTTGGTAAAATATACATATTATATCCCCTACTGTTTAGACACTTATGCTCTATGTTCCTTACAATTTTAGGCAACCAGTATACGGTTTCCGACGCCTAGTTTCCATCTTTTTTGTCTTCCCATTGTCCACCATGTAAATTGTGTTGGCTTATCACTTGCCTAATTCCCTCATTGCAGCTTCTTTTTGGTTTTCATTTATTTTACGTCGTTGCTGAGGTATTCATTTTACAGCTCGTATAGGTACCCTTCCTGCCGCTATTCGTTGAACATGTCCATACCATGTCCATACCATATAAGTTGGATGTAACACATTGAATGTCTTTCACAATTGTATCTTGTACCCCCATTTGTTGTTGCACCACTTCACTTTTGTTGCTTCTATCTTTACTTTGTTCTTTTCTGTAATTCTCCACGTTTCGGCCCCGTATAACAGACTGCTCTTTATCATTTTGTTGTAGATGTTATATTTTCTGTCTTTTGTTATGTTGTTATTCCATATGATTCTATTTAGGCATGCTATTGCTTTCCTTGCGCGTACTCTTAATTTCTTTATCGCCTTTCCCACTTTTGTTAAATACTGTTCCTAGGTATCTGTAATCGCTACAGCATTCTATTTCGTGTGACCCATCAAGCATTAGATTACTTTAATACAAATATTTTTCTTTTGCAGATTCATATAGGTATATTTCGTTTAATTTTTTGGCTATATACTCCAGGTCTTCTTTATCTTCAGCAATAACAGTCTAGTTGTAAGCGAATTGCAATGTATATTTTTTCAATTCAAGATAAAGCAAAATCTGCAATTCAAGTGACAAATATCAGTAGTCAGTTGATTACTAATTTGATTTTATTAATATGTAGATCATAGGATGCACGTAGTATAATATAGACTATATAGAGGTTATAGTTTTTGTCAAATTTGAGCTTCAAATTGGAAAATTGTGCGATGTCTATCTAAATGAAATCTGCTGAATGTGATCTGAGAATACATTTACCCACTAAAAAATGTTGCTAATGGCTTCCTTAAGCAAAAATTAATATTACATGTCGCATTGATTTTGACACTCATAAAGACAGCAGCAAAGCCATATCTCACTGATCTAAATTTTTATAGAATCATATTAGTAATCAACTTTTGTAACTTGGGTTGCAGATTTTGCCCTATCTTGAATCTGAATGAAGTATAGCTCTATACACATATTTAGGAAGTTTCTTTTCAATTGTTTCAAATCTCTTTTACAGCAGCCTTGTTGGAGTCTTTTATTAACAGTAAATAGCTTAGCTATTTTGTTTTGCATTTTTCTTATAGATATTGTGTTCTCGACGGGGGCTAACAACCCAGTACTGTAAAAAATCAACTGTTATGAAGAATCAAGGAGATACAGCCGGACTGCCTCAAAGACAACGACCTCACGCGCGGAAAATGGAAAAAGATTTACGGTTATGTAGTTGGAATGTCCGTACCCTATATAGACCAGGAGCTTGAAAAATTCTGTTAGATACCTTAGACACGTACAACGCAGATATAACTGCTCTACAAGAGATGAGATGGATAGGCCAAGGTATTGTACAAAAACGTAACCACACAGTATACTACAGCTGCCACGACAAACAACATTGCTTAGGCACAGGGTTTATTGTAGGAAAAAGGTTAAAACATTGATTTTGAGGCCATAAACAACAGAATCTGTCGAATTAGTACTAAAGCAAGAATGTTCAACAACTCTATAATAAATGCCCATGCCCCGACAGAAGAAAAAGAAGAGAATGAAAAAGACGAATTCTATGATACACTTGAAGCAGTATATAGAAAATGTCCAAAATACGACATCAAAGTAATTATTGGCGACATTAACGCGAAGGTGAGGCAGGAGGCCATCTATAGACCTACCATAGGCAAGCGTAGCCCACACACGCATTCAAATGATAACGGTGCAAGACTAGTAAACTTTGCAGCATCTCTCAATATGGTGATATCTACAACATACTTTCAACACAAGACAATACATCAAATATCACCCGATAATCACACATTTAACGCCATTGACCACATGCTTATCGATGCTCCTTTCAGTTCAAACGTAATGGATGCTAGAACGTACAGAGGGTCCAATATCGATTCAAACCACTATCTTCGTATAACTAAAATACGAGAGAGAGTATCTAACCTAAAAAAAGAAAGAGAAACCCAAGCCAAGAAATATGATACTGAAACAGTGAAAAAGGAACAAGTGGCAAAAGAATATGCAAACCAGCTAACCGCTGAGAGAATGCCTGGTGTTAAAAACCGTAGAAGAGTAAAGGACTGGTTTGATACAGAATGCAGGAGAGTGGCGAAAATAAAAAAAAAACAATGCGCAAAACAAAATGTTACAGAAGCATCATACCAGACAGGCATTAGAAGAATACAAAGAAAAAAGAAGAGACGAAAGGAAAATACATAGAGCTAAGAAAAACGCATTTTTCGAGAAAAAGATGGCCGAAATTGAAACAAATAATCACCAAAACGATAGTCGGAAAATGTACCGTAACTTAAATCAAATAGGTAAAGAGTTCAAGCCAAGAATATCCATCTGTAACGATGAAGAAGGCAATATCGTGAGCGAAAGGAAAGCAATCTTAGCCAGATAGAAGGAACACTTCAGCTCGCTGCTAGAGGAGAGTATGCAAAGCCAAGAGGAGCAACAAGAATATGAAAACAGTATACAGAGAATAAGAAATGTAAATGAAGAGGGGTGCGAAATACCAACCATGCAGGAAGTGAAAGCAGCGATACGGAAGCAAAAGAGCAATAAAGCACCAGGTAGTGACGGCATGCCAGTGGAGTTATTAAAAAAAGGAGGTGAGGAACTAGGAAGACAGATTCAAAGTCTCATTGTGGAAATATGACATCAGGAAGTACTACCTAAGAAATGGAATCTGGGAATCCTCTGCCCCCTACACAAGAAAAGTGACCAATTGGATTGTCGCAATTATAGAGGAATAACTCTACTTAACACCTGATATAAAATATTTGCCAACATACTTCATGCACGATTATAACCTAATGTAGAACAAATAGTTGGTAGCTACCAGAGAGGCTTTAGACCAGTCAAATCTACGCTAGATCAAATATCCGTTATCAGGCAATTACTTGAGAAAACATACGACTTCAACATAGACACGCATCACATATTCGTAGATTTCAAAAACGCATATGATAGCATTAGACGAGACAGGCTATTTGAGGCAATGCGAGAATTTGAAATTCCTGAGAAGTTAGTAAGATTGACAGTCACTGCAAATACTGGCTTACGCAGATGATATTGACATTGTTGGAAGATCAGTAGTTACAGTAAAAGAAGCATTCGTTGCCTTAGAAAAATCAAGGGCAGAGATGGGGCTAACAGTCAACGAAGTTAAAACGAAGTACATGCACGTTACCAGGGAAGGTCAGCGCTCCCGAATCCGGCAGAACCTAACTATTGATACATACAATTTCTAGACGGTTCAAGAGTTCATATATCTGGGAACACTAGTAAAAAGGGACAATAACATAGAGGATGAAGTCAGGAGAAGAATAATGTTATCCAATAAAGCATATTACGGCCTGAGGACCAGCTTGAACTCTCGCAATCTGTCCCTCAAAACCAAAATTAAGATATATAAGACCATCATACGTCCGATCTTACTATACGGTTCAGAACTATGGACATTGAATAGGATGGAGGAAGAGCTTTTAGGTCGATTTGAACGTAAAGTTCTAAGGAAAATCTATGAACCAGTTAATGAAAATGGCATATGGCGTATAAGATACAACCACGAATTATATTATCTATTTCAAGACATCGACATGTGCAAATTAATCAAGCTCGATAGAATACGTTGGTTGGGACATATTGCTAAAAGAGAAGAAGACGATCCACTCAAGAAAGCTGCTATGGGTAGACCTGAAGGCAGAAGACCTGTTGGCCGCTCCCGAACTAGACTCCTGGATCCCATTGAGAATGACTTAAAAACCGTAGGGGTACGAAATTGGAAAACAGAGACAGAGACGAATGGAAGCGGATCCATGATTTGGCCAAGGCCTGCAAAAGGCTATAGGGCCCCCTGATGATGATGATTGTGTTCTGGTACGTATTGTGTTGCACAGCTTTAATTAACTTGTGGTTAATATTTTATTGTCGCAGACATCCCATAGCATGTAAGGTAAGGAGCGCATCATATGGATATGTCCACAATTAACAAGTATGTATCTTACTTGATAGCGACTCTTTTATCTATTATCTGCTTCATAGTAAGCACGTTATGCGAACAAGATTTGCCAGCTATAAATCCACTCTGTTCTTCTTCGTCTTGGTATTAATTTTCTATTAAATGTCTCACAATTCGACTATATAGTCGCCTCATCCCGCTAGTAACTGAAATTCCTCTATAATTGCCACAATTTTTTTTCTTCCCTTTTTTGTGCATTGGGGATATATATGCCACTTTGCCACATATGACCTCCTGTCCATTTATACAATCTTTAAATGTGTGTGTATGCATTACATTTAATTTTCTAGTATCATTTTTAGTAACTCTGCATAAATTTCCTCGGGATCGCAAGATCTTCCATTCTTTAATCTCATTGTTGCTCTTATTACAATGTCCTCTTGAATTTATATTCTTTTGCCTTCATTATTGACTGTCCTTCTGATATCATTGTTGTTTGAGAATTTGGGCCTTGTCTCTGTTAGTAACTCTTTATCGATGATTATTCTGAAATTGTATTTATGACTGTTGTATTATTGTTTATATTCCTTATAAATTTCTTATAAATTTTCGTTTCTGAGCATATCCTTCCACCTATGTACGTAGTGATTTCTTGAAATTTCCTATGGCGCAGTTGGTTTTTATCGCTATTATTGTCCTTGAAATTCGTTTTATCTCTTTATAGGCATCTTTATCTTCTTAACTGTTACTACATAGCGGTCTTATATACAGAGCTTCCTTTCTTTTCACTAGGTTTTCTATTTCTTCCGTCCACCAGACTTTATTACTTATTTTTGTGCCCCAAAGCTTCGTTTCCTGACTGAAAAACACTGCAAATTACATTCTGGTATGACTTTATCAGAGACAAGGTATTAGAATCATTTAAGTTATTATACAGTATACGTAGGTATACATTTTTAGTACTGTCATGATATATAGACTGCCAAGCCTGTATCTAAGATAGTCATATATTCATCACTATTAAGATTATCATTTTTGTTGGCTAGTTTTCCAGTACGTCCAGAAAAGCATGGAAAGATTAGCTACAGTGATGACGTAAAAAATTAACTTATCCAATACTTTGAAGTAATAATACTGATGAATGCACTAATGTGATAAAAGCGATAACCTTAGTTTTGTTTTTTT
Source organism: Agriotes lineatus (assembly GCA_940337035.1). Classification (NCBI taxonomy): domain Eukaryota; kingdom Metazoa; phylum Arthropoda; class Insecta; order Coleoptera; family Elateridae; genus Agriotes; species Agriotes lineatus. The sequence continues at coordinate 125,506,558 of OW679196.1, forward strand.
ATGTATGTAATGTGGTTACTTCAAAGACTAAGATACTTTTTTACATAAGGTTAGCATTTGAACGCTTTTTACATAAATATAATATTTACGTTAACTTGTTTTCTTTATGTGTTAAAGTACTTTTTGGTTGCCATCTGTCATTAGATAGCTAGTTTTTTGTTTTTAACGATATAAAGTTGAATGGATTTAATTTAACAACTGATAAAGTCAGAAGTAGAGAAATATATTAAACGAAAGCAGAATATTAGCGACATAAACTAGAAATAAAAGAATACCAGTTAAATGGGGAATACTGAAAAATTTTGTGTAATTACATGTTTATAGTGAAATTATCGTTTTTTCTTATAGTTCTTTGTTCTATAGGAGGCTTGGTAGCTCTTAAATTTGTATGCAAACAATCTATGGCATAATTATTTATAGAAAGCATTTCCTATTTTCCTACATCAAAAAATTTTAAATGGCTTTTCAGCACAAAAATTCTGAATAAAAATCATTAACAAGAGCCACGTAATGCTACTGGCACGTACTAAATTCACACTACAGGATAAAAACCCACGATGATTAAATGGGGAGGTAAATATAAAAATCTCTTAATGAAACTGTTGTGAATTTGTGCCGTTAAATTTCCTGAATATTTTTCTATAACCATTAAGCGAAAATAATGTTTAATCGAATGTTAGAGCGGCTGCCTTGGTGCATATTGAAGGCAACCCAGGTAATGTAAATATATTGAAACTTCAAAGACCTACATAAAACATTTTAGTCCATATACTTGAAATTTGAATAAAAGTGAGCTTTATACAAATTCTACACGCAAACGAATTCAATAGATTGAATGTCAATTGCAGCAGTATTTGGGATACCAACTGCCCATTCCTTATAATAAATCAAAGTGCATAGTTACAAGGAAAAACGCTGGCAAATGAATGGAATGTTTATTATATTTACATGTTACATTCTTTCCTGATACAAAAGCATTCTCGAGTCACCGAACCTTTGTTTGCTAAAAATCATTCTTCATGTACTTACTCTGATAACTTCAATCCGAGACTTGATTTGAAATTTCATCCTCATTATCTTCGGAATTCCAAGGTAATATTTTGTAATACCTCTTACAAGGTTCCCTTTTATCCAGCAGCTTGAAATAAAATGTTTTTGTAATGGGGGCTTTTCTTTCCTTTCATGGCTTTCTGAAAGTACTTTTATCGAGCGGTTTCTTGCTCGAAGACTTGTTTTTCAGCGCCCGCAACTCCCTTAGCGGGTCGCTTACGCAAAATGTCTTCTCGCTTATCGCATGCTCGGTCACATTAATAAGTCGGTAATTTGTTCACTTGCGGCCGCATTGTACCGCCTCTTTACATATGTTGGAAATACAGGTGGAAGGGCCTTCTGACGGAAGCTGCAGCCGCGTTGCTAGGGTAACCACCCCCGGGCTGCAACGTCAGCACCCTCCACCTTGCGACACGTCGGGTAGGTGAATGTATTTACGACTTGTTTTGATTTTTATTCGGCTACAAATCAAGTTCCAACTTGCCCTGACAATGGCCAGCTTTAGCAGCTAACGGAATTAAAGCTCGCCCGGGACGCCGCCATAACCTCACTTCCCCGCATGCACTCGTGCGCAGTTTTGAAATGGAATAATTCATTAATGCACTGATCATAATTTTTGACAAATGAATAGAATAAAATATATCCGTCAATTAACACCTAATTTACAATATTCTGCGAATTAATATGAACACAGCCACTACTAGTCTAAAAATTATGCATAAAAATCATATTCTCTGCCATTAACGATATTTTAGCGAGTCTAATGAATTCTCTCCCATCATGGTTATCACACCGCGAAACAAACAACACACTTCGATAACACATGATAAAGATATAGGGTGCATCTAAGGGCAGCAATAATAAAGCCATGCACAAATCGCATTTTTCATGTTTACTGACTCATGATACTCGGATACTCCTACATATTGCAGTGATATGCATATTTAAGCTCTTTGATAAACATTGCAATGACTAGAATTCATATTATTCATATTTTACATTTATTTTCAATTTCAGTCATTCATTTTGAATTTTAAAATTTTTATTTAATTATTAATATTGTGCCCCTTTATTACATTTTTTAGCTCTAGCAGGACAATCGACTCTTATTTAGAATAGGTTCAAATTATTGTATTTTTTTTAAATTATATCTAAATTATTTTGTATTGAATGTTATTTGGTTCAATAAGAATTGTATCAGATGATATTTCACCAGAAGTTAATTCTTAACCTAAAAACAAGCTAAGATAGTAATTTTAAAGTGAATTACCTTCGATGTTATTTAAACATGCTATCATTCTTTATTATTATTGTTCATTTGTTAACTTTTTTATGTATTATTAACATATATTGTTCCACTTATCCACTTTGAACCAATTCTCCAAAACTGTGTAGCAGTAGATGTCCGCAGTACAATCCTTCTCCATCTACCTTGGATGATCAATTACGCCCGACAATCATCTCCTACAGCTGGCAACTGCATACCAACCCCAAACAACTATGGGGGACTCAACTGCATACCTTTGGCAACTTTTCGATGTCACCACTCCTTGTGAAAGCTGAAAATGGGCTCCACAATGCTACGATATGCATCTGCTGTTTTACCTCCCACTGTGTCCACCTGTAGATGTTCCAACCGTGCTCACCTGTAGATGCTGCTGATGGCCACTATGCAGCAACGATCAGCACCTAACTTCTTCTACTAATATCGTACGCTTCACCTCAGCATGCACTTCTAGATAAAACCAAAATTCTTGTCTTTGGCCTTTTATTTGATGTGCAATAATTATGTAATTACACCCTTTATTTTAATTGCAATAATTAAATGGAATTGTAAGTATTGGGTTTATTCTTTGTAGAAACGCAAAATTTGTAGTTAAATTCTTTCAATTTTTCTTAGTTGTTATTTTTTTCTTTATCCAGTCTGTCCAGCAATTGATATTTCATCTTCTTTAAGAATTATTGTCACTTGCTTAGCCAAATCGGTCCAATGCTGTATTTTAGAATGACTTTAAGTTACATTTCTTATTAACGCTGTATTGAAATACAATAAAATAGTCAATTATCAACATGCCAACCTTGTCATTTAAAATTATTCAAATTAGTTTAATCCAAATCTCAGCAAGATTATATTGAGTTACAATATCATATCAATATAAGTTATGTCAATGTTATACTTATTTAGAAGCTTTAATTTTATTAGGTTGGTTTTAGTTTTTATCACAAGCTGTTAAAATGGTAGGATACTTGTACTTAATTTAATACCTAAACTTAAAAAATCTGTAACGGGCTTTACACAGAACTTTCCTCACAAGTGCGGTCCGCGGCAATCACTGAACATTTCTGCTGTTTTTACAATGTTCCGCTGTATCTGTTGGGTCTCATTTTCGTCAAGGGTAAACACCCAAACTGTGTGTAAATTATTACTTTTATCTATTTCTAAAATAAAGCAAAAATATGCAACATTTTATTATTTTAAAGTGCTCACCCTGCAGTATAAATTTGCCCTCAAGTGTATTTGGTTTCGAGTCAGGTAGACATCTAATCTGCATGAAAAATATCGTTTTCTTTCGACGTATAGTTTTTGAGCTGTACCGCCAGAGGTGTATTCTAGCCGGAACGAAGCGCAACAACGTTTCGATACCTTTTTTTACAAGCGGAACGTGTTGTGGAACTTTTATCCAAACGTCGAGCAGAAAATCACCAATATGAACAATATCATTTAAGTTATTTTTACATTATTATGTATACTGCCGAGTTATTGTTTTCGTTGTTTTACATATGCTATCATTTTAATTTTATGATTTTGTTACAGTTATTTTATTTAAATATTTTAATATTAGTAAACAATATTATTTTTATATCTATTTATTATTATTTTTTTGAGTATCTTAACGATGGCAATACTTTCTTCGTTTTTCAGAAGATCAAATTAAAAATATTAAAAAGAAAATAACAGCTAGCAAGTTAAAATTAGAAATCAATGGCCTAGCTATGGTAGGGCAGTTTTCCACAAAGACTCCAATCCCTAAATTTTCCATAAGACATGTAGAAAACTCGGTTTTTGGTGGCATAAATTCTTAAAAAAAACTCTATGCCCTCGGGGTCTTTGCCCATGAACTTCCTGCAGTGTACCCTACTAAATACTCCACTCTTGTAAATTTATGAATGTCCAGCTTTGCCATATTTAAATTTTAATCAGTTTAGCCTCAGGAAAACTACTCCTGACCTGCTCGTAGAATACCTTTAGTATAAAGAAGAAACTATTTTCAACCACAGAAGCATACCTATTATGACGGATCAGATAAAGAAATAGAGGCTGCAGTGGGTCAAAGAATATGTAAAGTGATCAGTAGGATATTGGAAAAAGACGCTGTTCTTTGACGCGACGCATTTCTGAATGGAGACAATTACAATTATAATGAACTTTTGAAGAAAATTATTTGGAGCAGACTTCAATGCATCGGGCCCGAATCACTAGTACCAAATAAAGAAATGACATAAAGTGTAAATAGTCGCTGGAACAATATTTTATCCAAAAATTGGGAAGTTTCTTATAATAGAAAAGCAATTTGGCAACAGGTCAGGTCCAAGCCAGACATTGAAGTTTATGCAAATATATATTCAAGTGAAAATTCACTAGATTTGAACTGCTTTTAAAATGTCGAAATATGGTCAAATACTTTGCGAAATGAGTGCAGAACACCAAAGGCAAAAAGTAGTAATTTGAATTAGCTGCAGTGTATGTGCTTTCGTATCATTGTAAAAAAACACTGATTATTCCAACTCCTCAAAATATTAGCTTTTTCTATATATTTTATTTTTAGATTCTCAATTCTACCTGCAACTCTATTGTTGTTTCTTTTTTCCGTTTTATCCATCGATTTCGTAAAATTCCAAACTCATTGCTTAAATTCGTAACATGTTACGTGTAATAACCGACAGTTGTAACAAAATAAATTATAATACAAACTCTTATCTTATTCATACAGTAAAATACCCGTGAACTCCCGAATAATGAAACGATAGAGTGGTCGTAGTTCAAATACAAAATAAAGGACGAAGAATTATAATTACAATATTAATTAATGGGCGCTAGGCTCTGTAACGCAACTTAGGATACCTCAGTAGAGACAGTCGAGGTAGCTACATTGCAGTAAGATTATTGTTTACGAACACAAAAAGTCCAGAGAAAGCAAAATCATATCTTCTATAAGAACGGTTATATGTAATAGGTTAAGTACATATAAGCAAAATAATAAATCAAGTGCATACATACCCATCTAATGTATTATAGTAAAAGTTACATAACAATCTGACGAACTCAAAAGTCCAACGCAAGTTTGTAATACGAAAATCATTACCATTGAGATGTGTTGCAACTCAATATATATAGTTTATACAGTGTGTGAGAAGTCTCAAATATCCGTTGGCAACGCAATAGTTAATAAACGTCTGCTTGATTGTAGGATATTATTGTAAATTAGGTTATTAACCAAATAACATTTTCAAGTATTTAAGGTATTTTATCCGTGAGTGCAGGTATTAACACGATTAAAGTTTATAAAATATTAATAAATAATTTATGTGAGAGTTAAACATAAACTTCAATATGGACGATTTCTCCAAAACGCATGCTGGATGTATCTTTAAGTGTGCATTCTAGTGTGTGGGTGATTCCTCTCAAGACAGTCAAACCATCGCTAACACTCGGTACAGAAACTAAAAGGGGACACTTATCTATAGCGAATTTTCTAAAAAGAATTCTGTACAGTTTTGTTTACAACTGTTTATTAGCATCTCGCTAGAGTTTGTTTTTCATCAACAAGTAATCAGGGAATAGAAATACTTCAAAAATTAGCTAATTGCGTCAAAATTTCCTAACAATTTGTGATGGTATGTCCATGAATGAAATTTACAATGTTTTAAGTGATTAGAGGTCAATGATGTTATTTTGTCAGATTCATTCCTTCAATTTAGAAAAAAATTGAGTATTCCAAGTGTTGCTGTAGAAATATCGTATAAAACAGAAGAAAATCTATGGCATGATTTCCGACACTGCACGTATGATTTTCATACTGACATACCTTTACCAGGAGCTGTGTTTAATTTTGTAGATTTGTGGATTTTAAGACTTTATTTTCCGTGATCGTACTCAAAAAACATAGAAGATGCAGTTCCACTAGTTGAGTTTATACTCCATTCTATTTTTTTTTCTGAAAATAAACATCCCCCAGATACAAACAACACCGAACAAAATATTCACCAAAATAATTGGCTACTTGTCCATTCTAAAGACATCCCCTATCGGTAATTAGTGTGATGCCATCGATACAGAAATCGCTTTTGCCAATGTTGTTGCTTTTTTATTTGTGTTATGGTAATCGCGTGAGTCCCAGGAGATTAAGTTTCGAATTTGCCCGTTAGGGTGCACATATGAGCCGAGAAAAACTAAGTTTACAATATGTATTACGCTCTGACATTGTTATTCTCCCGAGACTTATCCAGACCCTTGTCTGTGGTTCGGCGGGAATAGGTTTATCCCGAACTAGCCGCAGTTTCCCTAATTTGATTTATTGGAAGATGCGAGGATACACAGTTTGATCTGAACTCTTTAACGCATTTAGATGCCACTTGAACCGGCGCAAATGCGAATCCCCATTAGCGGCGCCGCCGATCTCTTTAGGAGAATGCTAAAATGCCGTGCTAACGTAATCTACATTCATAACTAAGTTTTAAGAAGTTTAAGTTTGTACTGCGGTATGTAATTTAGGATAGCGGTTCCCTACGGATTAACACATAAAATACGTGAAGGTGGATAATGGTAATTACATGTCGTGTAATTACTCAGACTGATTTAGTTATGGCGTGTCGTCGTTAAGGGACGCTAATTTTTCTGGATGATACTTTAATTACAAAGCAGTAAACTTAATTAAAGATCAACGTATAAATGCTACAGTACATGCCACATATACATAAATGATAAATAGCATTTCATTCGCAGTTTTGTTTACCACTGAAAGTTATGCAACCAATGCAAAGCAAAAAAGGAATTATTTATAACTTCGAATCGACCTGAATAGAATTATATTCTTCTTATATCATAGTGATGCAAGTGCAGGTAGTGATTCATTGGTGCTGCACGATGAATTATTATGACTCCGAGCCTTGTTCGGTGCAGTCGTGTTTGTGTACGTGTATTCATGTTGTTTATCGCTTTTAGTAAAAGCTAACACAGTCTATAAAGGTAACTACCAACTAGAACAACAAAAATAAAATGCAATGGTAGGTACATCTATACTGGGTGCAAATCATTGACCGTCATAATATAGATAGGATATTATTATCGAAGTTGGTGAGTTAGTTGTGTATATTTTATAAGAATAAAAACACCAATAAAAAATTCACCACTTTTAATTGCCAATTGATTTAAAAACTGAAAATACCTAAATAGATTATTGAAGGTATGAACAATATGCCAGTCTATTTTACCGAGAATACAGAGCATAGTTGAATGTAATTACATTAGCATACACATATATATTTCGGTTTTCAAGTTACAACCTATACATCTTTTTCCAAAAATATGTCGGGCATTTGCAGAACAAGAAATAGAACATTTTGTTGAAAGTTTACGTAAGCTATTAAATTGTATGTAGCAATTGTGTATTCGGTAATTATTAATTAGTCAAATAAAAATAATAATACCAGTAAGAAAATTGACCAGTAAATTACCAACTGCTTTCAAAACTAAAAATATCTAAAAAGATTATTAAAGATATAATCAATATTTTAAGGTAGTTCAAAGAGAATTTACCTATTTCGGTTTTCGAGTTATAACTTATAAATCACTTTCTAAAAATGTGTAAGCCATTTGCAAAACAAGAAATAAAACAAGAGTTTTTCATACTAGTAAATACAAAAATAGACAGTACCTACGCTATTTCCGTATGGTGTCTGTCAAAGATTATAGCATTACGTAATTTAAAATAGTTATGTCAAAGAAGCAACAACCCACGCGCTCACGCAAAAAAAGAGTCAATTTAAAAAAACTACTCTATTGCCACTAACATCAACAACTATAGCTTCAGAAGAGGAGATGTTGTCTATATTGCAATAGCTCACCAGGTAAACTATACCTTAATTCATGTAATGTCTTAAGTATCAAATGATAACTGCTTTTAAATCGAGAGCTCTTATTTTCAGGGTGGGTTCATCAAAATCTAGTTTGCTATCAATGATACTTAACGTCAAACTTGACTTTCAAAATTAATCAAACCAGGTAAACTGACAACTGTATCTCACATTGACATTTACTACTATTCAAATCACCTATGTAAGTACTAACTAAACTTTATGTTAACACTTTCAAACTTGACAGTTATTCAAAATGCTTTTTCAACTTATCTTAACAAACCTTAATAGCTGCTCATGCTTTCACTGCAAACAGCAATCACTACTGGATCCTGTCATCGATAGACTGCAGCAGCACTCAATGTCCAATTCACCAACAATAACCCCTTTGATGGTTCGTGACTCCTTTCAACTACTCTTGGCCTGTCAAACCAACTACTTAGATCCCTAATTCTAGTCCTAGCTCATCCTGAATATCACCGTCACACGATCTACCTTCTGGTAACCTCCTTCTGGCTCTGTACGGTCAAATCAACTCCCTTGGTTCCAAAATCCTGTCCTGGTTACTCCTGGATGTCACTGTTCCTGCCGGATGCCACGGCTCTTTCTGGATGTCACCGTCACACAATCCAAGTCCTGGTAAGTTTCTATCCTTTTATAAATTCCAATAGTAACTTTGTTCCCCTTTTAGCAGATAAACTGATGTCTCAAGCAACGTCCACAGAATATCCAAATCAAATAATAAATAGTAAAATACCTCTTCTAATATCTTGTACGTATGAATAAATCCAAATCCCCTCAACTAGTATAATGTCCTGTATTCTATATCCAATTAACTGTATCTGTAGCTTCTCCTCTAACACTTGATGTCACAATATCTTTTCCATTTTAAATATTTAACTTTATTTTACCTCATAGATTTGTTTTCAGTCTTTATTTAATTTGTTATCACCAAAATTAGACAAATTAAGGCAGAGATTCTATTTTTTATTATACCAAAATTATTATAGCCAAATTACATACATGATTTCTTGAGTTGTTTTATGTAACTGTTTTTAAACAAACTTTTTTATATCTATTAGAGACAATTCTTAATGCACACTTCCTATTTTTTTCTAAATAATGCTATATACAGAATTTTCTTAACAAATACATTTGTCAATGTTACCTTGGTTTATTTTTATAAATATTAAATACAACCATTAAGTTTAATCCATTCCAATAAGTATAACAATATTAAATGATTCACAATGAAAAGAACCCTTGTATTTTTTACTTTCATTATTTATGTTCAAAACTTTATACCCATCAAGATTCAATTATTATAACTGTCCAACTTTATTAGTTTGTTTTAAATATTTCTTTCATATGCTTTAATTTCCTGCATCATGTTTCATAACAATATTATTGATTATTTTGTCAATTGTGTATATTGCCACCCATACTGTCATTGACTCAACTGTTGAGTCACGACAGCTTCCCACGAGAAGCTATTACTTAACTGCTGAGCCAAGTGCACTACTTTACTAAATTAGCCAGTTTTGCTCTGGCTTTTGCGAAAGGAACTGTATTTTGCACCGGCCTCTTGCTTATAACTAATTTTTCATTATTGGTTTTGCAGTTGCGTTTGCAACTTTGTTTAAATGGACGACGAAGGTACAGGACCATCTAGAAATTTACGGATGTGATTGATAAACATTTTTAAAGGATTACGAACTGGAAAACTAATAAACATGGCTTTAAGTGATGAAGAAGCGTTTCAAGAACTTGAAAGTTAGTATGAGCAGAATAAAACAAGTTCAAGTAGAAAAGAAATTCATGACTAGATCATACATCATACCAGCTGTTTGCTTATGTTGTTTTAGCTTTTGCGAAAAGATTTTAGTGTATTTTATTGTTATTAATATGTTTTATACTTTGTTTTATTAAAAAAATAACCTACTAGTACACTTACCAAAAAAAAATAAAATAAAATAAAAATACGATAATTTGTGTCTGTTTATGCTATTTTATGTTTTTCTGAATAGATCATGTCTTTTATTGATACATGTTTGGTTTTTTATAAATAAATCTTTTTATTTATGTTTCTTGTTTATTTTACATTAAACATTATATGGCTCGAGAGAAAACATATTTCAAAGGCCAGTGACTCCATCCTTGAACCATACTGCCTAAATATCTTACTAAAACAATTAACAATTGTTTAAGGGGTACTAAGAAACACTTATTGTAAAACATTTTAAAAAACATGATAGTTGTTGTAGACAAGTTTCTCAATCAATCAGTTATTACCTAAAACTTTTTTCCATTTCTTCAGAATCGTATTTACCTGACCGAAAAATGACCAATTTCTTGAAATTCTAATAAATGCAAGTAATAAAAGTGGAGTAGAATATCGATTATATTGACTAATTGGTATCAAGGTTGTTTGTATAATCGAATATACGGATAATCGACCTCTTGGTAAACCGCTGTTCGTCCACACATCCTTCTGACTAGTACAACTTACGGAAATCTTGACGTTTTTGAAACATTTTGATAGAAATATGGTGAATGCCCTCATTGGTAGATAAATGATATATTAATTTTGTCCAATCAATTTTCTTTTTCATCTGTGGCAATAAAAAACACTAAACAATATATGGGAATATAGAACATTTATGTGACCAATTAAGGTTGTCAGCAAAAGCTGCCTTTGTTATAGGTAATTCTTGTAATTTTTGATGAAATCGATTTTCTATTTTGTTTTTCTCTATACGTATCAACTATTTTAGTCAATCCAAACTTTTGGCGCCATTTAATTCTGAATCATTTAAAAAACTTTTTTAATAGATTTCAGGTTGTTTCTTTATCATATTTATTTTGTTTTTCTTTATTTAGTTTTGGATTTTCATTGATTTCTTTTGGAGGTTTTAATTTTCTGCTATCGTTTTTCTGTTCACTCTAATGACATAAATGTGTAATATCACTGCAACATTGCAATTATTTTTTTATTGTGGAATCAAGCTTTTTATATATGTTAAAGTAAGTCAAACACTATGGAAGTAAAACGTGGCAAAGACCAATATTAAAAATTATATTTAAGAAAACCCATAAATACTCCAACGAATTATTATTCAACTTTTTCTTTTAAACACAAAGATCTATTTACAGACATCACACATAATTATCCAACAAGGTTGAAATCTAAATCTCATGTAGTTGTTCCAAAAAACAATAAAGCCACTTCTCAAAAACATGCCTGTTATCTACTTTCAAAATTTTTTAATAGTATTATCATATTGAGTCACCAACAAATTTAAATGTAGAAAAAATGGATTGTCGAACAGCCTTTGGATTGTTATGCTTTACTAACAGAACTTACTATATAATAATTTTTCTTTGTCATCTTTTTCTGAATATTTGTAAAATTTTGATATTTGCTTTTAACATTGAAAATGTTTAACGAATTGGAAGTGTGGCGCTTAGGCGATTTGTGTGACACTTGGAAACTGCGCAGTTTTCGTTAATTTTTACAATTTGTAAATATTGCAGGTGAATGTCGTTGGTGTCATTTCGAAGATCTCGTCAAGGACGATCTGTCTGGAGAAGTTATGAAAATGTAAGATTCGAGGGGGCCAAAATACGGGGGTTAAAACGAGTTTTTGGACACGAAAGCGTTCGGTGCTGTGACATCGTATACGTTTAAGATCCAAATATGATTTGGGGCTAGCTGGAAAGAGGATGAGCCAACGCTCATCATACTGGCTGTTTGCGGTCTGCAATGCATGGGGGTGAAGTTACAGGAGTATAGAGCTGAAGTGCGTTTGTAGCAAATTGAATGTTCACATAAACAAGGGGAAAGAAAAAATGTCGAATTTTGTTTTTGGCAGTATGTGGGTGAATCTCCAGGTTTTTAAGAATTTTGCGGCACGGGTAGATTTGGTGCGTTGCAAAATGGGAAAAAACGTTATAATTATCGAAAAAACCTTAAAATCAATATTTGGGTGAAATTCCCTGTCTTGAGACTTTCTATTGGTCGATTGTATTTCTTAAGAAAATTCGACATGAGGTTGTGAGAGGGGGGGGATTTTTACCTTTTTTTTCTCAATTTTTAAATAAGAAACATGTGCAATTTTGTTTGATTCTAGCCCTTGCAAATTGTAAATTACCAAATAAATATTAAATAGCATGATACTAACGGAATGTCGGATTGTACTTTTCTCTAATATGAATATTATTTCGTCGGGTTAAGGTCATTGCTGCGCTGCTGTTGTTGGCAAACGGTGGTAGAATGGTAGACGGCCACTGGCAGAGTTGGGATGTTAATGTCACCTGTTTGTACTAAAACCCGATGCGGAATTCTAATAGAAAAAATTGATGGGAACCTTAAAAATATAAATACATATACACATGTATATGTACGGAAAATGCAAAGTTACTTAGTTTAGACAATGTAAAAGCTCCCCAAACAACAAATCCTTGTAAAATGGATTTATTGAACAATTAACACAAAACTAAAGATACATATCGACTAAACAACCCAAAGATCTAATCGCATCTAATCCCTTTTTCACACTACCCCATTCCTCCTAATAAAAGCAGTAACAGCTTTGCTCCAGTTGTTATATTTGCTATTAAAACACGTTTATGAGTAAACTAAATGAACTATGAGCGATAATATGTAGCGCTGTTTTCTTTGTACAGCAAACGACAAATAAAAATTGATGCATTTTGTGATAAATTTTCGGCTTCGGCATTTTCTAAAGCTATAGTAATTTAAACATTGTTGTTTATGTAAAAATCCACGAAACGTCTAGGGCATCCATGTAGCACTAGAATGTGGGTTGTTCAAAAGCTATTTGTTGAAGTTCGTTTGTTGAGGTTTACAATTTGAAGCAAATTTTCCCACGGTAATCGCATTTTGAATAGTTAATCCACAAATATACTTGTAAAGCAACAATGACATATAAATTTAAAAAATTGCCAATTTATTTATATATAGTAAGATTAATTGATTATGAAGAAGATATTGAAAAGGTCAACAAAATTTAATCGGCATTCCCAAATAAATAAAAGAGATGCACAGATATATATTGGCAGCTGCATTGTTATTATTAAAAACCTCGTTGGGATTGGGAATTAAATCCGTATTCTTCTTGTAGGTGCTTCTTAGTTATTCACTGTTCTAAACAGAAGCTGTTTCTCATTTGAGCTAGATTTGAAATACACAATTCATTTGTAGGATAGAACAAAAGATCAGATTGCAACATTCACAAAAAAAATATTAACTGGTACAGAAGTAACTTATAATAAATTGTGAATTTTGAGACTCGTACAAATATTCGAGCAAGAACGCAAAATCAAAAATACATGAACAGGAATATTGAACAGAGGGAAAAAGAAGAAACAGGTGGCAAACAGATCTTTTACTTCTAAAATTACATTACTTCCTGCGATAACCAGACGGGTGCAGCAATTCACTAAACCAATAAGACCAAATCTGTCTCATATTGTCGACGAAGTTTTCGGGAGAAAAGCCGCTCTTAAAGCACCACAAAAAAAAACAAACACGTCGTATAGTTTCAAAAGTAAGATCAATATTTCGAATTTCCGAAAAATAACCTGAAACACACGACGGCGTTCGAAATTGCAGGCCCTTCAGGAACAGCGGGCAAAGATTCGAAGGAGGACTTTCGGACTGCAACAAGTCTTCTCCCTCTTCTGATTGTCTTACGTTTTCTTCTACATGACAAGTCTTTTACGTCCATCTGAATTTTCATTCCGCGCCTGTTCTGTGGAATTTGGTGTCGCTGTACCTCATTCTAAAGTTCATATACAGGGTGTCCATAAAATAATGGGATACCGATTAATCATAGATTGCTTACGTCATAATAAATCGATTAAACCTAATATACCTTAGTACAAAGTCCCTTCAGTAAGAAGTTATAGGGCCTCAAAGTTTAATTTTTTATTTCTTATTTTGTTGTTAATTTCCACAAATGTAGAGCTATCGATCCATTTTTTGGTATACGTGCTTACTATTATATACTGCACTAACAAATTTTTTTTCATAAATTAGACTTGACTGTAAGAGGCACTTTACCTATCTTTGAAAACTTTTTTTAACTCTAACTTCGTTATCTGTAACATTTTTTAAATTTTAGGTTATTATTTGAAATATAATTAAAAAGCACAAAAATAATGTACTCTTAGTTCTTAACCCTAAAAACAACCGTTTACCTTAAAATGCCCATCAAAGGTTTTTGGTCGTCATTAAGACGTGCAATTATCAAGTAGCCATGATCACAAAAACAATGGTCATCTAGTAAAAAATCAATGATAAATCAATTAGTGACATAAGAATTTGTTCTTTTATGTTTAAGAAAATGCCACTACATAACGAATTCTCTAATGCTGAAAGGTTCGTTATGTCGCAACATTTTCGTAAGCACAAAAGACAAAAAACTGATGTCACCAACGTCATTAATTGATTTGTTGTTGTTTACTTGATTAGAATCATGGCTACTTGATAATTGCACGTCTTAATGACAATCAAAAACCTTTTATAGGCATTTTAAGATAAACGGTTGCCCGTACGCTTATGAACTAAGAGTACATTAGTTTTGTGCATTTCAATTCTCTTTCAGACAATAACCTAAAATTTTATAAAATGTTACAGATAACGAAGTTAGACCTAAAAAAAGTTTTGAAAGATAGGTAAAGTACCCGTTACAGTCAAGTCTAGTTTATGAAATTTTTCCTGTTAGTGTACTACAAAATAGTAAGCATGTATACCACAATTAAAATCGACATCTTTACATTTGTGTAAATTAACAAAAAAATTAAAATAAAAAATTGAACTTCGAGGTTCTATAACTTCTTACTGAAGGGACTTAATCGATTTACGATTTATTATGACGTAAGGAATCTATGACTAACAGGTGTCCCATTATTTTAGGGACACCCTGTATATTATAATTGGCTACTACCAGTTCTTCTTTTAAGTTTTAGTGTCAATCTGCTGTCGTATATAGCAATATATTTTTCATTATGACATCTAAAGGCAAGATTTCGCTTGAGAAATTTACTTTTGTTTATTTGCCAGATTTGAACTACCATTTCCACCTTTTACTTGACTTTCCAATTCCTGTTTACGTATTTGATGTTGAACCTGCTACTTAATAATTAAAAATGTAACATGTTTTAATGCTTGTGTGGTTTGCTGAACGTGAACATGCAGTACAATACATTTCAACAAAATGATTGTTTTCACTTGCTTAGATTTCTAGCTCTTAATTTTCTTATTATATAAAGTATTGCGTTAGTATAGAGTTTTAATTATATTATTTTGAACATGTATCAGAATGTTCGTACCGTTCTAGCTTTTAATTTACACTCTATTGTAGGAGTTGTTGCTTTTAGCTATTTCTCTTTTGTGCTACACAACGCATAGTCAACAGTGTGTGGAAATTCACTTGCAACGCCTGAACGCAATAAAGGCATTACTATTCTGAAGTCTGCAAATATTTAATTACAAGTTGTCGTCAAACGGTCAGAGCATGTAGCAGTAAACCGCATTTAAACAAAGCAAATGTATTTAGTGGAAAGTTTATTGGCCCAGCCAAATTATAACCTTTCCAAACTGAATCAGAGGTTTAAAACTACGTTTCAATTATTTAATTCGAACAAATCTGTTTAAGTGCACTTCAAAACAGATTAATTTATATTTGTTGAATGCAGTTCGGCACATATACGTTACCAATTCTGCAATTTTCCTGGAGGATTATGGCCTTTAATATTCAACCTATGCGTTGGGTAACCTCGATCTGGCCATAATTGCGCAGAATTAGCTTCGATACAAGATTAGCAAATTATAAGTAAATCCTTTTCTGTGGGTTTAAAACTTTCCGAGTGCGGTGAATGCAGATTATCTTCTAAATTCGACGCAGCATTCATAAATTATAAGTACACGCAGAAGATTTGGAGAAGTGAAATTCGGGCATGCTGGGGGAGCATTTGGGTCTGCGGAGATTTTACTTTAAGATTTTTCGTTTCTGAAACGATGTTAATAAGCATACAGATAAGCCCGTACCCTTAAAGGGCGTTATGTATTTTTCGGATTCGATTAACGTTCGATAAATTTGGCGTGCTTTAGCGAGCGATGACTTCGAACGCCAAAATTTAGAAAAAGCCAATTTATGTGGTGGCAGCACTCGTTTAATCTTAAATTCAAATCGAACGAACAAAGGAATAATTTAAAATAAATAAATACTGCTTTCCAAAGGCGAATTTATCTTCAAGGCACTGGAAGGAAAATCTGTTATTGAATTTCTTTCTGCAGCCCCCCATTGTTTTTAAATTGCCGCACTGCAGTTTTCTACGAACAATAATAAAACATGAATACAGTTTTAGATCCATTAGATTGTGGAAGTTGTTTTTTTGAAATCAGAATTGTGTTGCTGGATGAAAATTAAATGGTCATTTATTAATCGTTTTAATTTGCTTTTGTCAGTTGCAATTATACAAAAAAAATGTACGTCCAGATGACTTTTATATAGAAAAATGTGGTATTTTTGTTCCTCGGTATTAAATTCTAAGTTTTACAAAGTGTAAGCGTTACTGAAGATATTATTTTTTCAAATATAGCAGGCGTCATACCGTTGAACATATTATTCGGAGCTTTGAGCTTTCCTTTGATACATTTTAATTTTATTGAGCTTATAGCAAGTTAGTAAAATTTATGTAAAAATACTGTTTAAACCACTACATAACTATTCCAAAAAAAAGCTATTTCGTGGAAACTATGTTTTAAGTCAGTTAAAAATCTACTTATACTTTTCAAATAGTTGTAAATTCTATTTTACTTAAACAACGGAATACATAATAACAGAAGAGTTATAATAATAAGTAATAGTCCGTTAAGCATTAGCACAGCTGGCAAATAGCGAGTTAATCATAATTTATATAAGACTAGTTCTTGCATTAATATGCTGTAAACCTGTGGTTGGGGAAAACTAAAGCTCATTTAAAACTCCACGAAGGACGCAGAATTAGCAAGTAGCTACAAATTATAATTCAAAGCGTTTGCGTAAGTGGCACCTTTGGAGTGGGACGTGCATTTCAAAGTTAATTGTCTTAAAATTTGTCTGCTAATACAATTGGGTCTTAGACCAAGAACATGGAATAGCTCTCAGCATAAATATCGAATGTATAGCAGTTTCTTGTAATTGCTAACTTAATTTAAACCGGCTGGATCATGGGCACTCTGAAGCTTACATATTGTTAAAAGAGAGTTTTGTAACCAGCTGGCTAAATGATACTGAAATATAATAGAAGAACTCATTTCGACGTAACACAACTTTAACTTCCTGTACGAGCGTGCTCTTTCATATACTACGTTTTCTCTGTAGAGCAAAGGTGAAATATTAGCTTACACAGCGTTCAGAGATAGATTGAAGGAGTACTAGTAATACGTATAATACCTCACAAACCTTTTCGGTTCGTTTCACGATATTTTCTTCAAAATAAATCTAAAAAGAAGTTTTTACTATCTCCAAAAAGTACACAATGCATTTATCACATGAATCAGCAACAAATTTCGCATATCGCTGCTACTAGAAGACAATATAGAGAAATCCTTTTTTCGGTTAAAAAAATGTAGACTGACTGCCACAAAAGCAGAAGGAGTACGACATAGTCATTTCTAATAAAAATTTACATTCGTAAAAAATAATGCTGAAAAGTTATCCACTATGGATAAAAGACTTTTGCGATATATATTATGTTGTTAGTAGGGCACAAATATTAATTTAATTAGCAAAACTATGATGTAGAAAGAATATTTTACGAATTAATAAATAGATAATTCTATGCGTAAAGCATTCTAAAATTTATTTAAATGTCTGTAGTCATAAATAAATACAACAAATTAATATTTCACACCAAGTCCTAGGGGAAAATTTCATTAACTGTTTGAAATATAGAGCAATAAGCTGTAGTCTTAAATCAATCCTTAAAAATCAACGAGCATTTGAAATTAGACAAAATTACGTATGTGCGTAAATATGGCAGAGTAATATATTATGGACGCCTAGTCTCAAAAAAGTCCGAAAGTGTGATCAGAGGACGGTTCGGTGCGAAATGTGTTTTCTTCAATCTCTCGTGACCACCGCAACCTGGATAAGCCGTCTGCAGTTGGTACAGCACCTATTCCAATCGCTGTTGAAGTCAGGAGACCTGGACGACCCGAGTAATACGCTGGCAAAAGCTCGAGTGGAAACAGCAGGCTCAAATGGAGTTTTTTATTTAAAGGCATTGGAGCACATCGCAGCAAGCCAGAGCGGTTTACCAGCAATGGTAAACCTTGCTGGAAAACGATAACTACGGTTAAAAACCAGAAATTAACAAACACAAAGCCATGTACCTGAATCACACATATGAGTCAACTTTCGGGGAATGTTCAACAGGTGCATATAATTGCTAGGTCGATTCTTCTGCAACGGTTAGTTTATACAGTAGATCAATAAATAATGTATATTGCGGGATTTAGAAATTAGCGTTTTCCACATAAAGGAAAGGGCAAAACCTTTGTCTTAATTGAGATTATTGGGGTGTTTGAAAATGTTAATAGCTTCAACAATGTTTCTGCTAAAGAAGAATGAGGATTTGCAGATGACAGAAGTCTTATCTAAAAGGCTTCTATGGCCAATATCGCGGTGGTGATCGACGGTGGATGATAATGAAACGAGACTCAACCTGAAGTAACGCTGGTGTTGACAGATATTGATTTTTACTGAACATCCTGTTTCACCAATGTATACAACATTGCAGGAGCAAATTTAGAGACGATCATTATCTACTTTCAAAACTAAGGCAAGTACACGACAAGAGTGAATACTATCACCTCAATTGTGTAATGTATGTGCTGAATACACAATACCCAAAACCATGGAAAACTGAAGTAGTCGGTGGTAAGCAATTTACAAATTTGAGGAATACCGAATACCAACATATTTAGTACCAATGCTAAAGAACTCTCGGTCCTGACTGTACTTAC
Source organism: Agriotes lineatus (assembly GCA_940337035.1). Taxonomy (NCBI): domain Eukaryota; kingdom Metazoa; phylum Arthropoda; class Insecta; order Coleoptera; family Elateridae; genus Agriotes; species Agriotes lineatus. The sequence goes on from OW679196.1 coordinate 125,525,780, forward strand.
GACCAAGCTGATTCCGGATGTATTCAAATACGATTCTCTGCAACAGAAAAACAATAATAACAATAGTAGATCGTGCAAATAGAAATAACCCTAAAGTACTCAGTACAGGCTATTGGGAACTGGTTCAAGAATTTGTTTTTCGAATTGTTAATATTAAGAGTATACTCTGGTGATATAAAGGGACAGCTTAAATAACCAAGAGTGCTATCACGAAACTGAGCAAATCAACAAAAGTGTACCTGGTTAAAACTGCAATGCATTCAATCTTTTCCTACGCAGCGGAAAAATTGCAGATCAGAGAGCAGGACAAACTCGAAATATATGCTCTAGAAATGGTTGTTGTTTATATGGCGTACAGTTTTGAGAACGTTTGAGAGCGTTTATCCAGCCTCATTAAAAACAGGATTTTTTTCGATCATATTGCTAGAAAAAATTGCCATAACTTATTTAGAACGCTTTGTAGTCCAAGAATAAATGAATTGTAAGCGACGAAGACGATTTAATTTTTAATTTTAAAGTTTTAATATTAAACGTTTATTTAAGAGCAAGGTTATTGCTGGGCTTATTGTTTTCTCTCATTTTTCTTGTTGTTTGTTGTTGTCAGTTCTAGGAATGCTTAGTACATGGTACTATTATGAAAGCGTCATCTGGTTGGTTGTTAATGTGATGCATCATAACAACATATAAACGAGTTATTAAACAGAGCTTCTACACACGAATTTTTATTCAGTGCTTCGTACATAAGATCCCAAGCTTCTAAATTAAGGGATTACTTACATGGCACTCATATGAAGTAATATCCTTAATAGTACCTTAGAAATTGACTGCTATGGTCATATGCTCAAAGTCCTACTAAGGAATTTCAATCTTAGTGGGGCTGCGCTTTTACATTCTACATATCCTAGTAACATGGGACTCGCGGTTTTAAATCTTGTTCGAAAAATTGCACTCAGCAAAGATTTCTTCTTAAACGTCAGTAAAATGACATTGTACTGCTAGATTGATAATGTTAAATTGCCACTTTATTGCTATGACAGTTTCTAAATCTGTAATATTAAAAGTTGCAATGAATAAATAAGTTCTACTCAAAAAACTTGTAGATAATTGTAAAATATACTGACAAATTCTCATCAAATTAAAGCGGGTTGCCAGACGAATAATTGTAGATTTATTTCAGATTTTGTTTACACCGTTGGATATAGTACAGTCATAGCAGCGCGCGCCAAAGCTAGCTACATTTATAGGTCTAACAAATCTTCTACCTTAAAGTAATTTCTGGTTTCTTGACATTTCTTGTATAATTTGTTATCCACGTTTGAATAATACTATATTATTCGGAGCAGAAGTATGTGTAGGTGACTCGGCTGGACTTATATTTTGCTCCTAATATCATAATATATTATAATGATCGCCCCCCTCAGTGATGTAAAAATAATAAGATAAATAGAGACGTATCATACAGATTGCAATAAATTAAATCAATAATAATGTGCCAATCTCAGGGTTTATTAAAAAGGGTGTTATAATTATTTGCTAAATAAATGGTTTGTTGCTCTTATGTATTTCATTTATTTCCAATTAATTAAATTAAAGCTCCAGTCTGGCATGAAGTAACTCTAGTCTCAGGGGCAAGTTCAACAGCTTGTATTACAAATACTTTTGTGTATGACAAAATCACTACTATGTCAATTGCTTAATTCATTTCTGACAACTCTAACCTCAAATTGACTGTAAACACAAAGATGATCTGCACGTATAAAAATTTTTGTAATTTGACTTAAAACACCAAAAAAATGGCAAAATTAAATCAGGTAAATACAATGTAATTGATGTGACGTAATTTCCGGCTGACCTGTTTTTGTTTCAGTGACGCAAACCGACGCTCTGGTCTGCTTTTGTTCTATTTCCGGCAAAAACGGTTGAAATTTTTGGTCCAAATCGCAAAATGGAAGGACGCTACTTCGATTAACAATATTTGGAAAGCTTCTGGGAACTGGGGCCTGGTGCTACGTAGACAGTCTAATTTTGATAAAGCCCAAATTTTACGGACGTACTGCAATGGTTTCCCTGTGAATTTTCTCTTTGAAAGTGGTGCTCCGATGCTGGCTCGCACAATGAAAAGACGCCATGGCTCCTATCAACATGGTGACGGCCTCTGGGATTTCCTTTATACTTGTACGGCTTACTAAAGGGCTCTTCGACACCTAGTAAAAAGGTTCTGGCTGGGCGATGTCCCGAACTACCAGAAATCTGGTTCGAATTTGGCCTCGCTGTATGACGCACCTGGTAAAATCTTGCTGGGCTGATCCCTGTTCACTGGGATGTGATAGCACAACAAAAATTACTCTTAAAGATGATCTGCACGTTGATGAATATGAACAACACTTTTTGGCTGTTACAAGTAACGTTTTTATTAACAATTTTACACCAAATCTAGGAGCACTTCTTGCACCCAACATAAAAGTTGCCAGCTTGTTTTCGATATTAAAGCAATTGACTGTATCTTAGTAACCTAGATTTGCAATTGTTTTTATGAAAAGAGCTTTGATATCATGTTTTTGCTTATGAACTATAGTTTTGATATACTGTTTTTGCTTAAATACTAAACTGTCTTTTCTTGGAAATTGTTCACTCTCTGCTTTTAATCCTAACGCTCATATAATTTTTGTAACTACACAAACCATCTCTGTGTTATACTAAAATTCATATTATTGTATTGATTTCACCCAACTCAAATCTGTCAGCTGCGTTTGCCATAACTAGCATCAAATATTGACTGAAACGCTGGACGCAACCCTTCTGAATCCTGCCTTATCTAATGCCAACCTGTCTCACTCAAATTATAATTGCTGCTACTCATCTCAATTGCATTTATTAGTATAAAACTACTGACTTTCTTGCAATAAATAAAATATTTAATTCTCTGCTCATTTTTTGTGTTAGTTAAACAACCAGAATTGCTGTGGGCAGTAAACTATTGCAATATCAGTAATCAGGATGCTCAACTATTGAGTTATCAAGTCCGGTTTTCTAACAGTTTGAGTATTGTGGTTAATTTTCTTCTGTAGTTGGCCTTTCACTACGTTGGCTTTTATATGTTTGTGTTTGATTTTGTTTAATATTATATTCCAGAATATGTCCGCACTTGAGCGCGTTCTCCATACGTATAGTCTTCTAATCAAAGCACGTTAAACTGTACAACATAATAGCTACCCCATCATTGTCAGGCAGTGAAGCCTGGATTGCAACAAAAAATAAACTAGTAAACTTTGAAACGCAATAAACTGTTTAAGACATCTACGAAGAGTCACAAAAGAAAATGTAAAAGAAAAAGAGCAAATCTAAACATATACTCTGTGACAGATAAAGTATTGGAATATAGTTAAAAATTAATAGATCATCTTGAAAGGGCGAACGAATAGAAACGTCCTAAACTACTATCCAAAAGGTAAAAAAAGTTTGCGAAGACCCAAGAAGCGCTGGAAAAAGACAGGCAACTTCAAAAATAGCTAGTCTATGAACTATAACAAGAAAAAATAAAAAATCAAAAATTTGCTATTACATTAGCAGAACGCTGGTGTAATTAATTAATTATCTAAACTGTTCCACTTAGTTTGTAGTTTATTATTTTGAGTAAATAACAATTGCAGACTTTTTCCTTTATTGAATACTTTCGCTCTCCATATAGGTAATATTGCATATTTTACAACTTAAGTGCACTTACTGTGGTTTTTGTGTATATTTCTGTGCATATTTGGACCCTTCTTAACGCTGATTATAAATAATAAATAAAACGATACGCTTCAGAAAAATAAGAGAGAATCGATGGTCAGGGCAGAAGAACAACAACAGCCTTGTAATAGTGTGGAAAACAGAGTAAATAGAAGAATACGTACAAACCATTCCTTTATGGGAGTGATTTACAATTTCGATTCCTATTATGGCCCACAAATAACGGTAGAAATTACTTAGCATTCGAGGTAAGAACCAAGTGCACTAGAAGTGCCAGAAGTGCAGGTATAAATTACAAGAAGGAGCCAAGTAAATTTACTTGGCCACTCCATTTCGCGCATTTACAATGTGCAGCGTTAATTATAACTTGCTATTAATTAGGAAGTGCCATGTAAAGATTGTAAAGCTGGCAGCAGTGCAGGCCAACACGAATCCTCAGCAATTTCTAATCAAACGTCCGCTGCAGGCGTCGTAATTTTGGAACTTTCGTTTTGTTGCGGGCTTTCGAAAACTTGCCTTCGCGCGGCAATTTATTTTGGCGTTGATGTGGAACATGTAAGTTCTGAAACTTGTATAATTAAAGATCTTTTATTTACACCTGAGTTCAAAGTTGACTTGTAGCGCCTTTAATAATCTCCGTACGATAATGAAGCATTCAGTGCTGTCGCAGCACTGCTTCTCGCAAATTAAAGTATTTCAGACATTTCCTTATTTAGACTTTCAATTTAAAAATTATAGCAACCTGGAAATTATTAAGTAATAATTAAATTTTGAGGGCAGCGTTATATCCATTAAGCGATGAAAGCTATCTTGAGTTTTACTGTCTATTTAAAAGTTCTTGTGTATAAAAAGGCGCATTCGCTGGATGGCGTAATTTTTTAGGGCTTATAAATTTCGGTTTCGAATACCAGGTTATTACAAGATCGGCTTATATTTAATTAAATCATACGGCTTCTGTGTAACTGCTACTGCTTTCGGATATGGTGTTAATTAACTTTTATAAAGTTGGGAAATTTGATTTGCAAACTTACTTTAGTACCACTCCGTCTGTTCTAGTTTTAATAATGGACTGAACTTTGATGCGATGTGCTTGAAATTTTATGTGTTCCACGTTAAATTATGCTCTGGGAGGCAAACAGCAATTACTATAACTGCATAGTTTTCACTTCATTTCGCGATAAAGCAGCAGCAGTATATGAAGCCTGCCCTCGTCTTAACAACAAAGTTACAAACTTCTTTAATTTCTATACAGTTCGAGCTTAGGTTCCTCCGGCAGCAGCAGATTTAATTTTGTGGGGGTCCCGTCTTAAATTACTGTTTAATTCGACATCCATTCTTTGGAATATACTATTATTTGATCATCATAAAGTCGTGCTAGCTATACCGAAATTGTTGTATATTAAATTATTACTTCGAATCAACGCATTTAGGCCATCAGTATCTTCATTTTTATAATAAAATGTTGTGGGGGTGTTTCCCAATTCACTTCCATGCGTGCATATTGAGTGAAGATGGTGATATGGGGCCTAGCATTGTCATGGAAGGATCGAGTTTAGTTCGACATGTAGGCTCCTTTTTGTTCTCTGAAGGTTATTTTTTGGCAGTGGTCTATTATGATATGTTTTATCGGACTTTTTCCACTGTCTAGGGTGTATATCACACGAAGTTTCGGGAGTTTTTGATCTACTCTCGTCTTCAGGTGTTCATAGTTAGTCCTGAAAAGGACCAATATTGTAAGTCTTTATGGTAAAGGTGACATGCTACTAATCACAGCGATCAGCGGTCCTGCGTTCAGATCCTGGGGTAGGCATGAGTGTACGTATAAAGACGTACAATATCAGTTCTTCTCAGGACTAACTAGGAACACCTGAAGACGGGGGTAGATCGAAAACTCCTGAAACGTCGTGTGATATACACCCTAAACAGTGGAAAAAGTCCGATAAAACATATCATCGTTACTTTTTGTTTGAGAAAGTCAGCCACTTTTCCAGCAGATAGCACCGTTTTGCTTTTTAGATGCGAGAGTTTCGTCGTGCTTCCATTACATACTTTACCGGTTTGCCTCTGAACCTACAACTCTTAGCACGTTAATATTCATTCAAACAAGTCTTTCTATTCCAAACTGATTCCGAAGCTCCCACGAAACTTCAATGCGACGCTGTTTCTGTTCTAGAATAAGTTCCCGTATCCGAGTTTTTTGAATAATCTTTCCATACTGCCATCACTTATTGCAACAAATTCAAACCGTTATTGCACGATTCGATAACATCAGCGTTTTTAATATTAATATTATTCACAGAAGTTCAGAGTGTTTAGCTATTGAGGGTCTTGGATGCGACTAATTGTCCAGTGCTTTAATTTTTAGTTTCCATTGATAAGGCACTTGATTACGACTCTTTGTGTATCAGAAAGATCAACTATCTCTTCTGAAATATTCAAAATCAAGCTAAACTAAACAATAAGAAACACTTAGCAGTGAAATACTATATGAATTTCCAAGTATTTCGATGAACTTTCTTACGAATAGCTCATTTTTAATGCGTAATTGAGTGTTAACACACAAGTTTTCTGTAGAGCTTAACTTGAAACCACGAATTGCCTCACTAACGACAGTCGTACTTGTGCACTGAAGCTGTAGTCTAAGCCATAAGGGTCAGATTTTCAGGCATAAATTAAACTATAAACTTACGCTTAAACCGTGGCAACAACAACTATGTCTGTGAGATTAGCCCAAAATTGCAATTTAAGCTAGTACTGAATACTGCTTCTAAGGGTAGGGCATTTATTGATAGTTTAACTTTAACCTGATATTTGAATTATGACAAAAACTATAGGGTATGTGAGGTAAATTTGAATTTATTGGGATCTTCGTACCAATTAACAGACTTGATACAATAATTTAATTTATCCGTCAAGTTTTTGAATAAAGATAGGTTCAAAAAACGACAACAATTGCATCTGGTATTGGTATTGCATCTAATACTATTTTAATCTGATACCGATGCATCTACAAATTAAAGATACTAAAAAATTAAAACATCGATGTCAGCATAAAATGGTACATCGAAAGTTCAGCATGCTACCACTGAAATGTCCAATTCAAAACATCGATGTACACATCGATATTTTCCGATGTTTTCGTAAACAGGATTAAAATTATAATTTCCTGAGCTAAACTTGCTTGCAAAAAGTCTAAAATTGATTATTTGTTTCATTATCTTCGTCGAAGTAATTAGACGTCCTTTATAGGGATGCAGAAAATATTAAAACATCAATGTTGGAAGTGAATGTTACATCAAACTGTTAGTATCGATACAACTAAAACATCGATGGTCGAAAGTTCAGCATCGATGTACCTATCGATGTTTTCGTAAACAGGATTGCAGTTGAAAGATCGAATGGTACGCACTATTGCTTCCAAACAACTAGGACAAGATCATTTTAACTGACTGAACCTGAATGTTTAATTGCCAACTGAAATGTGAACAAATTTAAAATTATTTCAAAACATCAGTATCAGTCATGCCTACATTAAGCGTAGTTTTAACAGCTACGATTAGTTCTTGCTTAGAAAACGGTATCAGTATTTGGGAAATTCCAAATTTAAATTATTAACATGAAGGTTAACGTCACCTAATCAAGGAAAATAATAAAAATGCATGGCTAATGTTTGTAGAAATTATCATAGTCTTTTTCGTAGCAATAGTACATAGAAAGATTAGCATGAATACCACTGAAACATAGAATCCAAAAACATCGATTGATGTTTTCGTAAGTAGAATTGAAATTTAAATTTGCTAGGTCAATGTTATTCACTAAAGTTCTACTAATGGTTACAGGTTTCCTTATTATCTTCGTCTAAGGCATTAGGCATTATACACAGGCACGAAAAATGTCATTGTTATCGGTGTTGGAATTGAGTGATACACAGAATTGTTAGTATCAATACAACTGAAACATTGGATCCAAACATCGATGGTCGAAAGGTCAGCATTGATGTATCTATCGACGTTTTCTGATGAATGATCTGTACATGGAGCACAGAAACAACTGAAAGATCGAGTTCAAAAGCCTAGATGAATGTTTTCGTTAGTAGAATTGAAATTCAAATTTGCTGCACTAATGTTGTTTACTAAAGGTCTACAAGTGATTGTTCCTTATTATCTTTATCGAAGTAATTAGACAGTCAGTCCGTTGTAGAGAGCATGAAGAAATCAAAATATCGTTGTTAGAATTGAATGACTCATCGAACTGTTAGTATCGATCAACTGAAACATCGAATTTAAAATATCGATGGTCGAAAGGTGACCATCGATAGGTACGATGTTTTCATAAATAGGATTGAACATTTTTGCGTTACTTGTTTACAAAAGTCTGCAAATGATTGCATGCTTCCTTATTACCGTTGTAGAAATAATTAACCACTCCGGTCTAATAGAAGGATACTCACAAAAATTAAAACAAGGATATTAGCATCGAATGATACATCGAAAGGTCGGCATTGATAAAACTGAAACATCGATTTATAGAAATTTTCGTAAATAGGATTAAAACTTCATTTTCTGCGATAATGTGGTTTACAATAGATCTGCCAATGCTTGCTTGTGATATATCGAATGGTCAGCATCGATGCAACTGAAACATCGAATCCAAAACATTGATGTATATTTGTTTTCGCAAATACGACTAAAATTAGAATTTTCTGCGTAAATATAGTTTAGAAAAAGTCTACTGATGGTTGCTGATTTCCGTATTATTTTCGTGGAAGTAATTAGAACCGGCCAGTCCATTTTAAGAATTCACACAAACATTATCTATCAATAGTACATCGAAATATCAGTATGGATACAACTGAAAGGTCGAATCCAAAAACATCGATTGTTGTTTTCGTAAATAAAATTGAAATTCAAATTTGCTAAGTTAATGTTGTTTACTAAGGGTCTACAAATGGTTACTTATTTCCTTATTATCTTCGGCAAAGGAATTACGCAATCTATTATACAGATGCGCGAAAAATTTAAACATCTATGTTAGAATTGAACGATGCATGGAGTTGTTGCAATGTGATTGAAATTTTCGTTACAGTTGCTTACAAACGGCTACAAATGATTACTTGCTTCATTATTACCCTCGTAAAAGTAATTAGCCCTTTGGGTCTATTAGAGGAATACTCATAAAATTAAAACAGCGATGTTAGTATCAAATTTTACATCGAGTTAATGTAGCTTGCAAAAGGTCTACAAATGATCGCTTGTTGTCTTATTGTCTCCGTAGAAAAATTAAATCTCTTCAGTAGAGTATAGGAATGCACAAAAATATAAAACATCCATGTTAATAACAAATGATACATCGAAAGGTCAGCATCGATACAACTGAAACATCGAATGTATCGATATTTATGTTTTCGCAAATACGATCGAAAATTAAATTTTCTGCGTTATTTAGAAAAGGTCTACAAATGATTGTCTATTTTTCTTATCATCTGCGTAGCTTCGTCCATTATAGGAATGCAAACAAAATTGAAACATGGAAAGGTTGATAATTTTTGGTAACAATGTTGTCGTGAAAACAGTGGAAAACACATGTGAACCATGCGACACGAATGCTAATGAGTGTTCCATTCACATAACTTGTCCAATGGTATTCTTTCGACACGTGTGTTACACACAATTTTTCCTACGACGCACGTCTTTGAAATCCACAAAAAAATTCGCTTTTGACATATGTCAAAGAAATTTGACATTTGTCAGTTTTTTCCAATCAGATGACCATCAGTTGACATTAGGGTGCAGAAAGTGTTGACATAAAAGTGGGGAGACTGCTAACTTTCTGCACCAAAGTAGGAAATAGTATATTGTAATACAAGTGTGGAAATAATGTAATTGTAAAATGCATGTGAATGATGGTACACAAGCGCTCACGAATGTTCCATTCACATAAGATGGAAGTAGGAAAATCTATGGTGCGATTGACATTTGTACCATAAATAGAGACGACAATCACAGGCTGTAAGGATTATGTTCTTAGTCGATGTGCTTATCAAACATCCATATTTTACGTTACATAGAAATTAAAACATCAAAGCGGAAACATTGAAATTCAAAAACAAAACATTATTACATTTTGTGCATCCCTACTACGAATCAGTTTCTTAGTAATATATTAGCTGAAAGTCTTATCTAAATCATGCCAAAAACAATTATATTTATTAAATAAACCTAAAGCTCCAGCTTAATCTACTACTGAAGAACTGAACCTATATTTAAACCTTGATTTACGTCATAGTAAATATATTTATATTGATGAAGTAGACTTACACCTAGTTGTGGAACACTATTATTAGATTTTAGTTTTTATTCATACGTCCAGTGTCCACTGTCTGGTGTTCTTTAACTAAGCTGCTTGAATTCTTTCACATCTTGATGATTCTTAATTTTTTCTTTTATATTAATTGTAGAATTTCATGTTTGGATCGCAATGTAAGCTGTTTTTCTGTACTTAATGATTCATTATTCCTTTCTAATACTTCCTCGTTAGAAACGTGTGTGGTCTACGAAATTTTTAGTATTCTTATGTGAAGTCACACTTCGAAGGCTTCTAGTTTGTTCATTATCGCCAGTTTGAGCGTTTATCCTTTCATTTCATAGTGGATGTAACTTTTAATCAAGAGATGTAATGTTTATTTCTGAACTTTTTAGAAGCTCCACGCGCTGTTCAATTCGTTATTTAACTTCCTGGTCTGATTCATAATTTAATGAAATGTAATGTCATTGTGTTGATGTTCTACTGAAGACGATTAGTTTCGTTTTATGGTATTGATTTTTTTTGAAATTTTATTTAAAGTGCTTCAACTGCTAAGGTTATTAGCACGATTACAATTATTATTACATACAGTTATAACACGTTTAGTACGAGTATATGGTATTGATTCTCGGGCCCATTTCTTCACTACCTGAACTGAATTTGTGTAGAAGTCGACTGATCTTGATATTTTTGTTAAAGAATCGTTACTGTTATTAATTGATCTTGCCTACTAAATCAATTTTGAAGGCCGAAGTGCGTGTCTTCTAAATTTTAGTTGCGCTTGTTTCTTATTCTTACGTGAATTCTCCCCAAAAATAGTTCTTTTTAGGTATCTCATTAAACTGATACGTTAGTAACCACTGCAATTGTTGCCACTGCATTTTTTCGATATTGGGTGATAACAGGCCTCACCCAATCCTTTGTTAGTTCTTAAGTGTCGTCTATATTATTAAATAGTTTCACTATAATATAAATTACAACCTCAACTATAAACTGTAGAATTTCTACGTAAACTTCATTAGTCCTAATAGCTCGTCTTTCCTGAACTTAATGCATGTATTGTTTCAAAATTCAATATTTCAGGATTCTCTACTGCTAATATTTCGGCTTTGATTCGGTTATGATGAGAAAGATTGGTGATATTTTCTCCTGTTTTTTTTAAAATTATAGGTATACTTGCTCTATCTAATAGGATTAATGTAAGCTAAAAATTAGTTATTAGATGCAAGCAACGATTTATATCAAGGACTACAACTAGATTGCTATTTCATGTAATTCTGAGAATATGTCTTAAAGTTAGACAATATGGTATATTAATTACCTATGAATTTTAAGAACGTTAACACCTATAATTTATTTGTGAAGTTTCTCATATTTTTTTCTTTTTCAGGTGAGTGCTGAAGTCTATTTTAAACCTGCTTCTAGAGGAAAACAAAAGCAGTAAGTTAAAATACAAACTGGGTTTTGTAATTAAAGTATTATATTTCTCAGTCAACGTTGGTGTTGAAGGCACAAATATATATTTCAGGGAAATTGAACAAGCGAAGCATTGCGAACTTTAAATTTTAATTAAAAATCGATTCCTGCAAGATTAATTAATTTAAACAACGCGCTGTTTAGTGACGGAACGCTCCAAAAAGTAGTGACTGATGCCTGTGAAGTTCCGATTCAATTTAACTGGCTAGCAATTCTGATTCAAATTGATTGTCTTCTTTGTTTATTTTCAAAGTAACAATTTAATTAATTTTGATGTATCTGCCGATCTACTTTTCAGGCCCCATTTTTATGTGCTTTTGATTTTCTCGTCGTTTAACATAATTAAAAATGTGTTTATTAGCTTTGTTTCCGCAAATGCTAAAGAAAACATTTGCCTTCAGCAACCCTCCTCAGCAGATAAAACACAAGTCGGTCGGATTTTATTTATGTATAACATATAAAAACTCTTCTCCCCGCAGGGAAATACGCTTTGTTAAACACTGTTCATTTTTCACTTATTACGATAATGATTCTATGTTCGGCATTATTGGTGTTCTCCAATTTCCTGTTCAAATTACAAAAGCAATTTTAAAGGTGCAAAGTCAATTTTCGAGGAAAAACAGGCTGGGATCGGTTTTCCACAAAACGTTGCAGCTTTTTCATTATTCAGCTCCACCAGTTTTGCAGTTAGCGGTCCAGGCTGCGTTGCAAAAACTGTACGTCTGAAGGAGTTGAGTTAAATTTTGAATGAGGTCGCAAAGTTTAAAATTCTTTAACGAGTTACGCGTCTTTGGAACTTTTTCAACGTGGGCATATTCGACCGCGAAGAAATGCTCTTTATGGCAGGCTAATTACAAATTACTTACTCGAAAGCCGAATTAAGTGATACAGGCTTTGAGCTGCAGGGGAAGACGCATCGGACCAGGGGCGTAAAATATTAGGTAGTTTAAAAATTGTTTCTTTAAATTCATCAAACTTTTTTGATTTCCTGGCGAAAGCAAATTTAAACTTAAATTGTTGCAATTTTTTAACCAGACCGAGGCAGCTAGCCTACTTCGGTGCAGATCCTTTCCTAAATTGGTGTTTACAAGTTTTATTAAACCCCCTTAAAATTTATATATCATTTGAGTATTACCACTTTATTACCTTATTACCGCTTATTACGCCTATTTTCTTTATATTACAAATTGATTATCTGTAAGAAGGTATGTTAAAAAAATATAGTTATCAATTTTGAGTGCTAATCGATCACTATATTGTAACTGAGACACCCTTAAATGAATTATTGTTTTCCGAAATTCTTAAAAAATGTTTGCTTCCCTATTTTAAGTATTGGATTGTAAGTAATTTCATACAGAGAAATCAAGCGGATTATAATCAACTGAACGGGGTGGCCAGTAACTTGGTTCATCAGCTCCTTGTCCAACCAATTTATTAAGAAAATGAGTGCGTAACAACCTCCTATATCTAATCTACTGAAAAGAGCTGGAACATCACCATACATAACAGCTATTTGTAAAAGAAAGAAGGAAACGGGTATTGAAATAACATAAGTAATATAATTACCCTTTCTCCATACCTATTTACACAATTTTTGATCGCCAGCGCCACTTTAAAGAGTACCAAAAGCGCCAACTTCAGCCCGTAACTAAGAGGCTCTTTGGTCACATCTTCTGATGGGGTAATTAAAATGCCACTTGCCGACGTGTATGTGTATGTTAGTATATATAATTGTTTGATTAGTCTATAGTATTGTATTTAGGTTTAACTGCTTCCCATTGTTGATATTAGTACTAAACGATTTCGTTTTCCGACAGTTGATTTTCAATCCACAAGTCTTCCCATCTTTTTCCACATTGCTGAACATTCGTTGCATATGCTCTAAATTATGTACAAAATCCTAGTCTTCTAGCCCTTCTGTAAAGCCCCAGGTGATTATTTCCATTTATTTTCTAATATTTTATATTCAATACTACAGTAATGACCGCAACATGAGATGCTATTTTGTTTTACACCTGTATTAATTAGTACGGGTTCTGATAAATTTTGTGGTTGATTACTTGGTACGGGTTATTTTGCATAAATTTTGCTTATATACTCCGTACTTAATTCCCAACAATCACACGTTTGCCTTTAAAATGCGTCTAAAGGACATTTTAAATGTATTTTAAACTAGTGGTTAATGTTAAACGTTGAAAGGACGTGAACAAAAATACGTAAGTTGTAACCTTGTATTCTCAGCGCTTCTATTACGTGTAAGGTTATTGCTCACATGAAGTGCAGACCAATTGAAACGTGTTATTGTACCACAGCACGGTGGAATGTTACAGTGTGCTGACAAGCCGTTCTCTCCCTTTGTCTGGTAATCTGGATTCATTTTTTAGGTCGTCACTTGTGTCACTGATAAAATTAAAAAGTTTGTGAGTCAGAAAGGTATGTGTTTATAATTCCAGTTTTACATAAGGCTAGCAGAAATGCCATGGAAGATTTCATGATAGGTAGTACGACCTATGTTCCACTAAACTTATTCTTTTTCTTATTTAAGATACAACTGTTGACTTTTGACCTAACTACATAGCGTTGAAGCAGTTATCAGATCTCTTTTGAGATTTTGTTTATCAAATAAAGTCGCCGTTTTATTCAGTTGGGCTGGGCACAATAAAGATTATTCAGAAGAAAAGTATCGGTCTTCTGTAGTTAATACTTGACCTAAATAGAATATCAATTTTGTATTCATTAAAAGGTCGTTTCAACTTAAGAATCCTATTTGAAGTTGTGTGTAAAACGTAACGTGCTTATAACGTTAACACTTAACTGAAAAATAACGTTAATAAAACATCGTTTTAACGTATAAGGCACGTAAATTTTCTGTTGAAAAGCCAACGACCGACGTTACAACGTTAACATATCCGTAAAAATTGCAATAGGATGACGTCGGTTTAGCAACTAAACGTAAAAAACACGTTAACAAGTTTGATCATGACTTAAACGATAATAGACAGAGAAAACAGAAAATAAAACTTGAATTACACTTTTTGAAATTAAATATTTTTCGAGATTTATAGGTTATCGTACAGTTCGGCACGATACACGTTCACAATTTACGGGGACAATGGACAAATTTTGTAAATTTTAGTTTCTACTAAGTATTGACAATTAATAAAATCTTGATTAACATCCGAAATCCTTTAATATATAAAAATATAATAAATCGTAGCACAGAGATCAACACTTACGTTAAACCGTTGATTGAGGATACCTCAATCAACGGTTAAACTAAACTAAACCAGACAAACCCACGATATCCCCTTTGAAACAGAAAGAAATAAAAATGGTAGACCATTCAACATTTTCTCGAAATATAGCCTGTTACTATCGTTTTAAAGTCTTTTTCAGTTTACCCTAGTTGTGCTGATCATTGCTTTGTAAACCAATATTTTATCGGCCACTGAAATTTACAATGAAAACGTTTGAAATGCGAAATACTTTGATCGATGTATCTAAACCCCGCTTTGGACGTTTCAACGAACAACGTTTTGTTAAAAATAGTTTTAATTATTTGTTTAATGAAACTTTTTGTCGTAGCATTTTAAGCCAATATAAGAAAGTTTTTTAGGGCACTTCTTAAAAACGTAACTACCTTTTACTCACACTATCTTTTCATGAACTGAACAAGGTTTTAATTCAATTTAAACATCGTTAAGGTGGCCTAAGCTTAACCATTCTTAGTAGTTTTTAAATAAATTAAAGTAGCTGTATTTTACAAATAGCTTGAGACGTTCCTCGTGCTGATTTAAATGAACCGTCCGTTAATAATGCGGCTGAAATTTGCCAGTACTTCAATATAAAAAGTTTAAGAAAGTCGCGAGCACCCACAACATGCAGAGTTATACACAGGGTGTTCACAATTCATTTATTTTACAAGCTAGCTTCGCAGCTACTATGTTACAAAAATTGTGGTTATGGCTCTTGATTGAATACATTTTTTAGCCAGATAAAGAAAAAATAAATTTAAAAACCCGGAAAGTAGCAGAAAGCACTTTGCAGCTAGCTCGAACCAAAGATTAAAATTGCGTTGTTTTTTAAACGATACGGTACGGAACTATAGCGTTCAAACGGTTAAGCTGTACTTCACTGGTGATACGCTAGTTTATTGTAGGATGTTAACAAGTAGTGATTAGACTAGCTCAAATTGGGGTATACCAAGATAAAAATAAGTAATTAAACGCGAATAGATGTAACTCGATGTACGTATTAACTTCAATTAAAGCCGCAGCCACAAATAAATACTATACGGCGTATCGGAGCCAAGCGCCAAATAATTTTACTAACGAAGAGCTCTAGGAATCGATACAGCGAAGTAAAGAGCATCACCTAGTATTCAAGAAAAACTGTTGAATAAAATGATTCGGTGGTTCCGTCATACAACGAAGCCTTGCCGAATAGACGTAATTACAGATACGACTGATTTTTGCTTTAACAAAAGATCTCGCAATCGCAGAATAGCTCATATATCAGCGAAATTATCCGTCAAGTATTTTTGACAAATAAAAAACACGGCATAAATAAAAGATTCTAGAACTTTCAAAAATAGCTCTGCTTTGAAGTTCGTAAACGTAAGAGTACAGAACAAAAGAGCATTTATGGCTAATGTAATATTTATATTTTTTTAAATATTATTAGTAGCAACCATTAAGGTGGGATTTAGCAACTGGCAAATATCGCGTTTTTTCCTTGTGTAGCGTCTGTTGGTGGCAGGATTTAGAAATGCTAATATCTGCTCATGTTATTCCTGTGTCTGTATTTTTATATTTGAGCAGCTTTATTTATGAATATTTACAGTGTCATCAATTCATAGTGAGCAAAGACTACTTTTATAGTTAGTATCTTTGCTACGAGTATAATACATATTTTGAAGTTGTTTGCTAATTCTTTCTAACAATGTAGCATGCATACTTGTACATAAAGACACATTACTTACTAATTTACTGCTGCATTTGACAGTTTACTGTAATTTATGCCAACTATTAACTGAGCACTGTAGTATAATATTTATCTTTTGAATTTGAATATCCGCATCAGATCCCACACAGTCAGCGGTAGGGTTAGAACAATAGTGGAAACACTACCATCGCCATAGTATTTATAAAACTTTGAAAGTAGTTTTAGTTTCCTTCAATGTTTTAAAGAGAAATATCAACCGAGCGCTTCTGCAACACGGTTAAAATTAACTGGCTGCTCTTCTTTCTAAGAATACTGTGAGATCCTTAGGTTATTTTTCTGCAGGTGCACCTCGAGATAACAAGGTTCTTTTGTACCGTCCGAGAGTTTTGTTTCCTGGACATTGCGGGAGCAGCATTAAAAATAAAACAAGGCACAATAATAACAGCGCGATCTAATTCGTCCACCTCATATTTCTTCCTGACAAGATACCTTACGAACCAAAACCTATATCTAAACATAATTGAGAAAGAAGATCCGGCTTTGAAATACGTCTGCTGCAAAACAGAAACCTATGAATTCAAGTCTCGGATCCCCCTTGTTCATAAAAACTGTATACAGTCTACGGACACGTAATGCAATAATTCAGCCAACTGAATCGATTCCAGATACTTTGCAGAAGTTTTACGTACTTTTTTATCTTCCTCATTATTGTATTTTGTCTCCGAAAGTTGCTAACATTCTGCCAACGTGTGCGTGTTGGAACTTCATTCCCCCGCGGAATTTCCCAAGCGTTTCAATACGGAAAAACTAAAACACTTAAAACAAGCGCGCGATGCTCGCTCGCATTTTCTTCTCCGATTCCCTGAAAATTAAGTAGTTTCTCGGTGCTTCGCTGCAGAAATGCTGCTCAATGGCTGAAAACCTACCTGCTGGTAAACACGTTAACTGGTTGGGAAGTTAGGAATCAAAAACCATGACCGCATTCCAAATTCCCTTTTTTTATTAGAGCATTAAATAAAATTTAAATTTAAACAAGAAAAAATGCATTTACGTATGGTATTGCAGTTTATATTCGAAATTTTTTGTATACAGTTAATTTCCTCTAGACAAATTAATTACCTACGTATGAAAAGTCAAATTCAAACAAATGTTATGAACAATAGTAAATATACATACACACATAAGCAAACATGTCTGTGAGCAATACAATTATTAATTTTAATGTAGACAATTATCAACTATAGTGGATGCTCAGCTGTGTTAGACTATTAAATATACGAGCAGGTTCATGAAGGGTCGTAGCACAAATACTCAAATAAATATAAAACAGTAACAGTAAATAAACTTTTATTATTCAAACAATGTAACAATTACCAATCGTAGTTTATGAAATAACATTATTAAAATAACTCAGGTAAAACCTGGCGCTTTCCTGCGCAAATATTAATTACATTTGCAGTCAAACACAATAAAAATGGCACAAGTAAATGTTAACATTACACATGTGGCAAAAACAACAAATTAAAAGTCCTTACGCCAGTAAGTAAATGGTAAAAATTGACATCTCGATGCAATACAAACATCAAGCTAACTTTATGAAACGTAGCTTACTTTGACCGACTTAAAACTGTATACATTTGAATTACTGTAAGCCGGGTGCCCAAGGACACACCGCGAGATGTTTTTACAGGGTACATACACAATTTCAGCTACCCTATGTGAAAACGTAATCGAGCTTTGATAAATATACTTATTACATTAGCACGTGTGGTTTATCCTATTCGTATGCCTTCGCATTAGAAACATGCAATGTTGTAATAGCAAACGCCCTTTACCGACGCAAACAACGCTGAAATTGAAGTTGCGTGTACTTACTGTTTTTACAAAGGTTCACAAATGCCCTTGGAAGCGATCACTCGAGAAGGAATATGCAAGACTCGGCATTCCTGGAAAAATTATCTGCACGAAAGTGTACCCACAATGCGACCTTCCGGCGTACGGGAAAATCCAGTACAGTCGCCGTAATAACCGCATGCCCAATGATGAGAACATTACGCCGTAGTGGTGCAACAACAAGCAGAGATGGCCTCAAGTGCGTTTCGACGCCCCAGAGCGTACACCTCAATTGTTAACAAAAACAGAATTAAGACTGGGAAATAGCCTACTAGTCGAAGAACGGACTCGCCAAGAATCCTTTCCCAGGTACCTCATTATCAAAGGTCGTGTATTTTTCGAAAAAAAAAAATCTTCAGCGCCGCACCCGGCCAAAAGAGGAGCGCGCGGGGCAATAATATTAGCGATGCGAGCTGCATCAGGGAGCGAATTGCAAAAGTAACGCACAAATGAAATAGGGTGTTACATGTTGACTTGTTGAATTTAAATTAACTTTAGTGACAATGAGTTTATCCAATTAAACATTGAAATTCGCTACTTCAGGTCTTCACCCTTCCCGGAGCTGTAGTTTCTTCAAGACGCATTTCCTAAGTTGAGTTTATAGAAATTTTTGTCTTATTTTGATAAGCACTATCACCCCCTTAAAGTTTGTTACCCTTTTTTCTAACACCCCAAGGTGCAACAGGGCAGCATCATTCTGATCTATCCGCTGCCTTTATTTTCCATCATCTTACTTTGTGTTTCTTAGTGCCGCCTTCAACGTCTCCTAACCACCTCTCCTGGACCTACCAATTTTCCTTCTTCCTTCCGGATTTTCTTGGTAAAGTTTCTTCGTTTTACGGTTTTCCGGCATCCTTTCCACATGTCCCAGCTATTACAATCTCGATGTATTTATTTGGGATGCCAACTTAAGCTGCTGATACATCTTATACGGTTCTGTATTAATCGTATTTTGCCACTTCCCTGCTTCTTGCATTAGTCCGTCAACTTTTTGAAGGTTTTTCCATCGCCTTTCGTCATGACCCAGGTTTCTGCTCAGTACATAATTACCGACCTTAAAACTGTACGATACAGCAGTAATTTAGTTCGGCGAATCAATACTGACGATCTCAATAACCGCTATTGAGCGCCGCTGCCAAGTATTATATGATAGTTTTAGGATTTATACCGTAATAGCAAATATTTTTGCTAAAACCAAGTGTGATATTGTAACGTAGTCCTACCTACCTTCAATGTAGCAAATAATGCGGATTAAAGCCAATTGAGTCAACAATAAGTCAGACAAGTATCAGTGCAGCTTCAGCAATTGAATTATCGCAAAGCAGGCCACAGCATGGGAGTACTAATAGATTCTTCAAGAAGGATTCTAAGGAGCTCCAGTTAGCTAATTGGTGCTAGGATGCAACAGGTCTCCCAGGAAGCTTAATGTCCATTCTTTATCTAAATTCACAATGTGCAGTTGGAGCAATAAAAGCAATAAAACTATATTGATCAAGAATCAATTTCAGCTTACAATTAGTTTCTAAAGAAAGATAAAAGATAAACTTGATCGCGGGAGCCATTGAAAACAATAAAACTTGTCAAATTTGTTTAAAGTTTAAAATTTATTTTCGACATCTTGTTGTACTTATCCACGTGTTATTTTAATGTATGTACCTATCAATTGAAGCTATAAATATGGTTTAAATTTCATGTTTTTATATATTTGCGTAGCTTATTAGACTGCGTTAACGTCACACGAACTAATAATACAGTTAATTGTAGTTCAAATTTAGGTTTATAAAGTGAACTGCAGATAGTGATTATATTTTTCATGAGTTTGCACGATTAATCTATTTTTGATCGCTCTGTATATATTGCTATGTGTTTTATTCATTTAAAATAAATTAAATGAGTTTAATAATCTCAAAAGGGTCGTGCCTCCACATCCTAGCAAGTATTATTTTGACTTGTATAAATTATAAGAAATACATTTGCTATCAAGTTATTTATCGTGGTATTATTTTTAATAATTTAAAAGTAAACACTTTGTGTAATGGCGATTTAACTGATTTAATAGCTACCATACAAGGTATTATTTAACTAAAAGAAGAAATAACTTAAATGTGGGTATTCAACCTCACAAGTCTCAAAACAAGTCCGCTGTTAAACGACGATTATCTGTGATTACATAATTAAAGCATTCCTAGGTGATAACAATTGCCGTAAGTAAATACACGTCAGAAACAAAAAGCACTCAAAGAACGCTTGTGCCGGAAGTGCTCATAAAACCGAGGCCACCAAAAAATTCACTAGATTGAATCCTTTAGGGTGAAGTTTTCTGACCTTTCTGTTGCTTTTGGAATGGACATTAGGGCTTAACTCGAATTCCTAGCAAGTTCCACGATGCTTGGCCCCGTCTTTCTTCATTGGCCTGCTTCCTGTAGTTTGACCGCTGCGACACACCTAGGGCTCCACTGCTTTCCATGAAAGTTACTGCCTACCTTCAGCGTCCAGGGGCTCTAATTAATCTGGTATGATGTCTAAAACAGCCACCGAAATACTAGCTAACATTCGATGCACAGATCAAGCACTTTTTCAAAACTTCTGCAGAGGTGCTACTCTACTACAGCATACCCATATGATGTACATTCAATTTTAAAACTCACTGGATTGGGCAAATAGTATTTATTCACAATTTAACAATTATTTATTGGGGAAGCCAAATTAACAACACCTTTTAGCTCGATGGCTTCATTTTTCCAATTGTTTTTCTTTGATTTTACATTGTGTTACATTGTTTCGAAGCCTGCTCTGATTACATTTTGTTCAAATCAAACCTAACACTATTTTTAATACAGTTTTTGCAAATTATTATCAAAACCAATGCTATTTTATACTATTTACCAAAATTTTATATAGCACATTTCTGTAGTACTTTATAAAATATTATTTAGTATGCTTGAAATATTATTAATTGCTATTATAATCATAGAGGCTTAAAATGCGTTCGTAGCAATATATATAATTTGTATTGAGCTGGGCGAGTGCCTTCGACAGCTCACACTAAACTAAATGCACCTTAAAGAGTCACCTCAAACATAAAACAAAAATGCGCCACCTATAGTTTGGCCACGTTGCCGTTGTTACAGGAAAGATGGAAAAGAGGTAAGAAGGAAAGGTCGACCTTCAAGACGATACGATGGGCGGATCGAACAAATCAGCTTGATTGATTGACATCTAGCAAATGCAGTTTTATAAACTCAGACAGAAAACTATGGAACACATGTACATCATATTCGGTGATAAAATTACAATGTCACCACATCCTCTTTAAGAATCATGAATCGAGGAGGTGGAATAAAATTTTATATAGGGGGAAACATTATTATTCCAGTAAAATGTAACAAATTGCAACAGCTGACGAAAGGTTGTTATTTATACACAAATATGGAATAACTAGTGTATAACCCCTAAATGGCACACCAAGAACAAACCATGCTCAACTAAGTTGCAGGTGTCGAATTCCTTCTAGACAGCTCTGTCAGTAATGTGGATCAAAGTAGGCCTGGGAAGGAAATCCAGTAAAAACTTACTTAAGATATCAATATTGCTGGCTAGTTAATGAACAAGAAGGAAATGCTTTTATGTCTTACCAACTGTATTACCGTATTTCACTAAATCCCTTAAATAGTAATTCTCAAGATGATTTTGGAGGTTTCCACGGCCATTGTCACTATGTAACGAACGACTTTCAGGATTGGACCGTGTTACTGCTAATATAGTAGAACTCAACGTTTCTCTCACTTTCATTGTCTACATCGACACTTTACTCATGTCGTTTGATGTTAGCATTTATGACAACACGTTTGTAATGTTTCTAACTTTAGATTGTCATTTATCTCTTCCGGATTTCTGATCGATGACCTGATGCATCTAGCGATATACTTTTGAAACTACAAAAATATTACTGTGCTATGCAGGCTAAGAAAAATCATCGAATTTAGAAAACAAGAAAACAGTCTGTTTGAAAGTATTCTGAACAATAAACTGCTTGGTTAAATTAATAGTGGATGGCCAGGAAGTTTACTAAAACGGAAATCTTTCAATTATTGTAATTTTCAGTTGGTATGCTAACAGGATAACAGCTGGCCCTTTAATATAAAATTTGTCAAATTATATTCTTCAGTTTTTTTTAATTACTTTCTGATTTGACACTCCACATATCCTGCATTTTCAATAAGAACAACGTGAATGGTGATATCAAATTAATCTAACAAAGTACTTTACCTAATTACCATTCGATCACATCTATAATCAACAAATGGCCCATTCAATCTTCAACGAGCAACAAAAATATCTTAATATGTTTCCAAATCCCCGGTGTGGTTGTTAACGGCAAACCTTAATTTATCACGAACTCCACATAAACTCATCCGCATCCGCACATAAAAGTACGATGAATGCAAGACTTTTACAAATCGTCTTGATGCCACCCCAATAGACACCGAGGTGCATTGAACAACCCCGTCATATTGGGGTACCATTTCAGCGCACAGTTACATTCAAATGCGTTCATATTTACACAGCTGTCAGTACATATATATGGCGCACTCACGTATAAAGTGTGGCACTTGTGCTGAACATTGTCAGTTTGTGCACGTATCAGTCACATGAGATTCTCCTGTGACAGCTCGTAGCCTGATAGCTACGTTACCTAAGTAAAGTAACGAAGTTTCGCCGGCTCGCACGTGCTACGTATGGTCGTTGTGTGTTCGATTTCGGTTTTTGTCGCCTTTATGCCCTATCGGTACTGTTTACAAGCTATAAATAAAAACAGAGCATCCCCGCACCTTTCATTTTTACCTCCCGCGCTTCCGGTATGAGGAAGTGTAGTGGCTCTAGAAAAGGGTGCTTCGGAGTTAGAGGCATTTGTCAAAATTGCTTGCCTGAGCTTCCGACTATCAGCGAATTGTAACTGAGAAGCGGGGGCAGATCTTTAGGAAAAATGACGGTCTTTTATAGCTTTCAAATTCTAAATTATCAATAGGAAGTCGACTTCCATCTGTTTGGAAGATTGAACAATACAAAAGTTGGCATTTCGTTTTAGAGAGCACTTCAAAAAACATTAGAAATTTAATTTTTATATTGCAATATTAATTGCTTACTCCTTGATTTTACAGGTTTTGTGCACTTCTAATATAGGAAATATAAAAACTACTTGGAGAAGGTATATCGTGTGAAAATCGAGTTAGACGCGAGTTATTTGAATAATTGATAATTTTTCCTATCGTAAGTTGAATTAAACCATTACTAAATTTCTTTGGAATAGAATGTTTTGCTGAAATACGGACATTTACTCCATCAAAATATGCTTTAACAAATCATTTATTTGAAAGCTATAGAGTAATTTCTCTTTAAATCGTATATATTATGATTCTAACAATATTTATTATGGTAAAATTAGCTTCCATTTATTTTAATATTTAAGCACACCAGATAAACGACTATATTTGCTTCTTTACTCAATACAACGCAGTTTTATGGAGTTGGTAATGTAACTTCTTGTTGTTTATTTTATTTATACTTACCCATTTTCGGCTATTATTAATATAAATAGAAACCAATAACAAATAGCATATGTTGTACATTCTTTAGCTATCAATAGATAAGATTTGATCCAGTGATTGTTCTCTATGGCTTAAAACTAATATGCAACGTAAACTGAGTAATTAGTGTCGCGAGTGACAACTTGCATCCGCAATTAGGATATAAAAAACAAGCAATTTAATCTCGGCAACACTATGACATCTGCGAACTCCAGGAAACCTGGCACCACACAGCATGTAGTTGCTCAATCCTTTCGAGCAAAAAAAGACCGGTTGCCTAAGAATCAGGACAAGCCCATTGACTGTCAGTAGATGAGACTTTCTGGTAACAAATTCCTCTATTGACTTAAACGGTTGGACAAGCACGACTTAATAATTTACCTGAGAAGCATTCGGTTACAGCTGAAGGGTAATAAGTCAATTCTAAATCTCTAGCACCAGAAATTGAGCACAATGGCTAACTGAACTTCAGAGCAAACGCAGAGTCCAGGCGGCCACCGACAAGTAATAAACTATCCTTCACTTATGCAACTGGAAAGGCTATTATAAAGACGGACAGGGAAGCGCCATCAGCTCATTCGTGTCAAATCCACGTCACTTTCAATCCGTTTGGTAAGTAGACATAAAGTTGGTTTAACAGCGCACTCTATTATGTGTATTTGTATATTTTGCTACATGGTTCTGATGGTTAGTAAATTTTGTTTAATTGAAATAAAGAGTTGTTATTATTATTTCAAAATACTCAATATGGTATCATCGACACCGGTGGACCAGCAGCGCTTAAAATTGCTGTATCTGTTCTGTTAACACATAGAACTTACTTTGTTTGATAATTGGCGCTGTCGTTAGGGTTGTTATTGTACCACCAATTTTTTTAAATTTCCATGTGCAAATGGCATCCATAAAATTAAACATTCAATCATATTCTTATCGTGAATAATCTGAAATGATGCTAAAATAATGCTAATAATAATATAAATTTTTTACACGTCAGATTTCTGATGTTGATGCCAAGCTCAGAAAACTAACCACTATGCAAGAGCAATTTTAAGTCTACTACTCTAGTGACAGTTTTGTCAGCAAGAGATCTTGATGTAACAAACTATAAAAATGGGCAAGTTAGTGTTTGGGAAAAGCACTTTCAGGTGCTGCTGATTTTTATCTTCACTGTACTAAAAGCGATTACGTGCAGTTGATTGTTTTGCCAGTTTAAATGCAGTTTCCAAAGTTTTGCTCATGTTTATGTCTTGGCATTGCCACTTACATTTTGCAAACGTAGTGCAACAGCTCGAAACATTTTACATCACATGACTCTTTAGAATCAGTTGGCTCCCAATGGAGTTAAACTAGATATTAAGAAGAGCTTACCTTGTCACATTTTAAGGTGTGTTGGTATGAAAATACTATGATAAATTCGTAAACTGATATGATATGAACTATGATATACTACCTAGAACCACAAAGGTGAAGTAACAAAAAGAAAATTCGAACAACAAGTTATTTATGGTGCCATTACTTATCAAGTATCGACTTTAGAAGAAAAATTGATGTTGTAGCTTCGTTAGAGGCCTATTAAGTTCTAGCACTAACTAGCTAGCGAACCAACTAGAATAATTCGTAGGAAACCAATTAGTGCACTTATACCAAAATGTGTCAGACAGCGAGAAGTTAGCCAACAATTAGAGCAATGTTGTGGTTTATACGGAATTTCATATCAATGCAATTGCTGAAACTGCACTTGCATCTACATCACTTATTATTGTCTTAATTGTCTGGATCGACATTAGCTACTGAGTTAGCGCTAAACTACAACATGTATACTTTGTTGAAGCACATCTGGTTTCCATTAGTATTTTAATCTTCTAAATATATATTAACTATACAGTTCTTTGATATTGCCCTAAATTTTTAATTGTGCTTCAAATGAAGTAGACTTTTTTCTGTTAGTTTCCCGTTTCTTTGAATTTGTTCTGTCTCATTTAACAATTAAGACACGCTCTTGATGGGGTTTATATGTGGTGGGTTGCTAGGAACCCCAGCTTCATATCGTTGTCATTTAAGAATTTTTGTGTTATCTACGATTTTGTTGATTGTTCTTTCCGTTTTAACTATGTCAAAATTTGCAAGCCTTTTTAGTTGGACATATTGAAAATGTATTGATTGTGTTGATGCTATAGACGTTGTTAGAAAGTGCTCCGTATGTAACAACCCTAAGTTGTTATACATTTTCGTCGATGGGTTAAGTATAATAAAAACTTTAATAGTTATATAAACAATAACACACATACGAGTAGTTGTTACTGATACAACAGTAATAAAAAAACTCACACATTTTGTGCAACTAATTTAGGGCCGACATGTCGCCAAATCCGTTTAAAATGCTTCTGGTGGCATTGTTGAAGTGAATATAAATAATATCTCTTATATTTCGACTCCGTTTAGCAAAACAACGGTATCAGATACACCTAAAGCTGCAAAGAGTATCTTCGCGAGTTCGCATCAGTGGGCTTACGAAAGTAGTTCTCTAAGTACTTTGAGTGAATTGTTACACTGTACCCACTTCAGGGGATTCGGAAGAAAATGTTGCGAGGTTCTTTGAGTCTGTTTGGTTTTTACGGCCAGCACGTAGAATAATGCCTTTGTGAAAGCAATCAAGACGATGAAGCCGAAATATTAATACTGGCGTTGCGTTTGTTGACGTTGTACGGTTTTATGAAGTTCCTTTTCCATTTAAATTTCCAATGTAACGCCCACGCAGAAGGCAGCTTGCAAATCCACAAACGCCCTAAAAACCGTTAGGACTTGAAGATCTCTGGATTTGCTAAAGTTGGGTTGAAAGGAGTAAGAAACTCATTAATTTACAAGGATCCCGATAATCGAAACAGAATTTGTTGGAGAAGCAGCGAGAAAGTAATGTTTCCTGATAATCAGAGGCGTTATTTATGAGGCGCTGTTAACACGGCATCCCTGCAGCAGATTCATTAGATCAGCAAAAATTGTCGGAATTTTAATAGCCAAATCAATTATTTTCCAATTACAATAATTGCGCTCTCCTTGGATTCTCAGTTGTGTAAATTGCTCAACTGTAATTTTAAAGCTGCAGAAGAATCTTTTGAACTCGTTTTCTTTTACGCCTTGCTTCAAGGTGAAATTAGTTGGTAATTTTTGTTATAAAATTAAGTTAAGAATTTGAAGCCGCATTTAGATTAAATAAACACTTAGAAAAATATGTGCATTGTGCATGCACATATTATAGAATGTAAGAATCTAGTTACATTGTCTTATGTTTATTGAATGTTCGATATTACAATATTGAAAACATCTCAATTTAAAAATATTTTTGTATAATTTTGTATCGTAAAAATTCATGAAACGCAAGACAATTATAGTTGATTATTTGAAGAAAAATAATACAGGGTGTATAAACACATAAGTGTTGCACATAAGACAAAAGGCCAAGGCAAGCGTTTGGTCATAAGTGAAGTCCAGGTGCAGATCGTTGCAGTGTGGGACCTATTAACAGTATCCACAAGTGGAGACATTTGAAGGCAGCGACATCGAAAGGTGCTGGACGTGCAGTTAAGTTAGGCGTTGCTGTTTGTAGTTGGAGTGCTGCTGTCAACTGCAGAAGGTGTTAGTAGGGTACAATTGCTGATCCAAAGTCAAGGAAGAAGGCTTGTACGTACTGCAGGCGTAGCCAGTTACTGAAAATTTGAAGAGTTGGAATAAAGTGGAACTACTACAAGTATCTGTTTATAAATCAAAGAGATTAATTAATGAGCTAATAAACAATATTAAAGGTGTTCTGTATTGTAAAAATATTATATTAGCATGTTTGAGGTTACAATTACTTCTTGATTTCGAATTAGCATATAATACAATTCTTATTAATCCCAATAGTTTAAAATACAACATTAATTGGAGATCACTACAAAGAACACAATACAATGAACCGACCTTGAATTGAAGTCAATTGTTCTGCTAGAGCTAGTCAGTTAAATTTGATATTTAGTTTAATGGTTGAACAAAAAACACAATATTAACTAGTCTCTTGAATTTCTAAAAATCAAAATAAATGATTGACTTTGAACAGCTCAAGTGAATTCTAAATTAATAATAGGTGCAATTGCTATAAGTATCACAAGCTGTGCATGTACTGCAATATATTTTTTGTCTTCTATATATTGATATGGCGTAATATAATCGAACACGTTTAATAAAAAGGCGACAAACTTTGACTGCTTATTACATAAAAAAAGTTATTGATCTATTTTGAATGTTTATATCGTTACTGCTATTACACGTACGTGCAATTCTGTTATTTATGCTGTTTTTCTTAAGTTCTTAGATCTCATAAACAGATTTTATTAATTCCAATGCATTCAGTTGTCTTACAAGGTTTCACGAATTCAAGTACTAGATCAAAGCAGGGCATTAAATGTGCGTAAAAACGCGTTTTGTTACTGTACTCTCTCCCCTTTTCGTTTTCCCGTTTTTTATTATTGCCGGATCTAGACTGTGAAATTGCTGTTTATATCTTACTTTAAGTTAGCGAAGTAGACTATGAGAAAGCACCCTGCCTATAGTGCCTACACTGCCATTTATTCACTTATGCGAATTCTATTGTACCTTCTTAATTCTTTGTAATGTGAAAGCATCTTACTTAAACATTCAGATTAGTACACAGGGAAAACTACAAGGAAATAAAAACACATACAAACATTGTACCGAATAGGACGTCGTATTGAAACAATTGTTAAGCTATTTCTATTATTAAAATTAAAATTCCCATTATAAAACTATGGAAAATTCCAGCCGGTCCAAAGGGTAAGAAACCCTTCATTTAACGCCGCGTGTTCGTAATTTCAAACGCTGACCTCCTGATTTGAATATTACGTATTGGGCGCAAAATTGCAAAAAAGTTATGGCAATTGTAGTAAAATATGACATTATATTATATATCGATCTTAAAAAAAAAGTTACACCTATTAAAAGGCAGAATATGTCTACTGTACCTAAACCTCCAGGTACGGTTGCAGAACTACCACTTACAAGTTGTCTGGAATGATTATCACAAAACTCACTTGATGACATTATTCGCAGGATGCATAGAAGGGTAAATGCATGTGTGAATTGCCGGCGTGGTTATTAAAGTTTATAAATCTTGCTTGTTTTTTTAAATCAAAATTTGAGCAAATACCTCGTTTTACTTTCTAAACAATATATTATAGATATTAAATATACAAGTTTGATTATGAGCATTTTATCGAAACGAGTTTGATTGGTTAATAGGCTATAACAACACCTATGTAGATAAAAAAATTAAAGCAATTCCTGCCCTTTAAATAGGAGAACTTTCTTTAAAATTGGTAAATCTTCTATTACAATAGTTCTGGGTGACAAAAACCGAAAGTCAATATCAACGTTGTAACTTAATATTTTAAACAACTAGGTCAAACAGAATTTCAGAGAAGGGTCTTGGTCATAAAGGAATGCGTAATAGTAGTTGTTATACACAGTAGTAAATCAAGTGGTCATGGGCGCCAGGTTCAACAACTTAGCATGAAACACTTCGTTGAACCATACTGAGTAGTCGATATGCGACTTAGGCTAGGCTGCAAAGATATAATAAATACCCAAGAAAAAACACGCCAAAATATATGCTTTTACGTAATTAACGTATGGAACAGAAGTTTTGGATTTTTTTTGAAACTAGAGAAATATAATAAATTAAACGTTGCATTCATTGTCCAGTCTTCATTGATCAAAATGTCTTACAATGAACTCCGAATGAGTATTCATCCATTGGTCGAATGAATGCCTAAACGCGGTACTGTCAACATCTTCAGAGGCCAGAATGTGTTAGTTTCAATAATTTATCGAACTATAAAGGAACGCGAACAAGTAATACGTTGTTTAAATTTACCTAAAACTCAACACCCAAAAAGTACTGTGTGTGCGCAGGTTTTTGACAGAATGGTAAAAAGAGCTGAAGATAGGGTCAAAGCACCAGTTTAAAGGTTAGGTTGACGTTCTCATGTTTCCTACATTATTGTGCATCGACAGTTGCATCGTAATATTTTAAACTATCACACAAAAGCCGTAAATGCACAAAATAAATTTGCTGATGATGAAATAATACTTTGTCCAGACTTAACTTCTTGCCATTACACGAAATATTGACTGAATCACCACAAAGTTCCATCTATACGAAAGCAAGACAACTCACCCAATATTTTTCAGGCAAGACTTATCAAGGACTTGGGGCTTTACTAAGCAGAAATGTGTACGAGAATGACGGGAATGCACAAAAGAAGGAACAAATTCATCTCAGAATATTTCAAAAGGTTATGAAATTGATGTAAATTTTGTCCAAGAACTTATGAGACATGTGACGGAAAAATTGCGGGCATTTGAAAATAATGGAACCCTTCTCATTATATAATGTTCTGATTAATGTTACCTTGAACGTGGGGTTAACCTGTTTTAAACGTTTTTTTGAATAAAATTGAATTTGAATTAAATATACGTACCCAAACTTTTTCCCAAAACATGTGTTACATACGTTATTTGGAAGAGAGCAATTACATAAGTAGTACGCAAACAAATAGAATATACCGGAATATACAAGTAAACAGGTTTGATTAAATAAAAGAGCACATAATCGATTAAGCGAAGTGTAAACGTTCGAATTGAAAAGATTCCATTAGACGCTTCAAAAGCAGCTATTTGATAATGTAATCCACTTATCGCGCCGCACGATGTAATCTCCCGAACCGAACACGAATATAGATAATGGGCAAATTATCATATCAATAAAAAACCGTGTTTTTCGCGTAATTTTTGCGGTTCACTGGATTGCCGTAGTGCAGGATTCCCATTCGACGTTTGGTATACTAACGTCAATCTCCTCTGAAAACTGCTATGAGGAAGAGTAACAATAGTTCACATAGTGCATGTACACGCATGTGACTTGGAGGTAGTACAGCGGGCCCACCTTGAGGTCTAAGTCGGTGTGAACCAAAAATCCAAAACCTATAAAATTACTGATGAGAAAGACATAAGAGTCATTGCTAACCTTTATTGGAATCAGACTGCAAAAGTTAAAATTGACAACAGCTTGTCAAATGAGATAGCAATCCGTAAGGGTGTACGGCAGGGATGCGTTCTCTCCCCAACATTGTTCAACCTTTACTCAGAAAGGATATTTCAGGAAGCCCTAGAAGATCAACCGGGAATAATAATTAATGGCGAATATATCAACAACATACGATTTGCTGATGGTGCTGTCATCATGGCCAACTCTTTGGAAGATTTGCAACAACTGCTATCGAGAGTAAAACAACATTCTGAACAATACGGACTGAGCCTAAACATCTCGAAGACAAAATATATGGTTATATCGAAGTCAGGAAATAACCCGGGAGTTTTAAGAGTTGACGGACAGATCATAGAACGAGTACGCACATACAACTACTTGGGAACAACTGTCTATGAGAACTGGGACTACAGAGGTGAAGTGCGATGTCGTATAGAGAAGGCACGAACAGTCTTTACAAACATGAAACAACTATTTCTATCCAGAGACCTACCCTTAACTCTTAAAATAAGAATGCTGAAATGCTATGTGTTTCCTGTGCTCCTCTACTGTGCGGAAACTTGGACTATAAACAAAGAAATAACCGACAGAGTGAACGCCTTCGAGATGTGGATGTACAGACGGATACTCAGGATCTCGTATACAGACCACGTAACAAATGAAGAAGTGCTGAGACGAGTACAAAAACAAAAAGAAATTATGTTTACAATAAAATCACGCAAACTGGAGTACCTTGGACACGTCATGAGAAACAGCAAATACCGTCTGCTACAGCTAATCCTGCAAGGAAAACTCGAGGCAAAAAGAGACTGGTTCGGGTTAACATCATCAGAACTGTTTCGTCTCGCTGCCAATGAAGTAAGAATTGCCATGGTTATAGCCAATGTCCGGAACGGATGAGGCACCCACAGAAGAAGATAAAATTACTACGCTTACACCCAATATTTTTAGGAAGGAAATATTTCGGTTATGTATTATTTACAGGGTGCGCCAAAATTTACCAGTTAATGTACTATCCGAGAATATGCAAGTAGCAAAATGTTTCACATAAACGTGTGTTCAAAATTGCATCTTGAGATAGTTATAGCCTTCAGAAAAGTAATAGGAGCACACAGATTTTATTTAAATTAAAATAATACAAACGGAGCAATTTGATGTATGTACTTGGCTGTATCTACATGATTTTCTATGTTGAATTTAATGATCTTGATTTGGTATAAGTGCGAGAAAAGACAGTTTATGTATAGGTTCTCGATTATTTTAAGCAAGTGTACCTTTTTATGTAAAGAAGTATTTTGAATAACCACCTAGAACTTATGAAAAGCTACGATATAGCACATAAACCTTTTCATAAACCACCTCTTCTGAACATTTTACCAAATCCGTTTTCAAAATCATCTAATTTAGCTGAGGAAGGTTTGACATATTTGTATGAAATAGTTCCTCATTTTCGGATGTTGTATCAGCTGTATATGAATATTATAGAGTTGGATATTACTTAAGTGGTATATAACTATAAACGATTTTAGGCTTTTAGAAAATAAATGATATCGCTGCTTATATTTACATTGAGTTATTGGATTCACTTACATCACCAAGAAAAGGTTTACTGAGAAGATAAGGCCTGACAATATCATCAGATATTTTAAAATACTGAAAGAAAAATGTATAGCAACTGCAATGTAATAACTGCGGCCAGTCGAATATGGCTTGGTCCATTGTTGTTCTAGAGAATACCGTGTGACTTCCGAATGATACATGTATTTAATTGAAACATTTCGGAAACCTTTATTATGCAAATACTTAGTTTTACAGAGCACATATCAGACATGCCGAACCGACAAAGGTCGTTCTGAAAGCACGGCTGTTTAGCAGAAAATATTGCAGGCGAAATGTAAAATGAAAAGAAAATTGGTGCGCTCTCCATTCGAGTTTGACATTCGGGCGTATTGCGTGTTCTGCTTTTGAAATCCCCACCCCAAAGGTTAAGGTCTGTTAATATAGGTCTCGAATAAAAAAATCGATCCGATATCTCCCGCTTCCTTTGTATTTATGCATCGGCGGCTCAGGATGTGCTTTCTTATCGCGACTACTTCCATCAGCTGCTCATGTAGATCACGTTTGAGAAATATGGGGATGTTGAGCGGTGCAGCAGCGGCTGAAGAGGGTCGTACGTCGAACCATAGCAGGACGAACGTGTTGAAATGTTACGGAATGCAGCCGCAGCATAGCAATTAAGAATTTGCCTCTGCTCCTGGTGCTGCTCGTCGCCATGACTACCTACCAGGATAATGCACGATATGACTTCTGTAGATACGTGGTTGCTCTTTGTTTCAGGCTCTCTTCCTAAACAGAATACTAGATTAGAGCCGCTTTGTCCAAATTTACTGGGGCAAGACGGCGGGGCGGCCTCCATGTCTTAGCCTTGCAGGTCTGCTGCGACTACTACCGTTTTCATTCAAAACATTCCTTCCTGGCTGGAGACGCCCTGTGGATGGCATTCGCATAATAGGCGCAAAAAAGATAACGCTGATTGGGTCCGATACAGGCGAAATTCTTTTCGGTGTGATGATAAAAAGGACGTAGAGATGCTAAATATTTTCTTGCTTTTGACAAAATTCTCTTCAAAGAAGTGTGTGAAAGAAAAATCGGAGTTTTTAGGTGATATGGATGAAGCTATTATATTCTGAGGTTTGAATAGATTAACTTCTTAATTATGCCATCTGGAAATTAGTTGTCAAAAATATACACTGATAAGAAAATACAAGAGGCTTAAGGGCTTAAAATACTGGTCCTTTTCACAATGGATTCTACATTGCTTATTTCTTCAATTTATATAGGTCGTGAAATTTTACTCATATCTATGCCAGTAAACACTTTATTCACTTTATACAAAATACAGCTATTATTTTTATTACAACAATTGAGAAGGCGGAAGAAGAGATTAGAAGAAATTCTAGTTAAAAATATTAGCCTGATGACCTTATTTTACTGTTTCCCGGCTTCTACATTGTTTCTGCGACGTGTATGACTCCATTATCTATGTTTTCATATACCAATTTAACTTTATTCGCTTTTTGAATGTTGTCCTGCAAATCAATATGGATATTTTAATTTTGTATTGGAAAATCTATGAAGATATTTTTCTTGATCAGGGGAGTTATAAGATGTTTTATAGGACTTTTTCCACTATCTGGAGCGTTTATAGCACGACGTTTCGGGAATTCTTGGTCTACTACAGTCCTCAGGTGAATGAACTCCTAGTTAATCCTTAGGACTGATTTTTGTACGTTTTTGTCACGTACACCCGTGCCTACCTCGGGATTTGAAACCGGACCACTGATCACTGTGATTACGAGTCTGTCACTCTTACCACTAAGCTACCAGTGCGGCCATATATTGTAGTTAATAACTTATATAATGTAATGATATGAATACAGGAATATAAAAATCAATTTGTTAAATAGGATTAAGGGATTACAGTAGTTGGATATTATAGGGATCAATTTGAATATGAATTGGGTATTTGAATAATTAATACGTAACTAAAAAACAATATAGAATTTATAATTGAATAAAATGAGGCTAATTGAAAAACAGAATAATTCGAATTTAATGTAATATCTAAATATGAAATTGGAAAATAATGACAAATACTTAATGGAAATAGATTATTGCACATAGTGGGTAGAAATCAAAAATAAAGATATAGTGTGTTGGAAGGAGAAAACATGATATCGTTAAGGACTTTGTTTTAATGATTAATATAACAATTAAGTTTATTGAGGAATTACATTTTGACATTGCAGATTGATTAAATTGGATTGCATCTAGCTGTTGGTACGAAAGGAGAGTTCCAGGGAGATCGTTGGTAGAGGGAACATTTTTTAAGAATTTGGCAGTTGAGGTTTGGTGTCCTGTACTTGTACCGGGGTCATTAATACTGGTCGGTGGAGTACCTTTGAAGAGTGTTTTTGGATACGATGTTGGAGATGAATGACTGCAACTGGGGTCTGGATGGGTCCATGCTGTGAGGGAGCTTCTGTTGCTGATTTTAGTCAGTTTTGACATATTGGTTGTGAGTGGAAGCTTTCACTGTGTTTATTGAATGGAGCAGTTGTAATCGTTCGCAGAATGAAACAAGTTGGTTTATACGGAGGACATTGATAAGGTCGAGTGAAAGGTGAGTGAGTTTAGGTATTTAGATAAGTACTGAAAGAAAATAAAGATGAAATGGTGAATTTATTATTAAGGAATTACTTACTGTTTTATATTGTTATATAAAAAATGTAACGAACTGGTATTGGTCATTGAATTTTCAACATTGTGTGACTTATCATTTGACAGAAGTTATATTGAGTTGTCAAAATTAAAATCAGAATATCAGATTTCAGAATAAGCAATCTAGATAAAAGGAATCCACCTATGATTTTCAGGAGCTACCCAAAAGAATAATTTTTAATATTCAAATAATAATAAACAGGGCAATTTAAATTGATTAAAAGAAACAAAGAGAGAGCTTGAACCATTTCAATATATATATAATTGTAGTAATGATGCTCTGCATTAATAAAGGGTTTAATTAGAATGTGAATAATTAAATAGGACAAATCAACACAATGCTCAGAGTATTTTTATTGTGCAAACTTTGTCTGTCAGCATTTTAGGCTAAGCAAAATGAAATGTATTGATTATACTTTAATAAAATGGTTAATTGCCCCTTTCTATATTTTATTGAGCTGCAATAATAATCTGGGCTAGCTCCGGCAAAACACAAAACTACTCTCTCAAGTTGGGTTCAAATCTGAGTTTTATTTGAAATTAATATTTAGATTATTTGACTCAGCGTAGCTCATATACGCAATTTATTTTAGTACAACTGCTTTACTAGATTCGGTTACTCATAACCTCACAAAACTTGACTTTGAACACAAAAAGCTGTTAGTGCATATAGCGTTCATTTCAATATTTAAAAGTGAAATTCTGCAAGGAGCCATCAGGTAGATCAAATTAAAACTCCCGCCTAGCAACAAAAGACTCGATTTTGTTTAGATATGACGTCAAACGACGCCAGCTGCTCTTTTGTTCTGGACGTCCTGTGATGGCTTCAATTTTCTGGCAAAACCGCAATTTCTGCTGAAGCCATTCAAATTACTCAAACTGAGACGAATCTGGACTCCTGGAAATACGATGACCTCCGCAAAGTGTATTCTTGGAGATTACTAGCTTTCCTGGCTCTCAAACACTCATAAACATGCCACTCCTACCTTTTGACTTCTAGCCGATTTTCGCCACAGAGGTGGTTGCAGGTAACACCGAGGTCCTAACTCGCTTGAAGCTGCTTCCCTGGCAGCAAATATTGCTCAAGATGCTCATTCACTCCTCCCTGGGCCGTTGGAATGAAGAACCCTGGCCTTGGCAGCTCAAGTCGCACGGTATCGAAATTCTCAGGTCTCGAAGCCGCAACTCACAGCCGAAGTTGGTTTGAATAAATTATAATTTTTGTGTCGCAGAAACAACTTCTGCAAGCACTAGCATAGATGCCTGTTAATTGCTATAAATAAATAGTATACTTTTTAACTCGGTAAAACACTTTTTATTATATAAAAACATTAAATTTGCTGGAGCACAGTTTTGCTTCAAAATAGTCAATTTACAGCAATTGTTCTTATTTTTTGACAAAACAGCATCGCGTTGCTTAGTAACCGCGATCTGTAATTGTTTATAGGAAATTAGTTTTAGTTACAATTTTACATCAAGGAATCAAATTTGATAACATGTTTCTTAAATCTAAAAATTGTCTTTACTTCTTATACATAAAGATTGTTCTTTCTCGTCACATAAACGTTTTTATAACCATTGCTCTGCTATAATCACTTAGTTTTTAAAATGCAGTGACACTTAAGTTCAATTTTAAACACGTCATTGGATTTTCTTCAATTCAGTTTCCCTCGTTCTCTATTGCTCTTTGCAAATTTTATCTTATCTTGGTTCGATTTTCATTTACCTTTCAGATGGCTTGCTTTTCACTGGCCTGTACGTTTATTAATAATTCTACGCTCATATTATGCACATAACCAACCCTTTGTATCATTTAATTTCATTTGATCTGGCTTCAAATATGCTCAAACCTATCATATTA
The DNA here is from genome assembly GCA_940337035.1 of Agriotes lineatus. Lineage (NCBI taxonomy): Eukaryota > Metazoa > Arthropoda > Insecta > Coleoptera > Elateridae > Agriotes > Agriotes lineatus. Next base: position 125,562,957 of record OW679196.1, read on the forward strand.
CTTATATTATATTAGCCATCTTAAATCTTTCTTTTACCCAAACTTCAAATTCAATCCCTCTCAAATCTGCTTTGCTTATCCTTGCCTTTATCCCTCTAATTATGCCTCTTGCATCTCATTTCCAATGCATTTAATAACTTCAACTACTGTTCAGATTGCAATTAAATAAAATATTTTAACTCTGTGCTTTAATTGACTTTGTTCAATATTTCTCACTCCATGCAAAGCTAAATTGTGAGCTTAAAACCATCTCAATATATGCGTATGCGCAAGAGACTATTTTTGTAATTCTCTGAATAGTAGGGGCATCCAACTGGGTTTATTTCTGCGCTAGCCTGGCTAATTGGTTCTTCTTAATGTGCTATACATGTAGCTTCGTTCAGCTTCATACGGAACCTATTTTCTTCTTGAGCTGCAATTAATGTGTTATCCGATTGTATGCGATTATCTTCGTTGCAGACGTGTTCTGCGATCTTGGATTCGATGGATTCGCTCTTGCTGATATCCTTGCTGTGTGCTGATAATCTCACCCGTAGGGGTCGTTGCATTTCATCTATGTATGGTCTTCCATACTTGGAACTTTTTGATTGGTTGTTTTTTCCGTTCAAGAGATTGTCAACATTCTACAGTCTTTCCCGAGCCTAAACGACTCTCCACAGGAAACACATAGTATTTCGCCAGTCTCAGCCATGATAGCCGTATCGTTAGAATGTTGTTACCTTTTTCACCAGTAACACATGTAGCGGCAAATCTTCATCTAAAGCTTTTCCAAAGATAGCTTCTGAATACATACTGAGTAGTATCTTCTTCTACAAGTACCGGTGCTACCTGATACCAATAAAAAATTTCAATAACACGGATGTTGTGTCTATCTAGACGTATATTTTTTGTCGAACGCATGTCGTAGGAAACTAATTCCAAACAATGCTTCGCGTGTTTCGATACCATTTTGAAATCCAAATGACGTTCCGCTCACTCCCAATCCAACTTTCTTTATATATTGTGTATGACTTTTGGAAAGCCGTTCCGTACATGTGCATGCGATTTATTGTTCTATAATTGAAATATTGGCTATTATTATCTTTTTTGGAAATCATTATCAACGTTGATCTAAGCCTTTCCTTCAGCATAATGCATGTTCTCTAAATGCATGTTATAAAGATCAACTAGTATTACTAGGTTGTCTTCTTCTATTTTCTCCACCTTTTTCTCTAGCTTGGTGGATATATCAGTTGCTCTACATTTTGGTTCAACTATAATTGTCTCCCTATTAAAGTTATTTCTTTTTCAAACTCCATGCTTCATCACACACATTCTTTAAGTCTGAAAACTAATTCTGCTTTGTTTTTACTAATGTATAATACGTTGAAGATGTGGCATATCATTTACTGGTGTGGAATATATCGGTGACTATGCGACCAGGGCCATGTCTCTATCTCCTTTATATTTATCAACGGATTTACATGCAACTTGTTAGAAGAATATTAAAAATAATTTCGTATTGACGGGTAAATATAATCAAAACGGCAAACTTTCGGTTTTACCGGAAATGTCATTAGCTTTGATTTTTTTTATGTGGATCTCCCTGTATATTTTATGTTTTTTGGAATATACTCAAATTAAATATGGCAGTGTTGCCAAATTTGCTTAAGTACCTATTACACAAATATATTTTAAGAATGTTTTAATTAAACGTTTTTCAGTTTTAGATAAAGATAAAGTAGTGCATCATGAATATCGTTAGATTGGTAATTAAATTAGCTATCTAACGGAGTGATAGCCCTTGGCAGGTACCATTAAAAATGTTTTTTGTCCAAAAATACCTTTAGCAAACTTTGTTCGTTTACGAAGGACTTGTTATTGATCTAATTGATTAAATAGCTAGCTACTATTATGAGTTAATGTAATCAATTAGAAGAGATTTTCTCCAGACACGGGCTTTTATAAAAACATTAAAAATCTACAAGACTCTACCCAGAACTTCCCTCGCCGATATTGTGTCACTAAATAATTTTAAAAATCAAATTAAGTTAGGAGTAGAAATATATTCACGTTTCTAATAAATTAAATAAACTTTTTTAATATAACAAAAACGCTACCGGTCGTCGAAATCGAACTACAGGCGGACCGCGTGTGCAGCCCACAACGTTTTGTGAGATATTGTAAGGGACTGGGCAATTTCTACCTGCGTCACGGAGTCCCGACCTTTCGAGTTCCTGCGTCGTAGCTATATTTAGTAACGCGATAATTTGTGCCTCATTTTTGTATCGTAAATCATTTATTCTGTATTTACTGGCTCTCATTTGTGGTAAGAATAAAGCCTGCACTGTGTACAAATTATTATTTGTATCTATTACTAAGTTAAATAAAAAATAAACAAAATTTTATTTTTTTAAGGTGCTCACCCTGTATATATTTGTCTGAATTTTTCACGATTTCATGCTAGGTATATATACATAATGTGTATACAAAATATCATCTTCCTCCGACAAATAGTTTTTTAGTTATACCGCCAACAGACAGACTGACGGAATTGAGAAAACCTGTTTTCGTCATCTAGGGACCCTGAAGTGTGAAGATCTGAAGAAATCCCGGAAGGTGATTTTTTCGTGATTACAATACTTCCTTCGTCTTTCAGACGAGAGAAGTAAAAATCTGTAAAAGGGTTTACATACAACTCCCCTCGCGCAAATATGATAAATTTCCAAATAAAAAAAAAGAATCCGCTGGGATTTGAACTCCGATCTCCGAAGCGAAAATATCGAGCCAGTTTCTTGTCCGCCGCTAAAACAACTGAGGAACGGGCGTGTTCGAATTGGGCGAGTTTCTGCTGCATTATAAAGCAGCATATTTAAGATGTTTACCCTGCATCTCTTAGGTCTCATTTCGCCAATGATACAGGCTGAGCTACTTGCAAATTATTACTTTTATCTTTTGCAAATAAAAAATTTCTTCGTCCTCGTCGAGTCACTGGAATGCTTCAGGTGGACGAGTTTCTGCTGCGTTAGCAAGCATCATACTATTTTGTCCAATTTATGTTTACCTTGTATCAGTTGGATCTTATTTTCACCAATGATAAATCCTGTAATATGTGCAAATTATTACTTGTATTTATTTCTCAGGTAAAGCAAAAATGAAGAAATTTTTTTTTAAACTGCTCACCCTGCATATATTTCTTTGAAATTTTCTCGGTTTCATGCCAGATAAACATATAATATGCATGAAAAATGTCGTCTTCCTCCAAGAAATAGTTATTATGACAGACAGACAGACAGATGGAATTGAGAAAACCTGTTTTTCGTCGTTTACGGACTTTGAAATGTGAAGATCTGGAAAAATCTCGGGAGGTGATTTTTTCGTGAAAAGAATTTTTGTTAAAAATGTGAAAATTTGGTAACACTAATATTGTATGTAATTTGAGCAATACATTCCAAAAACCATAAAATATACAGGTTAACCCATTTAAAAAATCAAAGTTAGTAGCACTTTCAGTGAAACCGGACGTCCATCGGTTTAACTATATGTATCCGTCAATCCAAAATTATAATTAGTTTCTATGTATACATAGGTTTCATGTAGAAATCAGAAGCAAATATTATTTTTAAATAAGAGATCACCTTTTGTAGGTTTACGATGTATTTTGAAGCTAATTAACTTGACTTATTACCTCCTTATGCATCATGTGCATTTTTTAAATTAGTGAAAAGCATATGGCAAAGCGGAGTTTGTTGCTAGCGATTTGTCTAAATCTATTGCATTGTAAAGCTGTTGCGGTTAACTGATTTTTATATAAAATGCTGAAGATCTAATCTACATATACTAATGCAACACCTTCATAATTTTCTATCCTCTGATACCTGCATAGATAGGTGGCATAAGAGTATGATTTCAGTTATCAATATCCTTTCCAATCGCTATTTGTTCTGTCGAGCTTTTAAACTTTACACTTATTAAAATTTTTGCATTTTGGTTTTGTTTGCAGAATGTAAAGGAACTGAGAGTTGTCATGCTTCTGCACACCCTTTGGAAACCTTGAAACTATTTAACCACTCTATCAAATATTTTTCTCCTAGCAGAATGTTTAACAATTTTTATTACTTCTTTTCTATATAACGTGTTGGTAACGTATCAATTTTCAGTGGTATTTATTCTACTTTTCTCCAGTTTGAATTACTTTATCCAATAATAATTAATTTGAAAATAATTTGACATATCCATCAATCGGCTAATTTAATAATTTTTAAATTAGAAAAGATATTAATTAGTGGACCAGTATTGATTCCGATTTTTTTTGTGTAAACCGTAGGACGTTGTGTTAAAACATACTTGGTATAGCCCAAAAGTACATTAAACTTCCATCATGATATATGAAACGGGCAGGAAGAGAAAACAATTTCGAAATGAAACAAGAAAGTTATTGCTACGTGTAGCTATCTTGGTTTGGGGACGCGTAAGGATTTTGGAACATTTTACTTTTAAACGGATATGAATTTACTGAACTAAATGGAAATGAATTAGCTCAGTATAGTTTGCTAACTGTAATAGTAAAAAGCTGGATTTCAGCTTTGACAATCGTAGCAAAAATTCGTAGTTTCAAAAATATTAGGAAACCATTTCAATTTTTAGTAGTGCCATATACGTGCTCAGACACAGGGCGTTATTTATTTAAACGATTCGTGATGTCATAGTTTAACAGCCAAGGAATGCGCTTCCCCTTAGCTTTCTTGAAACTTGGGCAATATTTCGCAGGGCGCGACAGCTACTCCTGGAGATAGACGACCTGCATAAAGAGAAAAGTAGCGCAGTAACCAGAACAGTAAAGTTTAAAACTGTTCGCGCATAAAACTGTTATTTATCCCAAGGTTCCATTTGGTCTAGTAAATTACGGAGTCGCACCTGCAGCGCTTCACAGAACTGCTGATTTTGATCTGGCGTTTTTAATCTGTTTCTGCTCCGGAAGGCTCCCTGATTTACTTGTGAGAGTCGTTGCTGCAAATCGTACATGCATTTTCCAGTATCCGGTGCAATCCCGTTCCTTTGATGCCCACAAGATTGAAATGGGAACTTGCGAGGAGCATAAATACAGGATAATGTATAAACCAAGATTACAACCCGGCATTCTGTAGGCTGCATAATATAAAACAACAGAGACGCCATCAGATCATTAAAAAGGCAGTTTTGAATTACAAAGCTAGCGCGATCTTTTGAAGTGGAATTGCCATAATCCTGTGTGTCCCACTTAAATTTTATCCTACATCACATGCGAAATCTGAGCCTGCATGCATCACAATGCTTGATATCAAAAAGTGCGCCCTCTGCTTATTCAGGCTGTCGTCGTAATTTCCTTTGCGATGTGCGTCAAAGGTTTCGAACTCGCGTAGCTTATGCAATTTCGCGAGCTTTATATTTATTTTGCTCGCGAATTAAATTTTGCGATCGCTGTTTCTGGTTAATCTAAACTGCGGCTAGCTTTGGTGCTGACAGAACGAGTGCCGTTGTTGGTTTCGGTTTGCGTTCAAACCTCGGGCAAATATTACACGAATTAGTATAGGACGGCTGAAATTTACATTTGCCGTTGCAATTTATGCAGTTGATTGGTTACGAAATTACTTTATACAGACCTATGCCCGCTTAATAATGATCGATTCCCTTGGCAGAACTCTATTAGGGATGCTCGCAGCGCATGACAACGCATATTGCAATTTCGCAACGTATTATATTCGAAATTTAGTCCAAATTGGTAAAGCCCTGTTGATAACCGCTAGATAGAATGAGCTACTAAATGTAATGTTTTTGCAGCACTTTTAACAAAGGACCGTTTTTTATGATATTGTTTAAATTTAACCCATACATACCGACGTACGAAATGTTAGACAGAACCACCGTATATCGGCCTGAGACACGGCTATTTCATAATTTTTTCTTAATAATTAAATTTTTTCTGTGTTGCTAAATTATCACAATGGCTAATCTATATACCAGGTGCCTACATCTAATCACGTTAAATGAACAAACCGCATGGATTATTAACGTTTAACAGTGAATGACATTACTAAAGCAAGTTAAGCTTCGATGAGGCCTGAGGTGCAACTGATCGGAGGCTTTGCACAATGCAAGATGCAGCGTACTAAAACATAAACAAATAATCACAGAACAACAAGCTGGCATCCGACAAATCCTGAAGAGATTTTGTCGATGCCCATGCCAAATCTGCACAGTAATTAAAATTCAAAAATTAAAGACATAGCTAAGTGCAAATTAGAACTCCCTAGGCAGATTGCTAACTCCTACCTTGTCCTAGGCAGATTATTATCTCTATGCGCTTAATGAAAGCCCACGCCGAAAATACGGCAAAGGCCGTCTCCTGGAGGGAAAAACGGCAGTTTACAGAAGCAGAAGACTAACAGCACGTCTGCGATACGGGATGAGGACATGGGGGAATCAAATGGCTCCCACATGTCATTTAGGGAGCATGCTCGGTACCAAATGAAACAGCTCGATAATCATGGCCGCATAAAAACAGCTGGAAATACCCCAACACTTTAAACTCCTTCGATACTACAAAAAAAGATGAATGACGAACTCCCAAAAACCCCTAACATGTAAACCTGTCAAACGATAGCATCTGAGAAACCCATATAACAGGTGATGGAAATTAAATATTTGGTAACAATATTTACCAACTACGGGGACTTAAATCAAGAAATAAGGAAGCACACCACAAAAGGAAAAAGGGTTACAGGATGCCTTAACCACACCATCTGGAGTCATCACTACATAAGAAAAGAAACAAAGATTAGTATATACAAGAGCACAGAATGACCAATACTAATCTATACAGTAGAACTGAAACCCCAAACCACAAAAAGTAGGCAACAAATGGAAATTGTAGAAATAAATATACTGAGAAGAATAGCTAGAAAAACAAGATGCGACAGAGTGAAGAATGTTAACAGAAGGAAGGAATGTAAAATTGGAAATATTACTGATTGGATATTGCACGGAAGAAGTGAATTGGGAAAGAAGTATTGGGCCACAAGAGAAAAGGTTGGCGCGACGCTGTTTAATAATGTGGCAAAGAACAGGCTGTTGGCCTATTTTAGAAGTTAGAAGACAAAAGCGGACAATATCACAACGACGGCGCGGCCGATTCAAGAAATCCGTCAAAAGACTCGAAATGCGTCGCTTTTTGCCCGTAACAGCGTTGCATACGGTTCAGTTTGTGGCACTTAGAGCTGTCAAGCTTAACCTCCAATTTGGCAAGTGCCTTTGTGACAATGCAATTATTGTGTGGTTCTGCTTATAATATGAAACAACACCATCTTTTCTATTTAGTGGCTTGTCACTTAGCTAAATATAACGTATTATGCAATACATGTGCTAGCAAAATTTTGGAAAGCACTCTTGACTGGTTGTTTCAGACACCCATTCCATAAAAGACAAAGTCTCCTTCATTAACACACAGCCATCACCCCTAGTACTAAACAATTTGGCAGGAATTTTCTTTTAGTTATGTAAAAAAGCGTTTGGAAGGGATTTGCCGAAATGTATTCCTTAACGGCGTGAAAAATACAAAATGTGATATGTCTTAGCCCCGATAAGATTTCGACTTAGTTTTTGCTTACAGCGGTGACCCATACAAATGCATTTAAACTTAATCGAGCATTTTACCCTAATCAACCAATATTTGTCAAGATGTAGATTACTATTGACTAAGTTTATATCCGATTCAAAATAACCACCGAGTGGTCTACCACCGATACAAATTACCACCACATGAATTTACTACCGACTGAAGCAAATTTGTAGTATTTGTTACATAGCGGAAGCACCACAAGCATTTGTATTGCTACATAAGAAGTATCAAGAAGATTTTGCTAGATTCATAATTTAAAGTAATTCTTAAACTGTCACTTCCATGGATCGGCGTTTTCAATAAATAAAATAATCTAACCGAACATCCCTAGAGCTATGATAAATAACTTATAATTTTTGCGGAATTTTCTTAGGTAGTAGTTTGATTTTACATAAAAGCCCTCTGCTTGTCGTTGTCTGGAAACTTTGTGAAATGTGTTCCGTAATAGTCAATCTGTTGGAATATCATAAATGATAACAATAATATCGCCGTTACTCCCCCAAGTTACATAAGGCGAAAGCTGAGCTTCCTTATTTTTCACATTGCAAACGTGACTACTCTTAAAGTAAAAATTTCGTGGTTAGATAGTTAGAATAATAAAACAGAATACACTGTAACACGGTGTGCCAGATGACTGGGTTTCGGAAAGAGATATTTCGGCGACCGCAATTTGTCTTTTGCAAATGCCCAAAAAATGCCTTAAAGAGGAAAGGTTGACGCCTATACATGAGAGACCAGGTTTTACGTAGAGCTCCTCTCCCGAAGACCACCATTGTGCAGGACCCATGATACATAAAGGTGACTCGGCACCCGTACGAGGACAGAGGTCTACCAACCCGGTAAGTTTTAAGGACTGTCCTACCTCTGGTCACTCTGCAGGTCACCGCTCGAGCTGATTAATGCGCAGCTCTCCCGCCAAAGCCGACGCCGCTGACCAAACTTTGCCTAACTATCACCACTGCAAGTCCAGCCAGCTATCGAGGCACCCCGGTGCATTTCGCCGTATACGTACAAAAGTAACCGTCAAGATGTGAGTATCCACCACATATTTACTGCAGTGCAACATTAAAATCTGGGGCAGATGCTGTCCACACAGTCGTGGAGTAGGATAGCCTACCAGACAATTTTAGAGGTAAACGATCGTGTGATGTGCTTTGGAAAAGAAGCTCGTCTCGGATACTAGTACATCATGGTTATTCCTGGCCCGACACCTCTAACGGCGGCCCCGCGTTTATCCCGATGCCCCTACAGTGTGGATGTTTTCAGCAAGGCTGCAGACATCTGGGTTGGCAAAATATACCGTTTAACGTTATGTAAAGTACAGTTTTAAAATTGCCAAGCAAATATTTATGAATAAAAATTAAAGGAAAACTTTCGCTTCTTCTAATGTAAATGTTATTAATGTAAAGTGATATTTCTATCTGAAGCGTATACCTGGACTGGTATTCAATCTTAATTTGCCGGTCGCTCTTCGCAGTACGACCATTGCAACATTTGTATAGCTATACTGCTTTTTTAAACTTCTTAGTTCATATAGGTTATTCTAGCAATCGAAGGTATTTAAGAAAATCACTGTTTTACTCAAGAAAAACTGCGTGTAGGAAAATAAATTTTATAAGAGGCAAACAGATAAGGAATAAAAATAATCTATAACTTCATTAGTATTATAATCACAAAAAATCCAAACGTTGCCCCTGGGATGTAAATAGCTTGTGACAATTATTATGTAAAGCAAAATATAGGGTGCATACATAATGTAATTTATATGTGTCAGGTTTGGAGCTAACTACCGCATTGATTTTTGAGGGAGATATATATAAATGAATACAATTCATAAATCCTGAATCTTGCAAATTCTATTTTCCTTTGTTCTATAATTGTGATATCTTGATTGTCATTTTAATTGCTAAATGACATGTTTTACGCACTAGTGCTTAAAAGTGATACTTTTAGGCAGTAGGGCGTAAAAGTAAAAATATCCCTATCAACCAACAGTTTAACCTGTTTCACTTGCTTACCATTGAGTTTTGAAAAATTCGAAATGACAATTAATTATAGTAATTTGTATAGAAGAAAGAAAACGTCACCGTCGGCGGGATTTAAATCTGCGGTCCCAGGAAGAATCTGATTGTTAGTGTGACACCATAGCCACTCGCCTAAAATAACGACCGTTGAACGTACTTGCTTATAGTTGCGCTATGAAGAAGACGGTGATGACATTATAAAGTATTACCTATCGTGGACAAACGATCGGTGGCGAGGAAAATGTGACAGATGCAGAGACGCTTGGATGCAGATACGCAGGCACAAAACGCGTTTATACGGATGGGGCCATAATTATATATAACAGAAATGAGATAACATGAATAACAAAATAGAATGCTTGAGTAAGAAAGAGATGGCCATACGAAAAAATTATTTTAGTAGGCATGTTTATTTGACAAATGTCATAATTAAATTAAGCGTCAAGCCTTCTCGAATATTTGCTACTATGTTTATTTCTTTCTTACTCAAGCAATGCGAGTTATTTTCTTGTTCATGTTATCTCATTGCTGTTATATATAATTGTGGCCCCATCATCGGTATATTAGGATGGTAAACAAGTAGTTAGTACAAATAAAAAGAAATTATTGAGTTTTAGTGTATTTATACTAGTATCGTAAAGAGTAATATGCAGCATTTATGACTACTTCTTTAAATTATTTCGTGGCCTTCAATGCAGTGAGAAACCCAAGCTGCTTCTGACTATTATATAGCATAAAGCAACGACATATTAGTAATGGTATTATCTCGTCCTATAAAATATAAAACATATCTGTGAACTGTCGCTTGGTAAAAGTAGGATATAAACAACTTGTATGTCAAAACTCACTCATTATATCTCGACTAGAGAAGTTATTAAATTTTAATATTAATTTGGCCACACTAGAAAGTCAATAGAGTGATTCATGAACTTCAGAAGATGCTAAACTATACGTAACTAACGTAATTAACGTTTAGTACGGTATGATCTATATTTTCGACTGTTTTTTAATGTAACGTACATATTTTCATACAATAAATTGTTAAACAAATAAACTATACCACCTCTTCTGATATATATTAAACAATACGGAAGAACTATTAATTTGCGAAATACCTTTCTATAATCCAGCTACTAAAACATACATAATTCTCACTGTTTAAATAATGCGTCAGTATACAGTAAGGTCATTAGGATACACAGGTCACTTCATTTGGGAGTTTAGGATACATTTTCCAGAAAATGTCACAACGCTCACAACCGACCGTATTCAAGCAAGTGGCAGCTACTATTATTCAATTCATTAATTTGGTAGTAGTGTTTGTGTGTCTCTTAGATTAATTATGAATACAAGCTTTTGAAATTCAATTTACAAGTTTCGTCAGGGCTGTAGTTCATTTACTTTTCATCATCATTTTCGGGATGCCATTCTTCAGTCTATAAAACTAATCACCTATTAGAGAACAGTTGCTAATGAGAATAACAAACTTCATCATATCGAAAATGAAGCTGTTTAATACACTTAGTTAGTCAAAGCGAGCAGGTAGTTAATGAGTTTAATTAGGTTTAATTGAGTTGTTAATAAAATCAATAGGTTCAGACTTACCTTTAATAGTGTATTGCGCTTTTTCAAAGTCAAGTTTCCTTATTTTGCATATTCTGCAAACTTGGACTAAGAGGCACAAAATGAATAAAAATTCTTGCAATTCTAATAATGTCGTTTTTCTTCAGAACAATGGTATTCGTATAAAGCTGGTATGTTCTTCAAATGTGTACCAATATGTAAATATTAAAGAAAAAGAATGTCATTTTTTTTTCTTTTTCTAGCTTTCCCATATCTACTTTTATTTTAGAAGGGAAATATTTTAATTGACAGACTACGTGGCAATGTGGTACGACAATTGCATAGAGTAAGTAGCAACTCGTACCTGTGGAAGAATCATCATGGCACTTCGTCAGTGTTAAATTCTTTTTTCTTTTCTTTAGCTTATATTCTACCGCTCCTGAAAGTAATCCTCTTCAATGTTTTCCATGTACAACAATTTTTTAAGGTTGCTTGAAATAAAATTTAGCTTTATATTTTGAGTGTGCGATAAAATGCAACTTTTTTTTTATTTTCTAAGATATATATTGGAACATAGAGTTCCATCTTTAAATATGATGTTCATAATGTGCCCTAGTCAACGAGTACCTATCTTAAATATGCTCATTTCAGTTGCTTTGTTAACTTGATTGGTTTTCGCTTTTAGTCTTAGTGTGTATTATCAACTGCTGCATTAAATATTTAATTGTGGTAACCAAATGAATACGATATGAAATGAGACTTGCCCCTTTAATCACAGGCACAGGCACATGCATTTGTGATGGTCTGTCGAGCCCGTTTATTAAACTCTAATATGTTTTATATGGATATTTATAAGTGTAAAAATCGACAATAACTGTTCTCTTTCTTTTAAAGAAGTTGTTTAATTTTTTAAATGGCAGCAATTATTTCGATAGAAAATAGTTCAAGGTTAGATTTACAGAACACTTAAAGTAATCTCAATAACACCTACTCAGGAAATTGGTATATTATTGCGCAACAATATGTATATTGTTATTATAGTTATAGTCAAAATTATACCCATTCGGAGTCACGTGACTTTTGTCTGTCTCTGTTCATCTTTAGTAAAATAGATGAAATGGAAGAAATTTGAAAAAAAGGCATGTCGATTCATAAAATTAATTTTAAAAATTTGACGTTTCTAATCTGTCAGATTATATTTTTAGTGTAAGTTATTGAGATAAGGGTAATAAAACCTAAAATTGTTGAGCCGAAAACTGGAAATTAAAAGAAACCATCGGACATGCGGTATAACGAGCAGTCACAACAATTAATTTGAATATTATGCGTTTTTTTTTTATGAAGAGTACAATATTAATAATAGTAAATCAACAGTTTCACCCTCCAACGCTGTTCGCCGTGCTTCTCTTGCGTTAAATATCTCGGAGAGCACAATTTACCGAAAATATGAGCCAGAAAGTGAAGAATGCAAAAACGGAAGTCGACGAAGCAGTCAAGACACTGTATATAAAATGTATGTAGCTAAAGAATTTGTAACCATAAAAAATCTAAAAAATGCTTGGTTGAAGAATCTGGAGATTTTTCACATTCAGTTTCTTCCCTAAATAGATTGTGCAAGGAAATAGGCTTCAAATGGCAATGTTCTATAACAGAATATGCATGCACAGAAACTGACTTAAAATTTGCTATATGCAGCAGGTTTTTAATGTAGCAGCTGACATATCTTTATTATATTTACATTTTACGACATGTTATGTTTTCTTTAACCTGTAAATTCAGTTTGATTTCATATAAGAGAATAAACCCGTATCAACCTTGTTTTAGAAATTGGCATATGTCAGGATAACCTACAAAACGAAATGTCATTTATTTCCCTAAAATTGCATTTTTAAGAATCGACATACGTAAAATTACTAGATTATCACGTGACTCCGAATGGGTATAAATTTGACTATAGTATAAAGAATCAATATTCTTCTTTTTGTCTTTTTTCTGCCATTCTGCTTCTCTAACTCTAATACTATCATCCTCAACATCGTTTGTTAGAAAATAATCATATACTTTGTCATTAATATATTCTTATATTCTCAAATGACATAACTACAGTGTGATTTTTTAAAAACTCAATTGCAGCGGTCCCTGGATAGCCTGAATCAGTTGGCAATACTAAAATGTATTGTTGGTGACTCTGTAAGTCTGAGTCAAATTCGAGGTTAGCAGGTTAGGTTTTGTGTCAGTCTGTGTCAAAACTGACGCAAAACTTAACCTGCTAACCTTGAATTTGACATAGAGTTACAGTGTCACCAAAAATACATTTTAGTATTGCCAACTGTACGGTACTTTGTGCACTACATTTTGTAGGTCTTTACTATTATTAGCTATGATAGCGGTGTCGGCAGCGTACCTAATATTGTTAACAATTACGACATTTATAACAATTCCTGCAGTTGCATCGTAAAGGGAGTAGAGGTTGAAGAGCATGGGGGACAGAACACAGCCCTGACGTACTCCTCATTTAATATTTATTTAATCTGACTGTTGATGTTCTAGTCGTACTGTTGCTGTTAGGAGCAAATATAAACTAGTAATAATACAAATGTTTTTAGGATATGTACAGGTTTGTCGTGTCGCACTCTATAGAAAGCTTTCCCAAAGTCAATAGAACATAATAGTTATTTATGTATTAATGCCATAATCCATAGATTATAGCACGAGGGAATGTTTAAAACGAGACGCGAAGCGGAGAGCTTTACATTTCCCAGACCTATAATCGTGATTAGGCACGTGGTACATACAACGTTTTATTTCATTTTAGTTCTTAAAACGGACAAAATTCAAAGATTCAGTATTTTGTTTACAGACTACTGCGTCATGGTTGTGCTGACAGTGTAAATTTTTGGTGTGCCATGGTTCCTATAAAGATTGTTTGTGTTACTATACTGCATTATTGGTGCTTGTTATACTTTAAGTAACTTTACGGGTCCTAGTGCCATAAAATCCATTTTAAGCCCGCTATCAAGGGCCAATAAATAATATTAGGTTTCCAAAATGAAATAAGTATACATTATGATTGACATTGCAACATCTTTGTATTAACACTTGGAGACCAAACAGTGCTTCCCCCGTTCTTAAACCATTGCGAAAGCCGAACTGACTGTTCCCAATTTTTTTTCTGGAGTTTCTTATATATTCTACCATGTGTAACAGGCAGACATATTTGAAGAACATGACCAATAAACCTGGTTAATTGATGGTCATTACACGTTGTTGCTTTATTCTTTTTGAGGATCACGGCAAATGTTGATTTTAACCAGTCAGTTAGCATTGTTCCGGTCTTATAAACAATATGGTTAAAGAAGTTTGTCAAGGCTTCTATTCCTTTCTCTCCCAGAAGCTTTAATATTTCAGTGCTTACTTAATCGGGTCCAGTTGCTTTCACATTTTTTACTTCACCATACCCATAGGTATAGGGGGAAGTCTTGGAATCATGAAAATTTTGGAAATCGAGATTTTCACAGAAATATCCGTTTTGGGCCTCTAGGAACCCAAAAAAGTGGTTTTTAAAAAATGTCTGTCTGTGTGTGGGTGTGTGTGTGGGTGTGTGTGTGGGTGTGTGTGTGGGTGGGTGACGCTCCTACAGCCGAAAGTATTGCTCCGATTTTGATGCGCTTTGGAATGCGGGGGTGTATCGAAAATTCATCGACAAAATAAGCTTTTCAAAAAAATCCGAAACCGGAAGCGAAAGTTACGCATGTTGTTTTGGTATCACTGTTTTCGTGATAAAAAATTTGAAAATTTTATCGAGGATAACGATAGAGGGTCATAAGACAAATCTGTTAGTTTTTTGCCGAACTCGCTAGGTTTAAAATGAAAGGCGCTATGATTTTTTGAAAATTTTGAGTTTAACGCCCTATTACTCAAAAACGGATGAATCGATTCAATTGATTTTTGTTTTCTGAATAGCATATGAAGGCTAACATGAGGTGATATAAAAAGTGTTTTGAAAAATATTAAGGGGCCTAAATTACAAATTTTCAAAATTTTGGAAATTTTCTAAAAATCATTTCTCAAAAACTGCCCACAGGAATTTGTTTAAACTTCATACACTGATAGACCCCGAAAAGGGCTATCGATCTGTTTTTTTAAATAATCTCATGAATTATCTGTGGCGCCCTCTACGAAGCTTTGAAGTTTGAAAATTTAAACCCCTTTAATTAATAAACAAAACAAGATAGGTAGCTGGGGTTTTCACTGGATTGCTCAGTGCATAATGGAGCATATGAATATGCAAAAAAATATTACACTCGTGGATATATGTAAGCGTGTAAACGCTTATCACGGTGAAGACGTGAGTCATCGAGTTGAAATTTTGATATGTTGTAAAGACTGTTGAGTAAAGACGATATGAACAGTTTCCAGTATGGGAAAGTCCAGGGAGGTAGTCACGTCCACTTTTTACAAGTTGTATTGCTGGAGCTACTTCTTCTTTACTAATTGATGGTTCTGGCATTACGTTTGTAGATTACTTTCCAATCTATTATCATCAAATAATTTTGAGATATATTCTTTCTTTCTTTCCATCGTTCGAGCTGCTGTGTGATGTCTAATATTTTATTTCCGTTACGATATTCTAAGTGGTTCTGATGTTGTACATATGCTCGCTTGCTACCATTTACTTATAATATCAATATCTAGGATAAAAATTCTATTTGGTGTATTGCTTGACTGCTGTCGTAATGTACGAAAGTGTTGTTGAAAGATGTAAGGTTCGTGGTTGACTGTTGACATCCCGCAGGCGTTAAACCATTAAAATTTTGATGGAGTATAATTTTAATAGTGGAAAATATAACTAATTAAACTAAGACCAAAATCTATGTAAGTTTCAGCGGCAACGCGTGAAATTTTGGTGTAGAGGTTCTGCAAGCCACAATTATTTAAGACTTAATTGTAGTTTGTTGCTGGATAAAACTTGAAGCACACTCTTGGCAAATTATTAACTAATGCAGCTCCGAAATTACCTATTTTTTCTAATTGGCTATTTAAGAACCACATGGTACAAAACGTGGCGCAGCTGAGCGTAAGCAATGGAACCACTGGCGTAACCAAACCAGTTTGCCTACTGTACAGATGAGACACTGAATAGAAAATGAGCTTAAACTACTGTTTAATTGTAATTTGGCGCTGAATAAAAATTTATCAAGGCTTTTCGCAAAATATGATCATAATGAAGGTAAATAATTGCCAATTCTACAGCTCCACAAGTAAGATATCTTTAGATTGGATATTTACTACTCACGTGGTACACAATCGCACGTTGGGCCAGCTGAGCGTGAGTAGTGAAAACACTTGCGTAAACTAAGTTGCATACTGGTTAGGTTGTGGACAGGGAATGACCTTCGGCTACCTTGCAAGTAAAGTGTATGGCTGAATAATAAAAAGGTATGCGTGTAAGCAATGGGAATACTGGTTTAAACTAGGCTGCATACTGTTTAAGCTGTAAACAGAAAATGATCTTAAATTGCTGTTTAATTGCAATTTGTTGCTGAATAAAAGTTTATAACGCTTTTCACAAAACATGGCCATAATAAACGTAAATAATGGCTAGTTGGCTATTTGCTATTTACTACTCACCTCGTACAAAACGGGACGCTGAGCTTGCTGAGTGTAGGTAGTGAGAGCACTTGCGTAAACCAAGTTGCATACTGTTTAGGTTGTTGAACGGGGAATGACCTTAAACTACCTTCTAATTAAAATGTCTGGCTGAATAAAAAGTGATCAATATCATTAGCTAAATATGAACATAATGAAGGTAGATAATTGCCGGCTCAACAGCTCCGCAAGGAGAATTTTATCTAATTGGCTATTTAAGGTTCACGTGGTATAGAATAAGACACAGAGTCAGCTGAGTGTAGACAATGAAGACACTGGCGTAAACTAGGTTGCATACTGTTTAGGCTCGGAGCAGAAGATGAATAATAACCTATCGTTTATTTGTAATTTATAACTTCCTAAAGGTTTATGCATACTTTTCGAAAATATGTCAATAATGAAGGTAAATAATAGCCGGTTCTGCAGCTCCGAGCTGCATTGGCCATTTACCTACTGACGTGGTACAAAACAGGACACAGGGCTACGGGCTAGCTGAGTGTAAGCAGTTAGGACACTGGCGTAAACTAGGTTGCATACTGTTTAGGCTCTGAGCAGACGATGACTTTAATCTATCGTTTATTCCTAATTTATCACTTGATAAATGTTTGTGCATGTTTTTCTCAAAATATGTATATAATGACGGTAAATAATTGCCGGTTCTGCAGCTCCGAGATGCATTGTTCTTTTACCTACTCACGTGGTACAAAACAGGACACAGGGCTAGTTGAGTGTATGCAGCGAGCACACTGGCGTAAACTAGGTTGCGAACTGTTTAAGCTTTGAGCAGAAGATGGCCCTAACTTCTCGTTTATTTTTAATTTATCACTTCCTAAGGGTGTATGCATACTTTTCACAAAATATGTTTATAATGACGGTAAATAATTGCCGGTTCTGCAGCTCCGAGCTGCATTGGTCATGCATCTACTCACGTGGTACAAAACAGGACCAGCTGAGTGTAAGCAGCGAGCACACTGGCGTAAACTAGGTTGCGAACTGTTTAAGCTTTGAGCAGAAGATGGCCCTAACTTCTCGTTTATTTTTAATTTATCACTTCCTAAGGGTGTATGCATACTTTTCACAAAATATGTTTATAATAACGGTAAATAATTGCCGGTTCTGCAGCTCCGAGCTGCATTGGTCATGCATCTACTCACGTGGTACAAAACAGGACCAGCTGAGTGTAAGCAGTGAAGACACTGGCGTAAACTAGGTTGCATACTGTTTAGGCTCTGAGCAGAAGATGGCCCCAACCGCTCGTTTATTTGTAATTTATCACTTCCTAAGGGTTTATGCATACGTTTAGCATAATATGTAAATAATGACGGTAAATAATTGCCGGTTCTGCAGCTCCGAGCTGCATTGGCCATGCATCTACACACGTGGTACAGAACGTGACACAGGACCAGCTGAGTGTAAGCCGTGAGGATACTGGCGTAAACTAGGTTGCGTACTGTTTAGGCTCTGAGAAGAAGATGACTCTAACCTATCGTTTATTTGTAATTTATTACTTCCTATAGGTTTGGGCATGCTTTTCGCAAAATATATAAATAATGAAGGTAAATAATTGCCGGTTCTGCAGCTCCAGCTGCATTACCCATTTACCTACTCACGTGGTACAAAAGGTACAAAACGTGACACAGGACCAGCTGAGTGTAAGCCGTGAGGACACTGGCGTAAACTAGGTTGCGTACTGTTTAGGCTCTGAGAAGAAGATGACTCTAACCTATCGTTTATTTGTAATTTATCACTTCCTATAGGTTTGTGCATGATTTTCGCAAAATATATAAATAATGAAGGTAAATAATTGCCTGTTCTGCAGCTCCGAGCTGCATTACCCATTTACCTACTCACCTGGTACAAAACGTGACACAGGACCAGCTGAATGTAAGCAGTGAGGACACTGGCGTAAACTAGGTCGCGTACTGTTTAGGCTCGGAGAAAAAGATGACTCTAACCTATCGTTTATTTGTATTTTAACACTTCCTAAAAATGTATGCATACTTTTATTAATTGCAAATTCTACTGATTTTTTAATAACTGAAACTGAAACACTGAAAAACTAAGGTGTAAACTGTTTTGGTTCTGTGACTGTACCTACTTACGTGGTACAAAACGTAACACGGAGCCAGCTGAGTGTAAGCAGTGAGGACACTGACGTAAACTAGATTGCATACTGTTTAGGCTGTCAACAGCAACTGATCTTAAACTACTAACCAATTAGACGTTGTTGATGAATAAATATTTAAAGCTCGGCAAGTAAGATATTTTCTAATAGGTTATAAGGCTCACGTAGCGCAAAATGGGAAGCATAGTGTAATGTAGCATGCTGTGTGGATGCTTGATTAATCCAATATTAATATCCACATATCTAAAGGCAAGCATGTGATAACAGTTGATGATAGATTACTGGTGGTAGTAGCAATAGGCAACCAAGGGGTTGTTTACTGCAAGTGAAAAAACTTCTTTAATTTTGAATAATCTACATTTAATAAGTCACGTTAAAGGGCTAACTTTCCTTTAATTGTGAGATTAATATTGTATATTTGGTACGTGATAGCAAGATAGTCTTCTTCACTATCAAATTTGACCAAAGGTCACAATTATTATTCATATTATAATTTCAAGATTGTTTGAAACCATTTGAAGTGGTAATTGGTACTTAAACCATCAGTAAGTGAAAGTGAGAGTGATTGTGGCATGCTGTACTACCGTTTATCAAGGTATTAAGAGGTGCGAGAGCTCCAACGAGCTATTTTGGGTCTTTAACAACTCAACGGAGGTGTTTGACGACTACCAATCGGTTAGAAGCTGATATAAAATACACTCAAGGTACAAGTGAGTCTTCATGAAGGTTAGTGCATTTTTATTAAAAAGTTTCGTACGACAAAATTAGTGGAAAGCATTGTAATTTAGGTTTAGAGCGCAATTTAGAATATTAAGTTTTCTAAATTTGCTTTGATTCGGGTACTCGACGTTTTCGGTCATTATAAGTAAAAAATATTTCATTTTGGTCTAGGCATTTGCAATTAATTTTAATCTCAGTTTGGAAGCAGTAATTTGATTAAATAATTTGACAATATTTAGTTTTGATTGATTGTAATGTCAAACCAAGCATAATAATACAATCTAACTTAAAAGAAGGTTCTATTAAAAGTACTAAGGAGTGTAATTGACAAAGAAGTCAATACAATAATAATTTTGTAATTCAGTCTTCAATTATAAAGAGATTCATTATTATAACCTTTACTCATTCAGATGAGGAAGATAGATTCTTATTTGCTCAATAAACTGACCACCCGAGGTAATTTTAAATAATAGTCAAGTGACATAAATTCAATCATATATTTTCAGAAGTGAAATATGTCAATTTTGAAAGTAATTCAAAAGCAACAAGGTGAGTGTTTAATACATGATTCTCGATACTACTTCTGTTAACTAAGCAATAGGGTAGATATCCAATTTACTAATTGTAATAACCGTTCGAAAAAGGGTTATATAACAAGAGCCAGCTGAATGTAGGCAGTGGGAACATTGGCCTAAACCAGGTATCATACTGTTTAGGCTGTGAATAGAAGATGATCTTAAACTACTGTTTAATTAGAAGTTGTCGATGAATAAGAATTTAAAGCTCGACAAGTGAGATATTTTATAATAGGTTATAAGACTTACGTACTGGAAAATGGGAGGCAGACTCGGTTGAGTGTAAGCAGTGAGAACACTGGCGTAAACCAGGTTGCATACTGTTTAGGCTGTGAATAGAAGATGATCTTAAACTACTGTTTAATTAGAAGTTGTCGATGAATAGGAATTTAAAGCTCGACAAGTGAGATATTTTATAATAGGTTATAAGACTTACGTACTGGAAAATGGGAGGCAGACTCGGTTGAGTGTAAGCAGTGAGAACACTGGCGTAAACCAGGTTGCATACTGTTTAGGCTGTGAATAGAAGATGATCTTAAACTACTGTTTAATTAGAAGTTGTCGATGAATAGGAATTTAAAGCTCGACAAGTGAGATATTTTATAATAGGTTATAAGACTTACGTACTGGAAAATGGGAGGCAGACTCGGTTGAGTGTAAGCAGTGAGAACACTGGCGTAAACCAGGTTGCATACTGTTTAGGCTGTGAACAGAAAATTATCTTAAACTAGGTACTGTTTAATTAAAAGTTGTTGATGAATAAAGATTTAAAGCTCCGGAAGTGAGATATTTTTAGTAGGTTATAAGACTCACGTAGTGCAAAATGGGACGCAGAGTCAGCTGAGTGTAAATACACTGAGTGAGAACGCTGGTGTAAACTGGGTTGTATACTGTTTAGACTGTGAACAGAAAATGACCGTAAGCTATTGTTTAATTGTAATTAGTGCTGAACAATGATGTATACATGCGTTTCGCTAAATATGTACTAAATGAAGGTAAATAAAACTACTGTTTAATTGTAATTTGTGGTTGTAAAGATTTAGCAATGCTTAACTTAACATATGAACGTAATCTATATGGAATAACTACCAATGGTTAGTTTTACGATTGACTTGCGTCAACAATCGTGTATTTATTTTTTAAATTAAGAGACAGCAGGTTTTGTATATTCACAACCACCGCGAAATCAAGTTAGTGGTATAAAATGCAACGTAATTTAAACTTTAACCCACCAATAGGGAAATGTCGATTTTAATAAAATGCCAGGCACGCCCGAATGTTGGCGAAGAACTCGTTAGGTGTTTCTCTAAGCCGCTCAATTTTCATATGATGTCGGCACGTCATTACGTATCGACGCGCATATGAAGTATTTGCATACTTTTAAAGGCTGGCGAATCAATAAAATCGGTGATTTTGTTTACGAGTGCGTTCGGATGGTGGGCAAAGGAAGTAAAGTGGAGCAGTTTCCTCACTTCAGGCTCCGAGCTGCATTCAAAGCGCGGTCGCCATGACGACGCGAGTGATTGCTGACTATGACGTCACGGCGCGGTGCACTTCTCATTATTGAGATAGTTTAACGCTTTGCCGTGACGTCATTAATGACTGAAATTCTGCATGGAGTATATGCAGCTATCTGCTATTCATCGATGAGTGCCTCCGTGCAGCGTAATCAATGGGTATTAATTTCCGAACCGCTGCCAACATTTTACTTCGATGTATATTGTATCGTGTTTCTTGGTAAAATGTGGGCTGTAAAATGAAATTTATCGAAGGGGGAAAAGCGTTTTGTTCAAATACTCTGTTAAAAAGAAACGTAAAAATGATTCTGTGAAAATATTAATAAAAGGGATTCTCATTTTACTACCTTCTTTGCTCGCAATAAGAGCAGTAATACAAATTCAATCAAATACAGCTCTTCTTTTAACAAATTCGTATGGAGTAAATACGCCATTTAACATTTTTTCGGTTTAGCTACATTGTTTGTGCTATGGTAATAGTTTTAGTATGTCGGTTGCTCAGCAAAAACTCGGTGTACAAGTATGCTTGCATTGGCATATTATACTTGCTGTAACGTATATAAAATATTCAAGGCTCGGACGAATAATTACTGATCCGGAAATAATCGCTGAACTCTTATAACGACCTCTTTAACGTAGAGAAAATTGTAGCTACGTGGTATAGTCAAATAAAAACGTTGTTAAACAAAATTTATTGAAGCAATGTCAAAAAACAAGAATGCTCATTTTTCGACGTAGTTTCCATTACGTTCCATGCACGTCTTCCACCATTTTGGAAGAGCTTGAATACCTGAAGGACAACGCAGCCACTCATTCACCGTCCGAACCACTTCATCACACTGCTCTGACATTTCTTCTCACCTAATGTTTCTTTAAGTAGTCCAAAGACATGATAATCGCTTGTGGTGAGATCGGGAAATAAGCAAGATCAGCAATCCGCGCATTTTCGTTCTGATGGCAGGCTTGAGACGGTTCTTTAGAAGTTCTGAGTAGGTATGTTACACTAATAACAGTAACCCCATTAGGTATGTATTCCTCCAAAAGTATCCCTCTTGTATCCCAAAAAAGGGTTAGCATAACCTTCATTTTTTTGGGTTTTTGGCAAAGAGGTGTGCCGCCATTGTTTGTTTGCTCTCTCGATTTCACGGTGACAATTGTTCACCCAGGACTTATACCCAGTTGCAATCCTTGCGAGAAAGGCATCCAAACATCAACATGTAGTTATTTCAATTCTGAAATCAACTACCTTGGCAACCAACTTCTTGATAATTTATGGAAATGGAAGATGTTATGCATAATGTGATTTACAGAACCATGGCACATACTTAAAACTTCAGCGATTTCATCAAGGACAATCCTACGATATTCTTTCACCAAGGTTTCAATTGCTGCAATTGATTCAGGCGTCACAACACGGTTGGGAAAAATTAGCACGAAAATCACCCCATTTTTGAAGTTGTCGCTCCATTCGTATACTTGCTGGGGTGACAAACATGCATTCCATATTGCAGCTTCATTCTACAATGGATATCTACGCGTTTCGCCTTGTAAGGAAGAAGAGGAAGGAGGAACAAGGTGCACTGCTGTAGTGAAGTTGCGATCTTGAAACTGGCGCTGTGTCAACTTATTTAATTGTTTTATGAGATGTCATTAGCAATGCCTTTTACATTTCAAAAATAATATTTATGCTAACTTCTAAAGAAAACTTCCGTTCGGTACATTTTATAGGGCAGTTTTAAGGTTTTCATTTGACTCTACTTCATACTGTATAAAACGACTTAGCCACAACAAAGCACCAGGCGATGACGGGATATCAACAGAAATCCTAAGAGACTTTGAACCTTGAGTAATTGGTGTTTTTTAGAATTTCATTAACCAAATAAGAGGAACATGGGCTAATGAGTATATACAAAAAAAAAAAACAATCCAGCATAATGCAATAAATACTGCATGATTGCTGTAATACTTCATGCTTGTAACGTCTTTCTACAAGTTATTAATAACCAACCCAAAGTCTTCCGCTCACTATAAATAACTAAAAAGCAAAGTGGTTTCATGCTAGACAAAAAAAAACAAGAGACCCAATATCAAACCGTCGACAGTTAATAGAGGACGGGAATTCAATTCTGAGATGTAACTCTGCTTTATAGACTCTATAAAGACTTTAATATAGTTAACTGCCAAAAACTATGGCAAATATTTACAGAATTAAGTGCTCTGGCTCATCTAATAACTCTTATTAGTCAATTAATATATCCGAACTCAGACTACAGAAGAGTGAATAACAATCTGTTAAGAAATTTAGAGTACATAATGGTGTTCGACATGTTCGGTATATTCTTTCGCTGATATTGTGTCACAAGCGAATAGTATTAGAACATTTGGAAGGTGGAATGTCAGTGGGAGGTAGGAAAATCCAAAATCTGGGTTATGCTCATGACAGTCTTTTAATTGCCGAGAGTATTGAAGATACTAGTAAAAAATATTTATCCAATACCACCGTCATGATCATTCACCGAGGAACAAATAACTTCCCTCTTAAGAAAAATATATAACTGTATGCATATATTTTCCCAATTGCCATGTATGCTGCAGTAGGAGCTAAATATCTAAGTATCGATGGCACAGAGTAAAGTCAACGGATGAATATCCAAAGGTAGAACCCAGAAGTGTTGGGTAGATGAAACCAAAGCACTAATACAAGAAGGTCTACATGGAAGAACACAATGGCTTAAAACCTATAATTTTGACAATATACCATAGACCTATTCTTAACATGATGACCGATCCCTTTTGAAAGGGTTAAAGGTAGAAAAGAGAGAGAAAGCAAGAGAGAACATATGAAGATGGTTATAAATCTGTTTCTGGAATTAATACTGTTAGATAGATTTACACTCTATGTTGTAGAATTTTGAAAACAAAAACTGAATGTGAAGAAAATGGAACTGAATGATTCTCTCTTCATACTTTTTCTACAAGAATGAAAATCAATAGAACTCGTATTTCCTTATCAAGACAGTGGAAAAAGTCCGAAAAACATATCATAAGCGCTTTAAAACTGTCTTCTTCTTCTTCTTTGATGTTAGCATATTTCCTGTTTATTGTTATCGATTAGGTGGTGATTCTATTGAAGGTTCGTTAGCCCCCTCATCAAATTTACCTAAGTCACAAATTTGAATTTCTCGTTATAATCTTTACTCCATAGCTTTTGGGTTTTTTATAAGGCGTAGCGTAAACAGGTACGGCACCCAGTTCCTTCTCCAAGCCTCTCTAACGATGGTCCAATAACGAGGTGGCCGAATGGTATAAAAGAATAATCCGCAGCTAGTTAACTATACTTGAGACTTGAAAGCCAAAAACCTGAGTTTCCGATCTTGACTACAAGTCCTAAGTCCCCTTGACGGTGAACTTGGTTCCCATCTCGCTGGAAAATTCCTGTACCTGTCTAGCGGTGGTGGACTTGGTGAACATCACAGCCAGCGTAAAACACTTTCTTTTCTCTGAATTTGTTCGCCCGCGAACTATAATAACAAACGCTATATTCGCCGGCGCAAATATGATCTGTTTCAGATTTAGCCAGTTCAAGTACATCGGAGCTACCTCATACAAGCTTGCGGGCACCCATTTCTACCTTATTCGAACTTTCTTTGAGTGGGTACAGGGGCAGCAACCGGGCCAAACCAAGTGCCGTTTGGGTTGCCTAGTGCCCAAATACATTGAACCGTAGAACCAGTCACATAAAGAATTTGGTTTTGTAATGTTTTTGTACATAATATTTTAATATTTTATGTTGTCTATACTTAAACACATTATACAATTTGTCTCTACACTGTGTTATTCCTGTATTGTATACACTTGAGTATAACGGATCCTGAGCATCTGAGCTTTGCCCGAGGCAACCAGTTTGGAACTAAATTAGCGAATTTTGGTCAAGTTTAAATAAGCACTCTACGCAGGGACTTTAAATTAAATTTGAAAATTCCGGATTATTCATGTTGCACAAGGTGCTACCCAACTTTGTTGCGGACGGCCCGGTAGTCTTCTTCCAGGTAGCTTGTCTCTACATATCTTAATTATTCCTTCATATTCTATATGACATGTTCATTCCAGTTTCTATGTCTGCCTCTTCTTCATTTTACTACATCTTCGTTGCCTCACATATTTCTTATTTCTGCATGTCGTAGTCCATCTTGTAGCGACACTCCAAGAATGAATCTCAATGTCTTCAATTCTGTTGCCTTCATAATTAATTTTTTCTTTTTTTTTTAGTTTTCACTGCGTATCTCATTATTAAACTTATCGTTTCATATATTTGTATTTTTATTTCTGTATTGATACATTTGTTGTTGCTTATATACATTGTTCACGCATTTCTTGATCTGGATCACTATAATGGTAAAACTTTAACTTTCAGATATTGAAATTTGCTTACTTATTCAATTATTTGATTGTTTAGTTCTAACCTACACCTAACTTGTTGGTTGACAATCACTAAAGTCTTTGTTTTACTGAGTGTTATATTCATGTTACACATCTATTGTTTGTGTAAAATTACGGTAAAGGTAATTGCAAGTACCTCATCAGTGGCGTACCATATGATACTGATGTTGTTCCCTGCCATATATATATCCGGGTTTTATTCGTGTATCGGGCATCTTCCATTATTTTGTTCATTACCTGGTTGAATAGCATAGAACTTAATGAGTCTTCTCGTTCTATTCCAGAAGACATTTTTATCTTCTATATACTGACACTTTTACTTTCAATTTGTGTGGTATTCGTATCTATGTCGTTTAATGTATTTCTAATTTCCAATGGTACATCTACCCTTAGTATATTTAGAGCGTCAGCAAGGTGTACTCTTTCAAAAGCCCTAACAAGCCCATAAAGCATATATTATAAGTTGGTATGCTGAATTCCTTAGCCTTTTCATCTATATGTGTCGTTATAAAGCTGGCGTTGAGTATACTGCGGTTCTTCTTGTTCTCTCGTTGTTCTTCGTGCATTGCCCTATGTTTCTCTAGCTTTTGCTCGAGCATTTTATGTGCAATTCCTATAGAACTATTTGGCTACATTTTACTTCATGAAATTGTTATTTATTTTTTTATAATGTAGAAGAACGACTTTTTGGAAAACGACCACCTTAGTTTAGTGCGCGGAATTTTTTGATGTAGCTTCTGAGGGCGATGTGTATGAGCAGTGTCTTTCGAGGGTGACATTTTTGTACACTATGAAAGGAAGCATGTTCTGACTGATGGAAATTTTAAAAACAAACTATTGCAAGCGAAACAATTTTGTAAACAGGCGCGGCGACTTGTTTGACTAACCATATCTAGTGCGATAGTTCTGAAAGGTAACATTTTTCATACAACTTTTTGATAGTTGTATTTTTACATTCACATTCACACATCGCTTATTGCACATCTATAATATTGGTTTTTTCAAATCCCAAAGGTCTTACAATAATTGTCAAATTTTAGCATCAGTTTTTATCTTGATATCCTTTGTTGTTTTACAATGTCGTAGAATCGAAATGTGTGATGCTTAGTTTGTTTTCGTAGACTAATTATTTGGTTTTATTCTATAACTAACTTAACGCCCCTGTTATAAGGTGAGACGGGAAAGACCATCCTCAACCCTTTCCACCACAAGGAATTTTTATTACTTTTAGTCTTTCTTATTCTAAGTACCTCTAGTTTCTAGTCTTGTACCACTAAGCTTTTTCTTCAGGCTGGGTGGCGAACCTACTTTTCCGATCCTTTTTCTATTCTCCTCTCTCCTTAAATGGATAAATGGTCGTTCTACAATAATTGTACAGCATCCAGTAGCAGTATGAGCAGTAAATTTTGTGCAATTGCAGTTAGGTGGCAATGAAGGAAGTAAGACCGATCGTGAACGATATAAGTCCGATCGGCGACGGATTATTATCGGAAGATGGCAGGTGTTTGTAAAGCTATACGATTTTATTAAATTAGGTTTCACATCTTATATGCAGAGTTAAATTATTTTTCAATTAATTACAGAATAAGCAGTTTAAAGTATAAAGTATGTAATAATATTTTTAATTTATTTTAGAGTTTTCTTTGCAAACACTTGCTGAATACTTGGCGTACGTATAATTAACCACCCGGCAAGTAACTTAGTTTAATTTATATATCAAAATCCGTTAGGTAAAGTTTTTAAAATTTGCCTTTCATTACAGAAACTACACAGAAGTAGTATCTAACAGTAACTCACGTAGGAAACATGTTGAAACAATCATTTTAGTCAAAAGAACATATTCTGATTGAATCTTGATTTTTATTGTTTACACAGTTTGTAGTTTTTGAGCTTATATTTTAGATTCGAGTAAAACATTTTTTTTTAATATTATATAGTAGATATACCAATAAAATTTATTTGTATGTATTTAATACAGTTACCGAAAAATATCAAAAATTAAGCGACCAGTCACATTTGGGGGTTTAGTGAATTTAATGTTCTAATGCTGCATGCAAGCACCGATTTTACATTTTTGAAAATTGATGTTCGTTGTGTACATTGTTGTGGTCCCATGGCATTCAATTTTTTGAGATGTTTGTGTTCTTCAATATTTATGCATTTACCAAGAACTTCTGGCAACCCCTCCATATTCTCGATATGTGACTTGTTATATTTTTGACAGCACGGAGAATCTTTTCATCAGCTAACACATTTTACTATATTTAAAGCATATTTCTTCCCTTTTTTTTGACATGAGCTTTCCATCAAAACTTGGTGTTTAAGGTTGATATTCACAGTATATGAAAACAACTGTAGGTATGTATGAAACTAGTGTTACCAAAACATGCGATTTTCCAACTTATAGCTTAAGGTAGACAACAGCAGCACACGTAAGAAGCTTAATTTAAAATATATCTTTATTTAGGTAGTAATCCGAACATCGCTCTTGATTAACCCTTGAAAATTAATGAAGCTCAGTTGGTGCATTGTTCAAAAGTAATTTTATGCTGAAAATACTGCTGCATAGTTACGTCTTAAATCCATATTTTATGCACTGCGTCTAAAACTTTGGTCTTGAATTATGTTAAAATCTTACACTTAGTTGCTGCCCTTTATGTCTTTTTCATGTAACATCATATCTTGAGGTCGTTATTCAGGGTGTTTCATAAGTATGGTTATAAATTAAATGGGTATATACTGACCTCAGTAAGAGTATATTGCACTAATTGCGTAATAGGGATGGTGCAGCCTTTTGTGAACCACTTGTTAAACGAGTAAGATAATATTAACCTATTGTACCAAATTTTTTTTTCTTCTGCATTTTATTCAAATTCGGTCTTATTGCAGCTACGAACTGTGTAGATAGAAGTTTATTTCAGTGGCTGGCAATCAGTTTAAGCAGTAAATGGTTGTTTTTTGTGGGATTATTATTAATTTTTGACGTATAGTTTATTGTGCAAAGTGGTTCTGTTTGATGCCCTCTAACTACGCTGCATATATGGAAGAATGCTTTCTTTACTAGTACGCCCAATTGATTTTTGTCTAATTTTGATCTAATATGACATTTTGTTGTTGTTTTCAACGTCAGTGGTGCATATATTCGCATTAGTTGCAATATGAGATTTCATATTGAGACTAGTGGTAATATGACAATTTAGACTTTTTAGATTTAAGTAAATTTATTTACTATAAAAATTAATATGACTCAAAGTTACAGAAAATCCTGTATGCAATACGTTGTAAAATTAATGTTTTTCACACAAACTTCAAGACTAGTGTGAAAAACACTTTCATTTTGTAAATTGATACATAAATAGCTATTTCCGAACCATAGCAAAACAACAACAAAATGTATAAATTATTTCCGAAATGCTCACAATACCTTGCAGTATAGGCGTTAGTCACTCCCGGTTATTATTTAGTAGATTCACCTTTTATGAACATCCTCATTCTCGTTCTTCCTTATACGTGCATTCTAATACCTGTTTTGGCAGTCTTTAAGCGTTCAAGCCACTTATAGTCTGTTTTCTTTATGTTCCCGAATTTCTACATTAATGGAGACTATCTTGAGTCCATCTCTTAAGCCTTTGTAAGAGATTGATTTAATTTCGTTCATCCCTCGCTCGTTTATTGTCAGAGCTTTGTATTCCACCTAGCTCCCTTAGAAACTCGATATATGTTTTAGTTCCATGCGTTGCGGCTTATTTTATTAGACATATATTGCTGCTTTTAAAAACCAGAATTTTCGGGCCGAGAGTTTAATAAAAAGACTCTGTTTTCATTATGGGGCTGCCAGCACGGAAGAAAATCGATATTTTAATAAGCTTTACTAAAAATCTCTGTCGAGTTGTAACAACAGCGTGTTGGTAGTAGTACGTGACATGAAAATCAAGCAAATCCCTTATTTATTAATGGCTCCTTGCTCGCCGCCCTTTGCCACCGCGTCCTTTATACAGCGCGTTTACTTTGATTATTGCAAATAAGGCCTGATTCAGGACCCCGCACTCTGATTCGCATCCGCGTAAATTTTTTATGCAAATATCCGGCGAGCTTAAAAGCTGCGCCTGTGACGTCACTACCTTGAGGATTTGCGAGTAAACAAAGCTTCACTTAATACACCTACAAAAGAGATTACTTTTTCATGAACGCGAATGCTAAAAATATGGAAGCGACCAAATTTATAATCCGGAGCTGTCATGTTCCGGAAACCGGAGTGAGTCGCCGTGTCAGTTGTTTTGTATTCGCACAAAGCCCCACGCGAGGTCATGCAGTTCCGGTGCCCATGCGTAACCACGTGCGACAAAACGCCATTGGGGAGCGAGGGTTCAATAGTCTGGGGTCAGCTTTAAAGTCTCTTCATATACCTGTAGGCTGTAAGCCTTAGCATGCCTTCAAATGGTTTCTTGTACCTATGGGTTTCCGGATTCGATGCTTCGCTCCGCCGTGGCGTGCCAATAAGCTATTCCGCTTTTATATAGCACGTAATTGCCATTTTCTGAAAATCTTTTCAAAAATTGTAGTCTATTTTGCTAGTTTATTTTCAAACTTCTAAAAGAACCTGATAATATTCGATAAATGAATGCACACCAAATCTATAAACAAATCAATGCATTTGCAATAACTTAATATAACAGCTAAAAATTGTACCCTTTCTTACAAAAAATATGTCTATGAGAGTAAGTAGCTTTATTCTTGGTTCAATGATTAGAAGCTACCAAATAAGAAACAAAAGGTTTCCAACGTTATTTGCAAAAAATGCACCGTCTTTCTAAATAACTTGAGACTCAATACGAAAAAAAGACAGGAGAGGAAGGATTACGACCAATCTTCATCAAGCAGCAGACAAAATAGCGTCTTCAACAGAATGTAGAAAATTAAAAACTACTAACTTTTGAATGGTTGAATGGTTGAAGATTGTTCAAGATTATGTACAAAAAGAGCAAAAAAAAATAAGTAAAACAGCACCAGAAAACACTTAGTAATGCGAATTACATTAACTCGCAATTAAAAAAACATTGCAGCCGGAGGAATTCGACCTGCGCTCAGAGAGGCAATCCAATTGCTAGTCAACCGGTTGGCCAATTGGATTATTCGTAAGATACAGTCTTACAGTTGTATTACAAAGAGCACAGTGACCACAGAACCAATAGGCAACGATGAAAACGTGACGCATGCAAGCATCCACGCCGGCACAACGCCCGTTTGTCAATAAGGATTTTTAACTAAATAGCCATTCCTTTCACTCTGATAGGAAGCAACGTCGAATGGAGAAATTGATAATAAACTTATTTTTTCTTCAAACTGCAGTAAAATATGGCATTATACTGCTGAATTGATTATGCTAAAGTGTCACTTTATTGCCAAGCGGCAGATAATATATCAGATAATATTATCTGCCGCTGACGAGATCAAGTAATTTTCTTCGAATTTTGTTCACAAAGTTGTAAATAATTTGTTATAAAAACGTTTGAAGAAAAAATACTATATGTTATTCGGAGCAAAAGTATCTTTATGTGGCTCGGCTGTACTTATCTGCCTCGCAAGCTCGGCAGATAACCCGTCCAGCCTCGCCACATAAAATATAACTTTTGCTTCTAATAACATAATATACTATTTCCCGAAGAAATTCATCTTTAATTCCATATACATAAGCATAAAAATAATCAACTAAATGGCTATACATCAAAATGAAGAAGATAGAGTAAGAATGGAATATTAGATAAAAGATGAAACAGTAGTACAGATAGCATCAGCCTAAGTTCTACTACCTGTTAAAAAACTGAGAAATAGAAATTCGACGGACACAGATGGAAAACGAACTGTTGAACTATGGAAGTCAACTGTAATAGATCAAATTGTGAAACTGCTAGAGAAAATCCTAGAAATAAGGAAGGCCCATACGTTGACACTAAATATTTTGGGCAAAGGCACCTATAAAAATATCTTAACGTTCTTAATAGCACTAAAACAATAAAACAAAATACCTGGTGATGCAAATTAAATTAATCTGCAAATAAAACAAGGGTTGCAGACGCGATTCGACTACGGAAGGCATTTCAAAGGCAAGCAAACAAGCTGCACACAGCGAACCCGTCTACCGCATCCTGCCACGGAGGTGTGCCTAACATGTCCGCGAAGAAACTGCATTACATTCAAGGTAAGAATTACTCTCGCAAGTGGAAGTTGTGACACTAATTATTTTGAAAAATCAAAGGCAACTAGAGGTAAAAATATCTTAACGTTCTTGATAATACAGAAACAATAAAAGGAAACACTTGGTAATGCACATAAGCAAAGTATTGCAGACGAGATTCGATTTTAGCGCATATGGAAGGCATTTTAAAGGGAGGCCGCAAGCAGCGCACCCATCGATCACATCTTGCCAAAGAGCTGTGTCTAATATCGCCGCGCAGCGACTGCATTATATTCAACGATTTACAACAATTACCCTCCATCTGTTGGGTCCCATTTTTGTCAAGGGTATAGCCTCAGCTAAGTGCAAATTAATAGTTTTATGTATTCCTCACTAAAATATAGAAAGTTTAATTTTTTAAAGGTACCCAGCCTGTATATATTTAATCGAAATTTTCTCGGTTTTATGGCAAGTTGACATAATATCCTCTTCCTACAACAAATAGTTTTTGAGCTATACCGCCGACAGGCAAACAGACGGAATATTGAGAAAATCTGTTTTTCATCAACCAGGGACCCTGAAACGTGAAGATCTGAAAAAATCTCGGAAGGTGATTTTTTCGCGATTGCAATACTTCCTTCGTTGAAAAGAACAAGGAAGTAAAAAGCATAAACTAAAAGAAACAGTGGAATAAGTTACTGATGCAGAATTTGCTAACTACAACCACAAAGCTTATGATTAAAATAATTACACGGACTATTTAGTTCACCTGCCATCTGTCAAAAGTGGACCAATGAATACGTCATATTTTATATTCCATAGCCTATCAAAATAATATGGAATATTAATGGAAAGAAACATTCACTTGTAGAACTATAGAGAGAGCAAACTAATAATTTAATTTGATTTTTCAAATTATTTAGTGTCACAAGGTCCACTTACGAGGGAAGTTTTGAGTAAAGCTCTTTACAGACTTTTTAAGTTGTTTTTCTGCATTTGAAATGGCTTTTTTATTATTTCCTATTGTTTTTCGACGCCGCCTCCCTGTTCGGTTGGTTATTCTCTATTCTTTCTGTATATTTTTGCTGTTTCCCTTCTTGTTGTAATCCGCCTAATCTTCTTGCTTGCTATTTATTTTCTCTTAAATGTTCTGACATTTGTAATTGTCTTTTCTGCCCTCCCCTTTCCAAGGTACCGTTATGAATGTCCTTGTGCTCGATGTATGTCTTTTTTATTTTCATGTTTCTTTCCCTTGCAAAATAAATCAACTAATAGCATAAATAATAAATAATAAGGTTGTGGAGATAGATAGCCAAAAAGTTTATTGTAGTAGGTATCAAAAATCTGATTGTCCCTTAAGGTCCAAGCGTCATACATGTGAGGGTTGATAAAATATTTTACGTTTCGCCACTTTAGATGGCTTCATCAGAAATTATTGACAAGTAATATAACTAAAATACAAAAGTTAGAAAATTAGATTAAGTGAACACATAGAAAAATTTTTCAAGGCTTACCAAAATGGCTTCCATAAAAGTTTATAATAATTGATAACAAAATTTGCAAATGACTAATTAAAGCCACATTGCATGTAGACGGCGTTTAAATGGATAAAGGTGAAATGTTAAACAATCATTATTGATTGAGGTTAAACATTAACTATATTATAGATAATGTAATTGAAACAATAAACTTTTAATAGAAAGTAAAGGACATCTTGTTTTGAAGAAGCAAGCTGCCAAAATGAGGAAAAATGCAAGATGTCAATTGTATGCGTACGCATATTTAGCTTAAGGTCAGGTCCGTATTTCGGATGAATTTTTGAAAAGATGAAAAAATTAAATAATTTTAGGGGCAACTACAAAATTGGAAAAGAAAAATTCGAACCGTTTTACTCAATTAAAAATATGATGAAAAATAGTTAGGGAGTTATTTAAATAAGTTATGGTAAATAGTACTTAGATTTTCAATGTCAGTTTTATAATTGATAGCATTTGGACTTTTTTTAATTTCGATCATTTCTAAGCACTTTCTTTTACGAGTGTTAGCCTCTTTATGTAAAATTTTAGGTGTTGAAAAATTAAAGTTATGAAAAGTTTCTATAGTGTGATCTGTGAGTGCAGTTTTATTGGAAGGTGAAATTAAGTTTTTTTTAATTGAGTATTTATGTTGGTATAAGCGGTTTTTCAAAAGTTGTTTTGTTTCGCCTATGTATGTAGAAGTACAATTATTACAGTCGATTTGATACACCAAATCAGATTGCATGTTGATAGGTGTTTTGTCTTTGAGGTTTGTGTATACAACAGTCATTTTAAATAAAACAGAATATACCAATAAAATCTATAATTTATTAAATGACACTAACACTTATAAAAAGGAAATTAAAGATATTACACCATCAATTCAAAAAAAAAATAACGAAATTGCAAAACATTTACTCGAACATAATTACATAGACAATTTTACATATAAAAAAATTATCACTCACAACGGAAATCCACCTAAACTATATGGACTACCAAAATTACATAAAGAAGGCATACCATTACGACCTATCGTTACTTCTTACATGAGTCCAACTTATAACTTGTCAAAATTTTTATCTGGAATATTAACTAAAATAACAACAAATAATAAATTTAGTGTCCAAGACTCCTGGGAATTTAAAAACAAAATTGACAATACAACCTTAAATAAAAATCACACTTTGTTCTCACTAGATGTAGTGTCACTTTACACTAATATACCTACAGATCTAGCAATACAAACAATAAGAAACAACTGGCAAAAAATTAAGGAACATACTAAAATACCTATGGATGATTTCATTAATGCAGTCGATTTTGTACTAAAAACTACTTACTTCTCTTTTAAAAATGAAATTTATTCACAAACTTTTGGATGTGCTATGGGCTCACCCATATCATCCACAATTGCAAACCTAGTTTTAGAAGATATTGAGACAGAGATTTTGAAACAGAATCCTAATTTTTCCCTTTATCAAAGATATGTCGATGACATAATCATGGCAACAGATCCAATTAATAAATTAATTTTTTTAAATACATTTAATAATATACATCCTAGACTTAAATTCACTATTGAAAATGAAAATACAAAACATTCCATAAATTTCTTAGATCTAACAT
This sequence comes from Agriotes lineatus, assembly GCA_940337035.1. Classification (NCBI taxonomy): domain Eukaryota; kingdom Metazoa; phylum Arthropoda; class Insecta; order Coleoptera; family Elateridae; genus Agriotes; species Agriotes lineatus. The sequence continues at coordinate 125,598,527 of OW679196.1, forward strand.
TATACAGGCAATCCAACGGAAAAATTCTTACCAATTGGTATAGAAAAAATATAAAATCAAATAGATATCTAAATTTCAATTCCATAACTAATTTAAAATACAAAAAAAGTGTCATAAACAGTTTAGTAGACCGAGCAATTAAACTCTCGTCTAAACAATTTCATAATCAAAATTTAAAATTGATAACTAACATCCTTATAAATAACAATTATCCACTTAAATTCATAAATAAACAAATCAATTTTCGATTACAAAAAATAAAAAACAAACTAAATACTTCTTGTAACTTACAACCTAACTTTTTTGGTTCTGATTTTAATATTCCTGACTCAGTATCTCAAAACAAATATATATCAATACCTTATATACCTAATATCTCGGAAAAAATAGAAAGAGAATTAAAGAAATATAACATCAATACAGCTTATAAAAATCACAATACAATAGGAAAACTTGTATACACAAACCTCAAAGACAAAACACCTATCAACATGCAATCTGATTTGGTGTATCAAATCGACTGTAATAATTGTACTTCTACATACATAGGCGAAACAAAACAACTTTTGAAAAACCGCTTATACCAACATAAATACTCAATTAAAAAAAACTTAATTTCACCTTCCAATAAAACTGCACTCACAGATCACACTATAGAAACTTTTCATAACTTTAATTTTTCAACACCTAAAATTTTACATAAAGAGGCTAACACTCGTAAAAGAAAGTGCTTAGAAATGATCGAAATTAAAAAAAGTCCAAATGCTATCAATTATAAAACTGACATTGAAAATCTAAGTACTATTTACCATAACTTATTTAAATAACTCCCTAACTATTTTTCATCATATTTTTAATTGAGTAAAACGGTTCGAATTTTTCTTTTCCAATTTTGTAGTTGCCCCTAAAATTATTTAATTTTTTCATCTTTTCAAAAACTCATCCGAAATACGGACCTGACCTTAAGCTAAATATGCGTACGCATACAATTGACATCTTGCATTTTTCCTCATTTTGGCAGCTTGCTTCTTCAAAACAAGATGTCCTTTACTTTCTATTAAAAGTTTATTGTTTCAATTACATTATCTATAATATAGTTAATGTTTAACCTCAATCAATAATGATTGTTTAACATTTCACCTTTATCCATTTAAACGCCGTCTACATGCAATGTGGCTTTAATTAGTCATTTGCAAATTTTGTTATCAATTATTATAAACTTTTATGGAAGCCATTTTGGTAAGCCTTGAAAAATTTTTCTATGTGTTCACTTAATCCAATTTTCTAACTTTTGTATTTTAGTTATATTACTTGTCAATAATTTCTGATGAAGCCATCTAAAGTGGCGAAACGTAAAATATTTTATCAACCCTCACATGTATGACGCTTGGACCTTAAGGGACAATCAGATTTTTGATACCTACTACAATAAACTTTTTGGCTATCTATCTCCACAACCTTATTATTTCATCGAAACAGCCAAATTTTCATTCACCTATTATATAAATAATAAATAATAACTAATAGGTAATGAAATAATAACAATGAATTTAAAAATAAATGGTTTCATTGAGCTTGCTTTGCAAGACAACATTTTTAACATTTACATAGCCTGCTTTTAAAGCAGTTACTGGAGAAAACCCAATTTCACTAAGATAAAATGTCAAAAAGGGCAAAAATATACGAAAAGTTTGTGTTTTCACCAAAAACAGCTCAAAGGTCGATAACTTATCAATGTATTTTTTCACCGTTTGACGTCAAGTCTATAAACTGCTTTTCTTCTTCAATGGAGAGTTAATTAGGGGTATGTTATTACTATGTCATCATCCGTTATAATAGCTATTTATGCAAAAAGTGCTAAAAGTTGATGTTTATGCACGAGACATGAAAATTATGAAACGAAGCCGAAGGCTAAGTTTTATAACATGTCGAGTGCAATAACATTTTTCGCACGTAGATCTTAAATTTCCTGTTATTAATCCATAAATGTCGATTTAACAAAGGTTTGCATTTATGACAGTTATAATTTATGTCATAATGAAGAGATGGCCTTGATGCGCAGGTGAATGTTTGTGGAGCCAGTACTGCCAAAGTCAGTCATCAAATGTAATTATAATAGTATACATTTGACTTTATTCATTACATAACACTTTAATTATTTAAAAAACACTTTACCTCTAACACAAGAAGTAACTAGAATAACTTTACGACCTCACTTCCAGTTCGAAATTGTAGTTTTATAACCTCACTTTACTTTTAGCACATGGGCTAAAAGTAAACAGCTGATCTCATTTTAAACACGCTAATTTATAAAACGTCACTTTTAGTGAAAAAAGCTAGCGCTAAAAGGCCTACTGGTGGTCGCAGAAAAAATATTTTTTTTAAATAGTTTGTAAATATTCCTAGATAATTTTCAATGCTTCTAAATAAAACTTTGATGTGTTGTTTTCTGGGTGAGCCTTCTAGGTTTAAAAAAAATATATTCATATTTGTAAATCTGTTCTAGATTTTTTGCTTCATATCTATAGCTTTCTACAAGAAGCAATTACTTTGTCACTTATATCTAATATATGTAATTTTTTTCCTTGCAGTTAAGGGTATCACGTATTATATTTCTCCAATTTTCAATAATATTAGATAAAATTATGTACTGGGATTTCAAATGTAATTAAATAATATGATCAAATATATGCTTCGACTATAAAGTGATATTGGTACTTGATAAACTATAATAAGTAATAAACTATTCATTATATCCAGATTAATATGATCCGATCCGATTAAAGTCATCCTAGTTGGAGCTTCTATCTAGTCAGCTTGAATTCTATAAGGGAGTTAAATAATTTACCTGTTTTACATCTGAGACTCAGAGGTTCTTTGAAATACAGGTTCATTTTGCAGATAAATTAAAAGTATATTGAAATGAAAAACTTAGTTACTTAGCTAATTAAACCAACACTTTTTAAGATCCAAGACTATTGCAGTTTTCCATTCAGAACAGATTACGGCGAAGAAAAAATTAAATTTTTTTAGACATTGTGCACTTCCAAATATACCTACCTAAAAATACCAAGCCCTCACAGGTAAAATTTAATAATAGCAAATTTCACTCTACTAAATCAAGCTGTCACATATTTCTTTAATTCTAAAAATGTGAGGGTGGGAGGCGTTGGGCCATGACTTGGCATAAAGGGGCAACATTCGTGCAGCTTTCGCGCGCATTTGTTAAACACGTTATCTTTAGTAAGTATATATTTCTAAATTACTTTAAGTAAGCAGAATATTTACGCTTTATAGTAAACAGCTAAGTATGCAGTTTAAGAATGACTTAAGTCGACTTTATTCTCTAGAAGAATGAAGAAACGACCGAAAATGCAGCAATATAATAGATTGCTTTCATACATTTTTATAATAAAATTTTAAAATATTTTAATAAATGCATATTTTTACTTATTGCAAACATAACCAATACCTGTTACATTACATCGTATATAAATATTTGCAATATTTTAATTAATAAGGTAGTTATATTGTATCACTAAACCATGATATTACACCATTTTGAGATTTTACCCGTAATGCTGTCCATCAAACTCAATAATTAATAGCAGAGGTACAAACATGCGTAGCTATTGGCAGAAACAACGGTTTGTGTTTATTTCACAATTCCATAGAGAATTACTGAAATGGAAACAATAAAAGAGCATTGCAGGGAAACTGCCACAGTAATTGTTGTTATTTACTAAAAACTCGTATGTGAATAGAGAGAATCTGCGATTAATGTAAGTATCTATTAAATGCACTAATCGTTTACAAAGCAGAATAAGAGATTAATAGTGACGTCGATGTAAAATACATCTAAATAAATTATATAGGGATAATTTATTGCTCCTTACAGTGAAATATTTTGTGTAAAAGGTAATATGTTTAAATTCTTGTTATACGAATTAAAGTAATTAAAGTTTTAGTTGTTAGCCATCTATTGGTGAAATTTGAAGAAAAATCTCTTTCAAAAACATGGAAAATTGGAAAATCTCTGTCACATGTTGCAAATACATATAGTTGCTACAATAATAATAATAATAACAATAAATGGCTTTATTTCCCACAGCTCAAACAGGATATGTACGTGATTTCTCGAAAACCGGAAGTGTCACGTGACTGAAATTCGGTTCCTGACCTGACATGACCATTCCAAACATATAACTTTCATAACTTTTTTCTCTATCTCTTACGGTTTGGCTGCTGAAACAGCGTCCCGGACAGACAAAACAGCGTCCCGGACAGACAACTCTATTAGATAAAGGATTAATTATTATTGACATTTTAAATATAATGTTGGTATTTTAACAGTAAATTTATATATATTTTGCTAAAAGAAGGATAATTAGGATTTAATAATGGCAGGTATACTGATAATATTCCCAAAGATGCGACATTATTTCGATTTGTAATTTCCTTTACTGATATTTTAGGTTAGGAAACAAATATCGAAATGCGGTTTTCACTAACGTGTTAGGCCCTTATTTGGCTATCTTTTGTTCCAATAAAAGTGATATCGTTGCATTTAATTTTTTTGAGAAAATCCATTTCATTTGTAGTGTTGTCGCAAAACGCCCTCTAGCGACGACACAAGCAATCTAAATCAATCCGCTCAAGGCAGCATTGATAGCCTAAGAAAAGCCCTTTTCAACGACTCCAAGTTTGACAAAATCCGTTCAGCCATTTTGAAGTTATTGACATTTCTTTCCGAAAATGTTCGGACACCCCCCACCACTTTCCCTTAAGAGATAGAGCAAAAAGCATTTAACAAAAAAGAATCGAATTTATCTCAGCTTTAAAACGGTGTCCATTTTAGCTATCTGTAATATAAGAATATTTCTCAAAAATCGGGATTTAAAATTCAAGAATGCGATTACGCCTCCTGGCGGCCATTCTAGAAACTTAAAAATAATTTCCAGCATTTTCTCTTGGCCGCTTTAGTCATAAATTTTTTTACCCCAAGTCTTTACGACAATTACTTTTCGAGATAGGGCCGAGTGCCCTTCTTAATTGGCCACCCGGTACATAATTCAATAAACATAAAAATAAATTCAATAGCAATAAAAATAAACATAAACATAAACTCAATAACAATAAAAATAAATACATAAATATATGATTTGGGTAAACCACAAGGTGCTAGTTCAAGCGCTTGGTTTGATCTTCCACCTGCACCTTGAAAAATAGATTTGACGAAAATAACAAAATGCCTACAACTAACTTAACTAAAACTAAACTAATCCTAATATTCTGCAATTAGCACGGCGACACGCCCAGCATTAAACAGAACAAAAAAAAATGAAAAGAAAATCTTAAGGATAGATGCCCTTCTAGTGAATCAACACTCATTATTTAGGTTGTTAAGTTTTGTTGGTTGAGAAGAAAATGGTAGAGGTGTTTTTTTAAACGAATTTACCGAAAAGGTTTTGATATTAACAGGAAGAGCATTATAAACTTTTGATATTTGATATCGAAAACTGCGTTCATAAAAGGCTGTTTTATGATAGAGTGGCGTGATAGTGTGCTTGAATCTTATATTAATATTGTGAATATCTTCCCGATACGATATTCCTTTATATAACTACAGCGTTGCAGTTAATAATTTTCTTCTATTCGCCATAGAGGGCCAACCGAGTTCAATGAGCTTATGCGATATATGATCGTATTTCTTAATACCAAAAATAAGTCGCATGCAAGAATTTTGAACTCTCTGAATTCGATTAGCTAAATCTTGAGTTATACAGGAACCATAAATCTCAGCACAATAGGTAAAATGAGAAAGGACAATACTTTGACAAAGGGTAGTTTTAATTTTGTTTGCCAAATATTGTCGGTGAGGATAAATTAATTTAAGATTCATATACGCTTTCTTGATATAATTAGTAATTTGAGAAGTAAATCGACAATTGTTGTCAATTATTAGACCCAGATTGCGAGCTTCATTAACTATTGGGATAGTAATTCCGCCCACAGCAAAATTAACATTATCTTTTAGTAACGCTAAATATTTTTTATTTCCAAATAACAAAATGACAGACTTCTTAGGATTAAGTTTCAGAGAATGCTTTTCAGACATTTCGGCAATATTTATTAGATCTTGATTAATATCGAATAATGCACGATTACTGTCTCTTATGTTAAAAGAGTAATACATTTGAGTATTGTCAGCATACATATGCATACTGCAGGTTTTAACATATTCAGAGAAGGTGGATGTATAAATAATAAGTAAAAGTGGCCCCAGAATTGAACCTTGCGAAACTCCTCTGGTAGTCTCTCTAGAATCAGAATTCCCGAACTTTACCCTTTGCATCCGATTGCTTAAGTAGTCAGAAAGCAACATGCAAGAGTTATTCGAAAGCCTAATGTATTGAAGAATAGATAAGAGCACAGAATGATCAATAGTATCGAAGGCTTTACTAAAATCGAGTAAGATCAAAACAGATACATCATCCCAGTCTCTAGCTGCAATTATATCATCAAAAACATTCAATAGAGCAGTGGTGCAACTATGACCTGGACGAAAACCAGGTTGAAATAAAGGAATGATGTTGAAGTTTAATAAATGTTCTCTGAGCTAAATGTCAATGATCTTTTCCATGATCTTGGACATAGTTGGAAGAATACTAATAGGGCGCAAGTCTTTGCAGCCAATAGGATTTGCAACCTTTGGAATGGGTATGACAATAGCATTCTTCCAACAAGAAGGAAATGTGTTTGTGAAAAAGCAGTGATTAATTATATGTGTAATGTAAGGCAAGATAAGTGGACAACTGTATTTTATTATATGTAAGGTAATATAGTCGGATCCTAAAGAGTTACTCTTAAAGCGCTCAATAATCCTTGCAACAGCAGATACATTTACTGGCTTGAAGTTAAAATCAGGTATGTTTTGACTTCTCCGACCACTGTAATAAGTAATGAGTTCGTTACTATTGTCATTTACAATAGGAATTTTGTCTAGAAAAAAGTTATTTATTTCATCTGGATCAAAAAAATTACTAGGCAGTGATTTTTTTAAATTTTATTAAGTTTAGCGACCTCAACTCACTCCATTGTGCTCTCGAGCTACTATTATTAAATTTATATTGAAAATAAGCCTTTTTCTAATTAATAATTGCTTGAATTGTGAAATTACGTAATAATTTATAATTACCACAATGTGATGGTCTTTTGGTTCTTTTAAATTTTGCATGAGCTTTATTACGCAAAGACATAAGTAATTTAATATTATCCGTAATCCAGAGTACATACTTCTTAGTAAGTTTAGCAGTTTTTATAGGAGCATGTTTGTTTATTGCAACAAGAAGGTTAAAATTTAAATAGTTGATTTTATCGTCCACCTTCTCGATATGAAACAATCTCTGAAACGGAATGGATGCTAGTTCTCTATTATAGCGTTATTGGTCAAAATTCTTAAAACAACGATATGTTCTGAAGATGGGCTGAGAAACAGGTTTATGTATAGACAAATGGCAGAAAACCAATTCGTGATCAGATAAATGTAATCCAAGAACCCCTGAATCAACAACGCATTCAACATTGGAGGTAAAATCACATCTAAAAGTGTAGCTGAATTTTTGTTCAAACGGTTGGGTTCAGAAATAATTTGCTGGATATTTACAGAGTCAATCATGTTCTTAAAATAAGTGCAGCCATAATCGGTAGTGGTCAGTAAATCAATATTTACATCCCCAAGATATAGTACATTGTCCGAGAGACATACACAATGCAAGAGATTGCTCTAAATGGTCACAAAAAAAAATATAATTAACATTAGGCGGTTTATAGACTACACCGGTAATTAAAGTAGTATTGAATAACTTCAAACTAATCCAAAGTTGTTCAATAGAATCAGGAGTTTCGATAATTTTAAATTTAAAACATGAACGTAAATATAATCAAACACCACCACCATGCTCACCGCGGTCTGCACGAACAAGTTGGTAACCATAAATTTTTAAATAATCGCTACTCACCTCCTGCGTTAACCAACTCTCAGATAAAGTTAAAATATCAAAATCTGAATCCAGTAGATGGTATTTGATATCAAGCAGTTTCGGAATGAGTGATTGAATATTTTGCTATTCCACTTTCAATAAACGGGATACCATCCTATAAAAAATTCATACCTAAAATCAAACTAGATCTAAATAAAAATAACAAAAATAATTCTGGTGAACACAACATAAACATAATGATGACCTTATAGAAGTTGAGTATAATAATCAACAAAATAAATAATATTATCACTTGTCAGGTACAAATGCGGCAAGTGTTTTTGTTCAGCGTATCCTTCCTTGCTTCAAGTATATATAATTTTGTAAAGGTCGAACCACTGGTTTGGTGCTTTCCTGTAATTACATTAAGATTACAGGAGATCTTCAAAGTTCGTAATTCGTATTATGACGTTTTCATTTTTAGCCAGTATTTTTCCTTCTGACGTCCAAACCTTCGTGTTCCCAAACTTCTTGGCTGCTTCCTTGAGAAGTTGCGCTCTGCGTCTCGTTAAATCTTCTCTTATTACAATTTTTGTGCCTTTTAATTGCTTTTTATTGTTAAATATAAGCTTCTTAGTGGTTCTTCTGACAAATTTAACAATTATTGGTCTATGTGCGAACTCTGTACCGGGCAGGCGATAACTGCAGTCAATCATGGTTGCAGATATTGACAATCGTAGTCTATCTTTACATAACTTAATCACCACGTCATCCGTATTCTCGTCTTTATTTTCAGGCACCCCATCAAATCTAAGGTTATTGCGACGAGAGTACTGTTCTAATTCATCTCTCGCTGTTGCAGCTTCCGCATTAACTTTTGCTAGCTCTAGTTCTAGTTGGCCTACCTTGTTTGCATACATCTGGATTTCTTTGGCAACTTGGATTTTTAGATCTTCACGTATTTTTGCGAATCAAGCACCCTTTCAACTACCCGTTGAATTAGAGACTCTTCTTCTGCAGTAGAACGTGTCACTCGTGGTACATCAGGCATTTTTAATATTTTACAACTGCAATATGACAAATAAACTAATACAATACGTGCAGCACAAACCAACAACTTCTACTCAACACCGATGCTCATTGCAGAATGAAAAGCCATTGGGATATTATATATACTTAATCCGCCTCTTCTTATTTTTTTTAAAAATTTATTGTTAGTTTCGTTTGATCTAAATTGATTTTTTCCTTAGCAACACAATTGGATGAAATGACAAAATCAAATATCTACAAACTACCTTTATATATCGTGTGTTCCAAAAAAAAAAATTTATTTAGGGTAGGCCTTCGAAAGAAAGATAGAAAATCTAGTCATGTCGTAACTTAAGTCTGTAGGTGAATGTCAGATTGCATTTTGTTTATGAAAACACCTGTCACTGTGACAGGCAAAAGTTTACACTGCATTAAGTTTACTTGTATCAAGCCAGAAGGTAAATAAGATGGCTTTTACACAACAACAACGAGTGTATTAATCATAACAGCCAAAGAAAATTGTTTTTATTAAGTGTTTTGTACATTTTCAGGAAAATAGTTCAAGATCAAGATGTAATTTAGTTCTCTCCGACTTATGGTAGTTCATTTGCTGTAATTGGTATGTATCAAATAATAGCAAACTTCAATTTGATCATAGCATGCTGCGAATGAGTTTTGTTTTAAACACACGATAGTATCAATGAGGATGGGTAAGCTACACTGATATCAGATATTCACGTTTATTTTAGATAGAGGCTTAACATGATTTTTCTCTTTTATGTTGGCAATTGAATTTCCTAGTTTATACACTGTACAAGTTGTTTTCACCTCGGTACCGAGAATATGGACCTTACACACCAACTTTCGATAGAACGCTCACAATTGTTTGCACAAGAACAGATAAAGCCCAAATATCAGTTGTTCCATCAACATTCTCATGCCCCATAAAAATATAATGCCTACAAGCTACTAATTTTTAGATTTCATTTGGTTTGCATTGAATCCCCGTCTTTGTGACAGCTTGGTTATTACTAACTAAAGGGTTTTTGACTGAAATCGCTGAAGAATTTTGTTTGGCGATTTTGTACTTCCTCTAAGTTGTATGCCACATGGCTCAATTGGTTTCAATATAGCTTTGCACAACAGAATTAAAAAAAAACAGTTAGAGCCTACAATTTTAGATATTTTAGTTTTGATATGCGATATCCGTATATTTAGCTTCTCTTTTCACTCATACTGTAAAACTACTTACAATATGCACACGTATTTCAAGTTCAAAACGTTGTATATGCAATACGTCAGAATTAACTACTTTTTACACAATGTGGTACACATAAGAGATCTTGAAGTTATTTTTTTTAGAAGGTTCATAGCAAAACTAAATAAAATTTATTAAATCTGTATTATTATATAGCTCTCATTATAGTAAACAATAAAGAAAAATAAAGAATATAAACTGGCGTATTTAAATGATCATAAACCTTTAAGTTTCAATCAACTAGAGATATTACTTTGAGCTACAGTACCTATGGTTTTTTAACAATGCCTAAACGAATACAAACTCTATGAAATTGTTTTGGAAAATATTCGCCCAGCAAGGTTTAAGTAGTTTCATAATAAGTTTTTAGGGTACCTTCTATAGTTCTTTTAAAGCTTGTAACATGTAGTTCATTATTATCTGAGACTATTCAGTTCACCTGTCATCTATCAAAAGTGGACTAATGAAGCGTCAGATTTGCATTTTTTAACCAACCAAAATAAATTGTAGTAGCTGGTGTATTAGTACCGAATTGTAACGAATATTGTACTAGTACTTGTAATCGTAGTTTTAGTTAGCCCTAGGGTTGGGCACTATGAATTGTAATGCGGCGTTTTCCAGTGCCCTATATTCTACTTTACTATGAATTTAGATTGCCCGTTGTTTGCTAGTTAACCTAGTTGTAGCACAAGACCCGCACCTACGTCAGTATAGCTAAGGTTTGTCAATATGGCTCGTTCCGGCCTGCTTGTTATCACCTATAATTTTGTAATCATACATGCAAATCCTGCTAGGAATAAAAACCAGTTTACATGGAAATAAATATACTCTGAGAAAAACATACATACATGAAAATACATAAAAAGAATACACAATGGTAATATAGGAATATTTTACACTATCAACAATAGGTAAGAAATATACACAAGTTTAATGCTGGATCTACCTGCTTAGATTCACCTTAAATAGAAGTACAAAAAGCAAATCGTGCGAACAAGGCGCACTCTCGCGCACTACTTCACTTAATGCAGCTCTTCATTCGGTAGCTTAAAGTTAGGCTGACGCAATGTATCAGCAGAGTGATATTATCACTACGTATTGACGCGCACTAAGGATGATGCAACTTGACGTAAATTACTAATTACGCTTCCAGTTTTCTATGTTTCCCGGACCGGGTATCCAAACATGCTAATTATTATTTATAGAAACTAACCTTGCGTTATAGTTGCTCCAAATCGTCTCGTACGTTGACAAGATCGACTGCTTCTTCGAAGCTAGAATGGAGGCTTCCGGTTATGAAGAATGATCGGTACCTCGGTGTTGATTTTAAGGTAGTTCTAGGCTCTTGAGGCTCTATTTCTGCTCAAAAATAACAAGGCGTCGACTGCTCTTAACGCAGGCCAACACATAAATTCTCAATCGCTCAATGCTTCACGTGGCGTCCCTTTTACTTGGAAGTAACGCACCAACCGCCTACTAGCGAGCGACTGACTCCCTGCGCTTCCCTTCGCTCACAACTTGCTTTGATTGTATTAATAGCTGCAACGATTGCAATCAGTTGTTTTGCACCGCACAATCTGACGCGCGAAACACTCGATGCATGTTTTAAGTACTTAATTCCTCTTTACCGAATTATTACAATGTAAGAAATACAGTTTGGCCTAATTTTAGCAAAGTGATTATTAAATACCAAGGTGACACCAACTAACCCATTACATACTCCAGTGAAAATGTTGAACAATTAAAAATCTTTATTGAAGATATTGATAAAAATTATTTTTTAACATGTGTAACTTAATTTTGAACCCGTTTAATTTGAGAAATGGGTTTGGTTTACTGAATAGCCCCAAATACTATTCGTAATCAAAGTTAGGTAGACTACTTTTGGGTGGTATTACTCATGTCCATTGCGTCTGCTCCATAACTGGTCTTATTTTTACCAAGCTCAATGGCCTTCGTGATACATACCACCCTAAAAATAATCGACGTATCTTTAAGTACTTATTATATATGAACAATCCTGTGCAGAGTACTACCAATTACCATTGTCCATTGCGAAACTGTGCTTCTGTTATAAATATTTTGTGTTCTGATAACGTTTTTTAAAATAAATTATTCATAAATTATTGACAAAACAAATTACATAATAATAACAAATGTCAAATGACAGCTTATAATTTTCTGGTGTTGTAATACACATGAATTCAAAATTGTAAAGGTAGCTTATTCTAGTTAGCATAATTAAAGTACTTCTTCAAATTATATTAATTTCACTGGTGAACTAACAAACATGTGACTATTTCATACTCTTATCACGATCTTTTTTCGAATTTTCATTGGCATTGTGAAGTACCATTTACTTTTTTGCGCTACCAACCTATTTTTACTTGTTTTCGGGATCGTGGTCTGTGATGATAAGGTTAACTTCTCGTATCCTTGGTCGTTGGTGTGACAACAATAAAATAACAAGCCCGCTATGAATATAACGGTCCTATGACTGTTATAGAACATTTTTTTGTATTTAGTTACTTTAGAAATAACAATCACCCACTTTATTTAGACAAACAATATTTTTCATATTCAATGGAATTTTTGTTTTTATTAGTTGATAGCGCAAAAAATGTAATACGAGAATCGATCGTTAAGTGTCTTACTAGAAAGCACGTACTGATCTTGCTACGTAATATATTATTTCCAATTAGCGTAATATTATAGTACACAAGTGATGTATTTAATTAATATTAATTTTGTTACGACTTCGTCAGGCTTGTGGCTTTTTAACACTTCATACATCTTTTCGTGGACTTCTCTTTTTCTTAGGAATTCCTGAATTTTATATTAGTTACTGGAATAGTATTACATAGTTTGTTTTTGTCAGCTGAAACGCGTCCTAATTACGAGGTTAATTGACAGTGCAGCTAATATGATCGATTGCTTAATTGTTAGAGTTAGTTATTTGGATATTAAATATATTTTATTTAGGTAACAATATACCGAGTGATTTTTTAAAAACTCAGTTGCAGCAGGCCCTGAATAACCTCAATCAGTTGGCAATACTGAAATGTATTGTCGGTAGCACCGTCAGTCGATGTCAAATTCGAGGTTAGCAGGTTAGGTTTTGCGTCAGTTTTACAGACTGACGCAAAACCTAACCTGGTAATCTCGAATTTGTCATAGACTTACAGTGTGACCAACAATACATTTCAGTATTTACAACTGATTAAGGCTATCCAGGGCCTGCTGCAATTGAGTTTTTAAAAAATCGCTCCGTATCATAATATGTTATCATTTAAGTAATACTATTATCATCTACGTCGATGCTAATTCGTATTTCTTCTTTTTCAGGTATGTTCCTTTACTGCAATTGTAGTGGATCGTTGATAATTGAAAAATTACGTAAGTACATAGTATAAATTAATTCTTTGGCGCCGCAAACATAAATCTCCAAAAAATTAAGCCGCTTATGTCTATTTAGTTCTAACATTTTACTCAACATAAACAAATGTTAATATTCGTCTATTATTTTAAAGTAGAGTGTTAGGCACACAGTTATATCAACTATTCTACACCATGCGCTAGCCTCTGTCTGCTCTCTAATTTCGTTTGTTAATTAATGAAGCAAAGTTCAGAGGTGTACGAATAAAGTGCCCCTAGCTACGTGGCAATCTTGATTATAGAAATAATTAGACGATCACCGTTCGTGAAACATTCTTTTTCTTCTTCTGATCTATACCCGTCAACGGATCTCTGGGGTCACATGTTGAATTTATTTTTATTCATTGCTGTATTAATAATCTTTTCTATAGTTTGTAGTTCGGTCACCATCTGATCTTCCCTAGCCGTGGCATCCGTGTTCTGCCTATTCCTATGTTTGTGTTACTTATACAGAATTAAAGTGCCTTCTAATAAGTCAGCAAAGAACCTATGAAAGAACACCGATGAAGTGAGAAAAATTGAGGTAAACTAAAAGTAATTGTTGAAGATTTGGCCCATTTACACTATTTAACATTTCAGTTATTAAAATAGCTTTTTGTTAGTATTGCAGTAATAGAATATTTTGTGAAATTTTCCCTAAATTTTATTTACTTACTTTTGTACGATTTACTTATTGTACGACTGAACAGATTATAAATAAACGAAAAACTGTTGAACTTAACCGTTCTGGATATACTGTTTACTTTAGTTTAATACAAAGTGAAAACAAAGATGATTTTACTTGAGGCAACATTTTCAAACGAGAAATCGATTTAGTGTACCAATTAGCACAATAGATAAGCTAAAATTTATATTTTTAAATGCTTCAAATCTCAATTTAAAAACCAATCTACTAGAACTGGATGCAGCTGCACTTACACTTGTTAAATGCATTGGAGGCTGCAGTGCAGTTTTCCTATATAGTTGCAAAAGCAATGCAACGACCAAAGCCTTTTGTATGCTAATGCAGTTAGTAGACGATAATTATATTATTTGTAATTAAATCGGCCTGCAAATGCACCGGCTGATTTAAATGATATGTCGTGGAGGGTACACATTTAGCAACTCAATTTCAAAACCTAACCTAACAGCTGTAGTCTCTGGAAATTATTAAATCACAAGTTGAATGTCAGTTCACTAAGTTTCGGTAAGGTAATAAACTATACATTATACAACTAACTGCTGCTCACATACGGGAATGAATACAAAACTTCGTTTGGTAAGATGTTAGCGAATTTCCTCAAATTCCGAACTCGAGCTCCTGCCGAGGAAACATAAGCATTTTCTTAATTGCACTTATTGAAGTTCAATTTGAATTCTAAGCAGGTATTTATGGGTACACACAGGGGGTTACGATCCAGACGGCCAACGAAGTAGAACTCGCGGATAGAGCCGAGTTTTGTTCCTTTGGCAACTCGGGTTTCAGTATTATTTAATTACCAATAAAGAACGAATTCCATCAACTTATACCCACAGACATCAATCACTTAGGTCTGCGAGGAGTGCAGCCTAACTTAATTAGTAATTATTGTTAATGCCACTCGTTCATCTCTTTTCACTTTATGTAATTAACGGAGGAACTTCATCTTGGGAAGGCGTTTGTCTTTAGCTTAGAATTATGTTTTATGCTAAAGTCTGTCAAATACTGGTTTATTAAATTAGTTATTTCAAAGTTTTGCTGTTGTGGAGGAAATGCCCCTGACTTGGTTTAACTGAGTTTTGTAGAAGTTGGCCTGGAACTTTTTATAATTTTTAAATATAAAGATCCCTTTATAAGGTAATAATCGAACCTAATGTTAGGAAAGCATGATACTAGTTCTTGGGTAGCGTCAAACAGATATCTGTAATACGAAAGTAACTTTCAGCTGACCCCAAGTTGACCATAATTTCCATATGGCGCAAATAAGAACCGATAGTGGAAGGTGACATAACAACGTCAGCTGCAGTTATATTAATTTAGAACATTTTGCCTGCATATAAATCCAGAGATACAAATAGGTAAAAACTACGAGTAGAATATTATTGTACTTGAAACTACACCTAATCAGTTTCCATTCTAGTACTAAAGGAAACAAATTAAAATTTTGTTTAACGTCACTAAATGAAAATGCACCCTGATTTAGAAGTTCTAAACATTTTTTGTAGAGAAAATGAGAAAAGAGAGATTTTTAAATTTAGCTGTCCAGAGCCGTGACATAACAACTCATAACGTATAAAAATTGCCACAATTTTGTAAATTAAAGTCTTTCTTAATGGAAGCAGAGCTTTTATCGGCAAATTGATGGAAATATATAAAAATATCAGTTATTTTGCAAATATCTGGTTTATCTTAATGTGAGAGTAGGAGCATCTATTATCAATATCAGTATTTAATTCTCTATCACAAAAATGATTGAAATAAGCTGCCACCTATGGTTGCCACAGAAGCTAAGCATCACTATTAGTGAATTTCTCTGAAATCGAAAAGAGGCCGTTCAGAAGTTGAAAACGTTGCATCTGCAATAAAAAGAAATTTCTTGGAGAAAATTCTAACGAATCTGAAGTTTCACCCACTGAGAGTTTGAGACATATTGAAGATCGGTTCCCAGTAACAGAATACTTCAAAGGAAAGTAGCTGAAGATATGACGTTAAGAAAAACTATAAATAATCATCTTATTTAGGCCTACAAGATCTGAAAATAGAACGCACGACAAATAAAAACAGCGTTTGAGCTGAGACTGCTCATCATTCGAGAAGATATTAGAACAGAGACTTATGACGTGGAATATTATCCTCCATCCGATCAGTTTCCAAACGACATTGAAACCGTAATTCGGGAAAGTTTAAAAGTTTTGCTGACTGACATTATCGTGAAAAGGAAACGTCTTTCGTCTGGAAAATACGAAAGAAATGTATGCCATCAAATAATAGCAGCTACAAGGACACGATAATTTTTATTAACTTTGCAAATTGGGCTGGCTACATTTTTAACGAAAAGGAATGGTCCAAATTTTTCTTTAAATGTAGTTTCGGCAATGACCAATGAGTTGTCCTTCATACACAAACCAGGAAAATGCTATTTGAATTACAGGTTTTGATAATTTCAAAATGTTTTTTATCGCAACATTTCTCACAGTCTGTATTCGATAACACGGATGTGAACATGAAAACTTTACAATATAAAGTTTAGACGGTTCCAATGCATTCCATGCGATGGCCGATATTCATGTGTAACTCAATAGCTCTGTGTGTCGTTACACAAACAAAATAATACAAAGTGTAATAAATTCCGCTAAAGTTGCAGGAAAAACCCTCATGTTTCAGTGAATGCTTTTAAAGATAAGAACACAATTTTACATAAATGATCTCAATTCGAGAAAATATTAGATTTTCCAGCAGTAATTGACCGGGCGAAGAGAGAGCTTTCGAAACGACTCTACTGGACGAAAATTCATTTCCAGGTATGTACCTCTGTATGTACGTACATATGTTACACGCACAGCGGTGAAAGCTACAGATGGTTTTTCATGAAAATTTTGATCATCTAAAGTTTCAGGGGAGGGGCTGAATTTCATACAGACACGTTTCTATGAAAATTTACTTAGATGTCCTATGAAGCTTTGGAACGATAGTACCAGAGTTTGGTTTTACTAGAATTCACCGTCCAATGTGGGAAGGTCCAACTACCCTAAAAATGGTTTTTCTCAAAAACGGCTCTAAAGATTTTGATGATTTTCGCAGATGATAGTTTCTTCTTACTCATAAGTGATATCCCATAGTCAGTATCCACCCAAAAATTCCAGGGAGGGAGATATCTGGGTTTACATATTGTAGTTGCACGGCGTCTATTGATCTCAAAAATACGTCGTCCATGTAGCAAACAAAGAAATTATTTGAAACTAGGAAGGACAGTTTGCTAATAGCTTCGTCTTACCCTTTACAACTTTTGGTATAGGCTCACAGCCCAAGTTACCTCGACGATGTACGGTCATGAGTGGGATTAAAGAATGGTTTTGATAGCTACTTAACAGAAACAAAGTACTCACCAATTGCTGTCGCTGTCACTAACATCAATCTAATAACCAGTCCAAATAAACTTCACTTACCATTGAGCACCTCCCCCTCTCTCACTCTCTATTTCTCACCCAATACTAATCTTGAAGAAATTGGAAAAGTATCGGTGAATCAAATAATAAAAATTACCAAAATTATTATAGCAACGGTTAAACACAAAACACAGATGAAGAGCAATTAAATACAATCACAGCCAAAAAATCTATATAAAACTTGCATTATACAAATAACACTAGGTTCGTTACTATACCTAGAAGTTAAGTTACTAATATATACAAACTGCATGGGGGTCGTTAGATTTAAAACGAAATCACAAAGTTAGCATTATTAAATTATAATAGATTCTCCAAATAAATAGTATGGGAGAAGTATGCAACCAAACCAAGAAATTGATTAAATTTGCATTTTCCGTGCCCTACTTTACTATGAATTTAGATTGTCCTTTGTTTGCTAGTTATCTCAATCGTAGAAGTACAAGACCCGTTTTTACCTCAGTGCGGCTAAGGGTTTTGCCAATACAGATGGTTCCGGCCTGCTCGTTACCACTTATAAACTGTAATCATACATGCAAATCCTATCAGAAATAAATACCAAACAGTTTAGATGAAAATATAATATATTATATACTTTGGAAAATAACATACATGCATAAAAAGCATTACAATGGTAATATAGAAATCGTGAGAACAAGACGTAGTCTGGTGCACAAATTTACTTAGTGCGGCTCTGCCTTCGGTAGCTTAATATCAGGCTGACGCGATGTGCCAGCAAGAAGATGTCATAGCTTCTTGCTGACGAGCACCAAAGATGGTGTAACTTGGCGTGATTTACTAATTATGCTTCTAGTTTTCCTGGACCGGGTGGGTTCTACTTATAATAACTAATCTTGCTTTTTAACGTCGTTCCAAGATACCCAAGAGGCCAGCTTCGTAGCTTCAGTAATTACTCACAAAGACTTCGTGCGTTGCCAAAACTGACTGGCTTCCTCGAAGATCGAATGGCAGCTAGAATAGCAATTTATTGCATACACTGCTGTATCTCGGGGATGCTTCCTCAAGTTGGTACTTCCCTTCTTAGGGATTGAAGCTGGCGTCGGTTGCGTTTTCCCAGACCAAAAAACCTTTGCTCTGTGCTTCCGCAATGGGTTGTTTTCTACTTGGGACTCTTTCTTGCTGCTTTAAAAGCCCGAAATTGCACCAAGCCGCTGCCTCACTCTGTCGCATGCAATTCTAATAATATCACATTCAATCAGAATTCAGCTGGCTTGCACTTCCCCATTCAAGCCCCCAGAACATTAATTTTACATCTATACTTAACTTAACTTAAACATTACAATATATATGATATAGTCTAGTTTCACATTAGCAGGATAATTGTTAAATACCAAGGTGACAGGAACTAGCCCGTTACAGAGCCATCTCTGGAAAATTGTACGTGGGGATCTAATAAACAAGAAAAGAGAAAGTCACTTAAGTTCATATTCGAAATATGTGTTTGTAGCGAAAACGAGATAAAAATTCCAAAACTGCAATGCGGATTGTACTGGCACTTGAGATGCTCCACATTTATTCCAATTTAGAGCTTTTTAGATTTACCCACTTGTAGTTTACGAGATTCTCATGCCTGTGGCTCTTCTGCTGCACGCCCTATACATACAAATAAATATTTAATTTATGCCAAGAAGACTTAGATCTGTAGTATGACAATTAAGTATTTGGATCGCGGTTGCCGTGGATTTTAAAAGTCGATCTATTAAATTATTTACTTCTATCATTTGATGTCTTGATATCTGTGCAAATGTAATTACAGTACATTTTACGATTCCCATTCCGTTAATATAGTTTGATCATAAAAGTTTATGTTCCTTTTAAAACATCTTTGAAAGATGTGAAGTAATTGTCAATGGCATAGAAATAATAGAAATAAATAGATTTATAGATTACATTTAAATTCGACAGCAATCCCGATCTAAAGACTTTTTTCATACTATACATACAGGTTACTTAAAATTGTACCGGACATGTTAGAAAAGGTTCAAATACTAATTAACATAAGAGTAACCGAAATGGAAATTTGCAATAATTACTTTGGTAGCTATGCAACAAATACATTAGTGCATGTACCATCTTGTTTTCTCTTAGTAAAACATACAGGGTGTTAAGGAAGTCGACGGAAAAAAAAGCTAAGCAACTTTGTATATAGGTAAGTTGAGTTAAATCATCATATTTTGGGCCAAGGATTTACCCCTAGAAATTTTTTCGTCGACTTCCCTAACACCCTGTATATCCATTACTGTCTACTACACTTACGATCTACGTTCCCTACAATTTCATGCAACCGGTATACGTATAATACATAAATCGTATTTAGCATATATTAATACAATTTTGTTTAATAAATGCTTCACTGCTTTAAAAGAAATAGATTTCGTTGTTGCTTGAAGAAATAATTGGAAATGAAATTTGAATATAGGATTTTCAGTGCGCTTTATATTTCAGATAAATTCTAATAAAATAATTAAGTTAATAAGTAAAAATGTATACCAATAATGTTGCAACAAATGCTGTTCTTTTACATAATTAGCAAGCTGCAAGTTAATACAAAAATAGTTTCTGCATTACTTTTCTCAATTTAATATATTCTCTAGTGTAACAGTTTTGCTTATCATTAGTACACAAATTATTAAATGTCTGGATTATAATTTTATATAAATGCAATTTTTTTCCAGTGATTACAGTGATATTAACAAAAGAAATACGCCACAGACAAGGATATTTTGCAACTTTAAAAGTCGTACAAAGTCTATTGATTATAACTGTTAAGATTGGCATATGAGAGTAGATGGTAGAAGTTTTGGTATATGAAAGTGAATATGCGTAATGTTTTAGAAATGTTTTGCGTTATTGGCTGAATTAAATGTTTCTGGTACCTTTTCTATTTATCTTCACACAATTTTCTGAAAATCTCTTCATTACATTTCATATTTGGTATGTATTTTAATAAATTTTTAATACAAATTTTATTAAAATTACCACTAAGCTTCTTTCTAAAGAATTAATTTAAAAATTCCCTTACGATTCATTCAATTAAGAGGCCTTAATATAGCACCAATTCGTGCCCATAATTAATCTGCTTGTATTTAACGTAAGGAGGACAATTTAAGGGAATTTAGATTCAGTTTGGTGTGAGAATTTTGTAAAGCCCTCAGCGCTTTAACACCCCGAGTTGGGTACGGAATTATGTTGATCAAGGGTTTGCATTGATTTAGACCCTATACGAAACTAAGGGTAATTTGATTGTTTTTCCAAACCTAGGTAATTTAAAGCGCCCTGCAATTTAAATATTGGGGTTGAAGCCTGTACCCTGGCAAGAAAATAATAACAATAATAATAATATGCAAATTTGGAGCCATTTCATCTAACCTTAAAAAGTGCCTGGGTTACTTCCCGATTCCCCAGCAGCTTTGGCAAAATAGGGCAAACGGCAACGCCGGGTTTCCGCAAGAAAATCAGTCATGGATTTTGTTTGCTCCTAATGCTAGTTAGGGTGTCAACTTGAGGGACTTCGCCCAAACTCCGACAAATTACTTTGTGGGATTCGCAGCCCCCAAGTCATTTACCACCCTCACCTTGGGAATTAGCTTCAGGTGGTACGGATTCTTACTCTTAAGCCCCTGACCTTTGATTTTCGCCGAAACGAGTTTAAGGGAGGCCCCATTCCGAACGCAATTAACAAAATAGGTTTCAAGTAATCCGATACCGCGAATTATGGCAAGAAATTGCAATTTAAAGCGAGTTTAACCAAAAATATGGTCCCCGAAAAAGCTGCTGTCACCGTCAGGTTTTATGTAGAAGCAGAATAATGAGAACTCGTTGTGACGTCAGCGCGGATGGGATCAATGTCCGGACGGAAGAAATAAGGAAATACGTTAAAAAAATACAAACCACCGCAGTATCACTCGCCTAATGGAAGAAAAAGGAAAACCGTGTGAAATGCGAACGGTTGAGTTGTATACTCCCGGTGCGAAATATCTTCTCGGATTTTGAGATACAAATGCGAGCAAGCAATGCGTCTTAGAAGATAAATAAAATATTATGCACACAATAGCTGAGATGTGGCGGAAGAAAAGCAAAAATATGAGAAAATTGCTCTCAGAGTGGGCTGATGCGATAATGCTCCTTGTACAGGGCGAATCGCTCCCTCAAGCTTTTTGTTGAAGGTCAATTCAAACTTAAATAAATTTCGCTGTCACAATGCAAGAAAAATGGATTTCCTGCTGCATATTTGTTGCTTGAAATTTTGTTACTTATGGTAGTAAGGTATACACTCAGTGCTGAAAATAAATTTCCACAAAGACAGTTCCAGTTAAATTTGGTGCTAGTAATAAAAAGTTAATTTTGATTCCAAGGTAATTTTTAAAATCGATTTTAATATGTGAACTATGAAACAACAGCACAGACATCAGATGGAAAATTAAGTAGGTAGATATTAAGATTTAATACTTAAGTCAAGCAATTTGTACTTAAAATCAAATGGCAATATTAAAAAGCAAAATCGGTTACAACTTACAAACTATTCTCTGATTATCTGCTAGAAACAACGACCTCCATTTGAACTGTGTAACACATTTGTTACTGTACAGGTTAGCAGGTTAGGTTTTGCGTCAGTTTGTGTCAAAACTGATGCAAAACCTAACCTGCTAACCCCGAATTTGACATAGACTTACAACCACCATCACCAGTGCCAACCTAAGAAAAAAATCACAACCATTTATGGTCACCCGGTACCATTAATGTCAAAACTTTAAGTGTCAAATTAGGTTTTCTTCAAATTAATAATATGCGATCAACCGAAAAATATAACTAACTCGTATGTTAATTGGCGATTAATAATCTCTACAGTTAACGTTAAAATGTCTGGATTATTAATGGGTCTCATTAACATACTAGTTTGTTAAATAACTATCGCATTTCATTTGGAACTGTACTACATTTCTTCATTCAGAATCGATAATAAATGTGGAACTTTTATCATTAGCAACACTTTTATCCCTAGCAACGGCGATTCGTTTTACATTTGGCAATACTGAAGTGTGATGTTGGTGACACTGTAAGTCTAAGTCAAATTCAAGGTTAGTAGGTTAGGTTTTGCGTCAGTTTTGACATAGAGTGACGCAAAACCTAACCTGCTAACCTCGAATTTGACATAGACTTACAGTGTCACCAACAACACACTTCAGTACTGCCAAACGCATAACATCAACTGGAGCTCCTTATTATCCTTTAGTACATAGGAATGAGTTATGCTCATCTTGGTTATGTGTTGATAGTTAGTGTCACTTGTATGTAAAAATGTAATATTTTACATTCCTTATGAAATGGGATAAAATAGTATACTCAACAAGTTAGAAAAGTGGTTTTTCTGAACTTGTAGAGTAATATACTAATCTCGTAAGATAGGTGGATATGTTAGATTTGGAAACGCCTTTTCTTAGCTGGCCAAAAACTAGCCCATGCTTAGCCTACTTATTTCACAGGTCTGATTGTCACGGCCGAGTTTTGGCTCATTGCCCAAGTATTTATAAGATGAAACTTTTTTTATTTGTGCATTATCTACTGAGATATTATAACGACGAACTATGTACGTCATGAATTCAGTTTTTAAGTTTTTCTATAGTTAGTTTGAAATTAAACAAAGCCCCAGAATCAGGTATATGCCAGTAGAGTTACTAACATATGCAACAGAAATATTATACCAGTGCAATACAAACTTCTTCAATACATTTATAAATGGAGCAGAACTTCCCCAGGAATGACAAATGGAATAAGAAGTGTAATCAAAGATTATTTTCATGTTGTATGGCTATGGAATAGTTGCAAATTTATGAATGCAACTACGTCTTATGGAACATAAGGAAATTGGAAGAACAAGGAAAGCGTGGCAAAATTACCTATCATATCTGAAAAGAGAAGAGCTATCTAAGGTGTTTAACAAAATTGGGACGAACAGTTGGTAGACAAATATGCGAAACGGAAAAGTTGAATGGCAGGTGGTACTGGATCTTATAGAAGAAAAATGAAAAACACTGAAGTAAGGTTCAAAAGCATGCAAAGACAGACAAGATAAGAAATAAGAACAACAAAGGAAAAGTGGCTCAAAATGCAATATGATGAATAGAGACGCTAGACCAAATATATGATATATCTATTATGCACAAAAAAAGAGAAAAAAAAATCTCGAATACACAAATTCAATATAACTATGAAACTACATAATAAAGACGGCTAAATTATTTATAACAAACTAGATATAATGGACACTTGGAAAAGGCATATATCGGAACTTATTGATGACAATAGACTAGAACAACCTCCAGAATTCAAGAGCCGAGGGGATGAAGTTGGGAACTCAATAACACAACTTAAAGACGATAAATCTCTTGGGCCAGACAATGGTCATACTGAATTCCTCAAGCTATTTCTTTTATAAATATTTAAGGAGAAAGATATGGAGATGAAACGAGGTGCCCATTAGAGGCGGGTACTGTCACAGACGCTATTTAATATACATATACAGTGACTGCCAAAAAGAAGGCATAATATGAGAAAATTTGTTATTTTGATTTTTCAAAAAAAAAAATTATGTCAATAATTTGTGCTTGTCTAAAAACTTATTTTGCCCCTAACATATACAGTGTGTCGCAGATCGAGTGGGATTGCATGGGTAACTTTCTTATCATTGAAGATGGAGGTTTGGTTAAATGGGCAATGTTTTGCAGTTTCATAAGCAGATTTAAAATCTGTTTGAAAAAGTTCCAAATGTCCAACCAGTCGCAAGTTATTAAAAAAAAAACCAAAAGCTGTCATTTTCTTATATGTCAAATATCTTCGTAAGTATAGGAGAAACGAAAAAAATTTCATATGAAAGCCACTGTTTTCGATGAGACCAATTTAAAATTGGTGTAGAATAAAACTTCAAGATGGCTGCTTTTGAGGTACTCGTATCAACTTCCTTAAGTTAAATGGGAGCCATATTGGATTTTGAGGTTAGTGAATAGAATTTTTTATTCTCTTTTCAACGATGTAAGATAACGTGTGATTGAATAAAAACTACCAGTAAAATTAATTGTTTTTACATTTCAATCAAGCAGGCTTACATGGATTAAAACAAAAACAAACACAATTTATTTAAAAATCAAAACGTAATCTTGATAATCACATGAAATGATCAAAATTCCGGCTATTGTTAGCTAAATATAGTTGACACCATTTTACGACGCGACGGGTTACTTTACGCAAACTTTTTTTCATTATAGCTACTTACTTGATTATACATTTAAAAAATAATGTCACAATGTTTTTTGTGGTTCAAGTACTTAGTACTGAATTAACATGTTACTAACTATTATAGAAATTACATACAAAGGTTTTCCAAAATAAATTTCACCTAATTTTGTTTGGATCCATGTAAGCTTACTTGATTAATGTGTAAAAACAATTAATTTTACTGGTAGCTTTTATTCAATCATACGTTATCTTATATCGTTGAAAAGAGAATAAAAAATTCTATTCACTAACCTAAAAATTCAATATGGCTCCATTTCACTTAAGGAAGTTGATACGAGTACCTCAAAAGCAGCCAACTTGAATTTTCATTTGACACCAATTTTAAATTGGTCTCATCAAAAACAGGGACTTTCATATGAAACTTTTTTTCGTATCTCTTTTCTCTTATACTTTACGAAGATAATTGACATACAAGACAATTTTTGTTTTTTTTAAATAAATTTGTGACTGGCTGGACATTTTGAACTTTTTCACACAGATTTTAAATCATCATATGAAACTGCAAAACATTCCCCATTTAACCAAATCTCCATCTTCAATGGTAAGAAAGTTACCCATGCAATCCCACTCGATCTGGGACACACTGTATACCAAATGGTTTTTACTTATTTAGAAAATTGAGTTTTTCGAAATTGTAAAAATGCAAAAAGTGCTATTTTTCGGATATTAAGTGAGATTTCAATGAGATTTTTTAAAAAAATTTTGCTAAATACAAAATTTTTCGGTTTTTGAATATTAATTTAAAAAAAATTTACATACCAAAACGACTTAATATTAAAATTAAATTTTTTTATGTGACAATTTTAAAGATTTATAATTTGAAAAATAATATAAAATGTCAATTACTTCTTTAGGCTCTTTGTTATTTACCGAAAAGTAGTATGTTTACATCATTATTACATTTTTTATGCAAGGCGCTTTTTAGAAGAAATATTTTTAATTCTAATTAATATCTATTTAAATGGCTTCTAGAAACTTTAGTATAGCCCTGTTAATAAATTACTGTTACAAAAATTGTGTAAATGTTCTTTTACAGTTGTCGAAATGAGGAGATTTTCTTTATTCAATTTACATGTTCTAAAAAAATTTCCTCATTTAGACAACTGTAAAAGAACATTTACAGAATTTTTGTAACAGTGATCCCTGAGGGATTAAAAGTGACGTTGGTCCTTCAAAATTACATTATTTAGAACATTACCTTAGTTACTCATCTACATTTCCAAAACCGTTCGAATCGAACGTATAAATTTTAAAACCAACAAAATCAGATTTATTTCATGATTTGTGATCCGGGCGTGCAAAAAATAGCGTATATACCTCGGGACCGAAGTGTCTTTGAGTGATTATTGCGCTCGACTCCGTATCGGGCAATAAGTTATAAATTTTCTGTGTCCTTTTGAAAATATTTGCACCTTCGTAATTGTGTTTGAATTCTATCTAAGGTACTCTATAAACTTGTTAAACTTAATGCCATTACAGTGTGTACATTTAAAAACAAAATCGTACAAAAATCAAAGATCGCTAATGATGGCATGGGAGGCCAATGTATAAAATGTCAAAAACACAAGCTAAATACGTCGAAAGAGTATTGCTATACAAAGAACGGTTAAAGTAAGTTGGTTACTATCGATCACTGCTGTTGCAAGGAGCGGTTAATATAAAATGTACAAGCATCAAAATAATATAGAGACAACATTTCGCTGCTGTCAAAATTACTAGAAAATTGCAATTTTAGGCAAGAGCTTCAAATTAATACTATTTTCATGTATAGATTCTAGAAAGCAAAAACTGAAACTATTACTGCTAAATGGTAAACGTTATATAGAAATTAGTAGCATTAAAATAAGTAGTTAATTAAAATGCAAGTGTAAAAAGATTTACAACACGAGCGAGGTCGAGACGTTAATGATTCAAGAGTGGATAGAAATAATTTTATCGTCGCGTATAATACAATATTTTTTTCTATAGAAAGAACTTTAACAATTTCAAAAGAAAATAAGGACAGTCAATCACATTTCAAAATGTCAGTAGCTAGATTGGGTTGCTACGATAATACGAAGCTGTCCTATTCAATTTAAACAAAAGTTAGAAAATTAAATTACTTTATCTACCCTTGCTGTTAAAGTAAAACTTGACCTTTTATTTTGAGTTGATAAAAGCACACTTTAACATGTGCTATAGAAAAAAATTTTTTTTTGCGCTATCATCAGTGTAGCTAGTAGACAATTTTTACATGATCGTAGGTAATAGCTATTTGTCCGACAAGTGCTAAAACTGCTAAAATTGGATGTTTATGCACGAAACACGAAAATTATGAACCGAAGCCGAAGGCTGAGTTTCATAACGAAAGCAATAACACCTTTAGCACGAGTTTGCCTACAATATTTTTTCTACGACCTTAAATTTACCGTTATTAAGCCATAAATGTCGATTTAACAAAGGTTTGCATTTATGGCAGTTACAATTTATACCATAGTAAAGAGATGGCCGTAACTGAGCAGGTGACTGTTTCTGCAGCCGACAGTTGTCAAAGTTAGTTATCAAAGGTAATTATAATAGTACACATTTTACTTTATTCGTTACATAATACTGTAATTA
This sequence comes from Agriotes lineatus, assembly GCA_940337035.1. Lineage (NCBI taxonomy): Eukaryota > Metazoa > Arthropoda > Insecta > Coleoptera > Elateridae > Agriotes > Agriotes lineatus. The sequence goes on from OW679196.1 coordinate 125,626,268, forward strand.
TTTAAAAAACACTTTAGCTCTAACGAAAGAAGTAACTAGAATAACTTTATAACTTCACTTCCAGTTTAAAATACTAAATTCAAAATCAACTGTTTACTTTTAGCAAATATGCTAAAAGTAAACAGCTGATTTCACTTTTAGCACGCTGATGTATAAAACGTAATTTTTAGTTCAAATAGCTAGTGTTAAAAGGCCTACTTTTAGTATTGGTCGTAGCAAAAGTATATTTACATTGCTTTTTTATTATGTAAATATTATTAGAAACATTGTTTTAAATATTTCAGGATTAAATTTGTTACCGGCCCTGTTGTTAAGCAGCTTAAGCTGTTACTGACAAACCAGCACTGAATATTCTATGTTCAAAAATAACACATTTTTTTTCAAAAATGCTTGGTCAACGAGATACAACCTGTTAAAAAGGGTTGATTGTTTTATTTAGATGTCAACCACTATAAGAGATATTCACTTGAAACTTGGTGACCTCAAATGTCTAATTTGAGTTAACCGACTTGAATTCACTCGCGTACATTTTTTTAAACATTTTTTTTTATTATGCAACGTTCAGTTTTCGTTAGTCGATAATATTAAAATATGTCTGTATAAAAGTTAAAAAAGCTTTTGTAGAGAATTAGTGTGTGAATGATCTACTTTTCTCAGTTCTTTCTCTATTTTCCAAAATATTTAGTTAAGTTTCAGGAAAGGTAAATTATATAAATCACACTTGTATCATCATTTAATATGTGCTAGGGAAACTGCAACCTGCCGTCCATTTCCTTCGCGAAGCAACGAAGAAAATGTATCGAGCGTAATGGGGCTACAGTGAGTCTAGGTAATTCTGGCGAACGCATAAAGAAACCCGCAGTGTGTCTTTTACTAAAACACACGAGCTAATAACCTTAATTGGGAGTTCTACTGGCTGAACTTTTATTCATTATTTACTGATGACACAACTTCACTTGCTTTTGAAGGCTCCTGCATCTGAGTTGATTAGATCCTTGTATTTGTAGATCTCTGTATTTTCCTTTTCGCAAACGAACGTGTACCCTGGTATTATATCGGGTCTGTCAATTTGACTTTAATAGAGGATCTGAATTTCGCTGATATTGTGTTGTGTACAAAGATGTCGCTTAATACGCAGCCTTTAAGTCCCGTATCGAATTGATAGCGTATCGTGCGTTTTCAGGACCAAATCTTCTACAGACAAGGGTTCTTATGGATTTGTTATGTTCGTTGAAATCGTCGAAAGTAAAGCGTAGATTGTAACTGTCCATCCATGTGAATGGAAATCGAACGGCATACGCTGTCAACAGCCAGGCTAACAATGCCTTTCTGGCCCTTTGTATGGGATTGTTCCATAATTTTGCGAATTTTATTGTTCGAAGCCGATACCGTTCCAAAAAGTTTAAAGCATGGTTTGGCACTTCATATTTGATTTCTTACGAATATGCGAGCATAAATGAATGGCATTTATATGTGCTTCTATTTGATTTACAAAAATGAAACATTTTCGTATTTTAAAATACGGTTAAGCTTATATGCAAAGATTATATTTTTATTATATTAATAGTTGAGTTTAACAACCTGGCGATGATTCTAAAAAACAAATGTTGATTAACTAGCTGCTAAATCTGGTATATGCTGTAAAATTTAATGTAGAAGGCATTAATATGTTTGTTCACTCAATAATAGCAGTTCACTCAATAATAGCAGTTAAGGGGGAACAGAGGTAATAACAACAGCATTACAAGCTACTATTTATTGACACATATATTAATGAGATAGACGCATAACACGTTGTAAATTTACTAATCGCCTATAGAGGGAAACCTCATAATCGCGTATAATAGCTGAGAATTTGATAATGGCTGCATTCACCAGTATTCAATCGATGTGAAGCCGAACAAAGCTATTAAAAATCGCATCTGCTGCAAACTAAATCGACCCTGTCCTACACCGTACAAAATTTATTTGAGCAAAATATTGCTAAAAAGTCCACCAAGGCTTAGTTATTTATTGAAAGTCGTTTCTGCGAATTTGAATGCTGTCTTAGTTCCCATTGTGTGGAGGTGACAAATTTTATGAAACCCAGAGGCATTAAATTCTCGTTTATTTTCAATTTTCGCCAGCTACTTTTCAGGAATGAAGTAAGATATGTATTAAGAAAAATGATGTGCCTCGCGTTTCTAAGGCCTAAGCCGAGTTAAAGATCTTTTCAATTCGTTGTTATGATTTGGTTTGTGGGATGGTTTTTCAATGGTGTAAGTGTAGGTTTTTTTAGAAAATCCCAGGACCGCTTTAGTTATGGTTCTGCTATAACTGAAATTGCCTCCTAATTTTATTTTTCTTTAAAACCGTTATTTTAAACTTCTAAGCTTTTATTTTTAAAGCTTTTCTAATACAATTCAGAAGATAAAATTATTATGACAATCTCAAGCAACTTTATGTTTGAATTTGGCCACTAGCATAGTAATAGCTGCATTGCCATACGGGGTTTCTAGAAAATTCAATTTGCAGTGACAATAAGCCGAATGAAAGTTTAATTTCGAAACGAAATTGAATTACATTTTGCCTGTTTTGTTAAATTTGAGCTGGTGCAGATTTTACAAAGTTGGCAATGTAGCTGCGCATAATCCCTCAATACAGCCACCTCATGTTAATGCAGTTGCAATTAAACGTTGTTTCAGTGAATCTCTAACGCCTGAAATTGCATCCGTAAGTGGGAGCGCCAAGTCTAGCTGATGGAGTTCAACAATAAGGCTGATTATAAAGTCTCAATCTGCATACTTTCAGGGCGCTGCAACCTGGGTTAATGGAATAAATGAATTTATAAGAAGCCCATAGGAAAAACAGCAGATAGCTTCTTTTCTTTTAATACTCCCACTATATTTATTTATTGTTTATTTTTCGATGTGAACAGAATTAGTGTGTTGTGTCTTTACTTATTTTAAACCATTTACTAGAAGAAGTTAAGATTAGGTCTCCACCGTGCAATAACAATAAGTTTTTTGGATATATTCAAATGCAATTATCATAACTTGGCTTCTGCAATGAGTGTTCCTGAACCCGTTCGCAACAGTTCTTTGTATCCCTCCTAATAAATAAATAATATGGTGTAGACAATTGCGGTTGTTTGAGGTAACTAGGTGCTCGCATACTATTTATAGCTACAAACTGTCATTACTATAAGATGTGTAGCAACAGCTTTATGGGAATTGCAATACCTCAAAGGCTTGTCAACGTACGTGACTGTAGGGCCTTGCAAAACGGCTCAATCTCTCGGGGAATATGACAGCTGTGAGTGCTCATTGTCTGGGATGTCCGCGAAACCAAGTAGTTATAAGCTTACTAAATTCCGAAGGAAGAGACAATGAGCAGCACTGCATATAAGGGTTTTCAAATTTTGAGCTTTTTTTCTCTCTCTCCATTCATATTCAGTCGCGTTCAATGTGTTTGCTAATATAAGTGTAGCAACAGAGCAATACCTCAAAGGATATCAACATATGGGCCTTGCAAAACAGTTCAGTCTCTCGAAGAATGTCGACATTCATGACTGTTCATTGTCTGGGAAATCTGGAAAACCAAGCAACCAAATTATGGTGAAATGGGGGGGGAGAATGGACAGTACTGCATAAAAAAGTTCGCGAAGCTGAGCTCGCTCTCTCAATTTATTGGTAGTCGCGTCAGCGTTAGGTTTGATTATTATTAAATTTGTTTGTTAGCTTACTTCGTAATTTATTTCATTACGTGCGAGTCAAGCAACAACTAAAGATGATTTTCTGAAGAACGCGCATTGGGTGTTATTACGAGATACAGTTAAAACACAACAACTGTATCGTCGTAATGGTCCTATGCTATTACATTCTTTCAGAATAAGGTAGATTTGATATTTTAAGTGATCAGGTACCCTTGACGAAAGAGAACATAGTTTCGATCCAACATACATATAGACAGTGACCACTTTAAAATAATAAAATGTGGTTTAATTTTTGCTTCAACGGAGAAATAGATAAAAGTGGTAATTTCCACATGGTGCAGCCTTTACTCTTGACGAAAATGGAACCCAACAAATACAGGGTAAATATTGTAAAAAAGGAAAAAGAGTTAACAATAGATGCGTTGTATTTTAGGCCAGCCGCATTTCACCGATGGCAGGGGTCTCGATGGTAACGTGCGGCGAACGGCCAGTTTACTTGCTACCGTCGATCATTGAAATCGCATTCGCATTCTGGTTCGCAGGCGCTGAAGGTGAAGATAGTTTTAATAGTGTTTAGTGTCACAATCTTCATTTCCGCGTAAGTTCTGGGTAAAGACACTTTCAGGTTTTTTTGGAAAAGCATCAGTGAATGTTTCCAAATAGATTATGTGCTAAAATATCTAAATATACGATTGGGAAGTCTTCCACTGCCACTGTGATTATGTAGCGGGATTGGAATATAAAGGTTGTCTAGAAATAAAACGAAGCAAGAGTGCTTTCAATAAAATGTTGTTTACATTCCATAGGATGTAACTTGTAGCACTTGGAGCTGTTAAGCTTAACCTCCAATTTGTGATCAGTGTCATAAATGTCATAATTTATTCAATCATCGTGAGATTGTGTATATTACCTACCTACCGAGTGAAAACAAAACCAGAATTTCACACACAGCTCCAACGTTTTGTGGAATATTGTAAGGGACTGGGCAATTTCTACCTGCGCCACGGAGCACCGACCTTTCTATTTCTTGCGTGGGAGCTATATTTAGTAATGCGCTAATTTGTGTCTCCTTTTTGTATCGTAAAACATTTATTCTGTATCTATTGGCACCCATTTTTGGTAAGAATAAAGCCTGCACCATGTACAAATTAGTACTTGTATCTATTACTAAGTTAAATGAAAATGAAACAGTTTTGTTTTTCAAGGTGCGCACCCTGTACCTATATATTTGTCTGAAATTTTTACGGTTTCATTCCAGGTATATATATATAATGTGTATGCAAAATATCATCATCCTCCGACAAATAGTTTTTGAGTTATATGGTCAACAGACAGACAGATAGACAAACCCTGAAACGTGAGGATCTGAAGAAATCTCGGAAGGTGATTTTTTCGTGATTACAATACTTCCTTCGTCTTTCAACCGAGGGAAGTAAAAAGCTAACCATTTTTAAAGCTCTCTAACGGCTAATCTAAGCAACTTTATATATAGGTAAGTTGAATTACATCATCATACTTTGGGCTAAGAAACTTGTGGTCTTCCGTTGTACAAGCCATTTCAGGACATCCTGTATAACTGCAACTTTTAAGTATAAAGGCCTGTTTGCTTATGATTTTAAAGCAATATGTTTTTCAAACGTGCCGAACCACCGACTGAAGCTACTTATTTCCATGAGTTTTTCTTATAAATGCTATTACCGAGTAACTACCAACAGAAATTCCTCTCCTGCATGAGAGTAAAAGCTTAACAAAAGCTGAACCCATCCTTGAAGGTTACAGCAGTTGCCTGTAGGGAAATAATAAATCATTCATTAGAGTGATTTTATTATTCTCAACAGCTGAAAAACCTACAATTGGCAATATAATTTTCACTCCTAATATTAGAGTTTTATTTTCAGTTAAGTTCTGAACTCTGCCGTGGTATCAGTTCTCGTATATATCGTATATCGCGCACATTTAAAATTGCCGAAAGTAAAAATGTTTACACATAAATGCCAATTTTTAATGCCCATTTTGTATTTTTATAGATGCTGAATGCCTATCTATTTTAAACATTTTGAGTGCCTCAAGTTCTGACTTTTATGCATAAGCAAAACAGACTTGGTATGAATAATCGCATTGATAACTTTAGAAGTCTTCAGCATACTGAAAAATGTCAGCTAAGTTAATATAAAAATAACAAAGGACCAATGTGTGACTCTTGCGACACCCCAGACTTAACGCGAATGAATTTTAATACATAGTTCCTTCAAATAAGCAGCCTGTGAATAAGTAGTTATGAACACCAACCTCGGCAAACTGCTGACCCAAAATCTAAGGACCTATCGAACGCCTTGCTCAGTATATTCAATTAGGTTAGTAGTAATTGATGCACTGCTAGAAAATGTATGTTAAGGTTGCAAATACACTGCGCCAATAAATTAGGGGAACACTAATAAAATCATCAATGCTGTTCAAGATAATGGAATGTTTGATTTTCTTTCATATGTATCTCTTAGACACAACCCTTGTAAGTAGTAATTCGCCTACTTTATGCAACTCGGCACTTTATTTTTGCATGTATTGCCAGATAAGTAACTTAAGTACAGAATGCAAAGTAATCTTTTCAATATCAAGTAGCTGTACATTCAACGAAAATGGAAACAATTGAATGTCTACGTCATTATTTTATTTCTCTACGCTGTTTACCACTAAAATGAGGCATCTTAGTCAAGTTCAAGTTGCACGAGCCGTAACATTAATTAAAGAAGGCCACACCTTACGTCAAGTTGCAAGAGAACTTAATGTGAGCCCTTCTGTTGTGTCCAGGGTTTGGAATCGTTACTTAGTGACAGGAAGTTATGGTAGAAGACCTGGTCAGGGCCGGAAGCGAGCAACAACCGTACAGCAAGACAGATTTGTGAGCAATTGTGCGCTTAGGCGACGCACATCCACTGCTAGAGTCCTACAAAATGACCTCAGAAGAGCCAGTGGTACCCAGGTTAGTACAGAAACCATAAGAAAAAGGTTCCGGGAGAACAATCTGAGGTCAAGAAAGCCAGTCCGAAAACCACGGTTGACTGAGAATCACAGAAGAGACCGGTTGGCATTTGCTCAACAACATGCAGATTGGGGAATGGATCAGTGGTCATCAGTGCTTTTCAGTGATGAGTCAAGATTTAGGTTGACACGTTGTGATGGTCGTCTTCGAGTTTGGGCACGTGCAGGGGAACGCTATCATGAAGAACTGGTTCAGCAGGTTGATAAGTTTGGAGGAGGATCTGATATGGTGTGGGCTGGTATCGCTTTTAACATTCGTACAGATCTCGTTGCTGTACCTGGACGAATGAATGCTGCCCGATACATCGAAGACATTCCTGCAAACCATGTGGTACCTACTGCGGCCCGTATAGGTCCTGGATTTCTGTTCCAGCAAGATAATGCCCGTCCACACGTAGCAGCTCAGACAAGAAGGTTCTTGGAAGAACACCAAATTCCCGTGATGGACTGGCTCGCTCTTAGCCCAGACCTGAATCCAATTGAGCACTTATGGGACGAGTTGGATCGGAGAATCAAGAACAGACTTGTAGCTCCAGAGAGTCTTCAACAGCTCATGGTAGCTCTTTTGGAGGAATGGACCAACATACCTCAAGAAGATATACGGAGATTGATTGAAAGTATGCCTCGAAGGTGCCAGGCCGTTATTCAAGCTCACGGAGGTCATACGCGCTACTAGCTTTCTTTGAATGTTTAATTTTTTGAAGTTTATTATAAAGTTCCTAAGCCTTGTTTTGCACAGTTTTGCCATGTTTGTTTGTCCTTTAGATTTAGAAAATATGAATAATTAAATTTAATTATTACTTCCTTTGACAATAAAGGAAGTATTGAATTCACCCCAAAAATTCGAAATTGAGTTTTCAACAGATCTTCACGTTTTAGAGTCCCCTGATCCCAAAAAACATATTTTTTTCATTGGTCTGTGTGTCTGTCTGTGTGTCTGTCTGTGTGTCTGTCTGTGTGTCTGTCTGTCTGTGTGTCTGTCTGTCTGTCTGTCTGTGAACAGAATATCTCAAAAACAAAAAGAGGTATGGCGTTGAAACTTCATATATAAGTTTTGTGTACTATGTAAATGCGACAGCAAGCTTTTGAAGAAAATCGCATAACCGGAAGTAGGTGTTTACTCTTTTGATTTTTCAGTTTTTTTCGATTTTTTCAAAAACGGCTCTAACGATTTTTTTTAAACTTTACGTTTTTATTACATTTTGAATGTCTATTGATGTGAGATAGGTGATTTTCCAGTTGAATACTTCTAAAATGGGTTTCTTTTGTTTTTTTGTCTATTTTTTTTATTAACTCTTATTATAAATAGAACACCCGGTATATTATTACATTTTTGAGTTCAGCTTAAAATTCTAGGGAAAATTGGTCTCTTCAACTAACGCTCTATTTTGTACCGTTTTTGCAGAATCTGTAATTTTTGAAAATTTTTGACAAATGCTTAAAACATTTTAAATCAAATTTTTGGCTAATTATAAGATCACTGTAAAAGGAAGTTGTGTGCGTATATCACACCAGATTTTTGTTTTTTGTTTAAGATAATCTAACTACGTAGTTGACTCACTTTCGCTTCTTGCAGTTTTTAAAAATATAATTTACAACTATTCTTTTAGCGTTCCCCTAATTTATTGGCGCAGTTTATTTTTATATGGTTGAATTAGTGGGATACAAAAGGGATTTACAGATTGATACCACCAGGGTGTTTTGCCATTCCAAATCAAAATTTCTTAATAAGCGATATGTCAAAGCTGATAGATAATGGTGTCACCATATAATAGTTACACTTTGAGAATTGAGCTTTGTACAATGTACACTTGGTTTCATTGAAATCGACTACATCTAAAAAGTCAAGTAGACGCTTTTTCTAGCATAAGTATGGTTTTAGTTAATATATCTAGTTAATACTAGTTGGCACTTTAAGTACCCAATTTTTTTGGCAACTGTGCTCTTCTGCTCCTGTCTCTTTTTATTCTAAGTACGGTACTTGCAAACATTTCCAATTCATTTGCAGGTACACTAATAGATCAACCGAGCTTTGCAATTAGGTGTAAGTTTTCGTGCTCAGATAGTTTGACATTTTAATGACAGATATAATTTATTTTACAATAGACTATAGCAGTTGGTGTCTAAAGTACCTGATACTCCGCATGCCTAGACCTTGCCCATTACAAATAAACAAACAAAAAATACACATAAATACACATCAAAAAATTAGATTTCAATTAAACCAAGTGTACATACACTACTTGCATCATTGACAATTTATTATTACTTGGTTATCTGCAAACAGCACAGTCATGACATATGCTGATGAAGTTGTCATCGAAATATATGCAAACTAAACAATTTTAAAAATCAGTGATAAATAGGGTCAAACATATTTTAACGTTCTAAGTAATACTGAGACAATAAAGGAAAACACCTGGTAATGCAAATTACATTAATTTTTAAATTAAAAGGAACATTACCGGTGGGAGGATTCGAACTGCTGCGCTTGAGAACGAGCCTGCGTATGCGATTTTAACGTTTATCAGTAGCCGTCCACCAGTCCGCCCGCTCATTGCATGCGGCCACGCTGGATATCTCGCTTCTGTGCGACGCGGATGCATTAAGCTTAACGCAGTTATTAGTTGCCTGTTGATGTCTATTTTACAAGATTTACCCAGCATCTGTTGGGTTCCATTATTGTCGTCGGGGGCAAAGCCTGAGATATTGTAATAAACTGTTGTAAAAGCTCCACGTTGCGGTGCCTGTAAATATGCAATGAACTGCCTATTGTTTACTTATATTGGGTTCAAAATTAATATAAGTTAAATTTTAGGGCAAATCTATACACAATTCTCAGTTTATATTTTTATACTGTGCTCAACTTTGCCTGTCAGTAGATTAAGGCTAGTTAAAACGAAATGTAATAATTAGTTGCACAAATAAAATGGTTGAATGCCTTATTAAGCTAGCTCTCGGCGAACACAAAACTGCTTTTCTCAGGGTTAGGTTGAGAATTTCACTATATTCTCAAATTTTGGGTTATTTTTCTCAATGTAGCTCATTTGCTCGTCCTTAGTAGATAATTCACAACCTCGTAAATTGACAGATAAACACATACTGGTTTGTGGGTACAGCATGTATTTGAACGGTTAAAATGAAATTATGTGAGAAAGTGTCAGGTAAATAAGATAGGGTGTTCTTCTACTATTAATTGGTAATTAGTTTTGATACTCTTAACCACAAATTTCTTAAATCTAAAATATTGTCTTTTGCTTATAACTAGTATTGTTCTTTAGCGTTGCACTCACAAACGTTTTTAATTTCACTGCTCTACTCTTTTGCACTTTGTTTTTATTAATTGATTCACTGGCTTTTGAGTTCCTCATTTTCACGTCGCTTGCTTCTCTTAATTCATATTTTTATTTGGGTATTTCGCCACTCTGCAAATTAAAATATTAAATAACTAAAATATTAAATAACTAAAATATTAATATTTTAGTTATTTAATATTTTAATTTGCAGAGTGGCGAAATACCCAAATAAGAATATGAATTATGAATTCACGCCACAAAGAAGTTTCAGAGATTGCTTCTCTTCTGTTGCCTACATTCAGGATTGGTCTTTGCAAATTTTCTAGATTATCCTTGTCTTCATCTACCCTTCAGTTTGCTCAGAATTTTCACAGTCCTTTGCTTTCATTGATAACTACGCTTCTTTATACGCACATAATAACTTTTTCGGTCAATTACTTTCATTTGATCTGGCTTTACATATGCACAAATCTATCATTTTAAGTATATTACTATATTCAAAAGCCAAATTCAAATTACTCCTTCTCGCATCTCATTACCAATGCATTTATTACTTTGATTATTGTTTAAATTTGCAATTATATAAAATATCCTAACTCTGTGCTTTATTGACTTGGTTAAATATTTTGCACTGCAAACAGAGCCAAATTGTGGGCTTAATACCATTTTAATATATGCAAATTATTACTTTTATCTATTCCTTAGTTAAAGCAAAAATAAACAAAATTTTATTTTTTAAAGTGCTCGCCCTGTATATGCATTGTCTAAAAAATGCACTTTTTCGTCGCGAGTAAAACCCTGAGCTACGTGCAAAATATTATTTTTCGTCTAGGTAATAGTTTTTGAGTAACAGCAAAAATAGGCAGAGTTGTATTATTTTAAGGTGCTCACCTTGTATATTTTTTGCCGAAATTTTCTCGGTTTAATGCCGGGAGGATATATAATTCGCAAGCAAAATATCGTCCTCCAGCAAATAGTTTTTGAGTTATACCGGCAACAGGCAGACAGATTCGCCATCTAGGAACCCTGAAACGTGAAGATCTGAACAAATTTCGGAAAATGATTTTTTTGTGTTTAGAATACTTCCTTTGTCTTTTAGACGAGAGAAGTAAAAACTAAAATCTGGGAGAATACTAAAAAACTAGCTAAACAAGTCATTAATTAGGATGCAGGTTATTTCTGCACAGGGCAAAAGTTTTATTGCTTCGTGGAGCTTTTTAATGAAATGTATTATTCTTCAAGAACAATGGCCACGAAATCTCATTTCTTTTGTGCCTCATTGTCGGACATAATCGCCCACTTTTTGCAACTTGAGGACAGCGCCAAGTCCATTGTTTTATCAAATTAATGTCGTCGGAGGAATTTTCTTTTTTCGCGGCGCCTCGGAGGAAATTACGTCGTGGGAAGGTGCAGAGGTGCAGCTCGTGGTTCATTACGCACCGACACTGTACACGTGTAAACATATAATATTCATGCACCCCGTGCGTTCTGATTTCGCTAATCAGATTAGGGGAATGCGAACTGCGCCAGTGCGCTTAGTTGGGCATGCGAACGATAAGTCCCAACTCATTTGCGAAACTCGTCCTGTATAAGTGCGCCATCAAATTAAAACGGCCATACATTTAATAATTTATGTTGTATTAAGGTTCATTACGGATAATTTATGTGCGAATTTTAAAATGAACTTATAACCTCCGCAGGATTTGGCGAATTAAATGCTTTCAAGTGGAATTACGCGGTTAGTTAAAATTCGCAATGTTGCCGGACTGCGTGATTTTCCTATCTTCCTGTATTTGGGGTGCTCCGCCCTAATTTACTGCTAAGGTGCCGTAGTCCTTAAACATCCCTGAAATAATATTAGCCGAGGAAATTTAGAACGACTTTCGCCAGGACACTTCCCTTAGTTATCTTTTTCCTACAATATAAGCCGTGTTTATCAACGAACAAAACTGCGGGAAATGTTGTTCCTAATTAATTTTTATGTCTTTTTTGGTTTCTGTTTTATGCTACCATTCATCAGTTTTATTTTCGGAATTAATATAACGACTTAATCCGCGCTATTTATACCAGCACCAAAACGTAGCGATTTTTTTACGAAGATTTCATTAAGGTAATGAGAAAAAGTTGCTAATACAGATGCTGATTCAACCAGTTTATTTCGTTAAATGTTTGTATTGCTAACAAACCTGCACGGAATTAAAAGCAAATTTCGCCGATACAAATGACGTCAGTACATACTTAACATTAATTTTTCAGTTAACAGCTATGGTGTCGCTTCAAAATTGTACCAGTGCTTTTTATGACCAAATTTGTAGCGGCAGAAAAAGTTATTCGTTTTGAAATTAATATAATCAGTAATTTTACAGTGCACCCAAGTGTGCTGAAATAAGCAAAAACTTCAGAAACTACACCCAAACTATGAAGAATGCACCGCATACAGGGCAAAAAAAACGTATAATCAATTAAAAGAGGCACGTAAAGAAAATACTTGGAAACGTATTTGAGTATTAGTTTGGCACAAAATTTGTATTGTTTGCAATAAATTGAACTGTAACATCGTCCATACATTTAAGGCCTGAGTTAAATAAACCTTGAAGCTTGCGTTGGTTTTCCACTTCGTCAGTAAAAGAGAGCTGCTTGTTTAGATTAGATCACACAGTGACTGGTAATGCAAACAATAGTCCAAACAGTGCTTCAATCCTTATAAGAAAAAAATTAAAGCTATTCCATCGAATGGAAAGATAATGTTTTAGTTTACAAGGCAAGAAATGGCTAATAAATGGTAGGAGATGATCCGATGTGATGAAGAATATGACACTCAAAGGTGTTTTATATTGTAGCCCTCTAAAAGATAAATTGAAGACAAACAAAACAACGTAGATCGCTATAAAGAGATGTTTCTCTCAAACATTTTAAAACTCTATAAAATCAATACAGTAATCTAAAAACTTTTTGACGCACTTGCGAAAGAATTAGGTGGCTTACATAACGAGAAATACGAAGAAGTATTTAGATTAAAAAATTGGATTCACTAGTGCTTTTATACAAATCAAAACGAATTCTTCTATGATGAGCTGACACTTTGGTTGATAAATGGAAAAGGCCTATTCAGAAGCAGGAAGGCTATATAGGTAGTAAAGTGAACACGTCGATTCGAGTATTAAATAAAAATTTCTAAGCGCAATACCGGTTATTTTTTCAAACAACCTCATCTGGCTATAAATGGCTATGAAAATTGTGCAGTTGTTTCCAAAATTACTTCATTGAATAATGCATTACATTACATATAAGTTGATGAAGTATTTGTTTAGAAAATTGTTCCTTCCATTTGAAGTACGCAAGGTTTCCAAATTTATCTTGTAAAGTAGTCACATTTAGTTAATCGCTTACTAATTATGTGGTAGTTCTGTTAGATCCTGTATATTTTACCGTAGATATACAACATTCCCTATTTAACTAGGGAAAAAAATAAAGGAAAACCAAGAAAAGTGGCGACGGGAGTTGAACTGGACCAGGAGGTCTAATCTACGACGATGTCAATGGTAATTAACTCATTATAATAAAGTATTATATATCCGCCAGTCTATTTATATATTTGTTTATTTGGTAAAGTATAATGTGTAATATTGCATGAAGTACACATCTATAAAGCATTTGAGTTAATAAAATTATAGTTACTATTAACATTCGCCACATATTTAGTGTGCATAGTAAAACAATTCCTGTACTATAATGTTTTGATACAGAACAATAACGGTTATTTTTGTCCACTACTGGTACACATACAGAAGTTGTAGCTCTTCTCCCAGATTTCAGCCCTATAGATTGGATTCAAAATCCAAGCAGAGAAAAATAACATGGGGATTTCTTCAAACAAGACAAAATCAATGACAATATCGAAAAACCCGCTCCGATGTAACCTGGCAGTCGACAACACCACCATCGAACAAGTTATGAACGTTAACTACCTAGGCTGCAAAATAACAAGCTCTGGAAATCTCACAGAAAAGGCCAAACAACAAACCAACAGGGCAGCCGTCGTCTCAGGACACCTTAAACAAACTATATGGAAAAACGAACACCTTAACATAGACTGTAAGAAAAGAATATATAAGACATGTGTTCGACCAATAATGACCTACGCCGCCGAAACAAGAGCAGAAACTTCTATATTAAAGAGGATATTACGAACTAATAAAATGAAAATACTGCAAACAATAACAGGGCACAGCTTACTGGACAGGAAAAGAAATACGAAAATAAGAGAGAAATCTAACACCAAAGATATAGTACGTTGAATAAGAAATCGCAAAAGAGGGTGGAACCACATGTAACCCGAATGTCAGACAACCGACTAGCCAAGATAGCAAGAAACAACAAATCACATGGCAGAAAACCTGTCGGAAGACCACCGAAGAGATGGAAGGACAGTTGGGAATCCACCTCACAAAAACAACAAAACCAGTATTAAACAGGCGCTACGCCTAATACAAGTGGCAGAAGAAGAAGAACATTGGATTGGAATAGAATCTATAGCCAATCTGTTGATTTTGTTGCATTTATTACAATTCCGTTATGAACCAAACCAGATGCTGTATGTAGCCTTAGTCGTCGTTGCGCACTTATGCTGCAAACTATGTTCTATTATTCAATATTTTCTCCCTTTTATGTTCTCCCACAGTCTTGATCTATCTCATGTTTAAGATATTAAATACGAAGAGAGAGGCCAAGGTCATTTATCTTTATTCAGGAAATTTTTATGGCACCCCTTAAAAGTTTGTAGCATTGCATAACATAGGATACATTCTAACGACATTCTCCGTCTGAAAGAAACGAAATATCACGAAAAGCATAAATATTTAGTACGTTTTATGCACTACACACATTTTATATTTAAAATGTTACTTGTTGGATTTGTGTTTGTATAAAAATGTAAAAGAAACGTCTAGTAGAGAACACTGTAGATAAATTCTATAATAACAGATCCAAGACGCTTTCAAGAAAAAATACCATAAAACTATAGTTTAAAATATTTGTACTCAAACTACTCACATTGGTACTGTCGTTTCTAAGATTTTTTATTAATTTTGTTGCTTGTCAAACAACACCGTTATACTGCAAAGGTTAATTCAGTCAGTTGCCTGCTGACGAATTCTAGGAATATTTCAATTAAAATTCATAATTTATAACATTATTGTTAATTTTCTATTAAATAGGCAGAGAAATATTAAATTAAAGCTGCATGCCTTGTAATATTTAGCCAATAAATGCTACAGATCGTCTATAGTGCCAGTCCTGTTTGTTCACCTTGCTAGCTCAGTATACACGAACCCGTTTTAACCCTTGAGTCGTCACGCCTCTATTTACAATACCAGCGGTTGCAGGGAGGACAATAGTAATCCAAAGTAATTTGCTGTTTCAATTTGGTAAATATTGAATTTTTACGAATTTTTGTGTTCAGTGTTGAAGAATTATGTATTTAGTTAGTACTTAGCATCGAACGGAATTTTTACCTGTTCTGAAACTCTGCGTAGTAATTAAGCATTCCTGCTTAAACTGCTATTTTCTTAGAAAATAACACCAATTTACTAACGTAAAATGCAGTCATACATTTAAAATAAATTAATGTAAATGTATAGACGTGATTGGAAATACAGATATAAGAAATTAAAAAAATTACAAAAAACCTTTTTCTATGTATATGCTCATGTAACGAAAGTGGCTGCGCAGATGATAATAGTCATCCAGGACAAAGTAAACAGAATTTTTGGAAAAGTAAGCAGCCACTTTCGTCCATTGGGTGAAGTAATGAAGTTTAGAATGTTCTAGGAAGGTACTGCCAGTAGGTTTAAAGATTGTTTTGAATATACAGCACCGAAGATAATTAATTCTTTTCAACATGTCTTCTTGCAACCTACTCTGAACAGGTTTAGGAAATATTTTAGAGAATGTGTGGCAAATGCTCAGAGTGGTTTGTTAGTTTAAATTTATTATTATTAATATTTGTCATTAATAGCTTATGCCACCATAACCGATTTTGTTTTGTTTATTTTTTAAGGGAACAGTGAAAAACGGCCTTGCCGATCTTTTCCCTTTTGGGCATGTAATATTATTTTCTTGGTTTTCTCTTTTATGTCTTGTTCTTATTATACTATGTACTTTTTACTTTTTTTTTAATGTAATTTAAATTACTATCATGCTCAATAAACATTATTATTATTATTATTATTATTATTATTATTATCTTACGCTTGAAAAAATTAACGGAATTTTTAAAACCTGTGGAGGACAATAGTCCTCCGCGCAATTACTGGAGAGTTAAAGACCCCAGTCGTTGTTATGAACGATCACTGTTTGGCAAAACAAAGAGGCTGAATATCAGTTAATAGAACATGTATAAGAAATTCCAATTTGTTTATACTAATACACTGATGCTAAAGCACATATAAAATCATAAAGAAATTCAAGATTAAACCTTAAAATGAATGGTCATACCTGATACACACGGTGTTAATGAATAGCATCAAAACTACTACCGATACAGCTTGGTTCTAAGTTCATTTGGCAGTCAAATCAACTAGTGTAGTTATGCGCGACTATCTGAAATAATATTAATATAGTTCTGAATTAGTTGTCCCTAAAGACTCCGTTAAAATGCTTGAATCTGGTACTGTCTAAAATCGACACTGTACGCGATTGCATGCATAACAACCTGGCATAATTCACACACGTAGCCGTATTATTTGAAGCGCAATTCTAATACAGCTGTAGAGAATGGTTATCGCTTTTAGCTGCATTTTTTTTTGTATTATGTTACCCGGGAACCTAGAGGTTCACAAATTGTTGTGTCGCATATTAGGCTCGCCCTCGAAACCTTGAACGGCGTGATGCATGGAATTTTACCACATCTGATGCGGCAAACTCTACAATGGAGGTTACAAACATACGTGATTTAAATTTAAAAAAACCCAAGCATCGTTACGCACATTTTGTTATGGTAGATTACAATGTTTAAGCCTAAGTAACAATACGTAGAAATTTTATAAAATGTTTGCGTTATAGGGGATCTTTTTGTATATTTCCACACTACAAAATCAAAATTAATTAACAAATGTGTCCGGGAAACGTATACACTGAGAATAATGCAAGACTGTACATGGCTGAATTATGCAAAATTATACATAGGGAATGTACTGAATGTTACAATAGTGTTTGTAAACAAAATAACAACACAGTGACTACAGAAACTAATTGAAACTGAATTATTTCATTGTAATTTCAAAACCGACAATTATTACTAGCATGGGTAAATTGATTAATGCGAATAATGTAAGACTGTACATGGCTGAATTATGCAAAATTAGACATAGGGAATTTACTTAATGTTACCATGGTGTTTGTAAACAAAATAACAACACAGTGACTACAAAAAAAAAACGACAATTGTTACTAGCATGGGTAAATTGATTAATGCGAATAATGTAAGACTGTACATGGCTGAATTATGCAAAATTAGACATAGGGAATTTACTTAATGTTACCATGGTGTTTGTAAACAAAATAACAACACAGTGACTACAAAAAAAACGACAATTGTTACTAGCATGGGTAAATTGATTAATGCTAAAATAAAGTTGCCAATGTATAGTCTTTATTATTTACACGGTATGTTCCCGTTTTCAATGAAAACTTCTACTAGAAATTTACAAGTACAACTTCATATTATTACTAGAACCCAAGAATATCAATTTTCAATAATTTGCTTGACACTGCTAGGTTGATTATTCTTGGAAATTATTGGACATACTTCCTTGGTTTCTCTAATACAGGTTACCCATTTCATTGGAATATTGTCTGCTTAAACGTTCAAAAATCTCTTTTATTGCTTTCTACATACAAATTACAAGAGGGGCAATCCGATGGATTAATTATTGTAATTCCCCTAATTTTATTCTACATATTAAATATTTCTATTGTTTGACATCATACAATAACGTACTTTGATCAGAAAATACTGAGTTTTAACAGAGCGTTAGAGCGTTAAAGTATTAATTACTTGTCTAATCTGTAACATATCTGTTCAAAGTGATAGTATTTTATCACTCTTTATTTTTAAGTTTTTCTTTTTCAACTTTTAACATAACTATTATAAATTAAAATATGTTATTAATGTTATTTTTCGTTTCATTAGTAATTAATTAGCAATGAATGAAAAACATGTAGTTGTGTCATTAAAATGACTTGTATACATTTTTATGTCACAGAAATTCAGTATATTTTTAAGTATTTAGTTAAAATATTTAAAAAGAAAATCTTATTTAGCACAAGCTGTAGCATACAATACAAAACTATGATGATCATGATCATTCATTATAAATTCTCATTATCTTTTTTGCTATAAAAATAACAATTTTATTTCTTTCTACAGCTTAAATCAACATTCGTGTAATCTAGCCTAAAAGTAAGTTCAGCTTATTCTGTAAAAGTTTCCTTAAACCTATTTTGAACCTACTGTAACTTAATGTCTTGTTATATCCTAAATTTAGAAGTTTTCTTTTGCAATATACAGTGTGTCTCGCAGAGCATCAGACAGGAAATTTGCATTGATAAATTATGAAAGGATCAACTATTGCGTTGTAGATGAAAACTATTTAAAATTAATTTGACGTTACTCATTCCTGACCAATCACATTCCTCGATATCGGAACAGCAACAGTATTAATCGCCCAATAAATTTTCTACTGTTAATTTGTCTATATCTGATAGTTGGTGAGACACACTGTTTTAATTGCTAATAGAGGATTTTTTCTTCATGTTTTTGTTCTTTATATCTTCTACCTGTCAATCTGTGTCAATGCTATCGATTTCAACTAAAATTAAACTGTAACACAAATATAGACATATTACTAAAGTAAGTGATACTAAAAAGGTTTTATTTCTGTATGAAAAGAGATCCAAATTATACCTTACAATTTCTATTATACAAATAACATAGAAGTAGTTACATTGAAATATGATGAGTTGGCGACCTCTCGCATACTATTCTTTTTCTGCTATAAATTAAATCTAAGCTTCAGCACAGTTTACTTCAGATGCAGTAAATGGAATGTTTTGAATTGATGAATGTTTACTGTAAAGAGAGAGTAAAGCTTTTCCGAAGTACTGTAGGAGCAATATTTTATATTTTTGACGTAAAGACAATGTTTAGCATTGAATAATAATAAGGGTGGGAAAGAAGTATATGATAGCATATGGAATATCTTCATCAACAATATAAACTATTGATACAAACAAATTTTCAGTTAGGACTTCGACCACCTAAAAACATGTAAAAAATTAAAATCTGCTAACGATGCAATACAACCGTTGTTTTGGATTTTTTAAATTATAACGATATCATAAAGATACTAGTACTACAAAGTCCAGCAAATACAGTGGTATGGAAGATATTTTTAAAATAATGCGAATTTACATTTATAATACAAGTGCGTAAAGCTGGTCTTTAGTCACGAGTAGGTCAGATTTAAAATGCTAGTAAGCGAGCGTTTTAAACCCCACGACTGACTAAAGATGCTTTACGCATGTATCGTACAATATTTTATCTGCGATAGAATCTAGAAAACACGTAAATACAACAAAAATTAAATGTGAATAAGGATTACTAACAACCGGTAATAATGTTTGAAACACGTTGCTACTGACGACGTGACTAATGAAATCATTTTAAACACGTTGCTACTGACGACGAGCACTAATGAACACAGTCGTTTTACAAACTTAAAACCGCCAACTAATAGTCAATTTTACATACTGTCGTAGATCAAACTCGTTTATCGCATTTTATACTATAGTAATATACTACATTTCTACATTCACAATCGTTGACTAAAGTGGTATTTTTCATCATAGCAACCACTACAGCGTAACAACGGCGATTCATCTTACGTTTTCCAATACTGGAGCATATTGTTGGTCGCATTGCCAGCCTATCTCATATTCGCAATTAGAAGATTAGGTTTTGCGTCAGTTTCTGTGAAGACTGACGTAAAACCTAATCTGCTAACTTCTAATTTGACATAAACTTACAGTGCCACCAACAATATATGCCTGTTACTTACAGCAGTCATCTGAAAATCAGAATTTTTAAAATCAAGGAACACTTTCAGAAGCAGAAACACATGCATATCACTTGATGCTAAGTTCGTAGGGGGCCAAGAATTTTGATGAATTTTGAGTTATGGCAGAAGTGTGCTGCTGAGCATTGTCACGAAGCATACGCCTTAAACATTTGACTATAAACTCTGCTGGTTTTACATGCCTTGCAGTCGCCTAACGAATAACAGATTTCACAGGCTCCTGACAGCGGCTCGATTGTCTTGAACATGTTAAACACACAGAATGATGAGTCAACAAGATCTGATTATTTCAAAATGGTATTTCTGGCTTTCCAATGCATAAAAGAATTCGGCACACATGCGGAAAATTTGTTAGCGGAACTTACTTTATGGATACGCACAATTAGATGGCTAAAACGATCGCCATGGTGTAAATTCACGTTACTTTCGCTGCTGCGAGAAATACGATACCAAGTGACCATCTTAGGTAAACATTTTCATAATAACGTACATTTTTTCGTAGAGTAAGTGTAAGAACTATTATTCGAGAAGCTTGCATGTTTGTTGTAAAAACAGGCAGCAGCTTCGCAGTTCTGAACTCTGTTATGTTACAGCAGCTCAACAAAACACCCTAGCAAAAAGTAAGTAAATATGCAAATTCTACGCTAATTAATATGAAATGGCCGACTCTGCGTTTCTCGGAAGTACGAGTAAACTTAAACATAAAAATGTTAATTTTTCTTAATCTCGCTCTCCTATTAGGAAATTCACGGCGACATCCCTAATCGACGCATTTATGTGTCGCTGCGCGTAGATGGTTTAAATTTTTCAACGCAATGCCGAAAATGCATTTAAAAAACTGTTATAAGTTCAGCTCATTCTACTATAGGGTAGAAGCACTTCAAAAAGTGAAGTTAAATAAATCATTATGATATTAAAAAATTACCCAAGCGGAAAACCGTTTTAAAAATGGCACAGATTTGCAGTTCCAACCCCTGTCTCTGGTTGCTCTAAGCGGCCCAAGTGTGGGTTTTAATCTCTTCCGCAGAGTTATTACAGCCTATTCCAAAAATTTGTTACACGCTGACTGTTCCTACCTTCCTATTTCGGCAAACGTAAAGAAGGTGCTACGGCAGTAACTACCTACTACGAGTCTAGATGGCCATTATGACTTTAACGAACTACCCTTGGATTAGCGGTGTCGTTTGGGCCCACTCGTTTGTTGCAAAAAGGGCGCTACAAAATTTGAAAGAACCGAAAGCTCGCTGTCTGTGTAACTCTTTATTGAATCAGATATGGTGGAAAAGTACATCTGTATGTGGAGCGAGTTCTGGTTGAATGTCAGACAATAAGCATTGGCGTTAGCAGGGGTGGTTTCTCACCTCGGTTTTTATGGGGGTGCCTTTGCATACCGTAGTTCTGTTCGGAGCGATTCTGTAACCCTTCGCTTCACCCCTGCTCAGCAGGAAACCGAGCTCTCGCAAAACGCTGTCGAGCCCTGCTCAACACTTACTTCTTCAAACTGCCTCCCAATGTTTTCAAATGGCCCTTTAGATACTTTTCTGCTTCCGTATAGTTATCAAAACGTTATTGTATTCGATCGGGGGCTGTATTGAAAATTTATGGCGATTTTTATGCCGACTAGAGCCTTCTATCTTCCATAAAATTCAGATAACAGAAGTTTAGATAAAATTTCAGCTTCTTTAACTTCAGTGCAGGCTAAAGATACGTAATTTTCGGGGAGAGTGTTGTTGGACTCCATATTTAGGCCGAATGGAGTAGGAAGAGAATTCCAGAAAACTTCCAGCTTCTTTTGTTTGTTTTTAGGCGTCGGTGATCATTCCTCCATGATGTAGCGTTTTTCGGCTGCCTACAGGTCGCGATCGATACTAATATTCTTCGCCCTTAAAACGATTGTCGAAAAGTTAGTCTAGCATAATCGTGGAAGCGACAGAAAGCTTGACGAATCGGTATTTCTTGTCAGTTTTGCAACTTAAGACCTTCTCGGCGCGAGCGTTAGTATCAAATTTAAAACTCATTTCATGCCACCTGACTTATAAAACTTACACATTGGCTACCATCTTGGCTATCGAATATTTAAATAAAAATTGTTTAGTATAGGTATAAAAAGTAGGATTGTTTGTATTTACAAACGTAAAAATTAAAAAATTCAAAAGCCGCTTGTCTTTTTCATTTAGCCCATAAACTTGTTACAATTGCTTTTCATAGCGTTAGAAAATTTCAAGAAAAGCTTACTGTTTTTGTCAGATAATAGTAACAGCACTTTCAAAAACTTTTACTTCATAGAACATCTTCCAATAATAATAGGTATTCATGGAAAATTTATAAATTACTTCAGAATGCAAAGTCTAAAGACATTTTTGGGAGGGTTCTCAAGTGTAGCTTTGAAATATGTGAAATAGTCTCATTGTCAGAACCTTAGCAAATGTCAAAATCCATAAATACCCTACAATATTGTTAACCACATATTGCTGTCTCCAAAACAAGACGATTTCATTCAACTTCCTTATACCCAATGCTCTTAGTTAAGTTAGTATTCTGATACAATGTTCTGTAAAAAATAGTATTGCCTACAGCAATAAAACGCTTGGGTCGGTATGCAGAATTTTCGGTATGGCTACTGGCTTACGTCAAATGTTGAGATTATATTGGTTAATATCGGATGACCACCAGCGAATTAGTATTGATCCCACGACACAAACCAGTCAGGGTGGGTAATTTTTTGTTGTCTAACATCGATTAGACCTAAATAGTAACTTTCTATATTTGCGTTACGATTTAATTTTAATTAAAATCGATAACCTCAATACCAATTGACTGGTGGAAGACAATAAAAAATCTGTAAAAGGCTTTACCCAGAACTTCCCTCGTCGACATTGACACAATAAATACTTTTAAAAATCAAATTAAGTTAGGAGTAATAACATCTTAACGTTTCTAATAAATTATATAAATTTTCAAATAAATAAAAAACGGCAGGCGGACCTGTGCAGCCCTCAACGTTTTGTGAGATTTGTAACGGAACGGGCAATTTCTACCTGCTCCACGAAGGACCAAACAATGTACAAATTGTTACTTGTATCTATTGCTAAGTTGAATGAAAAATAATTTTTTTTTATTATTTTAAGGTGCTCACCCTGTATATATTTGTCTGAAATTTTACCGGTTTCATTCCAGGTATATATAATGTGTATGCAAAATATCCTCTTCCTCCGACAAATATTTTTTGAGTTATACCGCCAACAGACAGACAGATAGACAGACGGAATTGCGAAAACCTGTTTTTTATCATCTAGGGACCCTGAAATGTGAAGATCTGAAGAAATCTCGGAAGGTGATTTTTTCTTGATTACAATACTTATTTTGTCTTTCAGGCGAGGGAAGTAAAAATGAAGAAACACATCTGTATTGGCAATTTACACAGGGTGATTAACAGCAAACCCTATCATTCCAAAAATAGGCAACCGAAAATACATATCAAGTCAGCGATGCCTATTTGATATCGTGGACAATTTACTTACTCAAGAAAGAACAGCGCATGTTGTTGATTAATCTTCTGATATATCGTATAACCAGATTATATAGCACCAACACCATTTTGCGAGACTGATTAATCTGTACTTTTATATCTTTGCCCGACAAGGCAAATATAAAATCCTGCTAAGATGGCAGTCAACTGTTAACCATATCAAACAGACATCTCAGATTTATAAAAAAAAGTAAAGAGAAAATTTAAATAGCACAATATCATACCGTCTGCATTCTGGGTGCCTATTTTAGGGATGGTAGGCTCACGCCTCACGTGAATCGCCCTGTATATTTAGCAAAAAGCTTATACATTTGATATATAAAGAATATTTAGCTATAGCTTCAACATTAAGTTTAAGAGAATTTTGATAGAGTGACATACAATTGTTTAAGTCATACGACAAAGATTTTGAATGGAGTTGTAATAGATTGAATTAATATTTTTTTCATTTTGACACCATAATCTTGTTTATTGGCGGTCAATAGCGGGTATAATATGGCGTTTATGGCCCTAGGGCCTATAAAGTTGTTAAGCAGTGTAACAAACGCTAACAAAGTAGTATAGCTACACAAGCAATGCGCATTGAAACCATAGCACACCAAAAATTTACATCCTCAGCGCAACGATGACGCAGTAGTATGTATCCAAAATACTGAATCCTTGATTTTTTGTCCATTGTCCACTTCGCGTTGCGCTTTAAACATTCCTCGTGCTATAATCTATTGACTTTGCACTTTGCTCGAGGCACTGGCTGTGATGCCAAATTTTCTGCTAGGCCATACCAGGACACACTAAGTTTTAAAAAATTTCAAATAAATTGTTCAACAATTGAAGTGGTCCATCAAAATTAACGGGTGTTCATAAACAGTCGTCATCCCAGTTGCTTTGAAAAACAAAATGTTATGTCTTTGATTAATTCGTGCAACACAATGAAACGTCATTGAGTACTGTCATAGCGCATTTTTTCTCAGTTTTAATAGACATACGTTTCTGAAGTCAAAACCTACTGGGATGACGGCTGTTTATGAACACCCGTTAGTATAGAGCAGCAAAAAATTTCAAATGGAAGAACAAAAATAGTATATGTTAATATGTTTTAATATATTTTCATTGTAATTAACAGTAATTTGGAGCCTGTAACACAATTAATTATAAAACAACGAAGTAAATGAAAATATTTTTAAACGCACTTTTTAAAATAGTATCGAGTGGGACCTCTTCTTACTCTATATACTTCCTTCCATATTAAAACAATACAAATACATTATAAGTAAAATATATCTTTACGATTAAAGTAATAAATAAAGTTTTATAGCCTAATAATGCAGCAGTCTTATTTTATTTCTAACAGGAGTTTGTATCAACAAATACTACACTTGACACTACATACGAAATTGTTTTGGTTTAAAATAAACATGGTAGCATAATTTTTGTTGCTGGGCCACTTTAATAGTTGAGCAGTTTATATTTGATGTTAATAAACTATTTTGACAAGACAATTCATGCCAGTTGCGAAAATGTCTTTGAAGTGTTGCTTACCAAGCTGTGAGTCAAATTAACTACGCTTTATCAGCTGCTCTATACAGGGTGTTAGGTAAACATGCGGCAAAAATTCAAGGGGTTATTCCTTGGCCTATTCTAAGAATATTTTGTCCTCTGATGATTTCTGAAAAAGCTCTTTGTTTCGAAGATACAGGGTGAACAAAATTTGCGACAGTAACAACATTCTATTATCAAAAAGTACATGTAAAGTTGCTCAATCTATAATAAATGTTCGAAATGACTTCCTCCAGCCTGCATACTTGATAAGATCATTGGCGTACACCAAACTTTTATTTACATTAATGATTTAAAAAAATATCGATTATGTTGTCGCAAATTTTTGTCACCCTGTCTCTTCGAAACAAAGGGGTTTTTCAGAAATCATCATAGGACAAAATATTCTTAGAATAGGCCAAGAAATAACCCCTTGAATTTTTGCATGTCCTTAGAAAGTGAGGAAGAGTTTCCTTACTAGAGGTTAACGACTAACACAAGTGTTAGCGTCGTATATAGCCGCAGAGCGTACGATTTTTAAAATGAAATAATGAAATAATGAAATAATGATTTATTTTCCACACTTATTTACAGGTAATGAGACATTCTAAAAACTAGGAAATATACCTAACCACAGTTCCCAGTAAAAGTGGTTGGTGATTATAGCAACTGAGAGCGCAATGACATGTTTTGAGTTCAGTCCTTTGGAAATGGCTTGATAAGCTTTGACATTCCGGCTCCCCGCAGCACATGTGGCATCCGGCTTAAAACTAAACACAACAGCTTATATACAATATTTTCTTATCAGTATAATAATTAACCATATTCCCGTACCAGTGTATTCTTATAGAATAGTTAATATTTATTACACTAAATTATTAAAAAATAAAAGGTTGTTCCAATTGAAAAGCCATTTTTTCAACTTCTTACAGAATAAATTTACATTGCAAGCTTCTTTAATTTGTAGTGGTAATATATTAAAATAGTTAGGGCCTAAATATAGAAAACAGTGTTTAAATTTGAATACATTTGCTTTAGGCTTGATAAATACTCTACAATTATTACTACGTGTATTATAATTTATTCTAGTATTACCTCTGTTACCACTTAAAATATAAAATAACCGCAGCGTTTTGAAGACAAAAAGATGTTGAATCGGCAAAATTTTTAATTCCTTGAATAGAGGAAAGGATGAGTCGCGTTTATGTTTTTTTAGAACGATACGAATGAATGTATTTTGGGTTTTTCTTAGATTTTCAATAAACGTTTTGTAAGTTCCTCCCCAGCATACAATACCATATTGAATTCTAGAGTGAATTAGGCCAAAATATAATGTTCGTAATAAGTTGTTATCACAGAAATTTCGTAAGTAGTAGAACTTTCTAATATTGAATTTGTGAAATTGTTCTAATCAATTTACCGATCGCTGACGTTGTGACATTGTTGACATCTCCCAATTTCTCGAAGCCGACATTATATTGTCTACGTGTCGACATTGGACATGACATTATTCGCATGACATTGTTAACATGACATAGCGACATAATATTGTTAATATGAGACTGTCGACATGATATTGTTGACGCCGTCATTCTATAAAGTGAGATTTTTTTTACGCCGAACATATAAAACTCACACACAATGCAAAAATATTTAATGTTTTCAAATCAAACATAAGTAAATGTAGAGACCTTTAAAGAGCTCTACACACAACTATTGTTACTTAGAAACCCAAAAGTTAGTATTTTCATATATTTGGTTTGAAAATCTCTCTTTCCTATGCCGTTCTTCATATCTCCTCTTCTCTGTCATTTTCATATAGATTTTACATGGATAAAAAGAAAAACTGGGAAGTCTGGCTCAAGAGGTTTGTAAACGAATACCTACCTCTTGAAAAGACAACATTTGGACCATCGACACAAACACGAAGAAGTTGAGTCCATACAACCATGGTGATATTTCACTTATACACTTACACATAATCTTAATTTAATTGATATGACCGCTGCTAATTACTAACTCTTTGAAAATTAAAAACAACTAATCTATGCTGCTCATGATATAAGATAAAACCATTCTACTATACATGGTTTACTCCGATGTTAGTGATTTTAATAAATTAGAGGTGGTAAACCTATTTCGTAAATAGTCTCAATTAGTATCCACAATGAACAACAACTTTTACCTACTTCAATTTTGCATACAATCCGTTTTAGAATAGGTTATGCATTTTCTAACGATTTAAATGCAAGAAAGGGTTCAGACCCAGATGGTGTAGCTTCAAGTATTCTTAAAACAATATATGATAAGAGTAAAAAATCTGTAAAAGGCTTTACCCAAAACTTCCCTAGTCGACATTGTGACACTAAATAATTTAAAAAATCAATTAAGTTAGAATTAAAAATATTTTCACGTTTCTAATAAATTAAATAAATGTTTTTAAAAAACGTTACCGGTGGTCGAATTCGAACGGCAGGCGTACCGCGTATGCAGTCCCGACATTTTGTGGGATATTTTAAAGGAACGGGCTATTTCTACCTGAGCTACGAAGCACCGACCCTTCGAATTCCTGCGTTGCAGCTGTATTAAGTAACATACTAATTTGTAGCTCTTTTTTGTATCGTACAACATTTATTCTGTATCTATTGGGGCCCATTTTTGCTAATAATAAAGCCTGAGCAATGTACAAATTATTACTTACTGCTCACCTTGCATATATTTGTCTGAAATTTTCTCGGTTTCATGCCAGGTAGATATATAATGTGTATGGAAAATATAGTCTTCCTCCGACAAATAGTTTTTGAGTTACACTGGCAACAGACAGACAGTAAGACAGACGCAATAGAGAAAACCTGTATTTCGTCATCTAGGTACCCTGAAACGTGAAGATCTGGAGAAATCTCGAAAGGTGATCTTTTCGCGATTACAATACTTCCTTCGTCTCTTAGAAGAGGGAAGTAAAAAGGGATGAGTAAAAGTAGGCTGTGCAATGCAATTTTCGAAAACAAAAAATATGGCACATTATCTATATATATATATATAAAGGAAAGTCACAACCCTGACTAATCAACGCAGAGCCGAAACCACTGGTACTAGAAACTTGAAATTTAGGTGGAAGGTTCAATTTATTACGTAAGGTAGTGCTAAGAAGGGATTTTTTGAAATTCGACTCCTAAGGGGGCGAAAAGGGGTAAAATGTGTTTTCACGAATTCCTCAATATCTTTTACACCCGATAAAATATCGATTTAGTGTTTGCTTGCAAAGATTACTAATGCTAATACCTAGAAACGTAATTTAGGATTTTGCCCTAATCAACCCCTAAAGGTGCAAATCTGGATTGGGGGTCAATTAATAAACCCTACGTATCTCCTATGTTTATTGAGTTAGAACATTATTTTTCGGCATATAGATGTACTTTTAAAAATATTTAGAAAGGGGTGTGAGGGAATTTGAAAATGTTAACCCTTAAGGGGTAAAAAAGGAAAAACAGGAAAAAGGTAGGAGTAATTTTTTCGCTGTAAGTTCCATTTCAGAATAAAATGGGTTAAAAGGGATTTTTTTAAATTGAAAAGGGGTAAAATGTGTTTTCACGAGTTCCTCAATATCTCTAAGGCCCAATGAAATAGCGACTTGGTGTTTACTTCCAAAGATTGTGAATGCAATACCTAGAAACGTATTTCAGGATTTTGCCCTAATCAACCCCTAAAGGTGCAAATCTGGATACGGGGTGAATTAAAGAACCTTTCGTATTTCCTGTGGTTCCTGATGACCATGGTTTTTGGGCATAAGTGTGTTTTTTAAATCTTTAAAAAGTGGTTTAAAGTTTTTATTCTAAATTTCATTGTGGAAGGAGTAAAAAAAGGGTAAAAGTAAAAAGAAGTTAAAAAGAGGTTAAAGTTATTGATTTTTTTCGTGTGTTCAGTTTAGAATAAAATAGAAGGATTTCCGAAATTCCACCTCCAAGTGATGGAAACTGGTATGTTGCTACAATTTATGAATACAACATTTAATAAGTACCTACATTTATTATTCTTATACTAAACCTATAGTTTTACCAATCTATACAAGGAGAACGACAACTACATACACATTTCCAGGGGCTACGTGAAGCATAAAAGGGTTATGGAGAACTTTTTTCGGAAGAATATTGTTTGCTTTTTACCTACAATACTGTTTTGCAGCGTTTGTTAGTTTAGCGCACTGAGTTAACGAGGAGGGGAGCATTCTAGAATTCGTTTAAGATTTAGAAGAAAAAACATTTGTAGTCCTTACGAAGAACGGGCATCTTGCTAGTATAGTTCTATAGTAACGAAAATGAAAACCTACCCACCCAATGCCATGTCTATGACCTATGCTGTTTTTTGTTATTTGTGTAGATGATTATATCGTAGCTATTGTTATTATTTGGCTGTGTAGCTTTACAGCAAGACCTATTCAATTTATTTTCATAAGATGCAGCTGAATATAACTAGAAAATGTAAATGATTCATACTATATTTCTATTGGTATTATAGATCATACCGCTGATATTTTATCTCATTTCCGTTTGAAAACGTACATTGTATAGAAAACTGCTGCCATCATTTGACAGAAATTTATTTCATAACCTTTGGTCGAATGTAAAGAAATATAAATAACCCATATTATATTTTTTATTTGTATAGATAATATGACTGAAAATATTCCATTCCAATTCGATTTACAAACGTAAAATATATAGAAAACTATTGTCATCATTTGATTGCCAAACATAACCATAAAGCAACTAGCTTTTTACATTTCTAAAATGTAATTGCACTTAAAAAGTTACAGAAAAGACAATATTTTAACATATTTAATAAAGAAAGTGTTTAACATTAAGTACAAAATAAGTAAAAATATCTTAGAAATGACATCAATTGGCAAAGTAAAAAAACAAAGCAGGCGGTCGGATTCCAACCCGCGCTCCCAGTCGGAATCCGGATGTTAGTCAGACGCTTGAACCGCTCGTCCAAGAACGCGTACCTATCGTGCGTTATAAAAAACGCGGTGACGACACGACCGATCTGCGCGATCGGTGCTGAAAACGTGACATATCAGAGATGAAGGTGCAACATACATTTATACTGATGGGGCCAAAATTATATATAACAACAATGAGATAACATGAACAAGAAAATATCACGTATTGCTTGAATAAGAAAGAGATAAACATAGTAGCAAATATTCGAATAGGCTTGACGCTCATTTCAATTATGACATATGTCAACTAAACATGCTTACTAAAATTTTTGTGTATAGTCATCTCTTTCTTACTCGAGCATTCTGTTTCGTTATTCATGTTATCTAATTGCCGTTATATGTAATTATGGCCCCATCCGTATATAGGGATGTAAATTACTACGTTTTAGTAATAGGCGAAATGACCGAAATGCCATATGATTAATAAAGTACGTTCTTTATGCTATTGTGTCTATGTGTATGTGGGCGTATTCTGCCATTTTCAGATAACTTGACTACATCGTGATAAATATTTGCTCATTTCAGGTTTAATCAAACGAATAGCAGGTAGTTAGACACATGTAAGGGATGATAGCGTCTATTTTTGACTACACTTATATTGTTAAGCTGATATATAGCATCTACATCACTACTTAATCAACAATGTTCAAAATAAAATAGTTGAAACGCTGTGTTCACATAAATACCTTTTATTTGATAAACTAAACTACGCATTACCAATATTGCAAACAAATTTCGGCTTGCCTCTTTCTAGATGAAGATCAGCGAATTTTTCACTTTGTGTTACGCCTTGTAGATCCTGTAAACAAGGATTCTTGCAATATTTATTTGTTGTTGGCAGCTAATCTTCACCAATCGTCTTATAATACGCGATGCACAAAGATATTTAGGCAAACGTGACCATTTTGCTTATTACCGGAAAAATCTAACAACGGCCTATCACATTAAATGTAAATCCCCTGAAATACAATTTGGGTAAATAACAAATGTGCATAACAGCACAACGGTCTTTGCCCGTTTTATCCCAAAGTCAATATTCAAAGGCTAACTCAAAATTCAATCCGAGAGTGGGATAGGTATAATTTGATACAATTAAACAAATCTGAAAATAACATAAAGATATAATTTAGGCGCCAGGTTTGAAAAAGTCCAAACGAAACTTAAATAACAAAACCCTGTATCTAAAACCTGATTACTCAACTAGTATTGGATACGAAGCGTACAACCAAACTGTCGCCACTTTGCTGTGGTAAAATGAATTATTAACACCTGAAATGTTGCTCCTATAAACAACCACCAAATTTTGCATTGATAACATTTAAAATATTTGGTTTATTTAATCCAATGTAAATAACAAACAAATTAAATGGGGTATGAAGGCACAGTATAAACACTATAATATGGCAGTTACATATGCGATAAATAAATAGTTACACAATACAAATCTTAAAAACAACATGAATTGATGATTCACATTTGAAATTGCTAACAGAACACAGATAATTTAATAATTGATTATCTATTACTAATGAAATCGACTAAGCAACTATTCAAATGTTAACAAAACGAGTTATTCATGTAACTTTAATAGTTTTAGAAATGTCTTCCACCCCCGTTTCGTTGCCGGACCTTGTATGTATCAATCATATATTTATACTACATATTAAATATATGGAATCAATATTTATAATTTAGTACAACTTATATGTTTTCCAAATGTCTTTTTAAATATGAATTGTAAATGATAGTAATTCAATGTTAATTCACATTACTAACTCTAGTTTTGCAAAAAGCTCTTCGGTCACTAAACATAGCAAAAGACATATTTCAATCCGAACTTTGCTCCTGTCCATTAATTGTCGGGTTCCTTTGATTCTTCAAACGAAGGGGAGAGGCGTATTTTCTGCAGTCTAGTTACAGTTTTAGAACATTCCAACCCACTTTAAAAACGTGCCCCACTTCGTACCTGTCGTAAAATGTTTACTGTAATTTATAAAATAAATTATTCAGCTAGGTGAGCTGGAGCAGGTACATAACAGCTTTTGCAGTATAATGAGCTTGTACAAAAGGTTTGCATAATAATGGGAGCCACGAACATCAACAGCAAGTTACAAGTGTAAACTCTATTACAACAACATGCAACTGCAATATCTTAAGCACCGGTGCCTCGAAATTTCTTAGTCAGTGTGGGCGGTATTTTCTAAACAACGAAACAGGATGCGTTTAATTAAAGCAATATGTGAATTAATGATGTTGCCACAAAATAATTTGATACCGGTAACGTCGCACTAGAGATAAGAAACACATTCAGGGGTTAAACAGCTCCCGTCGCTCTACCTTACATTCATCTTTACAGCTAGAGAAAAACACATACATTTGTCACAAGATGCATGCACAAGTCATAAAAAAACAAAGATAATTTTGACTATTCAATTCACCTGTCATCTGTCAAAAAGTGACCAATGAAAATCCACAATTTGACATTTCTTCACCAACGAAAAAAATATCAGCGGATATGTCGTCCTAGAAGGAATTCAAGTGACTATTCAATTCACCTGTCATCTGTCAAAAAGTGACCAATGAAAATCCAGAATTCTGACGTTTCTGGACCCTTCAAAAAAATATCAGTGGATATATCTTCCTAGAAGGTATTCAAGTGACTATTTTTAACAAATGCGATTTTTATTAGAAAGTCAATATTAGTGTTCTGTTACTATAGAAATTGCGTAGTTTGTTGCTAGATTTACTGAAAACTAATTTGAAAAGGTAGTTTGGTTCATTAAATAGTCCCTCGAATACCATTCTTAGTCAAAGTTAAGTAGATTATTTTTGCGGTGGTATCACTACTCATGTCCATTGCGCTTGGGATTAGGACTCGTGCTATCGCACTCGTCCTAATCGTACCAAAGCGCAATGGACATTCGTGACACCACCACAAAAATAGTCGACATAACTTTGACTACTCATGGTATTATAAGTGAATATTTTAAACAAATGTGATTTTTATTAGAAAAGTCAATATTAGTGTTCTGTTACTATAGAAATTGCATAGTTTGTTGCTATATTTACTGAAAACTAATTTGGTAAAGTAGTTTGGTTCACTGAATAGACGGATATTCACTTATAATACCATTCTTACTCAAAGTTAAGTACAATATTTTTGCGTTGGTATCACTACTCATGTCCATTCGCCTTAGAATTAGGACTTACGCTAGAGCACTCGTCCTAATCGAACCTAAGCGCAAAGGACATTCGTGATACCACAGCAAAAATATTCTACTTAACTTTGACTACTCATGGTATTATAAGTAAATATCCGTCTATAGGTTAAAATAAACAAAATGAGTGTATAGGCACACCTTAAGTTGTAATTCCTTAAATTAAAGTGACAAGCATACGTGATAAGCAATGAACATATTAGAATATATTAGACACGACCAATCACCGTTGAAGGCGCGTTACAGCATGATAAAAGTAAAGACGCAAACGCCCAATAAAAAACAACAGCAGATTACGGTTATGGCGTCAGTCCGCGCATTGTAAAAGGAAACGTTACACTCTAAAT
>OW679196.1:125660164-125928773 GCA_940337035.1 Agriotes lineatus
AAATTTTGATTACGTATATTAGTACGAAATGTAATTTTATTATAAAAGTAAGTAGTTTTAATAATTATTATTTTGTGATAAAATACCAAACAATGCAACATACGACGTATTTCCATGTTGAGCCAATTGGATGTTATAACTTTGTGGGATATATGTCCATGGAGTTTGAAACCTTGGATAACTCTCAAACAGGAATTCTGTACAATTATATTCTTCTACTAGTTGTTTTACCAATGCAGGGCCCAGAGGCAGTATCGCAATACTTAAACTGTGACAACACGAGAGATTCGCATAAAATCGTATATACAGTTATTTAATTTATTTATTTATTTATACTGTCACCAACAAAATGCCGTGAGCACTAAAATTAGGTAACAGTGTACAAACCTGTTTACATATACAATACTAGTGATGCCCTATAATACAAATAAATAATAAAGAACTGTAGTACAACCGAAATCAGAATGAGCAAAGGTAAACACAAATTTTAAATAAAATACTACTACAGTATGTAATAAACATAATATAGAAAGATAATAAATTAATAATTCTAATTAAAAATTAAAAACTAAATGTCCATAGGAAGACTGGAATTTTGGTGAAATATAATACATAACATTACACAAAAAAAATTAAAAATAAAAATACAAACATTTCTTAATTTACGTTGTAACATATAGTATTCCTGGAATGTCAGTGTCCCATAATGCACGAGAGCAATCTTTTTTAAATTGTTTTGTGTTATTATTAAATATATCAATACTTTTAACGAGTTTGTTGGCTATATCACAAGCAAGGTAAAGAGGTGAATGACTCAAGATATTGGTTCTTGGTTTTTCAAGATAGAAATACATACGGTAGCGTGACATTGGTCTTGGTACATGGAAGTTTAGTTGCATGAGAATTACAGAGCAACAATTAATCCCGTAATGAATTACACGATGCAAAAAAACTAGGGATGAAAGACATCTGCGGTTTTCCAAGGTTTGCAAATTAAACAATTTTAGCAAGTGGGAATATGGCATAAACAAAGGGTATACCCCAGTTGATTTATATTGCAAAAACCTTATAAAACGCTTCTGTACCCTTTCGATTTGCATCCTGTACACATTATAGGTAGGCGACCAGATGACTGCAGAAAATTCCAAGCGAGAGCGTACATACGCATTATATAACCTTAATAAAGTTTGGGTATTTTTAAAATTGAAGCTGTTGCATATTATAAATCCAAGCATTCTTAATGATGAATTTACCACATTTCTAATATGATTTGCAAATGTAAGTGTAGTATTAAATGTGATACCCAAGTCACTAACTTCATCTTTCACAGCTAAAGGTTTATTATTCATACTGTACTGATACTTAATATATGTGTTCTTTCGTGTAAATGTCACGGTAGAACACTTGTTTACATTAAAATTTAAATGATTGACTTTGCTCCATTTGTAAATTTCATTAATATCACTTTGAAGGGAATGACAATCATTAACAGAATGTACAACTCTCCAAAGCTTAAGATCGTCTGCAAACAAAGAGTGCTCGGAATATTCAATGGTAGCTGGGAGATCATTAATGAATAGTAAAAATAATAGTGGCCCCAAGTTAGCACCCTGTGGGACACCAGAAGTTGCTATATATTTTTCAGAGATACAGTCTTTATAGGCTACTACCTGAAGTCTATTTGTAAGGTAAGATTGCAGAAGAAGTATTAGGTTTTTCGAAAATCCAAAATCTACACGCAATTTCCTCAACAAAATCACATGGTCGACCTTATCAAAAGCCTTGGCGAAATCTGTATAAACAACATCGACCTGTTCATTACTGTCCAAGGCTTTAGATAACTGCTGCGTAAACGAATAGAGGTTTGTAACTGCCGACCGATTTGGCATAAACCCATGTTGAGTGTCAGATATTTTAGGTTTAACGAAAGAAAATATCCTTTTATATAAAATGGTTTCAAAAACTTTAGATACTGATTGCAATATTGATATGGGCCTATAGTTAATTATATTAGTTTTATCGCCATTTTTGTAGATTGGACATACTTTGGCAACCTTCCATTTATCGGGATAAGTGTTAGTTCGTAGTGACAAATTAAACAGGATGGTTAAAGGTACCGCTAAAAATTCCGAACAAGCCCTATAGACATAGATAGGTATCTGGTCAAGACCAACACATTTTTTAGGTTTAAGAGACCACAACGCAGAAATTGTTTCATCTTCAGTCATCTGCTTAATATCAAAGCCCCCATCTAATAATAGTTCTTTTGTGTCCATAACAGTATCATTTTTAGTGTATATTGAGTAAAAATTACTTGCAAATGCATTGCTTATTTCTTTGTTAGTACTTAAATATAGGCCATTCACATGCATATTGTCAACAACTGACTTTGGCTGTTTTTTTTTTTTTTTGATAAAGGACCAACATTTTTCTGGTTGAATTTGAATGGATTCTTCAACAGCTGTACAGTAAGCTCTGTACGCAAGATCAATATCACGCCTTACCTTTTTTCGTATACTCGTTGTGAAGTTTGTTATCAAATGGTCTGTTTTTGCGTTTTTTATGTAAACGATTTTTCTTTTTGATATCACTGATTATAACAGGAGGAAACGAGGAGGGATATTTACATTTAGACGAATTGGTTAATGGAACAGATGCACGAAGAGCTAGATCAAATAGCTCATAAAATTTTTCAACAGCACTATTTACATTGCAATAATTATTTAAGATATGCCACTCAGTCTCACGCGGCCTGTGATATAGTTCAAGAAAATTTGCATTTTTGTAATTGTATTGATCACCTCCATACACAGTTTCAGATCTTACTCTAGCGTAGTTAACAGTACATTCTGGCGCGGGATGAAGCATATCTTCTGGGACAAACGATCTGTCGCGAGCGTCTGACTGTTTGGATCTTAAATTTATGATTAAGTTTCTAATATCTTTAACTGGAGCGCAGAAGAATATACACTAGAGTGGATGGGGAGCTACTAACCATCCCGGTGCGGTAAAATGACTAGACAATTTTTACCTTTCAGAAACCCTTAAACAAAAAAGTTGCTTTGTTGTACTAAAAGGTATTTGCAGAAACATTAGTTACGTAGTTTGTCGTTCAGTTACGTTTTGGGCAAATAAAGAAAATTTATAGTTACAGTCGCAGCCAAAAAAACGGGACACTTTTTTTGACCAAACTCTTAAAATTCGAAAACAAGTGCTGACACCGACAATTCTAATTAATAAATGTCATCAAAAGTCATTATTCAGATCTAAACAGTAAGGTCACTAAATCACGTTAGCTGCGCTAACACAGGTAGGGAAACACCATTTGACCAGTTCAAAAAACGAGTTTGTCAATGTCAAATTTACCATAGGCGCTACTAGTAAGGGCATACATATTTTTTCTTATTATTAATGTGTTCTTCGAATGCGATGCCACAATTCTTTCTGTAAGTTGTAAGTTAGGCAGATCGTCGTTTTTATACGAAATTTAAAATGCGTTTCGTCATCTACTGACCCTGAAACTTGAATATCTGAAGAAATATCAAAGGTGATTTTTCACAATTACAAATCATTTGCCTAAATTATGACCTAAAGAAATGATAGTGATCTCGGATTCTCAAGATCTCTCGACGAATTTTGTTAAAACGTATTTATATTTAATAGCATTATGGTTTTCATTTGCTGCGTTAACGGTTGTCTGAACAACAGCAGAAAAGGGTTTACGCTGTTTCAAGTTCCTGAAGGTAATTTAAAATACAATATTTAGCAATACTTATTAATGAATTACTTATTGCAAATTAAGGACCAAGAAATAGCATAACACGCCAGAAATGGTTGAAAGAACTAAACAGACCGCTAGACGACATGCATCATTTACGTGTATGTGAGGTGCGTCTTCAGTTCTAATACCAATGACATTTTCATTGTGACTATTAACGGTTATTTTTAGATTCACTTTGGTGCAAATAGTTTTCGCGTTTTGAGTTCTGGTAAATTAAAACTGAAACTAGGAACAATACCTCAGCTTGGTTTACGGTATAAAAATCGATGTAAGATATTTCAAAGATTATTTCGAATTTATTTTAAAACGTAATATTAATTCATTAATACACTTTTAATATACATTTTAGTGTCTTTTAATGAGCCTTCTTCTGTAATGTCTTCCGAAAATGACAACACTGTATCATTTTCTTCACCTTCCACTGTACGGGACATTTCATCTCCTACTGAATCTGCATCTAAAAGTTTGAGCCACGATGGTAAGAACCGACGCAATTACTGTAGTACTTATTTAAAATACTTAATAATCATAATTCAATTAGTAATTAAAATTGATCTTATAAATTATCAACGTAAAATTTTTTCAATGGAAAAAGAAATCTTACAGTTAAAAGCCGAAAATGAAAAGTTGCGAAAAATTGTTAATGGAGTAAAATCTTTCCTTAATGCCGATCAGTTACAGTTTCTTACTTACTTACTTAATCCGTCCTCTTCTACCTTACGGTGTAGAGGTGTTGGCTATGACTTTCCTCCAAACCATTCGATCTTTAGCCTTAGTCATTGCCTCGTGCCATTTCGTGTTTCTTGATTGCAAAATTCTTCCTATCTCGTTATTCCAGGTCTTAAGCGGTCTCCCTCTCTTGCGTTTTTTATCACTACCCATAGTCCAAATGCGTTTAACCATTCGGTCCTCATTCATCCGTATCATGTGCCCGAACCACATCAATTGCCTGTTCTCAATCATATTCAGCACTGGCACAGTATTACACCACTCGCGGATTACACTGTTTCTGATTTTGTCCCTTTTTGTTACACCCATCACCGCACGCAAATATCGCATTTCGCACGCTTGGATTCTGCTTCGACCTCTGTCATTTATAGTCCATGTTTCGCAGCCATATATTAGGGTGGGTACATATACACTGTTAAATATGCGGATCTTCGTCTCTTTACTTATTTCTCTTTTCCGTATGAAGGCCTTATTCAAGGCATAAAACATTTTTGTAGCACTTACAATACGGTTGTCTAGTTCCTGCTCTAGATCTCCTCGGGCATTCAGAACCGAACCCAGGTACTTAAAGTTTTCGCTCTGTCTAATAAATCTATTGTCAAGATTTACGTAAATATTAGCAGGAGGTGTATTTTTTGTTACCATTATGATTTCTGTTTTCTCAGTGTTAATTCTCATTCCATATTTTATGAAGGCGTCATTCCAAATCCTGATATTTTTCTGTACGGCTTCTTCATCCGTAGCTAGGATCACAAGGTCATCGGCATAAATTAATTGATTGATGTATACAGGTACTAAGTTTCTCACCCCCACTTTCATCTTTTTACATACACTTTGGCACTCTTTTGCAATCTCATCCATTAGCACTATAAATAGCAGTGGACTTAGAGTACTGCCCTGTCGCACTCCCATAAATGTAATAAATTCCTTAGATTGGTGATTGGATGTCCTTATTATATTTCTGGTACTACTATAAAGAGATCTGATAGCACGTAATAAATTTCCTCTTACACCTCTCTTTTCTAAAATCTCCCAGATTTTCTGCCTTGGGGCAGTATCAAAGGCCTTCTCTAGGTCCACAAAACAGATAATCAGACTGTCATTAAACTGTAACGCCCTTTCTACTAATTGTCTCACTGCGAAGATTAAGTCTGTTGTGCCTCTTCCTGGCCTGAAGCCGCCTTGACTGTCATCTAGAGTTTTTTCCACAATTGTCCTTAGTCTCCTTTCAAGGATGATTTCGTAGATTTTACTGGTGACTGATAGAATTGAGATACCTCTATAGTTGGAGCATTTTTTACCATCCCCTTTTTTATGAATCGGTAGTATAGCAGCCAAGGACCAGTCTTTAGGTATACATCCTGATTTCCAAGCAGTATTTATTATTTTATGCAATAATTGTAAGGCCTCACCATGAATGAACTTAATCAGTTCCGCTTTCATGTTGTCACAACCTGCGGCTTTCCCATTTTTTAATTTGCATATTGCTTCTTTTAGTTCTTTCATAGAAATCTCGTTTGGTAAATTTAAGTCCTCCACTATCACCCGGTTCTCTTGCGAAACCAGCCTTCCCGCATCCGCACCCTCATTCAGCATTTCTTCAAAGTATTGCTTCCATCTTTCTACAATTTGATTTTCCGCTGTTAATATATTTCCTTCAGAATCTTCGATACCAACTGTTTTATTTATACGACCTTTTCGCAGGTTTTTCAGTGTTTTATACAATAATTTAGCATTGCCTCTGCTGTCCCTTTCCATCTTATGACCAAACATTTCCCATTCCTTCTCTTTAGCTACCTTAACCACACTCTTAACTTTTGTTCTTTGTTCCTTATATTTTTCATAATTAATATTGGTTTTATTACACAGGTATGTTTGCCATAACTTTTTCTTGATCTTGATTTCATTCTGTATGTCGCTATTCCACCAGGCAGTTCTTTTCTGTCCACCACTAACTGACACGCCACACACTTCTTCTGCTGTAGTGCATATAGCTTGTCTAAAAATTCTCCAGAGGTCTTCCACTCCTTTTATGTCTCTCCAGATGTTTCTTTCCAGTCTTTCATTCAGTTTTCTACAGTAATCGGTCCTTACTTCTTTTTGTTGTAACCTATGTACCCTGTAACTCCTTTGTTTATTAATGCCGTTCTTTACATTTACCCTTGATTCCCTTACTCTTTTTACTTTAGTACAGACTAAATAGTGATCAGATCCAATTTCAAATCCTCTTTTTACTCGGACATCAAGCAAAATCTTGCAGAGATCATTACGGGCTAAAATTAAGTCTATAATGGATC
The DNA here is from genome assembly GCA_940337035.1 of Agriotes lineatus. NCBI lineage: Eukaryota > Metazoa > Arthropoda > Insecta > Coleoptera > Elateridae > Agriotes > Agriotes lineatus. The sequence continues at coordinate 125,666,972 of OW679196.1, forward strand.
TTTCATTTCTAGATTCCCTTACCCAGGTGTACTTATGTATATCTTTATGGTTGTAAAAAGTATTGCACACTTTCAATGAGTTTAGTAAGCAAAAGTCAATAATTCTTTGTCCGTTACTGTTCTTAAAAATTTCTCCATATTTTCCTACTGGAAAGTCCTTCTCGGAGCTTGATCCAACTCTCCCATTGAGGTCCCCAATTATCATCAGATTATTCTCAGCATTATCAACTTCATCTTGCAGTTCGTCCCAGAATAAATCTTTCTGTTGTTTGGAATCATTTTCATTTGGTCCATAACAAATGAGTATAGTGATCTTCTTACAGCTAGATGTTCCACTATCAATTCTTAGTAATCTCTCCGATATGACCTTCCAATTTGATATGTCTCGAATAAAATCTCTATGTATTATTACTGCTACACCTGCTTGAGCATGTTTTTCTTGTTTCACCCCTCCATAAATCATGAGGTGATCACTGTTTAGTGTAATACAGCCATTCCCTTTTTTCTTGGTTTCTGTCAGCCCTAAAATCATCAGTTTTGCCTTCTCAAATTCTTCAATTAATTCCTGCTCTTTGCCATTTAGTCCTTGTATATTCCAGACCCCTATTTGCCATATCTCTTTCGCCTCTTTATTAATCATTTTCTTTTGCTTCTTTTCCATTTTTTTATTGTCATATTCTTTATCTATACCATTATTCATAACCTTATCCTTAATCATTGCCATATTCGTCCTCATTGTTCCGTCCTTTATTAAAATTCCTTTTACGAGTTTTTTGGCTGGTATTTACATATTTTCTGTTGGCTTGGGTCCCAATCATATCTTACTCCTTCTATAAATAATTTCATATAACCCCTTTTAACAGTTTTTCCCTTTTCACGTTCCTCCTTCAAAATTTTATATAACTCGGCTTGTATCTTTCTTTCTTCGTATGTCATGTCATTATCAATACTGATTTTTGAGTCTTTTAATAGACTTTTTCTTTTCATGACTTCTTTTTTCTCCTCCCAAGAACTTAATTTGACAATAAATATTTTCATGTCCTTTTTTCCGTTGATAACATAACCGTCTTGAACGTTTGGCCTAATCTTCAGTTTATCCATTAATAGCTGTTCAGCCTCTTCCTTTATCCTACTTTCTTCCAATGCAATTCCCTTGATGACAATATTATTTTTCCGCTTAACTTGTTCCTGCTTCTCTATTTTTGCTTCTAACAAGCCAATTCTTTTTTCTAAAGTAGCTTTTTCGTTCTTCCATTCTGCAGCTTGCCTTTGCCACTCCATTTCCGCCTTATTAAACTTGTCATTCAGTTTCGTAAATTCTGCTTTCATTTCGGAGTGTTTACTATTTTGATCTGTTTTAATTTCCTCTAATTTCTTTAAGATTTCTTCCATATTTTCGGTTTGATTCTTTACAGTTACAGTATCTTTTTTAAGGGTTTTTATAATTTTAGTGTTCTTTATAGAATCGTTCTCCCACTTCTCAAATTCTAGAGGATCCTCTGGATTCCTTTTCCTTTTAATATACTCCTTTATACTATTTGTGCTGTTCGCCCTTTCCCTACCCTGACTTTTCCCCAATTTACTCATATATGTATTCAAGGTATATGTATCTTACGTGGTATCGGCCCCGTATGACACGATGTTAACGTCCGTCGGGCGAAGGTATTGCGTCTAGCATTAAACGTTAAACTAAATTAATGCACTTTATATTTTATAACGTCCGCAAAACTCTCTTCTTTAAACCGGATCGCTTTCGAATTTGCGCTCCGCGCCCGAGTTTAGCACCGCGGCCGCGCACGAATTCGTGCTCGCTTTATTTCCAGTGTTTATTATGCGCTCGCAAAATGCACCAATCACATTCGTCGATGTGACGTATGTCGTGACGTCGCGCCAGCTGTTGTGCCGTATACACTATCAGCGCCCAACACTTCGCACAATTTATAAAGATTTCGCCTTTGTTTAAATACCCGAAGCCCGACCTTTATACTATCACCAAACTTCACCCCTTACTCTGTCTACTTTCACTGTTCACCGTTTTTAAACACTTCACTTTCGACTTAAACTCATCAAAAACTTCGCGAGCCAAGGTTGCGCGATTGCAATTTGCTTGACGTCACGTGACCTTCATTTATTATTATTCATACTGTACTGATACTTAATATATGTGTTCTTTCGTGTAAATGTCACGGTAGAACACTTGTTTACATTAAAATTTAAATGATTGACTTTGCTCCATTTGTAAATTTCATTAATATCACTTTGAAGGGAATGACAATCATTAACAGAATGTACAACTCTCCAAAGCTTAAGATCGTCTGCAAATAAAGAGTGCTCAGAATATTCAATGGTAGCTGGGAGATCATTAATGAATAGTAAAAATAATAGTGGCCCCAAGTTAGCACCCTGTGGGACACCAGAAGTTGCTATATATTTTTCAGAGATACAGCCTTTATAGGCTACTACCTGAAGTCTATTTGTAAGGTAAGATTGCAGAAGAAGTATTAGGTTTTTCGAAAATCCAAAATCTACACGCAATTTCCTCAACAAAATCACATGGTCGACCTTATCAAAAGCCTTGGCGAAATCTGTATAAACAACATCGACCTGTTCATTACTGTCCAAGGCTTTAGATAACTGCTGCGTAAACGAATAGAGGTTTGTAACTGCCGACCGATTTGGCATAAACCCATGTTGAGTGTCAGATATTTTAGGTTTAACGAAAGAAAATATCCTTTTATATAAAATGGTTTCAAAAACTTTAGATACTGATTGCAATATTGATATGGGCCTATAGTTAATTATATTAGTTTTATCGCCATTTTTGTAGATTGGACATACTTTGGCAACCTTCCATTTATCGGGATAAGTGTTAGTTCGTAGTGACAAATTAAACAGGATGGTTAAAGGTACCGCTAAAAATTCCGAACAAGCCCTATAGACATAGATAGGTATCTGGTCAAGACCAACACATTTTTTAGGTTTAAGAGACCACAACGCAGAAATTGTTTCATCTTCAGTCATCTGCTTAATATCAAAGCCCCCATCTAATAATAGTTCTTTTGTGTCCATAACAGTATCATTTTTAGTGTATATTGAGTAAAAATTACTTGCAAATGCATTGCTTATTTCTTTGTTAGTACTTAAATATAGGCCATTCACATGCATATTGTCAACAACTGACTTTGGCTGTTTTTTTTTTTTTTTGATAAAGGACCAACATTTTTCTGGTTGAATTTGAATGGATTCTTCAACAGCTGTACAGTAAGCTCTGTACGCAAGATCAATATCACGCCTTACCTTTTTTCGTATACTCGTTGTGAAGTTTGTTATCAAATGGTCTGTTTTTGCGTTTTTTATGTAAACGATTTTTCTTTTTGATATCACTGATTATAACAGGAGGAAACGAGGAGGGATATTTACATTTAGACGAATTGGTTAATGGAACAGATGCACGAAGAGCTAGATCAAATAGCTCATAACATTTTTCAACAGCACTATTTACATTGTAATAATTATTTAAGATATGCCACTCAGTCTCACGCGACCTGTGATATAGTTCAAGAAAATTTGCATTTTTGTAATTGTATTGATCACCTCCATACACAGTTTCAGATCTTACTCTAGCGTAGTTAACAGTACATTCTGGCGCGGGATGAAGCATATCTTCTGGGACAAACGATCTGTCGCGAGCGTCTGACTGTTTGGATCTTAAATTTATGATTAAGTTTCTAATATCTTTAACTGGAGCGCAGAAGAATATACACTAGAGTGGATGGGGAGCTACTAACCATCCCGGTGCGGTAAAATGACTAGAAAATTTTTACCTTTCAGAAACCCTTAAACAAAAAAGTTGCTTTGTTGTACTAAAAGGTATTTGCAGAAACATTAGTTACGTAGTTTGTCGTTCAGTTACGTTTTGGGCAAATAAAGAAAATTTATAGTTACAGTCGCAGCCAAAAAAACGGGACACTTTTTTTGACCAAACTCTTAAAATTCGAAAACAAGTGCTGACACCGACAATTCTAATTAATAAATGTCATCAAAAGTCATTATTCAGATCTAAACAGTAAGGTCACTAAATCACGTTAGCTGCGCTAACACAGGTAGGGAAACACCATTTGACCAGTTCAAAAAACGAGTTTGTCAATGTCAAATTTACCATAGGCGCTACTAGTAAGGGCATACATATTTTTTCTTATTATTAATGTGTTCTTCGAATGCGATGCCACAATTCTTTCTGTAAGTTGTAAGTTAGGCAGATCGTCGTTTTTATACGAAATTTAAAATGTGTTTCGTCATCTACTGACCCTGAAACTTGAATATCTGAAGAAATATCAAAGGTGATTTTTCACAATTACAAATCATTTGCCTAAATTATGACCTAAAGAAATGATAGTGATCTCGGATTCTCAAGATCTCTCGACGAATTTTGTTAAAACGTATTTATATTTAATAGCATTATGGTTTTCATTTGCTGCGTTAACGGTTGTCTGAACAACAGCAGAAAAGGGTTTACGCTGTTTCAAGTTCCTGAAGGTAATTTAAAATACAATATTTAGCAATACTTATTAATGAATTACTTATTGCAAATTAAGGACCAAGAAATAGCATAACACGCCAGAAATGGTTGAAAGAACTAAACAGACCGCTAGACGACATGCATCATTTACGTGTATGTGAGGTGCGTCTTCAGTTCTAATACCAATGACATTTTCATTGTGACTATTAACGGTTATTTTTAGATTCACTTTGGTGCAAATAGTTTTCGCGTTTTGAGTTCTGGTAAATTAAAACTGAAACTAGGAACAATACCTCAGCTTGGTTTACGGTATAAAAATCGATGTAAGATATTTCAAAGATTATTTCGAATTTATTTTAAAACGTAATATTAATTCATTAATACACTTTTAATATACATTTTAGTGTCTTTTAATGAGCCTTCTTCTGTAATGTCTTCCGAAAATGACAACACTGTATCATTTTCTTCACCTTCCACTGTACGGGACATTTCATCTCCTACTGAATCTGCATCTAAAAGTTTGAGCCACGATGGTAAGAACCGACGCAATTACTGTAGTACTTATTTAAAATACTTAATAATCATAATTCAATTAGTAATTAAAATTGATCTTATAAATTATCAACGTAAAATTTTTTCAATGGAAAAAGAAATCTTACAGTTAAAAGCCGAAAATGAAAAGTTGCGAAAAATTGTTAATGGAGTAAAATCTTTCCTTAATGCCGATCAGTTACAGTTTCTTCAAAAAGAAAAAAATCAACAACTGAAATGGTCTAACGAAACCATTGTTAAAGCTTATCAAATAAGATTAGCCTGTCGTACAACTGGGTATGAATTTTTAAGACAACTTGGAGAGCCTGCCCCTGCTATTCGAACTCTTAACAAAAGAATCGAACATATGAAATTTTCTCCAGGAATACTAAATAAAGTATTTCGCATTTTAAAACTAAAATGTGAATTAATGAGAGAAGAAGAAAAATTCTGTGCTCTATTGCTTGATGAAATGGCAGTATCCCCAAGATACGATTTCGACTCTAGTTTGGGGGTAGTTGTGGGACGGCCTACCATACCAAATTCCCGCCAACAATTTGATGACTATGCGACACATGGTTTAGTGTATATGCTTGCAGGAATTTCTACACGGTGGAAACAAATCGTTGGGTACCAGTTTACATCAAATTCGTTTAATCCGCATGCAGTTAAAGACGATATAATGACAATTATATACGAAGCCGAACCTATTGGCTTAAAAGTAATAACTGTATTAAGTGACATGTCTGGACAGAATCAAGGTATTTGGAAATTATTCGACATACATGCTGGAAGGTTCTCTAGAATTAAAAATTATTGTGCTCATCCCTGCGATTCTTCTAGGAAGTTATATTTTAACCCAGATCCTCCACACATTCTAAAAAATTTACGTGACCATTTAATTAACTGCCAGGACATAACATTACCACCCATTTGCGTTAACAACTACAGCCTCCCAAGTAATATTGTTTCTATAAAATACATTGATCAATTATTGCAGCATGATAATAAGAATGAATTAAAAACGACTCCGTATTTAAAACAAAATTGTATCACACCATCGCACTTCGAGAAAATGAAAGTAAATTTAGCGGTAGCATTGCTTCACCATGACACTGGAGCAGGTTTAAGATATTATGTAAAAATGGGTGAAATAGAAGAAGAGGCTTTGACAACAGCATGGTTTTGTGAAACACTTTTTAAATGGTTCAAAATTTTAACCAGTAGGGACAGGCCCTTAGCATTAAAAAATGGTAAACAGTGTGAAGAAGATTTGCGATTTTTAAAAGATGTCCTGGAATTGTTTTACAATGTAAAGATAGGGGCGAGGCAAGTTTGGAAACCAGTTCAAACTGGCATCATTTTGGCCACACAAAATGCTATTGAATTAGCCCATTTTTTTCTTCAAAGAGAAAATTTTCATTATTTATGCCTAGGCAGGTTCACTCAAGACGCGCTCGAAAATGTATTCACAGTCATCCGTTCTATACAACCAGTTCCTAGTCCTAAAGAATTTAAAATTACCATAAGATTGATTTCGGTGTCACAATTTCATCACTCTCGTAGTAAAGGAAATTACCAAACCAGTGATGCTGAATATTTAGCAAGCTTTTTGGAAAAACGTAAGGAAATTACAAAACCAGTTAACAGCGAATCAGCATTGGAAAATTTAGCTTTAGATTTGTTTAACAAACCAAATCATGATGAAATTCAAAGTTTGTACTATTTAGCAGGAAGAACAGTACGCCAGGTTTTAAAAATACATAAAATACATTGCAGTGTTTGTATAAATGCCATAAGAACAACACAAAATGATCAAAATATATCAGGCTTTGTAGATTTAACTAAAATGAAAGCACTTTCAAAGAAAATAGTGTATGCTACGAAAGCAGTTTTTAAGCTTCTTCAAGAAGCCGAAGAATATTTTAGACGTTACGAAGACGCATTTCTTCAAGGAAAGGCCAAACTTAATATCATATTAACTTCGTTTGTTAAAAAACACACAAATATAAATTTGCCAACGTGTCATGCCATTAATCAAAAAATTCTGGCTATGTACTATAAAGCAAGAATTCATTTTCTGGCAAAAGAATTTAATAGAGTCTCGGCGAAGAAGCAAAATACAAGCTCGCGTTGCGATAGCCGAAGTATTGGAATGCGGCGAGCCGTACAAAATATTCGCTAAAACTTTATAATTATGATAATTAATTTTTTAAGCTGGAAAACGTTTAGAAATAATTTGTTGATGTAATATTTATTTATTGCGTTCACGTTACATACACTTTAATTTATTTCTATTATAACCTATAAACTGATTGGGTACGCCACTGACAAAAACGAGTTTGGTTTGACATAAATAACGGCGAGTTTCCCTACCTGTGTAAGCGAAGCTAACGTGATTTAGTGACCTTACTAAATAGTGACTTTTGATGACATCTATTAATTAGAACTGTCAGTGTCAGCACTTGTTTTCGCATTTTGAAAATTAGGTCAAAAAAAGTTACCCGGTTTTTTTGGCCGTGACTGTATGACTTTGAATTTTGACGTTTCAAAGCGTCAACAATAAAATTTATTGAAGGCAGCTTGCTTGATGGAAATGGTAGTTTTTACAAAAAATAATCTGGCAAAATTTTTTATATAATACTCGGTGCGTTATGGATATTAGCGATGCAAGTTTGATTATGAGCATCTTAACGCAACGAGCTTGATTGCCAGAAGATGAGCCAAGTTCTGCGGCAATCAAACGAGTTTCGTTAAGTGCCATAAGCAAACGTGTATTGTTCCATATTTGATCTTCATTAATAAATTCTGCTGCAATGTATTCTTTATTTTGTAAAAAAGAATGTGGTGATATCTAATATCACACTGAGTGCAGTAATATCTATCTATAACCATTATCATGTGTTACTAAAGCTCTTAACGATGCTCAAATTACTTTGGTAAATAGTCTATAACAACACTGATGAAGGTAAAGCATGTTACAGCGCTCACTTTTATTAAAAAAATTAAAATATTGCACTGTAAAACGCAACCTGCCGCACTCATAATGTAAATAACAATTACAATATGTATACTAAGGTGAAAATATTTGCATTTACAGAGAAGTTTGCACCTATCAACGAAACCTTAGTTTGTATGATTAAAATATGGACTATAGGACTTCCAATGTTGAAAATTTTATCTAATTTTACAGACTATTCAATTCACCTGTCATCTGTCAAAAAGTGACCAATTCAAATCCCGAATTCTGACGTTTCTTGACTCATCAAAAAAATATCAGCGGATATATCTTCCTAGAAGGTATTCAAGTGACTATTTTAAACAAATGTGATTTTTATTAGAAAAATTCAATATTAGTGTTCTGTTACTATAGAAATTGCGTAGTTTGTTGCTAGATTTACTGAAAACTAATTTGAAAAAGTAGTTTGGTTCATTAAATAGTCTCTCGAATACCATTCTTAGTCAAAGTTAAGTAGATTATTTTTGCGGTGGTATCACTACTCATGTCCATTGCGCTTTGGATTAGAACTCGTGCTATCGCACTCGTCCTAATCATACCAAAGCGCAATGGACATTCGTGACACCACCACAAAAATAGTCGACATAACTTTGACTACTCATGGTATTATAAGTGAATATTTATCTCTTACCAATTACAAGATCTCCTTTTTAACTGTACCGTTTTGGACACATGGTGTAAATGTGCTTTACATTGATAGAAATTTTAGAATACAACTACTTGTAATACGCTGTGTAATATAGCAGTCTTAAAGGCAAATGCAGAAGTGGTAACATGTTATTACTTTACAATTCCATAAATTAAAGCTACTTCGTTTTTATAGCTCACGATGTTTAAGACATTAAACAGAAAAATTGTTAAATAAAAATAAAGTAAAGCTGGTACTGAGCATGATGACTTACTTGACGATCTTCAAAAGACACTGTAACCACTGAAACGCTTCAGTAAGGCTGAAATATAGGACTGTGACAGTCAAATCGCTCTTCAGATGTTAACTGTAACAAATAAAAATTAATAATTACCAAATTTTCCATGTTACTTACCTACATTATAGATAATTAGTTTACATTTCTTACTTTAAAAGTTACGTCAGTTCATGTAAAAAGATAAATTTGTGGTTTTATATTATGCTGTCGAGTGTAAATGCACTCTGCAATTAAATAAGTAGGCAATGATCTGTGATAATCAAGAATATTTAATAATACATAAATAATCCGGTCAACAGAAAATGATGCTCTATTACACTTTATTTCCATTAAACTTATTCAGAGCAATAGTGTTATTACATAAGTAAATCAAATCTTGACTTAAGTTCAGTAGAACTTTGATATAGCAAACCCATGATATAACAAATGCTCATTTATAACATAAAAAAATTAAAGTCCCAATCGAAACCCCATGCTTTTACATGTCTTTAGGTTTGTTTATAACGAACAAATTTATGGCAAACACTCGAACGAATTAACTTGTAAAAATATCGATTTGAATTTTGGTATAAATGCTTACTATTATGTACTGCACTAACAATTTTTTTTTCATAAATTAGACTTGAATGTAAGAGGCACTTTACCTATCTTTGAAAACTTTTTTTAACTCTAACTTCAGTATCTGTAACATTCTTTGAAATCTTAGGTTATTACCTACAAGAGAATTAAAAAGCACAAAAATAATGTACTCTTAGTTCTTAAGCCTAAACGCAACCGTTTACCTTAAAATGCCCATCAAAGGTTTTTGGTTGTCGTTAAGACGTGCAATTATCAAGTACCTAGCCATGATCACAAAAACAGTGGTCATCTAGTAAAAAACAATGATAAATCAATTAATGACATTAGTGACATACGAATTTGTTCTTTTATGTTTAAGAATATGCCGCTTCATAACGAATTCTCCAATTCTGAAAGGTTCGTTGTCGCAGCATTTCCGTAAGCACAAAAGACAAAAAACTGATGTCACCAACGCCATTAATTGATTTATTGTTGTTATTTACTAGATTACAATCATTACTTGATAATTGCACGTCTTAATGACAACCATAAACATTTGATAGGCATTTTAAGGTAAACGATTGCTCTTACGCTTATAAACTAAGAGTACATTTTAGTGAATTAATTGTCTTTCAGATAAAAACCTAAAATTTTAAAAAATGTTACAGATAACGAAGTTATAGCTAAAAAAAAATTTAGAAAGAGAGGTAAAGTGCCCCTTACAGTCAAGTCCAATTTAGGAATTTTTTCCTATTAGTGCAGTACATGATAGTAAGTAAGTATACCTACCAAGATTCAAATCCATATCTACATTTGTGGAAATTAACAAAAAAATAAAAACTAAAAAATTGAACTTCAAGGCCCTATAACTTCTTACTGAAGGGCTTTATACTAAGGTATATTAGGTTTAATCGATTTATTATGACGTAAGGAATATATGACTAATCGGTGTCCCATTCTTTTTGGGGCACCCTGTATACCAGACACACCGCCTGTTCAGGTGGAAGTTTTGCGCATTTTAGGTTATATTACAGTTACACTGCAAGTACTGTCTGAAATTATTTAAACAAACTCTTGTAAAGATTACCCCACCGATGATTGTCAAATGGTAAATATATCACGGTTTTAGTTTCACAAATGCCTAATATCAACATTAAAACCCGGATCGTAACAATTAACGGTGAAAACACAATACCTCAGATAATTGTCTAATCGCAATGGGTATGGGTTTACAGCACAGAACAATCCCTAAAATCCACAGAACTAGGGTTGCCATATTTCTAAAACTTCAAACCGGGACTCCTAGTACTCCGTCCCCTTCCCTCCATAAAACTGTCAATTGTTATAGTTTTATAATAAGAAATAGACGAATAATTTAAAATAAATTTTATTTATTTTTCGTACACTAGGAATCAAGTAAATAAAAGAAACTTCTTTATTTATAAGTAACTAAATAAGGAACACGAAATAAAATACATAACTGTCAACTTAATATAAACTTATAGAAGATAGTAAAAAGATAAACAACAATAATTTGAGAACTGTCAAAATACACAAGTTGGTAATATTTTTATTCTTTGGTATTATTATTATGCCACTTGTACTTTTCAGAAGATTTTGCCAATTTGTGTAACTCTGTGTTAACCAGCACGTACTTATAAAATTCATTATAATTCATCTCAAAATTTACAATTGTTTGAAGAATAGCCTCCATCGTTGATGATTGTAGACGATTTCTTTCATCTGTCCATTGGATAGCCATTAGCGAAAATATTCGCTCAACGTTGGCATTATGGGAAGGAATAGACAGTGCATATTCACACAATCTAAAAATATCTAGGAATCGTTCGTTATATTCATTTTCCATATAAGAAAACACAGTCGCCCACTTCTCATCATACGCTTTTCCTTTCCATCCTTCGGCATCGACATCAATTTTCACTTCAATAATTTTTTTTATGGAACTAATTTGGTTAAATAAACACGTTTCATCGATGTCTATTTGGACACCTGCAGAATTTTTTAAAATAATCATGTGATTTTGAAACGCTATTCCAATCAGGCACTGTATTTAAAGACATCCACGAAAACACCTCGAATTTATTCAAGGGCTCAGTCCATTTGTTTAAATACTCCCAACATGTCGTATAAAAGTCTTCAACTTCTGTCATAAAACGTTTTATTTTATTGTCCGATTCCGATTTTCTTAGAATTGTTCTGACATTTATCGGTAAAAGGTTTGCATCTTTTTTGTCACTGATTTGTTCTAGAGTGTGTTTTAAAATATGGAGAACTTCAAACACAGTTTTACGTTTTCCTTTAATTTTTAGAATTTGGCTAGAAAAAGAGCTTAATTGACTGTGAATAAACCAAAGATAAGCTTCATTTAAGGGTTCATTAAAAAAATCTTCAAGAATTTTGGGGGGCTTTTCTTCCGACAAAAAGAACGATTTAAGGGCTTCGAATAGTTTTAAAATACGTTCTACAGCTGGAAGAAGGGACAACCATCTTGTTTTACTGTGCTTTAGTAAAGTTTGGTATTCTACATTTACAAAGTCACAGAAATCTTTAAGATGTTCGTTTCTTACAGTATATATTGAAAAATACGTAAATACCTTTATAACAATTAATTCGATATCGACAGACAATCTATCAGCAGCAGTTTGTAAAGTATTGTGTAATATATGTGCCGGGCAACCTATTCCCTCTAAATTCTCATTATTTAATTCGGTGCGCAAATGGGCATACACATTATTGGTCCCTTTTCTAGCCAATCCACCAAAATTCGTATTGGCGTTATCTCCGCAAAATGCAATGCATTTATCTTTGCATAATTTCAGTTCTTCTAACGTGTTGATGCAGTATTCAGATATGGTTTTAGACGTTTCGTCGGACAATGATGAAAACTTTAATAATTTTGACTTTATCCCCGACCTTGTAAAATATTGAACTACAAATGGGAACATTTTTTCATTTTTATGGTTGCTAGCGTCCGTAGCGATACCATAAAATGAAGAATTTTGTAGTTCTTCTAAAACCATCTTGCAGCTAAATTCGCATAATACACTTACCAAGGCAGTTGTTTTTGTACGGGCTGAAGAATATTCGTTTGCAATTTCTGAATCACTAAATATTTTCGGAAAAAGTTGCCCTGTGCAGTCATTTGAACTGAAAGAGTGATGGTGTTTGCTGTATGATAAGCGACAGTTAGTTCGGCCGACAAAACTTGTATGTCTTGTTTAGAAGAAGGCTTTAGAAAAAAAGTTTCTATGTTTTTTTAACAGCCTGCTGATGCTCTAATTCGGCTTTGATGTTTACTAGTTTTTATATGTTCTTTAACATCTGAGCACCCACCGTGTCCGACACTAAAAAAACTATTGCACACCTTACATTCCGCTTCATAGGCTTGCCGTCCTTTCTTAATAAATGGCCATTCATTTGTATATTCTTCTTTGTAAGTACATTGGCGTTTAGGCATATTATTTTTGTTAGTTCTTAGCGTATACAAATACAAGCTGGCCACTGGCACTACACTACTACACACCAACTCACCCTCTCAAGCCTCACGGGCAACTGTCAGACTGTCACAATCCTAGCACGGTAGCTTACTGCTTACCTGATACCGAAAAATCGATAATGCTGATTCATCAGTCCTATCCGTGGTAGGCGCTGCGTTGCCACTTATCACTGTAAATTAAATGATCAATTTGTGGGTAAAAATTGAGTAAAATTGATATTTGGTAAGTAGAGTTTAGAAAGCGGGACAAATTGCCGTCCCGGTACCTTTTTTCGGGACATTGGAAAAAAACATAAAAAAACGGGACAATCCCGGGAAACCGGGACGTATGGCAACCCTACACAGAACAATATTTCTAGTTCTGATAAACTAATAATGTTTACATATGCAGGGACCTAGCGAAAATCGAACTTTTGCGCAGGCGCAGGTAGTTTCGCCCGAAATGTGATCAGCGGTTCCACAACAATTGGTTGTGGCTGTCGGACAGATATTGCTACCTCTGCTATCTACTATACAGCCTGTTCATAATTAAGTGTGCACTATTGCTATCTCGGTTGCTATTATAGCTACGAAGTTGGTTAAATTAGTAAAATAGTAGCATATTTCGTTCCGATTAAAATGGCGCAAACAAAAAAACAATTGAGCTTCGGGTTTTTGACATATGTCAAAAAATGCATTTTTTTTAAATGGAACGTCCTGTATATTTTGACGTTAATCGATAGCCAATCTTCTTCAGAACAAAAAACTTCTTATACTCTACTATCTTAAAGTTAATAACAATGGAGATATACGCCTGGTCAAAATTAAATACGTTGTAGCTTCCATAATAAGCAAGTTAGCAATACTGCACATTTAATTCTGAACGGGCGTATATCTCCATTGTTATTAACTTTAGGATAGTAGGGTATAAGAAGTTTTTTGTTCAGAAGAAGATTGGCTATCGATTGACGTCAAAATATACAGGGGGCTCCATTTTTTAAAAATGCATTTTTTGACATATGTCAAAAACCCGAAGCTCAATTGTTTTTTTGTTTGCGCCATTTTAATCGGAACGAAATATGCTACTATTTTACTAATTTAACCAACTTTGTAGCTATAATAGCAACCGAGATAGCAATAGTGCACACTTAATTTTGAACAGGCTGTATACTGTAGGTACATTATACGGCAAATAATCGAAAAATCAATAGAATTTCAAACCTAATTGTAATTACCTATGCTTTATAGATTTGGCGAAAGCGTTTGACAGAATTAAACTAAATGATGTCATGAACATACTAGATGAAAAAGAGACACAAGGAACTCTGCTGAAATTAATGGAAAACATAAACCTTAAAAACTTTACAAAAATCAAAGTAAATAATAGTTAACAGAATCAATGCCGATAACAACATGCGTAAGACAAGGTGGTTCTCTAAGTTTAATGCTCTTCAACGTTATAATGCACATAATAAGTGAATAAGAATTAAATCAATATCATCTGCTACGCTGATGATGCTTTATTATTGATACCTGAATATGAGGACAACCTGCAAAGAATGCTGCATATTTTCACTCAAACCTGCCAACAACGCAATATGTTAATGTCTATATGGAAAACAAAATGTATGACGATCAGTAAAGAGCCGTTAAGATGCAAGTTGGAATTTAACGGGAATATTATAAAACACGTGATGAATTTCAAATATCTAGGTAGAGAACTGTCTATTTATTTAAATGTGGTGGAATTGGAAATTACTTTTAAAAAACCAAGTTATTGTAATTTTTCAGGAATCACATAAAGTACCATTCACCTTTTTAAAATATTTTCTCCTATGAGAGATTTATATATTTGTCTTTGTTATTGTTTTTTCAACCTTGATCAAACAGTAAGTTTTAGTTGATGATATATGATAAATATTTGTTTACAATTATTCAAGTCCAGAAACTTTTCGCTTTTACCTAAAATAACCATCTATTACTCACAGACTATTTTGCAGTAATTTGTTCTAAAATTCCTAAATTGTATTGCATTTATTAGTTTTCGTATTATATAAAGGGTTCGGCAGAATGACGTATCCATTTTCAAAGTTAATTCATTTCATAATATAATGCGATATAAATTCAAATCAAGTAGCCATGCTTTCGCGATAAATGGAAATTTAAGAAAGTTGCCAAAGTGTTCGCGAGAAATGTCAGTTTAGCTGTGAATATAGAGCATTGGTCAAATATTCAACGCACTTTTGCGGCTGAAGCTTATTTTAAAAGTAACAATTCTGTTGTAACCACCCAACCAGCGTTTATTTCGTCGTTACTTTCATTTAAATCCACGAGATGCAGTTCCTAGTCGAATAACAATTAAAAAGTAGGTACACAAGTTTCGCACTACTGCCTCATGTGCCAAAGAAAAAGCAAAAGGAACAAACTCGTTCTGTACGCATACTTGAAAATGCTGAAAGGGTAAAAACAGCTTCAAGAGTGCCAGCAGCGAGAAGGAGGTCACTTGACTAATGTAATGTTTAAAAATAAAATGCCCGTGTTTCCTGAAGGACCTTTTGTTTGATTTTTGAATAAAAATTTAGCCGTTAACAAAAACAACTCAAATTAAAGTGGATACTTTATTCTGCCTGACCTTGTATGTACTTGCATTTTTGAACAATTACGTATAAACAGATAAATCTAAAATTTTTAAAATGATATTTGACCTGGAAACATATATTTGATTTACTTCTACAAATCCATATTAAAGGACATTTTGTGTAATTTGATTACTACTATCAAGCACTTTTACATTTTTTGAATATACCTAATATTATTTACTGGTGTTACTATAAATCGTCATAAAAAAACTTCAAGTATATCTATATATTTGCAGTTTGTTTTGGATAGATTGATATAACTCAAACTATGAAAATATAGCTATAGTAAAATCACGGAAAAACAGTGCACGTCATCAAATATTTAGTTATTAATTTAAAGTTACTGTTCGCCCACCCATTTCTCTTCCAGATTTGGTACCTTCTCAGCAATAGACCTCTCAATATGCTCAACGTCTTTAAGTTCTTCAATAACATGGTTTGTCGATTCTGACCTTCACCATAGTGACCATTTTCCTATCCTAATAAATTTTGTAAACTTGCAACAAAATATCTCATATTTACCTGAAAAATGGTTGATACATAGAGCGGACTGGGACATATTTAAATCATTATTAACGTCCTTTTGTCAAAACGATCGTTACACTACGGTTGACGAAATTATTGGGTTGATTGGTTCTGTTGCTGATCTATGTATTCCAAAACGCAGCGCTGGTATTCCAAAAAAAAACCCTGTTCCGTGGTGGTGCGACAAGGTAAAAATTGCAGTAAGAGAAAAGAAGAGAGCATTACATAAGTTTAAACGTCAACCTACACAGAAAAACTTAATCACCTTTAAACAAAAAAGAGCTGTATGTCGTAGAGCAATCCTGGCCGCTAAAAAGAACTCATGGCAAAGCTATATATCATCTTTTAATAAAGATACGCCCTCAGCAGAAGTTTGGAGGAGAATTAGGTCCATGAAAGGACATGCCAAATCTACTGCAATTCCATTTCTCTCTATAGACGATAGAATAATATCTAATAAGAGGAACATTGCTAACGTCATAGCACAAAATTTTGCACGCTCATGCAATGAAGATACTGCAGGAAACACTGACACCTTTGACATTGCATTTGACACTTTTGATGTTCTACCGTACAATTGCTCATTTACTATAGAGGAACTAGAATATGCAATAAACTGCTCAAGTACAGGTCTAAAGAGTAGCTTCAGCACTGCGAAAACATTAAGTATTATAGTGCACCCAGAATGTGTAGTTCAAAACGTGACCACCGAACTTCTGTAGATGGCGCCAAGTGGACAAGTCGCCACTGTGCTACAATGCTTGGAAATTTTGCAAAGTGGAAAATCGCCACCTTTCGCCAAAACCAAATAGCGCATGAAGGTGCTCGGGACCTTAGCAACAACTTTGCCCCCTTTCAAAATTTCGATATCTGTAGCCGTTCGAAAGTTACAGGCGATCCAGACAGACAGACGGACGGACGGACGGACGGACTAAACGTTCGCATAAGTACGCTGAAGCTACTAATAACTAAATCCAAGAGCAATACTCCAGGTCCCGATGAAATTCCAATAGACCTCATTAAACATCTACCTCAGGAAATGAAAAACAAACTTTTGGACTCCCTAAATGTTGTATGGCAAGGCGGCAACTTTCCTGAGCTTTGGCATAAGACAATCGTGATTCCAATCCCTAAAATAAAACACCCAACAGAACCTTTACATTACAGGCCGATAGCACTTACGAGTTGCATCGCCAAGTTACTTGAAAAAATGGTCAATTATAAACTGTGTTGGTTACTAGAACAACGAGGATTACTGCCTCGATATCAGTTTGGTTTAAGGAAAAACCATTCAACTACTGATGCAATAGTGTTCATAGAGAATGCGATTAACAACTGTTTTCTGCACAACCTGCATGCTTCTGCTGTCTTCATTGACATAAAGAACGCATTCAACACTGTTCAACATTGTGATATACTTCGTCAACTTTATGACTGGGGACTGCGAGGTAATCTACCCATGTTCATGGAACAATTTTACTGTATAAATTGTGTTCATTCTGTATATGTTTTCAATCACATACCTTTTACTAATTTTTGAGCAATGATAGATTCATTCTCTGCTCTGTATCTTCTCTAATAATAATAATAATAATTTCTAAAAAATCGGGCCATCAATGTTAAAGTCGGTGTCACAATATCTGACCCTTGCCCATTAAACACGAAACTCCTCAAGACTCCCCACTAAGTGCCACGCTGTTTTTAGTAGCCACCAACTCAGTGTTATCTGGTATCAGCACATCTTTATGCTATTGTGCGTACGCAGACGACATTGTTCTCTTCAAGATAAGCATTTCAAGCAAGGTTATTGAAAATTCACTACAAATCGGCCTTACAGAGCTTCCTCGAGCATTGAAGACATGTAACCTCTTAATATCAACCACTAAGACTAAATCAATGCATTTTTGTAGAAAAAGATCTACTTGTACCCAAGTTCCTGTATTTACACTGGCGGAACAGCGGATAGAAAATGTCCAAACTTTTAAGTATCTGGGCATAGACAGAAAACTCACCTGGAAAGCGCACATCGACCAACTTGTTTCTTCTGTTAAGAGAACGCTTAATATAATTAAAAGTTTAGCTCACACCAGCTGGGGATCCGATAGAAATACTCTTTTACTTCTTCACAAGAGCCTTGTGCTTTCCAAAATCGATTACGGGTGCGTGGCGTATGCTTCCGCGAAGCCTAGCAGATTAAAACCATTAGATGTTGTACATAACCGAGGTATTCGGTATGCCATATGGGCTTTTCATACCTGTCCTACTATGAGTCTCTATGCAGATTCTGGTTTGCTACCTTTAAACTTAAGAAGAGAAAAAAATCATCGCTTCTTATTGAATCAGGTTGCATATGTGTGCTGGACATCCTGTTCTATCTCTTTTCAAAGATGCCACGTTTTTTTACTCGGTATAGAGAAGAACAGACAAGACACAAGTCCTGTGCATTCCGATCAGATGCAGTAATATGAACGCTTCACCTACCGGAGCATTCTCTACATCTATATGAAACATCAGAGCCAGAGCCACCGTGGTTAATCAACGTACCTGAAATTAGATTGGATTTGCAACGAGTCAATAAAGGAGAAGTAAATTCAGTCGTACCTAAGCAACTATATCTGTCGTTGGCACAAGATTATGGTAATTACCACTTTCTTTTTACCGATGGCTCCAAGTCTGACATAGGTACTAGATACGCGATAGTCTATGGAAATCTAACCATCAAATGTTCTCTCCCTTCCTATACTAACGTGTTCACTAGTGAATCGTTTGCAATACTATCAGCACTACGTTTATGCATGGAAGCTAATCACTCTGCATTTGTCATTTGCACTGACTCTTTATCAGTTTTGGAGGCT
Source organism: Agriotes lineatus (assembly GCA_940337035.1). NCBI lineage: Eukaryota > Metazoa > Arthropoda > Insecta > Coleoptera > Elateridae > Agriotes > Agriotes lineatus. The sequence continues at coordinate 125,686,040 of OW679196.1, forward strand.
TTAAAGAATCGTTTTGCAACAGACCCGATAATTGTAAACATAAGAGCCATATGCCACCAACTGCTAGATTCCAATAAAAAACTCACGTTTATATGGATACCGAGCCATGTGGGAATTATTGGAAATGAAAATGCAGACTCCGCCGCAAAAGATGCTGTAAATGGTGTGAACGTTGTCACTGATGAAACTTGTAATATGAGGGACCTGCAGCTATTAATTAAACAACGAATGCTATCCAAGTTTCAAGACCGGTGGAACGAGTGTAATACATACCTCAAAGCGTTTCTACCTGAATTGGGGAGATTTTCAGATCCCATTGGTTTATCGAGGAAAAGTCAAGTGGTGTTAACCAGAGTTCGAACCGGTCAATGCCTAACCTCCAAGCATTTATTACAAGCCGAAGATAAACCAACATGCAATTAATGCGGCGTGTCACTAACAGTAGATCATATATTGCGAGAATGCAACCAGTACCGAGGGATTCGAATGGCATTCGAGGGAGAAGAATTAAAAAATATAGATAGTGCTGTTCTCATACACTTTCTTCAGCAAGCTAAACTTTTCGCTCTAATTTAGAGCAAGTGCAAGAACTATTTATAGAGGTTAATAGCCAAAGTAGCTGGTACCCCACAAAAAATAAAAAAAAGTTACTGTTTGATGACTCGCCCAGTTTACACACACAATTTACCTATAGTTACAATAAATATGATTGTAAATATACGTAAATCACGGAATCAAACGATGCGCGTCATCAAACAGTAATTTTAAATTAATAACTAAATACTTGATGACGTGCACCGTTTGTTTCCGTGATCTTACTATATGTATGCTTTCATGCTTTGAACGTATTTTGTTAAAAATTATTTATGCCAAAAAAATATGTATCTTCCATTTTCCACTTCCCGAAATTAATTGTACCGTTTAGTTGCTTAGTCATAACTAGGTTAACTTCGCATACGTACCTGTACAATCAAAGGGCGAAATTCCGTAGCTGATACTAAATACAGATAAGGATCATTAGTATAGCAGTCGTCTCATTTATAATAGTAATTGCCGTTTTCAAATTCGTCTACCCATTACCTATATTTGGTTGCAAAACAAGATTATTGTCGTAAATAGTACTGACTAACAATACTTTAGTTTGTTCAATAAGGAATTTTAAAAAAGATCCATAATACGTAATTATTTATTAAGAAAAATAATGTGAGCGAAAAATATAAGAAGGCTATCTATAAATAGTTAATTATATTAGTCTCCAACATCTAAACTACAATTAATTACAACATATCAGTTGCACAATAACATTTCAGTTAAAATTCTTATTTTGGTTATTTGGAACCAAACACAAGGACGCATTGAGCTAACTTGGTTATAAATAGAAGTTTCGTCGCAAGTCGCAGGTAACAGATTAACAGAGAAAGCACTTACACAAATAATCCGCTTCCGAAATTGCCATGTACAAAACAAAGTGGTGTATCTACAGTTGCCTAAATATTTTCTTTTAAGGCGCTACAGAAAAATTCACCTCGCTTGCTAGAGAAATGTGAGTTCTCCTAAGCCACCTTAAGTTAAGTTTATATAAATCGGTAATAAGGCCGGTAGTGCTCTTCGGTAGCGAGTTGTGGGTTTTAACACAGGAAAACCAAAGGACGCTAGAAGTGTGGTAACGAAGAGTTCTGAAAGGTATATTTGGAAGAGTCAAGGATGGAGGCATATTGAGACAAAGATACAATGCAGAACTGACGGAAATATACAGTGAACTTTTCCAAACATAGTAGATTGAGGTGGTCAGGTTATGTAGTAACGCTAAGCGATGATTAGATGACAAAACGTATGTTCCACCAACAGCAAGCAGGTAAGAACATGAGAGGAAAACCCACGAGAACGGGATGGGAAGACGTTCAGGAGGACTTGGGAGCATTGGACGTGAGGGACTGGAAAGTATGTGCTAAAAACAGAAAAAAGTGGAAGGAAACAATTCAATCCATATGCCTTCAGACCTGAAGTGCTGGACATACATACATACATACTCATAGTCGTACTAACTTTACCCCTTAGACTGGTTTTACAGCGAAACCACACTTCCTACATGTAAGGTTAATAAATCATAAAGGTACCGCCAACTGTACAAACATATATCTTTCGTCTCTTTTAATTTGGGGTAAAGCTATCAATTGTCTCACTTTCACTTTCACTTTCTTACAATGTTCTGTCCTTTTTAATTTGGAGGAACAAAATCTTGCAATGGAATGGCGGTAGGTACCTTTATGTATTTAGTAACCTTACCTACATGGGTATTAGTGCGCCATCTATTGATCTCCATCGCAAAAAGCCAAGAAATGATTCTAATAGACTTCCAATTCTTAATGTAAACATTAAGTATTAGATCAAAAATTGAGATGTTTGAGGTGAGTAGGTTTGGGGAGCCCTGGGGCCGAAAACATAACCCCACTTTTTGTTACGCATAACCCATATATGTATTATACATATTGCAATGGCTTATGAGATAGTGTTGTGATATGATTGATAAATAAATTCAATCAAAAGTCCACCACACAAATTATTTTTAATTTTGAAAAAAATCAAACTTCGACTGATTAATTTCTGGGTTTGCCGATTTATAATATTCGCTATAGTAGTTTGCCCTATATTGATAATGCATCCATCTGTTAATCATAAATTGCTAGCTCAGATAAAGTACACATAAACTCAAAATCTCAGGTCTTGGGTTCCTAATTTCAATCGAATTTTAAAAACTGGCTCTGACGCCACTGCAAAAGTGATTTGAAATTCAATTCGAACCGTACTGCGCCGGTGCAGATAAACTGACAGATAAACTGACCCACATAATTCAACTTACGCTGTCCGCCTGCGTTTTGAAATTAATTGTTAAAAGGTTTTAATGAGCAATTTGATCAGGTAAGTTTTTAATTTCGCACCTTCAATCGGCGTCTCTAAGCTCTTTTGTTTTCCAGGCTAAAACCGCGATTAACTTGTTCCAAAAGGACGCTTCCATGCATTTGTTATTCTTAACCTCAACATTTGGACTTAAAATAGAAATTCTGAAGACGTAGCTGCGCATGGACAGGAACAATCGCTGGATTTCGGTTCCGCAGCTCGTGTTTTAGGTAAGGTATCACTTTCCCTGCTGTTTGCGCCGATTAATTTTGGCAAATGCATTAACCTTACTTTATTTCGGATGCTGCCTCGCAGACCTCTTCTATGGTGCCTGCGCTGTTTGTTGAGCCCACTGGATGCTGAGACGGATGTGCGAAGTCTTATAGACCTCGGCCGGACCTACTGGTACCCTATATCAGCCTCTGGAAAGCCGCAGAACACTTGCTCGGGATGCTCGGACGACTGCCGTTGGAATCGGAGGAGGTGGCCGACGAAAATTAATTTTATATCGTAGAAATCGCCACCTTTACTCTCACTGATGCAGCACAAATTTCTCTACACACTGGTGATATTTTAAACTCAATATTTTTATGTTTACTATGAGAAAACTTAATAAATTAGTAGAGCAAAAACTGGTATGTCAAGAATAATTTTTATTTCAATTGTTTGTCACCAAGCTTCTTATAAACAATAAAGCATCTAAATTCGAATTGACAGGATATAAACTGGGTACAAATTAACAACTTCCAACAATAAATTCAAATTTTACAATACATTTTGTGAAATTTCTAACAACTAAAATAAATGTTTTTCAAATTCTTACGTCTCTTAGCACCACTCACTTCGTTTTATTATAATTGCCTTGTCGCGCACGTCACTCTATTGATTAACTACTTCCACTAACTTTGTTCATTTCCTGTTAATGTGTGATTTTCTTCATTAATTAAATAATATGTCCTTTTCCCCAACTTTTATATTAATCTTGGTTGCATGTTCTATTTCAGAATTTTCTTCTGGATTGTGCTCTATTGCACCATGATCCATTCATTTATCCTCTTCTCTTACCTTATTTTGAAAAGCTCATAACACACGTCTTTATGTAATTATTATTTTAATAGCTAACGCTTCATTTTAAGCTGTGCATATTTTGAACTATTGTGCCAGTTTTAACAAATTTAGGTTCGGTTTCTACATTGCTCAAAACTTTTATATTATGTTTAAAATAATTTTTACTGACTCCAATACATGAAAATTGAGCTTCAATATTTTTCTATTAATTCAATTACTTTCAATAGTCCAGTCAGTAGGGCTTTTTGCCTTACAAAAAATGGAGTATGAACGGTTTTTATATATGTTGTTCAGGTCGGGATCCTGATGAAAAATCCAAGTTTTCGACCTTGGAGGGGCGCCGCGCGAGCAGCCATCTTGGATTAAAGGTGCTAAAAACTTGATTTTTCCAGATGACTGCGCAACGGTTAATCCTACGCCAAGAAAGTCTAATTCAAAGTTAAAGAAGACAAGATTCTTGACATTTTTTGTATATAACTATTTTTTGTAAGTCTAATATGAAAGGAATTACAGCGGTGGAAAGATGAACATTTCTCTAAAAAAATAGTGTCATTTCTCATTTTTAAAATTTCTCTTGTATTATTTCTGGCTATTCGTTATGTAGTTACCTATAATAATTTGATAAACGTATAGTAAACTCATTTCCACACCACCATGAGGTAGAGTTAATGGCCCTTTTTTATTGTGGTATCTCCAGTAAGCCTAATCCACAGATGCTCCAGTTTAGTGATGTTTCATGTTCGCGATTTTATTATTTAGTTTTTTTTTATTTTTGAAGGCCCCGGTCGGTAGATGTTGACGTCTCCATAAGATTCTTTACTCTCAATGTTATCTTCGAAGTCATTGCTCCTGAGACTTGGGACTTCCATTGATGAAATGTCCTCATTTTCGTCCCCACTCTCGGTGTGAACTTCTAGTGCATTTTCGCATGATTGGCCATTACAGAATCTACACAGAATAGAGCACTTCATCCCACTTTTCCTGCAGCCACATGCTTCGCCGCATCCTTTTTTTGCAATGGCATGAAATTAATTTTAATAAAGTCTCGGGTGATGGATTCTCTGTCATTGTTACTGGAGTGAGCCCATTCGTGCCAACTTTCCAGCCCTAGTCTTGTGCATTTTTTTCAATTCCGTACCACTGTTGGACCTGGTGATACGTCCTAAATGCGTGATACCGTGCAGCGTCCTTCGTTGGTGGCAAAGAAGCAAAATTAAATGTGTTTCTTGCACTTGATTTTGTTGGTAACGGACTTCTTCCAAGGTATTTTCTTCCATGTAGCCACCAAAGCAACGAGAAAGCGTGCTTCAGCATCTGCGATATCATCTGATTTAGCATCGTGATGTTTGAATATGCCTATAATGTCCTTGAGTCTTGTGCTTTTCTGGACAAACGAAAACAAACTTTTTCCTTGGTTGTAGACGGACGACGTTGTGTCGCAGCCACTAAACGCATGAAGAAACAAAATGTTCTTAGCTGCTTTTTCATATTTGAAACTATTTGCAGCATACACTCTTTCGACAATTTTGCCTCTCATAGGTTTGCGAAGGTAGATGTTGCTAATACCGTCAGCAGAACTAGAAGATCGACGTCTTCTGCAATGGCGAAAACAGCATCAAATTTTGAGCACAAAGAAATCGTCGTGTTGACAATCAACACATCACCATCTTCTTCAGCCTGCTTAACTGTAATACAGTAATGTCCGTATGTTTTTACAGCATCGAAATCAGACGGACTTTATTCTTTTCGTTTGCTAGAAATCGTTCTTAGGAAACTAGAACCGGCGTTGTTTCATCCAAAATAACATCCGCAGATATCTGCTTTTTCGATCGGAGAAGCCTTTCTGCAGTCTTGGTATTTTTTGTCGCCATCAAACGGATATCCATCAAAAACAACGACTGCATGTGCGAGAATATAAGTGACTTTATAGTTGCGTTTATATATGCTTAATTAATTTATATGTACCTGCCATATGTTATAGGCCCCGTCGTCACTTGTTCTACATACCTTTTTCTAGAACGGACATGCGCATAAACTCATCATTAGTTAAAATGTTATATATTGCTAATAAAGTTGTTTCTACGTGCGACATAGACATGTTTGGCTCATCGATATGCATTATCCGAAATAAAATCATGCTTTTAGGATAGTAATACAAGTGTTGATCCTGACAGATTGGTTGCTCAGAAGTAATAATTTTTTTTTGCTTAGTTTTTAGTGAATTTTGTTTTGATTTCCGTAGTTTCTGTAACATTGTAATTGGGTCTTTACCCGTTTTGTTACTTATTAATAAATAAATAAATATTAAGAATTATTCCATAGCTATACTAGATGAAAATAATTTTTGATCATACTTTGTATTTCTCTATAGAACGTTATTCTGAAAACATTACAAACAATATAGTGTAAGTTGTTCTTAGAAAATGTATCAACAAAAATAAAGTTTAACGATATTTTGGTGAAATGTTCAACTTTCAGCTGCTGTAACTCGTTACATATTACACTTATACAGTAAAATTATGCTGGATCCCAGGTCACCAAGGTATTGAAGGAAACGAGAAGGCGGACAAGCTCGCAAAAGAAGCAGCCCGTAATGCAATGACCGGTCCAGAACCTGGTCTAAGCATTCAGAAAAACCAAGCCCGCTCAGCCATTAATGAATGGGTCAATACCGCACACCAACTAAGGTGGAGAAACTACAATCAAGCAACACACTGCAAAAGATTGCTAAAAACTCCGAATCCACAAACCACCACGACCCTGTTGAGACTGAACCGAACTCGAATCAAGCAAGTAGTCAGTCTACTAACAGGCACTGGAGCATTCAGAGAATTTATGCACAGGATCAATATCTATAGAGATGAACCTGTTTGCAGACTATGCCAAGAGGATGATGAAACAGCCTATCATATCCTCTTTGAATGCCCAGCATTAGAGCGTAAAAGACACCAACTCGATTGGAGCCTTAACTCTATTGACAACCGCAAGCTAGTAGGGGACATTGCAAGTCTAGTAAAAGATACAGATGTCGGCCTGCTAACTTGAAAACTCCCGACAGTACAAAAAGCCCAAAGGGCTGACGTGCGCATGCCAGCAAAAGGCAGTCGTGGAATCTAATCTAATCTAAAATCTAATCTACATATTACACTTACAACAAAAATTAATATACAAAAAATGTCAAGAATCTTGTCTCCTTTAACTTTATATTGAACTTTTTTGACGTTCGATCAACCGTTGCGGAGCTATTTGGATAACACCAGGTTTTAGCACCTTTAATCCAAGATGGCTGCTCGCGTGGTGCCCCTCCAAGGTCGAAAACTTGGATTTTTCATCAGGATCCCGACCTGAACAACATATATAAAAACCGTTCATACTCCATTTTTTGTAAGGCAAAGGCCTTTTTTTGTCCCTACAGACTGGACTACAATGTTAATGGCCAAGTTTCGCCATTGTGGTTATGATTTGATAAATTATACGGTATTTCTCAGTTGTATGCATTACCTCAACTCTGTGCTTTAGTGACATTATTTTTAATTTCTTTGCATTGCTACCAGAGCTGAGTAGAGGGCTAAATACCACTGCATATTTCCCCCGAATTTTTGATGATTGAAATCACTACGCATGAGCTTTTTATTATACCATTTGTCACAAATTCTCATTGACTGAATCAAATCTTTCTTTTAATCAGCCCAGTTTGACTCTTTTAGCTAATTCAAATTTTACTCCTAATATCTATTAACTGTTTTAATCTAACTCCTATTCTAACTAATTTATACCCTAACTAAACTAACTCTATAGAGAGTGGCTCAACATTTGAATACCCTAATCTCACCTATTCTATGCTATCTCTGTATAGGCACATCGCTGAGATATGGAAACGTCCCCTGATTCTGCCATCAATTTCGTTTATTAGTTCGTAAGTGTTTTCATTACTTAACACTTGTATACTCGGTACGGTCCTTCATAAGCGTTCAGGAATTTGCACTTATTTTCTCTTGCTTATCTGCTTACTCTAAGTTTCTTGATTATTACCAAGTCTCCGATTCTAAATTTCATGCGTTTCTTTATCTTTCTATTTTGCTTCTGTTCGTAGCGATCTTGTAAACTTCTGACCGTTGCCTAACTTTCTCCATTAGCTCCATTACTTCTGTCGCCTCTTCTTCTGCCTCCATGGTCTGGCTGGTACCACGCCTTTGCATAATGTCACTGGGTTTATCTCGGTCGTTATGTTAAGTACATTGTTAATAAAATCCTCTACCTTCGACAAATATTGCACCCACCTATATGATGTTCGCGAGTCAGAATCCTCAAGTACTTGATTGTTTCTTTTATGTACCGCTCTGCTACATTAGATTGCGGGGTGTCGTGTGCTACAGAAGTATAGTTTGATTCCTTTCTGTTCTAAGTTGTTTGATCATCCTTGCATTCCTAAAATAACTTGCGTTGTCGGCCAAGATTTTCTTTGGAGTCCCTACTTCTTGAAACTTTTCGATGGATTTTATCACCTGTTCTGTGTTGCTGTGTCTTGCTGGGTACAGTTTAATATATTTCGAGAACACATCCACCATGATTAGAATGTGTCGGTACCCATATTGTCCCGGTACCAAGTTTCCCAGATAATCGATCGCAACTATCTCTAATGGTTCGTTTTTTGATCGCTCTATTACATCTTCGTCTAACATCTTCTGCAACTCATGCTTTACTTTTTCTCGCTGAGCAAATGGCATTTGGTATGATCTTGATTTAAATCCAGTCGTTTCGTCAACAATAAGTTTGTGGCAATATTTAGTTGCTTGTCCTGTCTTTTGATTTAAAATTTCCTTATTCCTTTCGATAATTTTCATAATTCTGCCTTTATATTGTATGTATTCAATCCCTATCTGTTCATCATCCAGCATTCCTTCTATTATCGCACAATTATTTATAATTATTTCGTCTCCGGCACTCTGGCTTCGGCAACAAATCATATCGTCTCCCGCTCTATTGGCTGGGCAACAATTTTCACGCACTTGGTCCCCGTACTTGGATCCAGACCAATGCCTTCTAATATCATCTCTTCCGCATTCCATCAATTTTAATTCCAACTTGCTGAATAATATCGACTCCTATCACAAATTGTACATTTAGGGCAGACACTATGTAAAATCGCACATCATATTCTTTCTTCTTTATGCTGATCTTAATTGCCAATACTCTACTTGTAGTTGATATCTTCTTCCTTGTTGCTGACAGTAACTCGATTTTGTTGACTTTAATTATGTTACTTTGTAAAACATTTAAGTGCCTATTTAGGACTTCCTCTTGTACTAGAGAAACCATTGCACCGGTATCAATCAGGGCCTCGTATTCTTGATCTAAAAATTGTAGTTTGATAAATGGTAAACATGAGCTTGACATTTTCTCTTCCTTTTCTTCCAATAAAAATTCCTCCGCTTTCTCGTATGTGATGGCCAAGTTGGCAACGTCCTTAAATCTACTATTTACACTACTATTCACACATAATTCTAAAATTGAGGTTTTTTTATCTATCGAGGGCTCCCCATGCACCTATGCAATCACAATCCGGTTCATGTTCTCTTCTTCTGGTCTTATTTGTGTAAATATCGTGTTAAAAAATTGTCTATCCTGTGGTTTACTCGTCTCCTGTTCCTGGCATCTCTTCTTCTTTCTCTCATCTATCAGATCATTATAACTTCTTTGATTACTATTTTCCCCCCTATTGTAATTGACTCTATTTTGATTCCAGTTTGTGTTACTATTGTAATTCCTTCTTTGGTACTGATTGTAGTTATAGCGATCCTGTTGTCGATTATTGTTTTGGTTGTAATAATTGTTAAAGTTTCTGTTAGGCCGAAAGTTGTCATTATTAAAATTGTCTCCCCATTTTCTTTTGCTTGACGTTTGATACGTGTTGCTACTAAAATTTTGATAATTACTTCTAGGACTTGCTTCTTTCTCATTGTGGACAGCCAGGTCATAATTTCTCACTATCTCAAAGAAATCCCTCAGCGTCTTCACATTCTGGACCGTTACAGCTCTCGTAATCTCGGCCTCCAAATTCCTGGATAGATGTTGTATTATCTCCTCCTCCGTTAATCGTGGGATCAGGTGCTGGGCCTTGTTGTACCGATGCATTATATAGATTTCTCTGGAACCACCTCTTTCTATGTACTGCCCAGATGTTAGCTCAGTTCTCACTTGTGCCTGGTGTGAGTTGCTCCAGTATTGTTCTTTAAATAATTCTTTAAACTCATTGTAAGTTGTGTATTTCGACTTTATTATGCTGTGCCATATTTCGGCGTTATGTTTCATGGCCATGTTTATAATTTGGAGCTTCCTACATTCCGTTGGTACGGTTCTCATTAGGTCATCTAGCTTAGCTAGGACGATCATGGGCAGTTTGCCGTTCCTCCCTTCGCACTTTGGTATCATCTCATTACTTAAATTTTGGGTCGTGGTACTTGTCGGGAGCTCTTGTACCTACTCGAGCCTCTTATGTACTCCTTGGATTTCCCTCGTAATTCTATTGTCGACTAGGGCAATGTGGTGTGTGTTTCGGCTCTGCCTCTCTTGTAATTTTACCCACTGTTCGTCCGTTTTCGTTGCGAGACTGACTAATCCGACCTCGAACATTTCTTTTTGTTGTGCCAGTGCTCCTAAGTCTTATTTTCTACGCCCTTAATCTTGTCCTCAAATTCCTCTCCTTTCTGTCCGATCTTTTCTTCTACTAACTGTGTCACTCCTTGTTGTAATTCCTGTCTGATTTCGTTTCGGGTTGTTTCTTTAAAGGTTTCCATTTTTTCTTGTAACCCATCAATTTTGTCTTGCAACTCTTGCTTGTTATCTTGTTACTTTTTAACTAGTTCTTGCTTTAAACCCTCAATCATCAAATTGGTGTGGTTATACCCCCTCGTTTCTCTCTCTTCTGCATTTTGCGTCAATTCTTGTTTTAATTCCCGCAGATTCTTCTCGACATCTTGTTTTAATCCCTGCGCATTCTTCTCAATAGCTTCCCGTAACTTTCTGTCCCGTTCTTCTGCTTCCTTTTTGCTTTCTTGTTGCATTTGCATTATTGCTTCCATCATTGCGTTTAATTCGATTGTTTGCTTTGGGGCTTGTGGCTGTTGTTCCTCAGCCTGATCTCCTTGATGTTCTTCCTCTGTCGCAGGCTGTCCTAGTACTTCACTTACTTCTTCTGCCTGGTGCTCTTCCTCCTTTCCTTCTTCTATTTTCTTCATTCTTCTGGTACGCTTTGAAACAATAAAGAAGTCAACCTGCGATCGATTACTAATAATCATCTATGGTAGTATAATCGCAGATCAACCCCCTTATCATTTATACACTACGGTAGCTCGGAAATGTTCTTACTCACCGCAATGACCTAGCTAGCTTCAAATCAGCTGAACTGCTGCAAGCTCTTTTAATAATAATAATAAAAAACACCAGATATCACAGATTTCGAGAAATAAATAAAATTATAGCAACAATTAGGTTTATTTGGTTAATAAATAATAGTTACTTGCAACATCGTAATTAGGTCTCTAAATTGTTTATCAGAAAGTTTAAATACAGTATATAATACAGTATATTATTAATACTGAAAATGCAGCACGCACAAAAAATATGTGAACCTCTTTTGGGCTCTTGGATTGAATATGATTGCAATTCAATGAAGGAGTAAGCATACCACTGTCATATGTTTTAACCGTTATCTCGGTAATGATAGTAAAATGGCGTGAGGGCACTTTTTACAAAATTCTTAATACGTATTCAATTAGCAAAAATTTAAATTTGTGAATTGTAAATTTGAGAACAATTAATACATTATGTTTTTAAATTTGTAAAGCATAGATTTATGAACCATTAATACATTACGTTTTAAATTTGTAAATTGTAAATCTGAAGCGTCGTTACAATCGATTCAGCCAACAATTCATAGGCGGACGTAGTTGTCAACAAACGTTGAAACAAGACTAACCTGGGTGGTGATAAAAAACGTTGCCGGCAGGCACTGAATTAGTCTTGCTTTATTTTAGAGATCCAGCCATCAGCAGCAGCGACCTCGTGGCCAAAGTTGATAAGGAGACAGACGCTCCGTGTTACAAACGGAAAGCCCAAAATGGCATTCCAGAAAGGAGTTGCGGGTCCAAATTATTAATTATGATGCCGCTTAGAACATCTAACGTGGCGTCAATCCAAATAAGAAGTCGCTTAAAAACGGCGTTCAAAAGCGATACTTAAAAGTGGTAACTAAAAGCTGATAAGAAAGGAAAATTACTAAACTTGAATATCAAACCAAGGAGCGTAAACATACCTGATTTCAGTCATCAGCCCACAAACAAAATTAAATAATTATCGAGGTGCAATATAGCACACGAGATGCCTTCTCGGAACGAGTTGCTCCAACCAAAGCGAAAGTTAAAAATGAGATCGCGGACGGAAAATGACCGCGGCGGCTGGCGCAAAGAGATAACAAGTGAATTTCGGAAAAACCAAAACCAACACTTTTGCGCTAACAAGATTTGATATCGATTGAAATACAGCGAATTATAATTCAAGTGGGAATATACAGGCTGGCCCGGAAGTGACTAAATGGCGAAACAAATAGCAGGAGCTAAATATTTGTTTCAGCTTATCCATCCTTTTCAATATGTTATTTACTTGTCAGGCAAAAACCAAGTGCTCGCACTTCCCAATCAAGCTACCCACACAAATAATCACTCAAAATAGCAATTTGAAAATTTTCAAATATCCTGTGGATAACATTCAACTAACTACGTACTTTTTCCCTAGCTGTAATCGTTAATAGGTGTTCTTTACAATTTACAAACGCCCTACGTTTGTGGCGATCATTTATTTACTAAACCACACGTTCGGATGCCTGAATATTGGAGTGGTTTCCGACTACTATTCGTTTCTATTAATTGCTACATCTATTTTTGCCTCACGTTGGCAGCGTCATTTATTTATGCAATGGCTTATGAGATATTGTTGTGATATGATTGATAAATAAATTCAATCAAAAGTCCACCACACAAATTATTTTTAATTTGGAAAAAAATCAAACTTCGACTGGGTTCGCCGATTTATAATATTCGCTATAGTAGTTTGCCCTATATTGATAATGCATCCATCTGTTAATCATAAATTGCTAGCTCAGATAAAGTACACATGAAACTCCAAATCTCAGGTCTTGGGTTCCTAATTTCAATCGAATTTTAAAAACTGGCTCTGACGCCACTGCAAAAGTGATTTGAAATTCAATTCGAACCGTACTGCGCCGGTGCAGATAAACTGACCCACATAATTCAACTTACGCTGTCCGCCTGCGTTTGAAATTAATTGTTAAAAAGTTTTAATGTGCAATTTGATCAGATAAGTTTTTAATTTCGCGCCTTCAATCGGCGTCTCTAAGCTCTTTTGTTTTCCAGGCTAAAACAGCGATTAACTTGTTCTAAAATGCCGCTTCCATGCATTTGTTATTCTTAACCTCAACATTTGGACTTAAAATGGAAATCTTGAAGACGTAGCTGCGCATGGACAGGAACAATCACTGGATTTCGGTTCCGCAGCTCGTGTTTTAGGTAAGGTATCACTTTCCCTGCTTTTTGCGCCGGTTAATTTTGGCAAATGCACTAACCTTACTTTCTTTCGGATGCTGCCTCGGAAACCTCTTCTATGGTGCCTGCGCTGTTTGTTGAGCCCACTGGATGCTGAGACGGATGTGCGAAGTCTTGTAGACCTCGGCCGGACCTGCTGGTACCCTATATCAGCCTCTGGAAAGCCGCAGAACACTTGCTCGCGATGCTGGGACGACTGCCGTTGGAATCGGAGGAGGTGGCCGACGAAAATTAATTTTATATCGTAGAAATCGCCACCTTTACTCTCACTGATGCAGCACAAATTTCTCTACACACTGGTGATATTTTAAACTCAATATTTTTATGTTTACTATGAGAAAACTTAATAAATTAGTAGAGCAAAAACTGGTATGTCAAGAATAATTTTTATTTCAATTGTTTGTCACCAAGCTTCTTATAAACAATAAAGCATCTAAATTCGAATTGACAGGATATAAACTGGGTACAAATTAACAACTTCCAACAATAAATTCAAATTTTACAATACATTTTGTGAAATTTCTAACAACTAAAATAAATGTTTTTCAAATTCTTACGTCTCTTAGCGCCACTCACTTCGTTTTATTATAATTGTCTTGTCGCGCACGTCACTCTATTGATTAACTATTTATACTAACTTTGTTAATTTCCTGTTAATGTGTGATTTTCTTCATTAATTAAATAATGTGTCCTTTTCCCCAAATTTTATATTAATCTTGGTTGCATGTTCTATTTCAGAATTTTCTTCTGGATTGTGCTCTATTGCACCATGATCCATTCATTTATCCTCTTCTCTTACCTTATTTTGAAAAGCTCATAACACACGTCTTTATGTAATTATTATTTTAATAGCTAACGCTTCATTTTAAGCTGTGCATATTTTGAACTATTGTGCCATTTTTAACAAATTTAGGTTCGGTTTCTACATTGCCCAAACCTTTTATATTGTTTCAAATAATTTTTACTGACTCCAATACATGAAAATTGAGCTTCAATATTTTTCTTTAATTCAATTACTTTCAATGTTAATGGCCAAGTTTTGGCCATTGTGGTTATGATTTGATAAATTATACGGAATTTCTCAGTTGTATGCATTACCTCAACTCTGTGCTTTAGTGACATTATTTTTAATTTATTTGCGTTGCTACCAGAGCTGAGTAGAGGGCTAAATACCACTGCAATATATTGGTAGTAGGGCCTCGGAACGCCCGAAAACATTACGGCGCCGATGTAGTTGCACTTAGAGTATAACGGGTGTCGTGCGCATGCGTGAGAATTCGAACTCCGCCTTTAGAAGCGAATTTTAAACTTGACCATTTCTCCATTGGGCGGACGACGCCGCCGCGCTTGCGCACAGCTCACCATTATACATTGAAGAGTTAGTTGTCTGTCTCACTTGACTGTGACAGCCCCACGCATAGTCGCTAGCAATATAGTAAGTATTACGTATATGGCATAACCCTGCGCTTGTAACCTAACTTTTTGTGAGCGGGGATTTTCCCCAGTGTGAAGGGGTTCTTGAGCTCCGCCCCTCTCCAAAGGCTCCTCTCGTGTGTGTCACTCCTCTCCCAGGGGTCCTCGGTACTCCACCCCTCTCCAAGGGGGCTCCGCCCCTAGGGATAGCTGAGCGTGAAAAATGTTGATAGGTATGGGAACCTTGTTTTCCATATTTTGGAAAAAATATTCAAAATTAAAAGTTTTAGCCCGAAAATTCATCGTGAGAATATTGTAAAAATTTCAAAATTAGACATTTAGCCTCAAAATTCATTGTGAGAATCTTGTTTTTCCATATTTTTGAAAAAAACTTTGGGATCACTTGAGCCGGGGAAAATTTTGATAAGCGTAGGAATTCTGTTTTTCCATATTTTTGGAAAAAAAATTCAAAATTAGACCTTTAGCCCCAAAATTCATAGTAGGAGCCGGAGGTGAAACCGCAAAGATGTCATCTTTATTATCTTATCATTCGCCCAAGCAACCGCAAACCGGACGTCCCTCTTCAGCCAAGAACGGGGAAACTGTAGGATGGGTGAGAGAAAGGAGGGGTGGAGAATGGAAGAAAGGTTAGGAAAGGAAAGGCGATGAGCCGTCCGAGGCAGCTGCATTTATCCTACAGCCGACATGTCACATGACCTTAGGGGGCAGGGCCAAAGTGTAGCTGTGAAAATATGCCATTTTGGAAAATCGACAATAAAATATTTGGGCCATATTGTGGGCCCTAACGGAAGCCGCCTCTCCCACTAGCCGCAAGCGATTACGGCGGTTCTTGGACATTTGTAATTGACTTCGCGAATACATTCCTCGATTCGCCGATGTCGGGGTTTCCCTCACCTCACCTGCTTAGCACCAGCAGATTAAAGGCATTTTTGGACCCTTGAAGTTACCTCGACCAGATATTTCTTGCTCCTTTGTGTTGCCAGCAAGTTTGGAGTCGCAGCAGTACTCTACCACGAACATTCCGACGAAGGTCAAGATGTCATTTCCTACGCCAGCACACGTTTTCTGCCCGCAGAGCAACGTTATCACTCTAATGAACAAGAGTGCCTAGCTGCCGTTTGGGCCATAAAAAAATATCGTCCTTACTTGGAAGGCAGGCAGTACATTCTCCGAACCGATAAGCGCGCCCTCGCCTGGCTGAATACATTAAAAGACCAGCTAGCCAAACTCACTCGTTAGGCTTTCCTGCTGCAAGATTTTAATATTACGATCGAGCATTGCCCTGGGAAAGACAACGAATTACCGAATGCGCTGTCTTGACAACTGACTGGACAGCCGGGTGAATCAATGTGGAATAATCCTACGATCCTATTCCTGCCAATAGAAAATCAAACCGACCACAGCAGCAACTTAACCCAAGGGTGCACAAAGGCCAGCGGATCTGTAATAGAAAAAGCCACCTGGTTTCAGGACCTTGCTAAAGAGGCTCATACAATTCGTAACCACTCATCCTCTTGCAAGGATTCGCAAGAGCATCTACGGATAGCCAACAAATCAGCCATCGCTGAACCACCAAACCAACTTTTGATAAATCAGTTGGGCAGAATCGAGGACAATTTATGGGGGACCATAGCGCGAGATCAGAGGCCAGATGATCACTGTCAAGACCTAGTCAACGCATGGCATCAAAGCTACTTCTCAGAAAACGTGACTCCAGAACTCTTAGCAGTCCACGAGAACTACCGAGTAGTTTACCGCCACGCTAACCAGAGTCCTAGACTGTTTGTTCTGGAGAAAAGTCAATCGTAAATCATTTACTAATACCAAGATCAAAATCTGACCAGACACCCAGGCATAGGTAGCTTGACGACCAGGTTCATCCTTAGATTAAACCTTTAAAATTGTATTTATTAAAAGTTACGGTTTGATTGAAGTAGGTAGAACGTCCTGAAATTTTGTAAAGGGCCATAATTTTTCGTTCTTCACAACTTTTCTTAGTAAAATTTTGCCGTATTATAAACAAAAAGGGTAGTTTACCTGAAAAGAAAATACAATTTATTTTGATGTTTTATCAAACTTTTTCCACTGTCTAGGATGTATATCACACGTTTCGGGAGCGCTGGTGGCCCAGTGGTAAGAGTGGCAGACTAGTAATCATAGCGATCAGCGGTCCCGGGTTGAAACCCCGGGGAGGCATGAATTTACGCTACAATATCAGTCCTCAGGACTAACCAGGAACACCTGAAGACGGGAGTAGATCAAAACTCCGGAAACATTGTGTGATATACACCCTAGACAGTGGAAAAGTCCGATAAAACATATCATAATAGACCACTGCCAAAAAATTACATTCAGAGAACAACAATTTATTTTGTTTAATCTAAAAATACCAGTTTAATCTAAGGACGTAGATCTTCCTGAACTTTTGTATACGGTCATAATTTATCATTCTGAACAACTTTCCTTGGTAAAATTTTGCTGTATCATGAACAGAAAGGGTAGTTTACCTGAAAAGAAAATAGTTTTTGCTTCACTGTCAAGGCCAATTTGTTTTTTCAAAAACTGAAAATATTCTTAAAATTTTCTTCAGATCAAGCAGGACCTAATCCCACAATTTTAAAATAAAATTCAAAATTTTTTTAGTCCATCTCACCTCTTGTAACATCAATCCTGGGCACACTGTATATGTGTAATATAGCGTGAGTACTAAAATGTGGGGAAATAGCGAGAAATTTTTAATTAAATCCTAGTAATTTATTGCTTTTATTAGTTCGGAATATAAAAAACCAATACAAATTTGTCTCCAGCCTCCTTCGATTTCCGCTATTGTGCTTCTAGGTCTGAGCTAGTACGAGGCGTGTTAACGTCATCTGGAAGTAGGCAGGAATTTTGGGCATACAAACATATATTCAATTTTATGTATAGTATAGATTATTTATTTATTTAGAGTATGGTATGCACTATTGCCTTTGTAGAAAACTGGTACAGCCAAATTTGAATAAATTTAATTGAGCTGTAATAAAAATTAAACACCATATAAAACTATGATATGCTTTTCGGACCACTGCCAAAAAATGACATTCAGAGAACAACCATATAAAACTGTCAAGTTAAAATGGCATCTTTAAACAAAACTCCAAAAACCATCATTTGAACCAGATCGAGATGAGGTAAACATAATGGCAATTGCGAGTGAGCTCATTGTTAACAAGAAAAACTACCATACTGGAACAATTAGAAGAAAACCAGGCACAATTATGCAACTAAAATTTTCAAAAAATTATGGTTAGGTACTTAAGGCCTTAGTTTTCTATGAAAGCAATGATACATATAGTCCGGTCGGCAGGTACATAATGAGGGGGGTTAGCTGGACACAATTCCCAAGTTAATGAAATTTTGGGATATTGTTTGGGGATGGTATTGGGTGTGGAATCTGAGTTTTCGACCTCGAGGACCCTGTGCTAACTCGGGGAGGGCCGAAAAACCACGACATTTTCGGACTTATATCTTCTGAACCATGCGTTTTTCGAGAAAAACACTCTTATAGAAAGTTGTAGAGCATGATATTTCCTTCAGTTTTGATTGGTCAAAATTATTTGTTGACCCAATACTTATCGAGATACAGCAGTTGAAAGATGGAACAAGTTTCTCAAAATGCAAAAAAAAATAGGAAAATACAGGTTTTTGCCTCATATTTTTCAACGTATCTATGTATACTATACATAGCTACTTATTATTCTTTATTTTAAACTAGCTGACCCCGACAGACGTTGTCCTGTACAAATTTCAATAAATTTGGGATCGTTTTCGGAATTTGTGAAGAGATATTGGCAATGTGTAAACAAAGTAAAAAGGAGAAAAAAAACTTATTTCTTAGTGATAATTGCATCTATTAACGATTGTGGCCATGGATATTCAATTTAAGGAGGGGTTAATTCAGAAGTACGCTAATGGAAAATTCGTTTGGTTTGTAGCATTGCGAGTTCTGCGACCTAAATTGCTCCGTGTGATTAGCAGCATTGCAATGCAATTAAATTGTGTCAATTCAATTCAATTCAATTATTTGGTTTGCGACACAATGTGCAATGCGAAGAAACACGATACAGACGAAGAATGTGAGAACCAGCCCAACATATTCGACGAAATCACCGCCCAGGAGGAAGCACGCAATGATGACGAGAGCAATGACTATTTGCCACATGCTCCAAAAAGATCAAAGCGGACGGAGGCCTAATGTTTGTTTTTTTTAATTAATAGAAAACCAGATCAACACTGACTAACAGTATTATGCATGGTTGTGATGTAGGAACTATTGTTTAATTTCTGTCTTGCGCGTATGCTGACACGGAGGACACTGACGCCTCGAAAACTTATTGATTATTCACTATCACTTCCACTATCACTTTGGTTTAATGGTAAATCTTGGAGAAGCTGTCTCTTGAGTCGGATGTATATTACTTCGGCCTGGTTGCTGGATGGTGATGTTATCGGTGAAACGTAGATTGGTTAGGATTTTTTTTGGTAGTTTTGTTTATGAATTGTTCAATGGTGTCAATTCCTAGTTCATGGTGGATTTGATCATTTCGAACAAAACTGAAAAAAGCCCGAAAATTTCGAGGTTTTTCGGTCCTCCCGAGTTAGTACAGGGTCCTCGAGGTTGAAAACTCAGATTCCACACCCCATACTATCCCCAAACAATATCCCAAGATTTAATTAACTTGCGAATCATTGTTCTGTTGCAACGTTTCATGAAATGAATTAAGTTTCGTCGTTTGATCTCAAGCAAATTTACAGATTTACTTACGAAATACGGTGAGTTTTGAAGTGACAAACGGTTATACAGTTACAACAAAGTGAATCAGTTGTCCAAATTGTGTTTCTTCGCATCGCACATTGTGTCGCAAACCAAATAATTGAATTGAATTGAATTGACACAATTTAATTGCATTGCAATGCTGCTAATTACACGGAACAATTTAGGTCGCAGAACTCGCAATGCTACAAACCAAACGAATTTTCCATTAGCGTACTTATGAATTAACCCCTCCTTAAATTGAATATCCATGGCCACAATCGTTAATAGATGCAATTATCACTCAGAAATACGTTTTTTTTTTCTCCTTTTTACTTTGTTTACACATTGCCAATATCTCTTCACAAATTCACAAAACGATCACAAATTTATTGAAATTTGTACAGGACACGTCTGTCGGGTCAGCTAGTTTAAAATAAAGAATAATAAGTAGCTATGTATAGTATACATAAATACGTTGAAAAATATGAGGCAAAAACCTGTATTTTTCTATTTTTTTGCATTTTGAGAAATTTGTTCCATCTTTCAACTGCTGTATCTCGGTAAGTATTGCGTCAGCAAATAATTTTGACCAATCAAAATTTAAGGAAATATCATGCTCTACAACTTTCTATAAGGGCGTTTTTCTCGAAAAACGCATGGTTCAGAAGATATAAGCAAAAAACCGAAAAAAGTCCGAAAATGCCGTGGTTTTTCGGCCCTCCCTGAGTTAGCACAGGGTCCTCGAGGTCGAAAACTCAGATTCCACACCCAATACCATCCCCAAACAATATCCCAAAATTTCATTAACTTGGGAATTGTGTCCAGGTAGAAAGTACCTGCCGACCGGACTAATATATATTACAATCAAAAAGAGTAGGTATATAAAAACATTATAGTCAACAATATGTTACAGTTGAATATAAAGGTTTCTCGCCAATTTACTCCAGTAGGGGTGGTGTCATCTACAAAATCATCTCAGGTGCCCTGGAATGCTCTATTTGCGCGCTAGAACGTCACATATGTTAATTAGTTATATTTAAAATTTATTATAACGATTATTAGTTTACATAATATGTAAAATGCTTTTCTCTATGGGACTACATTCACAAATAATAAGATTATTTCCTAAGTGATATCTTGTAACACCAGAGAATTCGAACATCTGTGTAACTAAAATACTTTTTGCGACTTTCTGTATTCATATGCAGAGCAACTGTTAACGTTGTTCTCCTGTATCAGTGCTTATATGTGTAATTAATTACATTTCAGTTGAATTAATTCACTACCAGTAGACATAAATGGCTTTTCCCCCATATGAGTTTTCATATGTATAATTAAGTTAGTTTTCACTGCTGTTCTGTATTCAGAAACCGAATATCTGTATGGCTTTTCTTCTGCATGATTCTTCACATATGTAACTAAATCACTTGTACGTGCTGTTTTGTAATTACAAACCGAGTAACTCTATGACTTTTCTCCTGTATTCATATGTTTTCGTATGTTTTCATATGTCTAACTAAATTACTTTTGTCTGCTGTTCTGTATTCACAAACCGAGCAACTGTACGGCTTTTCTCCTGTATGAATTTTCATATGTGTAACTAAATAACTTTTATGTGCCGTTTTGTATTCACAAACTGAGCATCTGTATGGCTTTTCTCCTGTATGATTCCTTACATGTGTAACTAAGCTACCTTTCACTGCTGTTCTGTATTCACAAACTGAGCAGCTGTATGGCTTTTCTCCTGCATGATTCTTCACATGTGTAACTAAATGAATTTTATGTGCCGTTTCGTATTCACAAACTGAGCATCTGAATGGCTTCTCTCCTGTATGAGTTGTCATATGTCTAACTAAATTACTTTTATCCGCTGTTCTGTATTCACAAACCGAGCAACTGTATGGCTTTTCTCCTGCATGATTCTTCACATGTGTAGCTAAATCACTTTTACGTGCTGTTTTGTATTCACAAACTGAACATTTTAATAGCTTTTCTCCTGTATGCGTTTTAATATGTCTGACTAAATGACTTTTATTTGTCGTTCTGTATTCACAAACCGAGCAACAGTATGGCTTATCTCCTGTATGAATCCTTACATGTGTAACTAAGCTACTTTTATGTGCTGTTTTGTATTCACAAACAGAACATCTGAATAGCTTTTCTCCTGTATGAGTTTTAATATGTCTAACTAATTGACTTTTATGTGCTGTTCTGTATTCACAAACCGAACAAATGTATGGCTTTTCTCCTGTATGAGTGTTCATATGTGTAACTAAAACACTTTTATGTGCTGTTTTGTATTCACAAACTGAGCATCTGAATGGCTTCTCTCCTGTATGAGTTTTAATATGTCTAACTAAATCACTTTTATATCCTGTTTTGTATTCACAAACTGAGCATCTAAATCGCTTTTCTCCTGTATGAGTTTTAATATGTCTAACTAAACTACTTTTATCTGCTGTTCTGTATTCACAAACCGAGCAACTGTATGGCTTTTCTCCTGTATGAGTGTTCATATGTGTAACTAAATGACTTTTACGTGCTGTTTTGTATTCACAAACTGAACATCTGAATGGCTTTTCTCCTGCATGATTCTTCACATGTGTAACTAAATTACTTTTATGTGCTGTTTTGCATTCATAAACTGAGTCACTACTATAAGGTTTCTCTTCACTACAAGCAGTATTTACGTTAATTTTGTTAAATATTTTGTTTTCATAATTTTCATCCTTTAATTCGATGACTTCTTGTTTAATAGATAGATTACCAAAATTTTCATTGCTATTCATGTTCTGTAAACTGCATGGTGTAGTTTCTGCACAACTACAAGTCTTATGTTCCATAGTTTCTTAATGAATGGTAACTGTGTGAACGTTTCTATTAATGATATATGAGCCAAGGGAAGTTGGATATCTTCACATCTAGAACAAAAACAGATTGTCATTCAAATTCAGTTAATTATTTATAGATTTATGGGATAACCCCGTTAACAGTTTATAATTATATCATCTAACATAATAACGGTGTGTCATAAACGTAACATTTAGTATGACAAAAATAATATTGCATAGGCATCATATTAATTTAAGATGACTTTTAAATTTACTTAAAGGAACACCCACAACTTCTAAATTATATACAATTATTAAATATAAGTACCTATCTATTGGTGAATTTTGGCCATAATTTGTTGCATGACGTAGACAAAATAGGTTATGATATCTGAGGGTTCTCATTGGAATAGTGATGTTAATTTGTTTAATATATGGATCACAAATAAATCCATCCAACAATTTAAAAATGAAACATAGGCTAATAGTAGCTCCTCAATATTCTAACGAGTCCAAAGGCATCATTTCCATCGTAACAGAGTAATTGTGATTCTCCATATTAAAATGTAAACATCTTGCAACAAATCTCAAAAATATATGTGTAACTCTTTCAATTGACTTTACGTGAACGCTATATGAAGGAGACCAAATATAAATGCATATTTAAATTTACTACGTACCAATGAACAATATGCAGTTTTAATCGACTTCAATGAGATGCTCTTACAGTTACGTAACACAAATCTTACCATTTTTGATGATTTTACCGTTACACTATGTATTAAGGGTGAAAGCGAAACCTTTTAACATATCAATACTATGCATATATGCCCCAACAGAAACAGCGGAGGCGCAGGACAAAGAAGAGATGTACGAGAATATAGAGAGAGAAATTGAAAAAATACCTAAAGAAGACACGATCATAATCCTGGGAGACTTTAACGCCCAAATAGGTAGGGAGGATTTTGTACGACCGGTTGCCGGAGAGCACACAATCCATGAAACAACAAACAACAACGGGATAAGATTGTGTAATCTAGCCATGAGAACAAACATGAGCATATGCAGCACGAAATTTCAACATCCGTACTGGCATAAAGTAACATGGAGGTCGCCAGATAATAATACACATACGCAAATAGATCATATACTTGTCACAAAAAGAAAATTGTCATCAGTAAAAGACGTTAGAACCTTCAGAGGGGCATGCGCAGACTCTGACCATTTTTTAGTGACAGCAAAAATAAAACAGAAAATAAAGATACCCAAAATAAAAAGGAGCAAAAGAAACAGATGGAACACTGAAAGGCTAAATAATACAAATGTACGTCACAAATACGCGACATATGTTACCAACGAACTAAACAAAGTAAATACAGCTGGAAATAATATCCAAATGGAATGGAGACAAGTGGCAGACTGCATCAACTCAGCAGCAGCAGAGCACATAGGACAAAAAGGAAGAATACCAAAAAGAGAGTGGTTCGACGAGCATTGTAAAGAAGTATTACAAAAGAAAAACGAAGCGAGAATAAAATGGATAAGCTCGGATAACGAAAACGACCTAGAAGAATATAAAAAATGGAGGAAGGAATCTAAAAGGATTAACAGAAAAACAAAAAGGGACTGGATGGACAACAAAATTAAGGAAATAGAATTGGAAAGTAAAAGCATAAACACAAAAATGTTCTACAAAAAAATTAACGCACAGAATAAAGTGTACAGAGGGAAAGTGATTGGTATAAGAGATAAAGAAGGAAAAATAGCGGAAGATGAGCGCCAATATAAAGCGATATGGGCACAATATTATAAGGAACTGCTAAATGAGGACGAAGAACGAGTATTAGAAGAGGAAGAAGGAGACTCTGAAGAAGAGGTAGAAAGTGCGGAATCGGAGGCACCAACAAAAGAAGAGATCCAAGAGGTTATCAACAAAAGCCATAAGGGGAAGGCGCCAGGAATAGATGGGATCAACATGGAACTACTAAAATATGGAGGTGAAGAACTTTTGCAAAGACTCCATCAATTGATCACAAGAATATGGGCCGAGGAAAAAATGCCAAAGGAATGGGAAACAGGAGAAATTATAAACATACAGAAAAAAGGAAATCAACAACTATGTAAAAATTACAGAGGATTAACATTGCTAAATAACGCTTACAAAATCCTGTCCTCACTAATACAGAAAAGACTGAAAACGCAATCTGAACGCATAATAGGACAATACCAGTGCGGTTTCAGGGCAGGGAAGTCGACAGTCGAGGCAATACACACTATCAAACAAATTATTGAAAAAGCACATGAATACCAGCTGGAATTGGAAGCTCTCTTCATAGACTTTGAACAAGCCTTCGATAGCGTTAGAAGAACTAAATTAATGAAAGCATTGAAGGAACTAGGAGTATCTGCTAAACTGAGAAGATTAATAAAGGTTACATTAGTTAAAACAACAGCAACAGTAAGGACACAAGTGGGAAATACAGAAGAATTTCAGATAAACAAAGGAGTAAGGCAGGGCGACGCTCTCTCAGCGACACTTTTTAATCTGGCCCTAGAATATGTGTTGCGAAAAATAGACAAACGAACGCTAAAAATAAAAGGAAGTCAAATAATTGCATATGCCGATGACCTAGTGATTATTACAAGAAACCGCAGTATAATGGAAGAGATAGTAAAGGAGATAGTAACTGAGGGATCGGCAATAGGACTAAGAATAAATGAAAACAAAACCAAAATAATGAGAATTGATAAAAGACTCGAGGACTGTCACACTCAAACAAAAGTAAAAATTGGAAACTTTAATTTCGAAATGGTGGACAAGTTCAAATATCTGGGAATCACCCTAAATAACAGTGGAGACAAGAGGACGGAAATTAATGAGAAGATAGCATTAACCAATAGAGCATTCTACGCAAATAAGAAAATGCTACAGAGTAAGATGCTGAGGAAAAACACTAAACTGAAAATATATAGGACAATTATCAGACCGGTAATGTTATACGCTGCAGAGGTAATGACAATGACAAAAAAACAAGAAGAGGACCTGAGAATAATGGAGAGAAAAATATTAAGATATATATTAGGCCCGGTAAAAGAGGGAAATGAGTACAGGAGCCGGATGAACCATGAATTAAATGAAGAAATAGGCGAAGATATAGTAAAGAAGATCAAACAACAGAGGGCTAAATGGCTAGGACACGTTTGGAGGGCCGGAACCAGTTCAATTATGTACACCATACTCGATTGGAAACCAGAAGGTGTAAGAAGGAGGGGACGACCAAGAAATACATGGTGGCAAGAAGTTACTGAAGACCTCCGAGGTATTGGAGTATACGGGTGGCAAGAATGCACAAAAGACAGGAAAAAATGGCAGGAGATATGCAGCAAGATTTAAAATAAACCAAGATGGGAACTGATCTATCCCAAAATAAGATCTAGAAAGCTTATAAAGCGGCATAACCCCCCTTGGGGTGTCCAGCCACTATATATATATATATTAAAATGTAAACATCTTGCAACAAATCTCAAAAATATATGTGTAACTCTTTCAATTGACTTTACGTGAACGCTATATGAAGGAGACCAAATATAAATGCATATTTAAATTTACTACGTACCAATGAACAATATGCAGTTTTAATCGACTTCAATGAGATGCTCTTACAGTTACGTAACACAAATCTTACCATTTTTGATGATTTTACCGTTACACTATGTATGTGATCTATAAATGTTAGCTTCCTATCAAACATTGCACAAGTCTTTAACACTGGGAACATAATTCAAACGATTGCTGTCTATGCTGTCATTAGCAAATAATAAACAATTGCTATGTTGGAAACAATGAACAATATAATATATGAATAGATTAAATAAAAGTGATCACAAATGTCCCTCTTGTAGTACTCCTGAACTAACAACCATCGGGTGTGAAAGGTAACATCCTGTTTTAACATATTGTTTCGTATCAGATAAGTAACTATGCAACCATTGTAATATTCCTGAGTTAAAACCATTCTTGTGTAATTTTGTTAACAACAAATTATGGTCAATCATATAAAATGCCTAAGAAAAATCAGTCAACAGTATCCACCTGCTTTCTGGCTTCAAAGACATTCAATAAAGCTGTATGATAAGACAGTAAGTTAGTTACTGTGCTCCTTACAAGACGATGACAACTGTTCACTAATCAAGCAGTAAAAAAGTTTAGGTATAACGGATTGATTGCTACCACTTCTATAATTTTGTACACTACTTCTATCACCAGACTTAAAAATGGGTATTATATAGCTAAGCTTCCAGTCGGAAATGTACAAGTTTTCAGTGAAAAATTAAAAAGTATATGTAAAGTTGTTGTCAGAGAACAGACACAATTTTTTAGTAGTAATTTAGCTATACCGTCGAGTCCAGTGCTAAGTTTATTTGGAAACTGACTAGCTTTATTATATGTCAGAGAAAGACTTCCCTATTATTTATATTAGTAAGTACTACTTAAATTACTTACGTTATGATCCCAAGATAATTTGATAGTATTAGTTGGCACGTGAATAGTAAAAAAATAATTACTAGTAAATTAATTACATGTTGCCAATTATTAGCCTGATTATTAAGGTATGACATACATTCTGGTACTTCGTTACTTGTTTTTTTGTTATTTACATATTTCCAAAATAATTTAGGATTTATTTCTAAACCAGCATCAATATTTTTCATGTAATTTGTAGAACACAAATTGGTTAGGAACTTACACCTTGATCTAAAATCAGAAAAATCAAGATAATTTTCGTGATTTCTATTCAGCATAAACTCCCTGTGAGACAGTTTTTCCAAGCAAATTCAATGTCTCAAATCTGGTGAAAACATTAAGGAAATGTTGAAGTTTTGAATCTATTCACTGAGACAAATAAAGCTATTAGTACATATTAATTTTTAGAATTTACTAACACAACAACTAATATCACTGGAGTGTAGACACACATTCCAATCAAACGAATTAGTTATTCAACTGAAAAAATCTGCATTCTTAAAATCACAGTAAAATTCGTGACATTTTACATTATCTACCAAAAACAAATTATTATTGTAGGCTAAGTGGTGATAACTGTTTGGTACTAATAAATTGCTAGCAAATTAATTTTTAAATTTCTATTATGAGTAAATAGTATATCTAGATTGTTAAGGTCAGGTGAAAATTCCGCGTGTCCGTCTCGAATTCCTACCGCTCGGTCTCGTAGAGCACATTTCAAATCTTGTGCCTACCTGCAACCACTTCCCCATACGTCAATATAGTCTATTTTTGATCCTACAACGGACCATTGCTTACCGTAAAGGAGCTGCAGGAAAGTAAAGTTAGAATAAATCGGTTGCTTGAGTGGAAGAGAGAGCGCAAATGTAGTTGCTTCACCTCATTGGCTTCTATCCAGGCAGTTGACCATATGTTCTTGCAGCTGCGTCTTCCCCCTCAATTCAGGTAGCGCAGATTTGTGTGAACTGTCAAGCAGATCAGTGGTTCATCAAGTGATCTCGAGGGTACCTGAGTCTTTATTCCGGGGCATTAATTTTCGTTAGGTGCTACTGTGGTACTTGCTCATGCAAGGTCCTGGTATCGTGTTGTAAGTAACCTTCCCCTAGGCCACCTTTCTGATCGCAAACTTCAAGCATTTTGCCATTCCTGGCTGCCTACGTTGTCCATTCTGAGCGGCTGCCTCAGCATCCCTACACGACGGCTCTCCAACTGGACATCAGCACCAAGCTCGGCACTTAACCAACAGGTATTGTTGAATTAGTTATACTGTAGTGTTACGTTAGAATTGAAAGTGTAGCGTCTCCATTCACAGTGCATGGAGTGATGCCATAACCGTAATCAAACGCTGCAGTTTTGTATTGGGCGTTTGCGTCTTAAATTTTAGCATGTTACAATGCGCCTTCAGCGCTGATTCATTGGTATTCGTCTAAGATTCATTGTTTGTTGCGGACACGCCCTTGGTCGTATTGTAATCTAATGATGACTGTGTTTTTATCTAACCTTACTAACCCCATATAATTTAAGGAATTACTACTTGAGGTGTACCCATACACCCATTTTGTTTATTTTAACCAATAGACAGATATTCAAAATTATCTTTGTTTCTTTATGACTTATGCATGCATCCTGTGTCGAATTTATGTGTTTTTCTCTAGCTGTAAAGATTAATGTAAGGTACAGCAACGGGAGCTGTTCAACCGTTGAAGCTAGGTCCCTGAGCCAGCTGGAGATACTGCCCAGGAACGCTGATGCAATTGCAAGCCCTGGACTTTGGGCTTATACAGGGTCTTGCGTAAATATTGTCCACACCTCAATTCAAGCCCGTGGCGCCTGTTTAATTTTACTTGTCTTGAGTATGATCCATTTTATTGTAATGGCACTTCGCCCTAATTCACAGCCTGGTCAGATAGAACCACACCCATCTGCCTGAGTGTAGTCAGACTACTATTTCGTTACACAGCAGTTAAGGCGTGATTAGGGTTAATTCTTCTAGCCAGCATTTCTTCCCCGTAGTGTACCGAGTGTCATTGTCGTAAAAGTCGATTTTTGCAGTAACCAGGTACACTATTCTGTTATTTCGAATACGGTTAACTTGACACAGCTCTAAATACCCAAAACTTTGTGCAATCACCATGCTCCGGATCCAACAGAACAATTAACCACTAGTGTTTGATTCACACAGATGCGTGCATCAAAACCTTTTTGATTATAATTAATCATGTAATTCAAGTCATAACTGTTCTATCTCATTCAAAGGTCGTGGTAAAGCTAAATTTGCATCTTGCCGTATTTGTTTGCCTCTGTTAATATTGGAAAGGAATTTTAAGCTTCCCTTAATGGCTTTTAAGCGGATGGATACATTTTCTACTAGAACTTAAGCCGACTTAGCATATTTGGGAATCATGGGTTTATGGATTTCGTTCAATTGCCTCATTGAGAGAGCTTAGCATTAAGGTTTCTTAGAATAAGTATTTATTCCTACGTGCGACGCTCCGATTGGCTACGCAGGATCACCTCAGCCAATAGTGTTTGAGCTTGCCCCTCCTTGAATTTGCGAGTTCGGCTAGTTGTAAATTCAGAGTCAGTTAGATTCAGAACTTCGAGGAAGCAAGCAGCTATGCTTTGTGCTGGGTTGCGGTCGTTCTAACTCCCTGGAGAAGACGTTTCCAGGTTGTTTTGTGTTACGGTTACGCGCAATTCGCTATTTTCGCGTGGCCAATCCAAGCGTGTCACAACAGTTGAAGCTTTTGTAAAATACCATCGGTCCATCAGTGACGTTTGTAATCGTTGTTATTCAATATACTCGTGTTTGTTAAGTCTTGTTTCACTCCAACAACCAACTGAACCCAAGTTAGGGTTATTAAGTGGCAGTTCCCGGCAATCCCATTGAACCGGAATTCGCAGTGGATTAATTGGGGGCCCCATTCGTGGAAGCCTCTTATCAAGTTAATCATACAAAAAACATTGGTCCTTCGAGCCGGATGTGGAAGAAGCTAAAAAACGCGAGTGTACAAGTTTCCAGTAGCTGGTGGATGCAATCGCTCCAACATCATTTCGTCGGAGAGCGTCAAGAAGCTTCGCCAACACCAGGAAATTCAACCATCGAGAGCTTACACCGAGTCCAGGTCCCACGTCAAGCGGCAGCGATCGGCAGCGGGTTGGTTTTCTGTTCGTCAAGAAGTTACTGCGTTCTCAAATCAAAAGTAAGTCCTTTTCCATTACACCTTCGTTTAGTGTTGTTTTTTGCTTGTGTCAGTCATGGTGGAAACTCGTTCGGCATCAGCGGTCATGTCGGAAACTCGTGCTTTAACCACTCGTTGCAAATTCATAAAGGCCAAAGTAGATCGTTTCGAAACTCTATTTCATAGAATTTCTTCGTCCAGCCCCGTGAAGGCTCACGAGGTCGGCAGCTTGTCAAAAGAGTTTAGTTGTTTCCAAAATTTGTTGGATGAGTATGAGAAGTCAATGGAGGGCCTAATGGAGGCCGACGCTGAACACTTTGATGAACTTTTCAATGAATTCGACTCTTTTATGACTCATTTTAGCGAGATTAGTAGCACAGTCGAGGAATTCTTATCAAAAAATAAGATCAGTCCGGGTATAAAACCGAATCTAGGTCAAAATTCTTTGCAAAGTGGCCCTTCAGGAGAGCTCGCTGGATTAAGATTACCACCCTTAGATTTTCCTTCATTTTCGGGGAAATTCGAGAATTGGGTTCAATTTCATGACTCCTTTACGTCGCTTATTCATAACAACGCTAATTTGACCAACGTTCAGAAATTTTACTATTTGATTTCTTCCCTTAAGGGAGAAGCTGCTAGTTCAATCTCGTCGTTAAAAGTTACCAACGATAACTATACCATTGCTTGGGACATCCTAGTCAAGCGCTTTGAAAATAAGAAACTGATAGTAAAATCAAACATAAATGCGTTATTCAGTTTAGAGAGCGTAAAAAAGGATTCACATTCGTCTGTTCAAAGGCTGCTCGATAGTGTAGTTAGAATTTTGGAAATTTTAAAGGCGTACGGGGAACCCACAGTCGACACCATACTAATACATATCATAGTTTCGAAGCTCAGCTCAGCAATGCAGACTGACTGGGAATTATACAAACATACCGGACAATTTCCTACTTTGCGAGAGTTGTTAGATTTTTTAGAAAGCAAAAGTCACTTATTAGGTTCGCTGGAAGCTGCGAAAATAGGTTCGAGTTTGGGAAATCAGGGATCCGAGCAAAAAAGTCATGCACGCGCTCATGTAGCCAGAGAGCAAGGTAATCACTCTTGTGATTTTTGCAAAAATAGTAATCATTCGATTAGCGCTTGCGAATCATTTTCAAAATTGTCGGTAAACGCTCGTATCGAAGAGGCGCGTCGTTTGAAATTATGCAACAATTGTCTCAAGCCCGGACATTTCGTGGTAAAATGCACATCGTCGAGATGTCGCGTATGCAGAAAAAAGCACCATACTTTACTGTGTTTGCGTCCAAAGCGCGACGCGCGCGAAAATACTTCGTCGCCGCGTCCTGGACCGCCAGAAACCAGCAGCGACACGCGGGAGGTCGGGGCCGTCGCCCCGAGCGAGGCACCCGTCGCATCCGTTTCAGCAGCTTGTAGCCGTCCTGCAATCGCGGCGCCAGCGCAAGTTTTATTGTCCACGGTTAGCGTATTCGTAGAAGGATCCTCCGGGTCATTTTCCCGGGCAAAAGCTCTTTTGGACCCCGGATCCCAACTTAACTTAGTTAGCGCCGACTTGTGTCAAAATTTGAAAATTGAGAAACGAGGTAATATCACCTCACTGTCGGGTGTTGGTGCCAGGGCTCTGAACGCTGAATTCAGGGCAAACGTTCGAATCCGCTCCCGCAACGGGAAGTACGAGGACATTTTGAGCTGTGTTGTGTTAGACAAAATTACGGACCCTCTGCCGGCCCTTGCTTTCTCGTTGAGGGATTTGAAGATCCCACCAAACATTGTGCTAGCCGATTCAGATTGTAATACACCGGGAAAGATTGATCTTTTATTAGGCGCGAATGTCTTTTGGCAAGTGCTCTGTCAGGGACAGGTGAAATTGGGCCCAGAGAAGCCATTCTTAACAAAAACTCTTTTTGGTTGGGTTTTAGGCGGAAACATGAATGTCGAAAATCGAGCGCTCATTCGTTCAAATAGAGTTCATTTAAGTGTAACCGGCATCGAGCACGGCATTCAGAGATTTTGGGAAATCGAGGGGGCGTACGGTTCATCAGGCCGACTCTCTGCTGATGACAAATTTTGCGAAGACCATTTTCAATCGACTACGAAACGGGCGTCGTCGGAGCCGCGTAGGTTCATCGTGAGCATACCTTTCAGGAAAGATGCTCCATCGCTGGGAGACTCGCGCGGTATAGCGTTAAAGCGTTTCTATTCATTAGAAAACAAATTGTCAAAAAATCCCGAGTTGAAAACCGCGTATTCCGCATTTCTCAAAGAATACGAGTCGCTTGGTCACTTGAGCAAGGTGGACGACGAAGCGAGCCTTCCTCATCCTCGGTTTTATTTACCACATTTGCCAGTCATAAAGGAGGACAGTTCAACGACCAAACATCGCGTTGTTTTTGACGGCAGTTGTGCGTCCTCCTCCGGAGTATCGCTTAACGACCTTCAACATAAGGGCCCAGTGGTCCAGCAGTCGTTGTTTGCAATTCTTTGTCGCTTTAGGCAATTCAAGTACGTGCTGAAAGCAGATTGCGCCAAAATGTATAGGCAAATTCTCGTGGACCCCTCGCAGACGCAATACCAATTAATTTTATGGCGTGACGACAAAACCTCAGCGGTAAAATGCTTCAAATTATTAACGGTCACCTACGGTACTAAATCAGCCTCGTACCTAGCAACTAGGTGCTTGATACAAATCGCCCAGGAAATCGAAGCATCGCTTCCAGAGGCCTCATTAAGAATTAGCCGGGATTTTTATGTAGATGACCTACTGACTGGTTTTGAAAATAGGGCGGAAGCCATAAAAACGCAATTCGAAATTAGTAGCGCTTTGTCGGGGTACGGGTTTGAATTGCGAAAGTGGGCATCCAACGACAGTGAAGTAGCTAGCGCCATTGGTGTGGATCGCGGCAGCGTGGAGCCCATTTCTTTGACGGAAGACGCCACGGAGAAAACTCTCGGCATTTTTTGGGATACTCGGCGGGACGTGCTAAGTTACAGAGTGAACCCTAGCTGTTGCAAATCAGTTACCAAGCGGGCTATACTCTCTAGTATGGCTCAAGTATTCGATCCCTTGGGACTACTTGGTCCAAGCGTTCTAACTCTGAAACTTCTCGTGCAACGGCTTTGGCAGTTGAAGTTGTCATGGGACGAAACGGTGCCCATGGAGATGCTCTCCAGATACGACGAACTCCATTCTTCATTACGCTCTTTGGGCTCGTTGGCAATTCCGAGACGGGTAATTTGCGATGACATAAATTCGATAGATCTCCACGGATTTGCGGACGCGAGTTCTGTAGCCTATGGGTGCGCCGTGTATATACGTTGCGTTGACGCGCGCGGTAATGTCACCACCAATTTGCTTTGTGCTAAGTCAAGGGTCGCTCCATTAAAAACAATATCCTTGCCTCGTTTGGAGCTTTGCACAGCCTTACTGTTGGCTCGTTTGATTAAAACTATACTCGATTCCTCCGCATTTAAATTTGACCGCGTGT
This sequence comes from Agriotes lineatus, assembly GCA_940337035.1. Classification (NCBI taxonomy): domain Eukaryota; kingdom Metazoa; phylum Arthropoda; class Insecta; order Coleoptera; family Elateridae; genus Agriotes; species Agriotes lineatus. The sequence goes on from OW679196.1 coordinate 125,719,896, forward strand.
ACTATTGGTCGGACTCCACCATAACTCTGCACTGGATAAATAAGGATGCGAGTAATTGGAAGACGTTCGTCGCGAACCGGGTGTCCGAGATTCACGAACTAAGCAATAGGGAAGAATGGTTTCACGTGCGTACAAATTGCAACCCGTCCGATATAATTAGCAGGGGAATGTTACCCCAGGAGTTACTCAACTCACGCTTGTGGTGGCACGGGCCAGAATTTTTGTCACAGGCGGACTTAAAACCCCAGCCCGTTAAAATTGATTCGGGTGAGCTAGCAGCCCAAGAGTCGCGCCCAGTAGTGGCCACTCTTCACCATCGCGTCCCAGAATTTGAACTTTTCAGGCGCTATTCCAGTTTTACAAAATTACAGCGCGTAGTCGCGTACTGCCTGCGTCTCGCGAGAAACAGAAACACCGAAACGCGCTGGTCGGGACCTCCAGCCATTGACGAATTGGAGGACGCGACTCGCCGCCTGATCAAAATTGCCCAGGCGGAAGTCTTTTCCGGAGAAATAGCAGTTTTGTCTAAAAAAGCGCCATTGCCGAAAAATAGTGCGCTGCTTTCTCTAAACCCATTTCTGGACGATCAGGGCCTACTGCGCGTGGGCGGCCGTCTAGAAAACTCCAATCTAAGCTTTGATCAGAAACATCCCCTTTTGTTACCAGCTAGTCACCCTTTGTCGTTGCTAATCGTGAAGCAAGAGCATTTGCGGCTCTTGCATTGTGGACACTCGGTGTTACTGGCCTCATTGCGGGATAAGTTTTGGATCGTGAGAGCCAAAGACCTAATACGTAAAGTAATACACAATTGCGTGATATGCTTCCGGGCCAAGCCTAAGATGAATGAACACTTGATGGGATCACTACCCGAAGCTCGTGTCACACCCTCTCCCCCTTTCAGTAATTGCGGGATAGATTACGCGGGTCCCGTGTTTATAAAAAACAAATCCGGGCGAGGCGCGAAAGAAGTAAAGGCTTACGTAGCCCTATTTGTGTGTTTAGCCACGAAGGCTATTCATCTTGAACTCGTGGAAGACCTCACGACGGAGGCTTTCATCGCATCATTGAGGAGATTCATCTCCAGACGCGGTTTACCCTCCAACATATTTTCTGACAATGCTACCTGTTTCACCGGTGCCAGAAATCAGCTATCGGAATTAAAAAATATCCTGTCAGGCTCTAGTGAGCAATGCATAAGGGAAGAATTGTCGAAACATAACATTAAGTGGAATTTTATTCCGGCACGCTCTCCGCACTTTGGCGGCATTTGGGAAGCGGGGGTAAAGTCATTGAAATATTATTTAAGGCGAATATCTTGCAATGCAAAGTTAACTTTCGTTGAGTATTACACCATGCTGACTCAAGTGGAGGCGATACTAAATTCCCGTCCACTCTGTGTTCTCCCTACCGACGCCTCATTCCCCGAAGTCCTTACTCCTGCCCACTTCTTGATCGGTCGGAAGCTGACTTCGTTTCCGGAAGCCCAACTCCAGGGCATACCGGAAAATCGTCTCAGCCGCTATGGGCTGGTCCAGCGGCTGTCCCAGCAGTTTTGGGATCGCTGGTCCCGGGACTACCTCCACCTCCTGCAGCGCCGGCCTAAGTGGAAGTCCTCCAGCACGTCTCTAGCCCCCCAGGTGGGCGACGTGGTACTCGTCCACGACGAGGCATCTCCAAGCTACCGTTGGCCACTGGCAATCATTTCGGCCACATATCCAGGAGCGGATGGTGTTGTGCGTGTGGTGCAAGTGCGCGATTCCCGAGGGAATCTCCTGAAACGCTCGGTGCGTAAAGTGTACATCCTACCCAAAGACGATCATTGCGATCAAGGGCAATAAACATTGACTTTGCTCTTAGTTGGTAGTTTTCGCTAATTGAACATTTTGCTAGGTTTAGTTGTTTCTTTGCTTGTATTCATGCTAGTTGTAAGTTATCTGTAAGACTCTTGGATTATCATCTGTCATTAGTTCTTGTTATGCATTTGATTATTTTGTAGTGTTAGATTTCAGTTTAATTTTGGGATTTAATCACGTCGTGCCATAGTCGGCACTTCGGGGGCGGCATGTTTGATTCACACAGATGCGTGCATCAAAACCTTTTTGATTATAATTAATTACGTAATTCAAGTCATAACTGTTTTATCTCATTCAAAGGTCGTGGTAAAGCCAAATTTGCATCTTGCCGTATTTGTTTGCCTCTGTTAATGTTGGAAAGGAATTTGTAAGCTTCCCTTAATGGCTTTAAAGCGGATGGATACATTTTCTACTAGAACTTAAGCCGACTTAGCATATTTGGGAATCATGGGTTTATGGATTTCGTTCAATTGCCTCATTGAGAGAGCTTAGCATTAAGGTTTCTTAGAATAAGCATTTTTCCTAAATAACGTGCGATGCTCCGATTGGCTACGCAGGATCGCCTCAGCCAATAGTGTTTGAGCTTGCCCCTCCTTGAATTGGCGAGTTCGTCTCGCTGTAAATTCAGAGTTAGTTAGATTCAGAGCCTCGAGGAAGCAAGTTCAGCTATGCTTTGTGCTAGTTTGCGTTTCGGTCTAACTCCCTGGTAAAGTCGTTTCCAGGTTGTTTTGTGTTACGGTTACGCGCAATTCGCTATTTTCGCGTGGCCAATCCAAGCGTGTCACAACAGTTGAAGCTTTTGTAAAAAACCATCGGTCCATCAGTGACGTTTGTAATCGTTGTTACTCAATATACTCGTGTTTGTTAAGTCTTGTTTCACTCCAACAACTAACTGAACCCAAGTTAGGGTTATTAAGTGGCAGTTCCCGGCAATCCCATTGAACCGGAACTCGCAGTGGATTAATTGGGGGCCCCATTCGTGGAAGCCTCTTATCAAGTTAATCGTACAAAAAACAACCTATGATGCAAGGATTCAAGGATTTGTTTACTTTTTCTGTTTAAATCATCACGTGCATATTGACATATCAAACTATAGTTACAGTAGATGCATCTCATAGCTGAGCATGTTCTGCTCTCTTTGTTTTACCTCAAACGACTAATTACTCAGGGCAATAATTTACACGTCTTATAGTAAGTATACTTAGTTTACTTTATCTTCGTCTTTTCTCTACACGAGGTCATCGAAATAGCAACGATGCTTCCATTTGCATCTGTTTTGGCCATTCTCTGAGTTGTGATAAGCACTCGTAAGTCATAACTGATCTTACTTTAGTGTTATCTTTGGCCTGCCTCCTTTTTACACCTCGTATTGCTGTCCTATCCACTCTTGGTAACTTATTCCTTTTCTTGTCTCTTTTTATATGGCCCACTATCCTACACTTCTCTCTCTTAACTTCTCTACTACGTTATGCGTTTCCATTTCTGTTCGTAATGCATTGTTTGGCTTTATAAGATATCCCATTTCCGTATTATTTACATCTTTTCTCCTTATCGCTGAACGACCCATATAACATGACCCGCGTAACCACTTGTTTGCATATCCTACCCTTTGGCTTTGTAGAATCTCACCTTATTGTGTGGTCAAAATATAACTCTTTTTGTGATTTATTTAATAGCGTCAAGTTCGTCCGTCGTTTTATCCACTCTACTTTCAAGAAGCCTTCGTCAAGCAAACATTTCAAAGACCTCAAAACGGAGACGATCTACAGTTGGATCAGTTTGCATATTATATCATTAGGGGAAGTTAGTATTCTCATAGCATATATTTTAGGGTTTTTGATCTACCTCTGTCGTAATCGTAATATTGATTATCTAATCTTGCCTCCCAGTCTTTTAAGACTTCACAGAGAATTTCAATATTTTTTATTCTTTCGTTGTTGGATCTAAGTTGACTATTGTCATTTAGCTTTTGGACGTATTTCTCCTCAAGCTTGTTTCATTGCTAATGATTTCTATCCTTGTAAGTCAAACATTTCATCAGCATTCGGCCATACCAGCGATCTGTTACAGTACGCGTAATCTATTCTCAGTAGCTGTTAAATAGAATTTTGGAAAGTTAGTAATTAAACAATAAAGTTTTTTTTTAGACAAAGCCCAAAAATTTATCCGATGAGGTTAAATCTTTGGGTGCTGTAAAAGATCATGAAAAACAAGGAAGATAGATAAACATATTAACAGTATTATTAGCGGGGAAGATTGGCGTCGCCTTTCTCTGCAGTTAATGAGAAGGCGTTTGAGAAATAAATTGAGTGTTATTAAGTGAAGACCTTTGGCATAGCTATACCTTTAAATAAGAGATATTAAAATTACCAATAAGGAATTGATTGCCTTATATTGTTGTTGTTATCACCTATAAAGACTTCATGTAAGTAAGTATCTTATCTAACAAACATTATAGCTCAGGTAAAAAGTAGATACTAAATTAAGGAAACATAGATTATAATTCTTCTATTTTATGCCTTATAATTCGCTATTTGAGTGCTAATAGTTTTATCTTCAAACCGTGCTTTGTAGTGAACGGGCCAAAGGAAGATAAACAAGTAATATTCTCAGAGCATGGCATTCATGATACCCAATATTTAGACCATTATACTAATGAGCAAGGAACTTATTGCAAAAAACATTGCTTCGAGTGATATTTTTATAGCTCGAACCACGGGGCTTCAACTTAATTTTAACGATCATCTAAGCTTTCAGAATTTACTAAAAGCTCTTTATATAAAATACAAGCTAACATCTAAGGACTGTTCTTAATTATTTCTCCTACTAAGGGACAGTAGAATACAGCGGGACACAACAGCCGGCAGCGTCTTATTCAGAAGAAGATATAAATTTAATTTAAGAGTAAGCAATTCTTCAGACACTTCAAAGACGTGCCATTTTAATATGGCGACTGCCTACATTTTTGCAGGGTTGCGAACTTATAATTTTGTGTTTCAGCGAACACGTATTTCAGCACTAAAATTCGTGCGTGTGCATTACTTACAAAGCCAGGTATTCGCTTATGGCTTATTTGATTAAAGTTTAAGTTTAGTGGATTTATCGGGGCTTGGAACTTCCTCGCAGCGCTCCAACTTAATTGCCTCTTGAATGCCTTATCATTTTTGCATCATAAAAGCTTGTGATTCCGAAGTTGGTAAATAAGATGTCAGAACATCTTTAAGAACTTATGTTTGTTTGTACTACAGCGCCGGCAAAGAGGTAGTAAAGTGGTGCAACTTGAGGATCAGCTTTTAGATTGTGTTCCCGGAAAATTGTTGCAAGTCATAAATCGAATCTGCAGACTGTTCTTTCTCTGAAATATTGTTGTGTTTGGAAGAGTACGGGCGCTTTTACAACCACTATTTCCTATAAGATTTTGGGATTTACTGTTCGAGCTCCTCGATCACTATTTAAAATAAAATATGCGTTGAAAAATCTACTTGTCGGGAGTGCATTGGAAAACATAATTTGACGGCTATAAGCCGATTCAAAGTAAAGCAATATGGGTCTGGAGTTGATTTTGCAAAGAGCAAAATCCCTTTTCAGAATTATAGATAAGCTAGCTATGTTAGAGGAACACTATATAAACCTTTCTGTAAGTAATTTTAAACAAACAAGAACATTAATTAAAGTACATGGTAGCCTAGTTACAGATACAAAACTAAAACTTCAAAGATGGAGATTATATATACAAGAACCCTTCCATGGCGACTAAATCAAGCCAGAAATATTAAAAGAAGAAGTAGAGTATTTGTTAAAAACAACAAAAGGTGGATCGGATGCAATTCCAGTTGAGCTACAATACTTGAGAGAAGACTAATATGTACTGCAAGTGATCCAATCAAGACCAAATGAAAGAAAATAGAATTGATGGTGAAAAATTCCGTATATCGATACACATCTATAACCTCCCACCACCGACATAGCAAGAGTAGCTGCTAATAAATATCTGCGAGCCTGAGGAAATTCTAGGTTTACGTGCTCTAATATTACATTGCTATGTGTTCTCAACGTTAAGTTATGGCGTGAAATTGTAGATACTTAATCTCAACATCATTAAGACCATCGAACCTTTTGAACCGTGGTGTTATAAGAGGATACTGAGGTTATCGTGGGTCGACAAAGTGACTGACGTAGGAGTGCTGAGAAGAACGGGAAAGAATAGTGAAGTTGTCAAAAACACAGAGAAGAAGAAACTAAAATGGGATGAGAAGAGAGGGATACTCATTACTAAGAAAAGAAAATGTTGCGCTTTTCTCCGACTACTCTTTCGTGACTTTAAGTTCTACTAGAATACATAAACCAGCATCACTTATTAATAGAAAAACTTACTGGGAATACTTTGAAGGTCTGATCGATGGAAAGATCAATATAAACATCTCTCTAAATTCTTCACCAGAGCTAGCGAAGGTAGCAATTTGCGAAAAGAGGAAATTGAGAAAGAGACGGATGATTACTAGAGCCCTCAAGATAAAGAGAAGTTCAATTGTGCTATTAGGAACCTAAAACGATTACTAAGTAAGGAGAAAAATCATGGTATTCAAAATTAGCGTTGTAGCTGTCCTTGCTCTTAGGACTATAATGAGTGAGGGAATACCAGATGTTGTATATGTACACGTTTTACATTTATTTCTCGTGTTCCAAATAGACGGTACTTTATTCACAATTTAGATCAATAATAAAAAGTCGCAAGCAATACTGCAATGATATGTTTGTTATTTGCCCTTTTGTTGCCAAATAGCTCAATTTCTAACAAGAGCAGCTTCACCTTTTTTCCCGGTCCGGGTTATGGATAGGCAATGCAACCAAGGTCTGGATTCAATATAGCTCAAAACACTTCTTATACGGGCAACCTTAAACTGCCTGAAGCCGGTCGTGAAGAAAAACCGGTTCCGCCCGTTGTTTTTCGCCAAGATTCCGATACTATAGCAATGAGTTTCTGCATGACGTTCAAGCGCGATGATGCAATGCGGTGCAATTTGCTAATCACACAAACTTCAAATGAGGATACCATAAACCGTCATTAATTGCATACAGGTACGCAATGCACTTATTTTCCAAATGTGGAAGACCGCTTCATGTAGGCTGAAGATGAGCACCGCTCTGTTGTAGTTTTGCAGCCCATAGCTGGATATTCTGTCGACTTGTATTCACAACTGAAAATTATTCAGAGCCCGCAAAATTACGTAGCGATCTGTCTCGGAAAACCAACTCTGAGATGCGAGATGTGATTCCAAGGCTTTGGACTAAAATGCCCTTTCTTGATCGCTCAAAACGACCGAAGTGAAACTTACAAGTGTCACACAACGAATGCTGTGGCTCCTCCCGCCTTTCTCACACTTAGTATGTTATTCACGATTTCTGAAACACCCACTTCTAGTATATAATTTAGTTAGTTTCTGCGCATGTGAAAACTCAAGTGTTCTGCCGGATGCACACGACTTAGCGCCTAGGTTTAAACTTTTTTGAATTCAAATAAACTAAACAGATAAGCTTCTATCTTAATATTACAAGATACATAGACGCATAAATTGAGTGTATATTTACAGATTATTAATTATTGTTACTGAGCCTCCGTGTGGCTGGGCCAAGTGCCGTTTCAGATGTTACGTCATTTATTTTCACAGAACCTATTTACATTTTTATATAATTTTTAAATTGCCTTTAGCAGTTTATACATATCCTGCTCTCAGTATTACATCTCTGGGTAGATTAAAGAAGAATCTGTATGTGTGATTATAAATTATTGTAGGTCCAGAGTGGCTTAAACCAATGAGATTTTAACGTATCAGAATGGCTGCCAGTAGTTTATGGTACGAAATAATTGCAATGAAGTATTTTCTTTTTCCAAAGCACTATATCTACAATCATTAATCATCATTCTGTATTCATGAAGGTTATACTGAAAATTTTATTATTGTTTTAGCCCTGTTTCTGTGTACTGATTAGTGTTCTATGCCTTCTGTTTCATATATTTCTTCTATCTGTATTTTTTATGTAAAACTATTCGCACTGCTTCGGACCTCTATTAGGTTTCTTTAAATTTATTTATTTTTTCGTCCAAGTTAATTGCAATTTCACTCAATATGTTTTCCAATATTTTGCTTCTTCCATTTATGGTAATATTATCTTTCTTTATGATTTCCCGGCCCATTTCTGTGTAAACGTTTCGGATACTCTATCCGTGTACATCGTCTGAGTTTCTTTCTTTATAAGTTTTATCATCTTTATATTATCATAATCTTTATTTGGCTTTGTCTCTGATATGTAGAGATTTCTCTATCAACTGCCCTCAATGTATATGTACACGTCTTTACGGTTGTAAAATGGTAGCATTTTTATACCATTTCTCTTTTCCAATTGTACTATCTCCTTCTTAGCTTTATTTTATGTACTAATCACATACTTCGTATCTAACATTTTGAATCTAATACTGTTCTTTTTGTCTCGCTAACTCCTAAAATTTCTACACTGTTATCATTTTCTCGTTTAATTTCGGTTCTTTTCGATGTATTGGAATTCTCTTCCAAATATCAAACCTTACCTTTTGTCGTTTTGTCTTGGTCTTGTCTGTTATGGCTTTTGATCGATCCGGTTCATTAATTATTAGTTTATGGAAGCAATTTTTGTCTCGAGTCTAGTATACCTTATATAGATTCTTTGTGAATTTTTTATTATAGTCACGATTTTCTACACAACTTAACTACATTCTGAATAACTCGATCAATACAGATTTTGAATTTCTTTTAAGCTAGATAATAATTTTATATTAGTTATAAAAGTACTTTAGGGTTCATAGACGGTTTAAGGCACACGTTTTGTTAATAATATAGTCTTTCGCTGCAATGCGACTATCTAATAATTGATGATGTTTGTTTAGATTCAATCGGAAATGTTTCTTTAAAAACAAAAATTTGAAGTTGTCGACGTCTATTTTTTATTTTATTTCAAATGCTATTTAATTGGTGATCACAAACTATAGATATGCATTAATTAGCAACTAATTGGCGATGATGATCTTTAATATTCAGTGCTTTTCATTTACCGCAGTGTTGTGTTCTTTTAAAAAGTTGAATGTCTTGTAATGATTGTTATGACAAGAATTTAGCCTTATTATATTGCAGTCTACAAGGCTGTTACTAAATATTATTTCTGCCTGTCAAGAGTTTTCGAACGAGAAAATGTCTTAGAAAATTTTAATAAAAAGCTAATTTCGAACATACCTGCAAAGCGAAATTACAAAGAGGCTTAATTAAGTTGCCAAGACGTATCTGTGTTTTGCGAGGGAAGACTCAAGTTCACAAATAGCACTAATTGGAAAAGATCTTCGTCTAATGAACGATTCTGGACTAAACCTCGTCCTGGTATCCGAAAACAATTTCCTCAGGTGCAAAGCTTAATGGAATCTAGCTTAATAAAAGCTCTGACAGGAGGAATCACATTTTCCATCAAATCTCCGCTCCAGATGTAATCACACACTCACGATCGACACGTTGGTTGTCATGAAAAACTGACTGACAGATTTGACTGGCGTGAGAAGTGAGGGTTTAATTGTAGGTGTCATTATTCACCGAAGAATTATGTAACGTGGCCGGGATAATATTTTTCCGTAAAATCGGGGATTGGACGTGACTGTACAGCGTTGTGCGAACTCGCTAAAAATGTCGTTGAAAAGGCAGACGAAAGATACTACTTATGTTGTAAAATTGTAAACAGAGTGGCAGGAAAACCATTTATAAAAAAGAATGTTTTTATTCCCCATCCTTCCTTATTTACGACAGTGATAAATTAGTTTTGGATCAAACATGTCGTCGCTTTTCACAAAGTACGTTATCATATTTTATTTTTAGGTTTGCGAATGGGCGCATGTGGCGTGATCCGAGATATGAGAAATGTAGATGACGTATCAATCGAATTATTTTAGCCCGTCATTAATGCGTATTGTTGCAGAAGCATTGTTTGCGTGTGCGGAGCGTGGGCGACAAAATTGTGTAACCTGTTAACGAACACGGATAAACGATCTTTCAGAATTGATTTTTGCCCTTAGTTCTTTAATGAAGCTTTAAAATCGTTTGCTAATTAAAATTCATTCTATTAGGCGCACTATTAATATTTTCTTGAAGTTTAAAACCATTCCCAATCATTATCAAAAATAAATACTTGCCGGGCTTATTAGGTTCAGCAACTCGCCGTGGCTGATGTTTGTATTGCTAATGATCTTCTAACCGCACAAAAAGGGTCAACATGATTGATCCAATTTAAAAAAAGAGATGTGATACAAACAACTTTATCTAATTAAGTTAAGAGCGATATAACAAATATTCATACAGCTGTTACTTTTTTATCAAAAAATAGGCAGGTGAAACTTTACTATTAACTCTCTTTTTTGTTTTATATATTGAGACTACCATAAAAGTATATCTTTTTTGTTTTCTTTAAAAATATGTGTCTTGGCACCATCTTCTTGAAATTAGGGGTTGTCTACATCTCCCTAGTTTAGTACTTTATATTAGGATTAGTTTATTACATTCATAATTGCTTTTTGTCTACACTACTACATTTAATCAACAGATTAAGTGGAAACTCCTCCCACAAGTGCATGTAAAATTTGAATAAAATATTGCTATTGATAATCTGGTTGTACCCAGCTCAACTGACTGAGAAATACCGAAGACTGCCATTACTCCTGTGTTGGTATTTGTGATTTTCATTCGATTTTTCAATGAATATCAATATTTTTTTTTCATTCGTTTTAAATTCGATATTAGGTAGCTCTGCATACTATAGAAAATACACGCTTTTGTTATATTATACATGCACTACTATAACATTGAATTGGTGCTAGGATTATTTAATTGTATTCCCAAATCTGACCTATAATACCTATGTTGTGTGCCTTGGTTTATGGTAACTCGTGGACACGCGTAGATGCTCTTTTTTTCAAGATTTAAGTATGTAGAGATTCTACACAACACTATGATTTACAAAAGCTTTGTTGTTAAAGTAATACTTTTTAATTTTTTAATGTTACGATTTAAATTCCTTATCTACACTACATCTTGGCAGTTTTATTGTAAAATTGAATATGAAAGAAAAATGACTAAAAATATCTCCTTTTAAAAAGAGTAAAATTTATTTACTTAGTATATACTACCGGGGGTCTTAAAAAGAATTACATCTAGTAGGTTTTATATTTTGCTTGCATATACATTTTTATCTGCCCGAGATTGTTATTGGTATGCATTATGGGCAATTCAAAGCATATTAGATGTAATTCATTTTACGACACCCGGTAGCATATATTATGATATATACCAATATAATCAACAAAGTTTTGAAATAATCAACAGGGCTAAATGGTAGGTGACTATTTTTAAATTTAATTGTCCAGTCATGTAAAATATGCACATATTTGACAAACGTTTCTATTTGTAGTCTATAGTTTTGAAAAAAACGGAAGTGATTATGTTTCTATTGATTAATATTGATTACACTTATAATATAGTTATTCATTACATTTTTTCTTTTCAGGTAAGTGGAACTTAAGTACCCACATTACAAGCATCAATAAAGAAGTGGGTAAGTGTTTTATTTAATGACTTATAAGTAAAGTAGTTCCGCTACTTTTCAGTTTTACTGAGTCTGTTTCTCTAGAAAATGATAGTTTGAACAGACACTACGCTGAGGATTTGTACTGGCTCTTTGTTTTCAAAAATGGTCGAATTGGTAAAATATGTATGTATGTATTATCGTTAACCTCGTTTTACCTTTCGGTGTAGAGGCTGGTGTTTTATGTGCTTGCAACTGCCAAAACAATGCTCAACTTGCCCCGGATTCGGGTAACAAAGTTGGAGGGCGCCTTCTGTGCTTGCACAGCAACCATTGTGTGAAGTGTGTGTCATGTTGATGTGTTGTGTGATGTGTAAAATATGTTTAAAGTAAATATCAGTTTTTTAATAACAAATAAAGTTAGTTTAATCTAGGCTGAATATTAACTAAACTTTATTCTACCTCATTGTTTTACAAAGTATATTTTGTTTATAATGTAATGAATTTATTAATACACTTAAAAATACTGCTTATTTGGCATATTGTTCTAACAAATTCCGTCTTTCAAAACTTATTATATTGTGATGTCCGTGTGCAGGTACATGAATTCCATAAAATGTCTAGGAACCTACAAACACGTTTGAGAGTTTGATATATCTCTCGTCTAAGAATATTTGTATCATTCTATTGATCACTTTTATTATGACATAAAATTGTTATGTTGTGTAGGAAAAAATTTACATTTTATGAAATGGCTCTACACTCGCGAAATTCCTATAAAGCCTGCAAAAAATATTTGTCAAGTGTAGTCTAATAAAAAAATAATTACATCACCTGTAGCATAAATAATGCAAATTTGATTATTGAAGTTTTATCGAAAATGTTCAGTTTCAAAATTCATTAACTTAGTTGTGCATGTTACAGATACAGCATTAGTTGTACATTTCAAGAAACGGCAAGTTTGTGAAATACCGACGAAAAATGATTTTTTTTATTTATTATTGTAGTAATTTTTGCCATTCTGCATTTAAGATAAATTTAAAAAGCAACTGTAATGCCAGTTTAAGTACTTGATTACTTCCTATAACAGCGAAAAATTGTTTCAATAAAATCTTATTTGCTTGTAATAGGCAATGAACCATTTTTTACTAAACTCCTTTCAACTAGTTCTACTATAAAAAAAACCTTAAATTAATACATTAGCCACACAGAAGAGGGCGTTCAAATAAATAATTGGACAAGGTTAGCCATGTATAGCTGACCTAAAACATTTGTTCTCTATATTCGATTTTACAGTATATTGGTTGGACAACTTTAACGTCGCTGTGTTTATTAGGCTGTCTATATAAAAAATATTTGAGCCTTCACTTTACTTCCGATGCTGTAAGACACCTTTTGGTGGAGTTTAGTAAAAGGTACTATTCTGAAAAGCGCCAGTAAGCAGATGCACACCAAAGTGTTATGGTATGGTGAATTGATGCACCCATCTGATCGAATCAGGATTTCGACGCACGCTTATCAAATGGTGATTGTTATGAAGGTTACTTATTGCAGAATTTAATTTATTTTAGCTTGTAACTACTGGTAAATTACCATCAGTTGTTTACCAATTTCAATTGCTTGGCGTATTTTACGAATTTATGACGTTTTCTATATGTGTAAAATAGAGCAAACGGGTCAAGTTGCACTGACGAGTGTACTTTTTCCGCAACTTGGACGAAAAACTTTTTTTAATGAGATAAACGATATTTATAATTGCTTCTGCTCGGTGAAGCCCCGTCGTACAGCGGAATTCGCTGGTCAGTTTATTTTATGGTTGTTATATAGATCGCATATTAAATTCATTTAATAATTCTTTTCAAAAAATTTTGATTATTATATTTTGGATATTGTTGATTTGAATTTTGGGTTCGTTTTGAATACAACGAATTTTGTGTTCTTTGTGTAATAATAATCCAAAGCTAAACAGTTAATTTGATTCCCGAGTTCGTTTTGAATATAATTAATTTGGCGTTATTTACATTACACGTACTCCCATGAGTGTTTACCTATTCAGCTTGTATTTTATTGTAGTTAATACGTTTTGGGGTTGAAATACTAATATTGTCTGATATTTATAATAACCTTGCGAATTTCTATTCGCGTTTAGTTATTTATTTTCCTTAAAGCATGCGTACTTGAACTTGACGACAAGTCACTTTTATTTTAATTGTTGCTTAGATTGTGCCAGCTATTGGAACCAGTAGCATTTAACACAAATAATGAGTCATGTTTTTATTAAGTTCTTGGTGCCATGAGCTCTTCGTCCCTGTTTAATTAAGACTGCAGCTGAATTGTGATCCACCCCACTCTGAGCTAGCCGAAACAATTATTATTTAACGTCCTACAATAAAACATAATCTTACCAAGTAAGGTTTCACAGAAAGCACGTTATACACGGACACTTTTATCAAAACTTATTAATTTCTGTCCCACTGTCACTGTCAAAACCTTCCATTAGAAACTAATTTACGATTTAATATTATTACTTATTTTTTAATTGTACGCGCCTTAAAATAGAGATCAATTGCATTTTGTTACATGTTATTTAAGAATTTTCAGAATACTGAAATGTTATGGTAGAGTTTACACCTTTTTCAGTTTTTATTTCTTGAATTTCCAGAAAAACATCTTTTTTTCTATAGCAAATGTTAATCGTGCTTTAATCGACTCAAAGCAAAAGGTCAAGTGTTACTTTAATTGAAAGGGGAGATAAAGTAGCACTTTAACATCGCGGGTAGATAAAGTAATTTAATATTCTAACCGTTATTTAAATTCAATATTACAGCTTCGTATTATCCTAGCAACCCGATCTAGCTACTGAGATTCTAAAATCCGATTGACTTTCCTTATTTTTTTTTAAATTGTTAAAGTTCTTGCTATAGAAAATAAAATTGAATTATACACGACGATGAAGTTATTACTATCCACTTTTGAATCATTAACAACTCGACTTCGTTTCGACGTTAAACGATTCACTCGTGGAAGCAATTTAACATTTATGGTCTTGTATAATAAATTACTATTGTTTAACATTGATCTAAAAATTAGACAGTTCACACCTTTCAACTGCAAATTGTGTGTCCTAAGAAGATAGTGTTTAAAATTCACACGAAAGTGTATATCATCTTCTCTTGTGATTTTAGCACTTATATGGATTTTCGTGTTTAAATTGTCACTTTCCGTGCTTTCTATAATGTTGAATAATTATACCATAATGTAGCAGTAATTAAATATTTATTCAAACTATTATATTTGACAACAAATGCTAATCCTAAAATATTAATTGAAGAGATGCGTTTGTCAATTAATTATTAATAAGCCATAGCGCACGTCGTGTGTAGCTCTTATTTTTAATTCGTTGCTGCACAAAGAAAGTGCCCTTTAAGGCAAACACGACCCTCAAATATTAGTCTACTGCTGCCAAGAGGCTTTCCTGCTGCTTATTAAATGCGGTACGTTTATGAGTTTATAAGTAACTAGATGATCCATAAATGAAGATGGCTACATCCTAATGGAAAATATATACCGTCGGAGAAATCTACGTCAAACATGTCGCTATTAGTCAAGCTGAAGCTGCGTAATCCATTAAATCGCGGTACGTAGGGAATAACGGCGCCATTGAAAAATTCGTTTATAAAATTTTATGGGCGGGGCGGTTGTAAATACAAATCGTAACTTCTGCTCGATTTCGCAGCTCTTTCCTATTTATTTTTGATAAACCACGTTATGTGTCGTAAAAAATACAAAGCTCTAAACCCTAAAGCGCGCGCATTAAAAATGCATTTTCAACCACTACTGTGACGCAATTTAGTATTGATGCAGCCACTTTCGTCTCCATTCCTTATTTGATAAAAGTTTCAGCGTTCTTCGATTTTGAACTTTTACACTAAAACTTTGTTGAGGAGGATAGTAAACAATTAAAAATTTGGACTTAAACTCTCTAAATTTATCAAAAGTAAGTTACATTAATCATTTATCACAGAGTGAACGAAGATCTATTAAAAGCAAGTATAACAATAAAAAATGCTGTTAAGGTGATTATATGTTAACTTTTTATTCACTGTCCATTTTGCTTCTGTCGCATACATTTGTTGGAGGTATTATGAAAAAATAAATAAACATGAAAGCTTTAACTAGAATGAATCATGCTATATACAGGTTAAATATTTTGTTTTAAAGATAATTACCTTTGTACGACTACATTTGGCAGATTTGTTATTGAAATGTAACTATTTCTCATTTTAACTATGGAAATTTGAGTTGTGGAGTTGATAGCTATAACTGAATTGATAGTCTCATAGAAAAATTATATTAATATAATAACTCTTAATAAGTTAACTCTTGTAATGCATAATTAATAACAATATGCAAACCCTTTCTATATTGTGCAGGGTGGAGCTTGTAGTGGACTGTATGTTTTTAATTTGGATAATTCCAGGTTAAGCCTTAGCCGTGCAGGAATGTAAAAGGATGCAGATCAACGGTCTTGTGAAGTCTCACCCAAGACATGTAGTAAAGACTTGGTTCCGTTGGTTAAGGATGAAATGCCAGAACGCCTTGTGCAGTCTCACGCAAGGAATTTAATAAGACTTGGATTCGTTTGGCAGAGGATCGTGAATACAGAAAGAGATTTCTAACTGCATTGACTAGAAAGTTCCTATATACACGCAAATATGACGTAAAATACAAAGGTTGAGTACATTGTCCCAGTTCAACTTGTATATCTACTTGCGTGTTACACTTCATAACAAACTGTAACGTTGATATCAGCAATTCAGCGTAATTGAAGTTTATTCACCAGGTCAGTTAAGAAGTGCTGACTGTTTGTCAAGAATTTATATTTGCAGCCGGTAGTTACAAAATACACGCACAATTAATCATCTAAGTTCATAAACATGTTTTAGTTCCTAAACAATATAGTGCTCCCCATTACCTATTCCTTCGAAATTTGGTGAGCTTTTGCCTGCTTGGTTTTCGAGACAATGAACAGTCTTGTATGTTGACATTTTTCGAGGCACTACTATGTCCGCAAGCTGTTTTAGCCCTTGCAAAAACGCTATAAAAATGGGCAATTTTCAGTGTCATTCTATTGTTATTTTTGTAGTCCTATATTTTCATTCTCACCCATATACACTTGATTGCAAATATATTCCCAATGAGGTAAATTATGCTCCTCATTTTGTATATGACTTTTTGAGATATGTCCTAGTTTGGCATAATGTTCAAATAACATATTCTCTTCTACAAAAACGTTTTCAAATATTTTTTTGTTTTATAAATAAAATTTAAGCTCTTTTGTTCATGATACAGAGGCTTTATCATTGAACTATGGAACCTTATCCGATTTAAATTGAAAACATTTAGAAGAGAGTTTTTTGCATAAGAACTGATCTCTAGCTCAAGGTCCATCATCGTCACCATCATTATTTTATCCGATAATTTTAAAGATGACATTTTTCTTAGTATCTTCCCTGTAGCCTTTCGTATATTTTTGGTTTAATGGCCGTATTACCCAAGTTGCTGAGCCATATGTCGGTAAATAGGGAGTGTTGCTTGCGTTGATATTTTTTTTTTAAATTTAGAATCTACTCAGTTGGAGTCAAGTGGAGTTTTGCAGTAGCCTTGAGTTGTTACGTTCATTTGGTTCTATTTATTAACGTTAACCCTAATGATTTGCCTCACCTGAATGTTCCTTAGCTTAAACTACTGAAGCACTATGCGAATTTAAAAGTATATAGCTGAGCGATTTTGTCGATCACGGTTGCCGTTGGAAATAGCATGTGGACTCTCTTATTTTCCCTCCTAGAGTTAGGTGAGGTTCATTGTTTATGTCAGGCCCTTTCTGAAAGAATTATTTAGAAGTAATAAGCAATGGGGGCTGAAAATTCACCTGGCAAATTGAGTGCCGGACATGGGCCCTTATGCAATTATTATTCTATTTTTAGATGTATTTCGCCTCCTGATTATGCTACGTAGGACTGGGAAGAGAACGTTGAGCAGAATTACGTCAGAAGTGAGTAATTTTAGGGAATCCACTCTTGTAGGCTAATGGCATTTTATTGGTTCAGGGATTCTTCTTTTTGGTTTTATGGATTTGCTTATTGTCATGTTTTCATATTTCCATGTATGTTGCAAAATTTTCTATAGAAGGTTTTCTGGACTACCCCTGATAATTGTAAATTTGAAATATCCCCTTCATTATAAGTTGCGATCAGCATATCGCCGGAAAATCTTCCAACTTAGATTCACAAGCTATTGAACAATCAAGTTGATGGCTCGCGTACTTGGTTTTGACCATTTAACTCACTCCTTCTCCCGCATAGCTTAGCCCTCCCGTGGAACGCTATTGTATTCGGGACTTTTTCAAGTACTCATAGCCCGCTATCTGGCTTACATTAAGGTGTTGTAAGCTTATTTATTATTCTTTTGATGTTGCGTATTAGAGCTTTCAGCGGTCATATACTATTTCATCTACTTCTGCCTCTTTTCTTCCATATTCTGTTGTGACCATTTCTAGGTACTTACCTACTTGTTCTATTACTTTTTGCTCTAACCTACTATGAATAGTCTGTAGATTTTTCAAGATTGTTTCTATTTTGTCCATATTTATTCTCAATTTATAGTTTGTTAACTCTTCGTTCCAAACTTGAAGGTTGTATTGTAGGTCCTCATTCGTGTTTTCCATGGTTTTTATCTCTCATGGGTTTTTCTAGTTACTCCAGTGTTATATATTCATCCGAGTAAGTCATATTGTGTATCTATAGTTGTTGTCATCTCTTATATTGGTCTACCGTATTAATTTCTGCAAATAGGGACAATGATGGCAATGGTGTGTTCAACGATGGTAACTCGATGAATTTAAAAGTAAAAGTTGCAGTTATTCTCCCTGTCAAATCGTCAGGGTATATCTTGTTACATAATATATCTAACCAACACCGTCAATCAATATGTAAATGTTTTACAAGTAAAATAATGTTCTCTGTTGGGTACTCTGCGTTAAATGACAGACATTGTGTTTACACCACTGTATAATTGTGAAGTCCGGCTCCCCTTCGGACAAAGAAAATACAATTTTCTAAACGCTAGCTGGTCGTAGAAGACAAGTAGATCGTAAACTTTCATAATTAAGCAATTTTGTGTTGTGCTTGTGCGGCAAAAGGGAAATTCGGGGATTGCATGATTCACGGCCATTGTTTTATACGGCAGCTCGTTCTGCAAATTAGTTTATATTTCTGGAAATCTGCTGGACTACGCTGTCGACAGATAATGGGGATTTGGTCATTATTCTGGCTAATTCACTAAGTGGTCATCTGAGCGCGAGCGTCTGCAGACAATTCGGCTTATAATTGCGTGGTACTAGTCCATTATCTTCTATTGGAAATTGCAAGTGCATTATTATTGGGCGATAAACCATATAGTTAATTAGGAAATCTGCATAGTTTGCCCAGCGTAATGACATTGTTTTGCTGGCCTTTCGCGCGCCTGCCCTCCATGAAATAGTGCGCCGCTTAAACAAATCGCTTTTTCGGGCGATTCGCATTCACTTACCTTCGGCGGCAAATTAGATTTCCAAGTACAATAGTGTTGATTCTGCCGCCGAACAAAAGCATTACGAAGTTAGTATATGAAGACACCGCAAGAAATTCTATTAATAAATTTTCAAGTTCCCGTGTTGTTGCTAATTAAATTCGCGTGTAGCTGTCTCAAAGTGAGGAACAAATAGACAGGAACTGGCAAAAGTCTAATTAAGCTCATTCAGGAAAAAGAAAGAAGTTCTGAATAATATTTGATAACTTGGCCTGTGCTGCCGCTTCTGCAAAACCACCAAATATAATCACTAAACTTTACAAGTGGTTATTTAGGTGGTTCCACATCAAACAGTATTGAACAAGTAGAACTATTTTTTTTTAATTATTTGATATTCTATGTATGCAAAACCTCAAAATGCGTCCACAAAAAGGAGGATTTGTAAAGATGTCAACACGATTTTAGTCAATTCATGAACAACAATAATTTACCTCTTAAGTGCCAATGAAAATATAGCTATTGCTAACTTAGTTAAAGTTGATTATGTTTATTAATGAATTTTTGTGTAGCAAAATATCATGAATTGTTTTAGAATTCCGCCATAGCTTAACATATTACAGGAATTGTAAGCAAACTGCATGATGGTTTTCAGGATAGAAGCTGAAAGTGTCACATACTAGATTCGTTACTGTAATACTACTATAAATAGTTATAAACTATTTAAATTAAAAAGAAATAGACAACAACCTATGACGCTTATTGTTAGGGTTGGCGTTTTTCACTTCTATGTGAAGATTTGCATCACGAAACCGGTATAGCTATTAACGATACAAGTGTGACTATGAACATCTTAACGAAACGAGTCTCGTTAAGTGCCTAAAGGAAACCTGTATTGTTCAATATTTTATCTTCATAAATAAATTCTGGTTTAATTATATAAAAAGAGTGCTGTAATATACATTAACGTACTCAGTACGGTAATGAAGCTTTAAAATCACTAATATTAATTATGTTAATACTCGTAGTGTATAACAACACCGATGAAGATAATAGATATTAATGATACAAGTTTGATTATGGGCATCTTAACGAGTCTCGTTAAGTGCCATCAGCAAACATGTATTGTTCAATATTTTATCTTAATCAATAAATGTTGGTTTAATGCATTTTTTTAATATAAAAATAGTGGGATAATATCCATACCGCACTCTTAACGATACTAAAATTAATTTGGTAAATAGTATATAACAACACCGATGAATATACTAGATATTAACGATACAAATATCTATGACTGCACTGAGTGCAGTAATACAGCTCTTAACGATACTCAAACTAATTTGGTGGATATAACAAGACCGATGAAGATAAAGTATTTAATTTTATTTATTACTGCGCTATGCTAACTTGACAGTCAATAATAAGAGAAAATCTTATGTGCGTGAGAGATTTTGACAGGTGATTTCGTATTGTGTATAAAATACTATTGTAGAATAAAGTAAAGATTTCAATGACCAATAATACTCTCTACTTCAGCATCGCAAATTTGTATTAACCCTTGCTGTTTTGTACCTATTTATCAATATCAAGTGCATACACGCAATAACGTCAGCTGAAAACAGTTCAAACTTAAAAATTTGCGAGAACAGTTGATACATTGAAATTTTGTTTTATTGCACTGAATCAGACGTTTATAGTATATTGAACAATTTGTGATGAACAATAATGATCCCGTCCGTATTTGCGTGAGCCATAGAATAAATAGCCATATAATAGTAGAGTAACACTGAAGTAAAACAATAAAATATGCAAACTTCTCATTACCTTCATAATATTGGTTAAACATTTTATTTGTATATATTAACAAAAAGCTTGTCTCATTCGCTACCTCTTATTATAATATTATCATTGTTATTCTAACCCTTATTGATTGAAAATTGTTATTGGCTTCATAAAGTTATGTGTTATGCAACCTTTATTGCATTTCTGCATTCTTTTGGCGACAAACTTTTTAATTCCTGTCGATGCAATAGCTGCATTATTTAATTCTTCTTTTATTAGTTTTGTACATTTAATTCTTTTAACATTTCTTTTATTTTATTATAGTTAACGTTATAATGTTCTTGAATGTTGTCGGTTTGTTAGGCACAATGGAAAGTTATCACATCAAGCTTAATATACATGTATTTTTAAGTATTGCAACACAAAAAATACTAATTTACAATCTCTGATTTTTTTTGTGTCTGTGTAACTTAATGGATATTTTTTTGAAAATTCTACTACACTAAAAAAATTAAAATACTGGTAAGGAGAGAGTTTCAGGAATAATAGTTATTTATGTAGTAACAGCAAAGTGTCTGTTTATGGAAGGCGGCACGAACTGCAATACAAGTATAACAATTTTAGATATTCTAGGTTATTGCTTTTATATTATTGTAAATTACGACAAAGCGTGTGATTACATTTTTATTTTCTTTATGTTGAAATGCCAAAAGCAAGCAGGTTTGTGATCTGTTATTTTGTTTTTTCATTCTGACGACTACCGTTGCCTCTCGGAACCACGCATTACTTCAGGGGGCTCGGAAGTCACTTAAACCTAAATCTTAACTAAGTGAAATACAGACCGCCCGTGTCGGGAGTCGAACCTTCACTCGCTCCCACCCGAGCGTTCTGTATTTTCTTTGCGAGCTTGACTGCAAGCGGCGAAACCACTCTCCTATCTAGGCCTCAAAGAGAAAAAGGACCTAAAATATAATAAATTAATGCTCTACTAGAATACTATTTATTTGCAAAATTTAAATTAGAGCTGCAATTGTTAAAATTAGCATTCCGAAAAAAACCTGTGGTGGCAACACCAACGTCTGTGTTTTGGTTATTATAATTTGCCGATGGCTCTGTAAGCTGCGAAAATTTCACTGCTACGTTGATTCAAAGTCGATGACTTTGAGGATGATTCTTCTCACTAGTTTGAACGAAGAATTTTCATTGTAATGTAAGTTCTTACTGAAAGAGACACTTCGATATAGCTTTCAGCCACACTGCTTGAAGTTTTAAATAAGATGCAACCTCCTTTGCAGCATCTCCAATTGTATGTAATCCACTTAGGTACCATTCGGCTTCCCCTCGTTGGACAATTCATGCTACGTGTCATAAATAGGCACTTTTTGAACTTCGTACATAGATAACTATTTTTTCATTACTGTAAAAGCGGTATTTCTCAAAACTTAAATTATATTAGATAAGTTGACATAGCGTGGTATTAGTTTTTGTTACTAACACAAACAATTAAAAGAGTATATCAAAGCTAGTAAAATAACATTCACTTTTGGCATCTAAATAGATCTGTCTCTGGTGATACACCACAATAATGTGCATTCAACTCTTAACCCCGTATAAAATATTATAATGTTTTCTGCTGTAGTTAGTAACCAATGAAAATATAATGATACCAATACAATTTAAATTCAGAGATTATGAAAAAATTAGGATAAGCGAATATGATATTTCAAAATCAAACTCTTAAACGCCCTTTCAAGTTTAATTTATTAGAAATATTTTTGGTCGCTTTGTGGTAATGAATAATAAAGGCATGATTATTGGTATATTTTTTCATAATTGTGGGATCCAAAGATTAGATCGATAAATTGTCTCGCAGACCACATGGTGGTTAATAAATTCGCTCCTAATTAATTTGTATGTACTATGTTTTACTTTCACAGCACATGTAAAATTCGAGGAACTAAAAACAGTGGAGTAAATTTAAAGAAATGATGTTTCGATTCCAAAATATTCCTTCCTATTTTTACTCATTGGCAAAGGTACCGTACCTTCAGCAACTTTTAACGTCGTTGTATATATTTGGTGCTTATATATTTTTTCGTAATTTTTGGAAGCGCAATTGGCATTTCTTTTTTACAATTTCCTAGTAAATATATTTAAGATTTGTCCGATAACTATATTGAGAATTTTGGGATTTTCAGCTTACTTCCGGATGTTGCCGTTTACAACTTTGTCCAGGATATTGCTAGTAATCATGTGCAGAGATTTGGTAAATTGCTGCAGATATCTGTTTGAATCAGGATTTAATGGTATTGTGAAAGTTAATTAATCTTTTTGGCGGCGTAAAATCTTAGGCCTTTTTTGAGTCCCCATGGATAAACTTCAAGTTAACACGGATAATCTTTCGCATCTGGTACGATGGCGACTCCTTCTGCCTTTTGACGCACTTGGGCAGTGATTGCAGGTCAGAGGTCTTTTGCTCAGCCTTTTTTGTATATGTGGCCGCTGCAACCGCGCTTGGGCTTCTCGCTACAATTAAAATCGCGTAACTTGTTAAATTATGTTTTATAGAAGCTACATATTGTATATTTTACTAGTTGTAAAATAGTAAACGGCTGAAGTTTTACTGACGCCCACATTTGTTCGGGGATTGGGCCTAAGATATACGTATATCTATAATTGCGTTTGTTTGGTGAGGACCCGTCGTATAACAAAAATCGCGGATTCTTTTATTCAATTGATTATGATTACCAAATAATGCCCATTTCAATTAGGGTTTTATATACTTCGCCTGATCTATTCCGCACGCTATAAATTTAATATTTTTGTGAGTGATATGAAACTCAGCATAGTTGTATTCTAATTGCTTTTTTCTAAATATGTAATAATAATATTTTGGACCTAAATTCTGGGTTTGCTGTGAATACGACGAACATGGTGATATTCGTGTAGTAATAATTCGTAGCTAATAAGTTTATTTGATGACGCGTTCGTTTGGAATTTATTGAATTCAGTGTTACTTACCTACTACCCATACTTTGAATTTATTTAGTTAAACCCTATGATTGTTTACCCATTCTAGTTGTATTTAATTATTGTAATTGATATGTGGTTGGGTTGAAATTTATATTCTTACCTCTGCGATACGTTTCTGACTGATTAATTGTTTTGCATTAAAGCATTCGTTCTTGCACTTAGTTACGCTTATGTTATTTTCCTTACACTGTGGGTATTAGTGCATATTTATCAGACTATAATTGTGGAATAAACCTTCGACGGCAAGTTGCTTTTGCTTAGGTTGTTGATTTTGCAACCAGTAGTATCTGCCATCAATAATAGTAGTTCAGGTGTTTATTAGGTTCTTGAATCTATACAACTTTATTTTTTTTAGCATCGCATTTAAGGCTGCAACTGGACCGTGATCTACCTCTAGCTAACGGAAGCACTTCTTATTAATCCTTCAATGAACTAGCATCTCATTAGCTGAGTTAGGTTTAACCGAAAGTACGTTAGCATTGTATATTGGCGTTTGATAGACACGATCAAGTACAATAAAAGGGAGTCAGCTTCGCACCGATGTAGATAATTGACAATGTTATGTTTTCATATTATTACAAATGTTTCGGATATATATTAGCTTATTTAAAATTCGCTAAATTTCTATGATGATTTCAATTTATTAATTTACACTTTATGTATTTGAAAGAATTTTCATCATTTTTTTGAAGAATGTATTAATCAAGCATGTATATTACCTTAAAAAAGTTTTTTGTTGCGTTCTATAAATACCTTGATCATTATCGAAATTTAAAAAACGACCTTAATAGTGTTTGTAGATTCTGGTTTTAGCCTCATAAAAAATGTCAATAATTTGCCTTCTAATTGCTTTCATAATGAAATGCTTGTCGTGGCAGAGCCAGAGTTCGTTAATGCTGACTTGGGATTTCACCGATTTTAAATTAAGCTTCTTCAACAAAAAGAAAAGAACTCTAATTAAATTTACTGGCCAAATTATACGATTTCCTGTTCGGAACATTGCACACAAAAGTAGTGTACCTTGGAGCAATTGTGCTACGTGCAGCGTGTTTGCACAATTCCACAAGCCAGGGATTGTATTGGTGAGCTCCTAAGGGACATGTTCGTATTAATAATTGGAAACTTTTAATTTTCTTAAAACTGCACTTGTCCAAAGTTTGCGCTGTTTACCGGAAGGCATTTCTCCGGCGACCCGGCCGCTGTAATTAATATTTCTGGACGAGGAAACCTGCAACTATGAATGCAGATTTAGAGTTGGGAAGATATTAAAGCGGGGGAAAAGTTGTGAAAAATAACGCGAACCGGAAAAACAGTGTTTATTCCGGAGATCAAATTTTAATAAAGCTGCCTGATTAATTACATACCTCGAAGTTTAGCAAAGTTCTTCGCCGAGCTAATTTAAATGTGAGATTGAAGCGACTTCGGATCAATTTCATATGTTAGCAGCGTACCTGCTCTAACTGATTTGCCGCTGTACCGTGTGTTTAATTATTCTCTGCAAGCTTATCACCAGCCTTCCTTTGTGACAAAGCGCAGCCAAATCTAATATTAAGCCCCGACACAAGTAACATCCAATATATATATACATAATGACGTCACCACGATCTGTGCGGCTTGATTAAAAGTTTTCCCGTAAGCAGCATTCAAGCTTCGGCTCCATATTATTGTTCGGTTTAAAATAAACAACCCTCCGCGGAAAATCTCAGCTGCAAAACTCGGGAAATAGGCCAATGGGTGCTGTCAAAAGCAGATAACATTCATACAAACTTTTCCTGTGTTTTTGGGACCGGCGAAAAACTACTCGAAACTTGGAGTATCCACGAAAAACAACTAAAGTGCTTCTAAATTAAAGAGTGTGTAAAACCTCCGTTAAGGAATGTCTTCATCGCAGTTCGTGACCACTGTAGATTTAGAAACATTTATGGCCTGCAGGTGGTAACTCTGAGGAGTAAGCACAACTAAATGAGAATGTTACGGCTAATGAAGAAGCATTCTTAATACCTCCCCTAACGAATGGCGCTTTAAAAATTACACTTCGTACCCCTGGGTTTACGACGTTGCTCGTAATTGGGTTATTGATTGGAATATAAAATTTCTTAAGTGCTGCAAATTGTTTGTAAATGTTTCTAATTGGCCCGTCCGTTAAAGCGGCACGGCTAGGAAGCAAGGGCAGTCTTAGCAAAATTTAAATTTCCTTCGCAGATTTTGCCAGTTCTAATTTGTTCAATTTTCCGTAGCTCGCATTAATTCATAAACTAAACTCCCCAAATACAACACGATAATTTCGGCATGAAGCGGGCCAAGGATGCCGCGCCGTTGATATGATTACGTAAAACTATCCAACTCGTTATCTCCCTAGTAGCTTCTTGTTCGTAGTTCTACCAAAAACATGTAGTTTGCAGTTTTGTCGACCACCCGAACGCAAATCTCGAGTCGGACGCTGCTATCTGTGTTCCATATTTAATGCGGTTTTACAAAGCTCTGATTTCATTAAGTGGGTTTTAGCTAAAATAGATTCGCAGCGCTTAACAAACTAGCTTATTTATCTCGCAATTGTATTCTGTTTTACTCAAGAGAGTTGAATAATCGGGCTGAGAACTGAAACCGACGTTATCTTTGATGATTTTGCATACATTGTTGTTGTAGCTATTTTAATTATGTACATTTTACAATAGAATCGTCTACGCCTACAGAATAGTGTTAAACATTTCCACTCTAATAACCAATTATGTACTAACAACAGTGGCTTAATTAGTTAGCACTATTTTTATTTTTATAAACGAACCAGAATTGCTAGCTTAGAGATTGTAGAAAAAAAAGTGCTGATTTCAGGTAATTTTTACTATTTATAGTTTTTCTCAACAGCTAGCTATGTACAATATTACTACAAATAATGCAAATTTTGTATTTATTGCTTTGTAATCAAATATCAAGACTTAAAAGCATGCACAGAAAAAAGTTTACTAAAGCGTTGTGAAAAAATCCAAGCAATTACCTATTCTTGAGATTTATTAAATGAATCGATTACTCCTTGCTGCTGTTCCTTAGACTTTGATGCAATTTAGATAATTTGTGTTGTTAAACATACAATATTGGGGCAAACACTTGGAAAACTCTGATTAATCATCCTATATAGACTATCAAAACAACTATAAGGGCGATTGCAAACACAAACGCATCACAAAATCAGCCGTAGCTGAGCATACAAATACAAATGAACACATCTTAGAATTTGAGAACGCCACTGTACTTGTTAGAATACCTCACTACCTTCCACGAGTGATACGTGAAGCCATATAAATAGAAAAACATCCAAATATTATAAACTGGGAAGATGCTTTCAAGCTTAGTAAAACGTGGACTCCTGTGATACACGATCTAAAGCATTACAACAGATTACGCTGCACATGAATGACCAATCAGTGTTACGTCGTTCCGAGCGGCTGACGCAGAGGACTATAAATAGCTCCACACCGACCTTCAGTTAGTGGGACTTTCACTCTGATGATGCAAGCTGAAAGGTCTTGCGAAACTTTAGTAAATGTGGGTGCACAAACAGTCACAAGGCCAAGCATTTGGCAAAGCATAAAGGACTATGTTACAAAATTAAATCCAAACTACCGCATTAGTTTTACAGAATACTGAAGTAGTTTCTTTCCGATAGACAGCACTATTTAAAATATCAGGACGCATATTCCAACTTATTCACACTATCATCTGGTGTCCCACAAGGCAGAGTGCTAGGATCAACACTTTATTTACTCTACACAACAGATTTACCAGTATCTGAAACAACTACTACTGCCACATTTGCGGACCATACTGCTGCCTTAGCATCACACAACAGTGCTATCACTGCCTCACAGAATTTGCAAGAACATTTAACGATATTGAAACTTGGCTCCAAAAATGGAAAATTAAAGTGAACCCAGACTCAGCTATAGAAATAGAAAAACATCCAAATAATATAAACAGGGAAGATGGTTTTAAGCTTAGTAAAATGTGGACCCCTGTGGTACACGATTTAAAGCATTGTAATCACAATGCGCCATATGGCCACGCCCCACGGATTACGCTGCACTTGAACGACCAATCAACGTTATGTCACTCTGCGCGCCTGACACGGAGGAGTAAAAATAGCCTCACACCGACCTTCAGTTCTTAGTGAGTTAATATGGGTGCACAAACAGCAACAAAGCCAAATCTGCCTAAGTAACCTCGTTCTCAAGGTACTCAAACAGCACGAGTCACCAAAGAGCATGGTCATCGCGTGGACCCGTGTTAGTCACAAGGTGTAAGGCACATTAAGCCAGAGAATGCTGGGTGTTTATCCACAAAGACGACGTGGTCTAAGCTGAAATTCTATGTTAACAAGAACGACTATAATTATTACGGTTGTCAGTAAAAGATGTACTGAGGACTTACAAAGAACGAGTAACTATTGATAACGTACTCTCAATGTTCCAACTTTGAAGGGTTCTGGTTGTTGGTAGTAATAAACCCCATAACATTACTTCCTAGATTAGGTTAGCTAAACCTTTACTTAGTTAATCAGTTGAACCGCATTTTTTTTTCTTTAAAACTGAAAGTCAGTCTTAATAATATATACACTTATAAAGAAATAGTTATTACCATTTATAACAAAATGTTTTCTTTTGTATATAATTTACCTTCTATATAAAGAATCCACAACACTATCTCTAACATTTAAAATTGATTATTATCAGAAGTAATATTATAAGTACTTCGATATTATCGGGTTATATGTCGATAACTTGTTGCACAATAATAAAAGAGTGTCGGTTTGACAGGTTAAATAGTCCGACCGCGTCAGCGGGAGGATTATTCTGTCAAACTGACACGATTTGTTATTGTGCAGGAAGTTTGAGACGTATAACCTGTTCGAAGTACGCATTGTATTCGATTTGATTATTTTTTGAGTAAATTTTAATATTAGGAACAACTATTTTATTGGCAGCTCGATTGGTTTGTATTAACCTAGCTAAAAGTCATCTCCATGAAAACAACATCAAGTTGACAAAAATTATGTATTGCGTCGCCTAGTGAAGTTACTCTAGTATAATCGATTTTGTATAATCGAAATTATACAAGATAACTTAACTAAATCTAGCCTTCTGATTGGTTGAGATTGCTACGAAAAAAATAATCACTTATAATACCATGAGTAGTCAAAGTTATGTCGATTATTTTTGTGGTGGTGTCACGAATGTCCATTGCGCTTTGGTAAGATTAGGACGAGTGCGCTAGCACGAGTCCTAATCCCAAGCGCAATGGACATGAGTAGTGATACCACCGCAAAAATAATCTACTTAACTTTGACTAAGAATGGTATTCGAGGGACTATTTAATGAACCAAACTACTTTTTCAAATTAGTTTTCAGTAAATCTAGCAACAAACTACGCAATTTCTATAGTAACAGAACACTAATATTGACTTTTTCTAATAAAAATCACATTTGTTTAAAATAGTCACTTGAATACCTTCTAGGAAGATATATCCGCTGATATTTTTTGGATTGGTCAAGAAACGTCAGAATTCTGGATTTTCATTGGTCGCTTTTTGACAGATGACAGGTGAATTGAATAGTCATTATTATTTGTCCTCCTCCCCCTTTGAATAATTACAAGAAACTGTTAATTTCGTTGCAATTTTGGTTTTTCTTTAGAGGACTTAAAAATTGTAGGAAAAGCTTGTTAGCGATTGTTACCTAGGTAGACTGGATTTTTTTAGTTTATCCATTTTGTATCTTCTGTAAATGTAGAATGCTTTGAGTTTGAAGTGTACGAATATATATTGTATGCGAACACTATCCTCCGCCCCTTTTTCTCTATCTCTAGGGTTTTTTTTTTCAAATCGTAACCAATTGATATTGACTAATTTTCTACGTTGATGAACATTTCTAATCAATATTTCTATGTAACGTCTGTTGATTGGTGGTAGATGACGTTTATTGGAACTTCAACAAGTTTATAACCTGGTGACACAATGGGATAAAACATGTGTAACATATGCACCGCTTTATCGTTGTTATAAGAATTTGTTACCAGATTACATTCTACACAAATAGCATTAACTTTTGAATATCTATTGGAAAGCCTGTAGTGCGTCTTTTATTAGCAATAAATGTGTGCTGACCATAATCTAGTAATCTACATGTGTTATTAGCTTACTAAAATTGATTTGTTTGTTACATATCATTTTACAATTTAATGTATTTAGATTAGCTAATAGGAATAAATGAGTTCTTGTTTCTTCTTCTTTTTCAGTATCATAATATATATCTGCATTTGTAAAAAAATCAATATTCGAATTTTCATAGGAACATTCAGGTCTTTCAAATGTATCAATACAATTGATTATTTGAGTAATGAATGTGTAATATTAAATGGGAGCTTACAAAATCAAGCAGTTCCAAAACATATTCTTCATCATTGTGCAATATGATAGATGGATAAATTCTTGTATACAGAATCCATTCTAGTTCAGAAACTAAATGTATGAGGCATGTTTGCCTACCGAAGGCTGTTATTATAAGATTTAAATATGTATACACAAAAAGGTGAAATAGCGCTCAGTTGACAATCTTAGCGACCTTAAAATGAGCCTCAGCTTACCTAAACGGGATAAACTTCACTTCGTGCAGTTAGTGGTGCTCCAAAAACAACGAATCTCAATTATTAAGCAGAAAAACCTATTTTGCAATAGCTAATTCCTTTTGGTCGTTGCTGACAACACTTCTGCTACAAGAACTTCTTTATGACCTTAAAACAACATGAACATGTCATTCGACTGTCCCAGGACCCGCTCAGCTGTGCTGCAATCCAGTATGATTGGAACAAAAGTCAGGTTTTGGAAGAAAAATATCTACTTCACATTAAGACATGGAAAATACAATTCTGACACTTTTATTTAAGAGTGGTTCGCGCAACTACGTCACAAATGGTTCGAAATCTGACTAAGTTTAGAAGAGAACTCCACAAAATGCGCGCTCTGAAGTTATACACTGATTTTTTATAAAACTTTTTCTGTATGATCATGCATAACGAAAAATATGGGGTGCCGGCTTCAATCAAGTCTTGAAAATAAATATTATGTTTCCACAGCACATGCCGATTCAAAATACAAATATCGAAAAGCCAGTAAGTGTGAAAAAATATAATGATTTGGCAAAACTGTACTCATGTGACATAAAGAAAGTAGAATTTGTGACTGCTACTACTGCCAACATAAATATTTATATGAAATTACTTTAAAAAACTGGTTGACTTTTGTGACATGACTCAGCATTTCCACACTTTAATATTTGTCAAAGGACAGGAAATCAACAATATATATCGAAAGATGCCAAACCCTTCAATTACTTGGAGCCCTGGCGTATTATTTAAAAAAATTGAGAGAAACGCAACCAAAAATAATTGAAACACGGTATGTACAACCTTTAATGCTCAGTATTAAAGAAAATTCAAATTTTGTTAACCAAAAATTTATTTCAGTAACACTTTTTGTGTTTAATGAAACAAATTACACAAAACATCTTAGACATTTTCATATTTTTTATAGAAAATTTTCCGAACCACATTATATAGAGTTTGAACAAAGAGTTATCTGTATTCAACACCCTTACGAATAAGTATCAGTTTATCTTCCTAAGCTTATAAAGAACTCTTATAGCCAGGCTAAGTACACTCTATTAGAATTTTGCTTTACTAGATAACTAAGTAGCTCTAGAAAGAATTCTTTGATACGAGAAAAGATCATGAATAAAAATTCTTAAGGATATCGTTCATAAACAATAGTGCCTAAAGATGCAAAAACAATCTAAGCAAAAATCTGAAAAGCTGAATAACAGATGTTTGTAACATTATGAGAGAAATCACAAACGACATAAAACAAATAATAAAACTCTTAACCAAGATAACCAGATTATTACCAATGGAAAACTGTTGGAAGGTAATAAGCAAAATATATAGAAGATATGTTTAATGATGATGAAATTGAAACACAATAATTAACTATTAGGTATGCTGATAGCAACATAATAATTGCATCAGACGAAGCTACAAATTCTGATAGAAACATTAATAGATATACAGGGTGTTTCATTAATAATTGGAAATATTTTAACTGTAGAATTCTGGGCTTAAAATATTAATATTTAACCCAAATCACTTAGATAAAATGTGGCTTGTTACTGAGATATAGGGTGTTTTATTTAAAAATTTAAAAATGATTTTTCCCCATTACTTTAAAACTATTTGACGTATCCGTATCATATTTGGCAGGAAGTTTAGACACTGTAAACCATGCTAAATTATGTTAAATAAACGTTTCTGGCTACTACCAGAGGCGTACCACAGGGGCAAGTGGGTGGTTGACCCTTCCCAAATTCTACGCCACTGGCGGAATTGCCATTTTAACACAATTTTTCGATTCTCCAATACTTTCTATGTAAATAACATACTCTTCCTTCGTCACGATAACGTCATTATTTTTCGAGATATTTAAAGTTAAACATAAAGCTGAACAGTTATTTTGATTTTAATGTGTATTAATTATGTCGGTGTTTTTTGTCATAAGATTGCATTTATTACGCAAATGAAACTTTAATCCGTATTAACAAAAAAACATAATGTTATTTATTGAAATTTCTTGAAACCAATACATAGATGCATTCAACATAAAAAAAATGTATCCATGTATTCGTTTCAATAAATTTCAATAAATAACATTATATTTTTTTGTTAATACGGATTAAAGTTTCATTTGCGTAATAAATGCAATCTTATGACATAAAACACCAACATAATTAATACACATTAAAATCAAAATAACTGTTCCGCTTTGTTTAAATTTAAATATCTCGAAAAATAATGACGTTATCGTGACGAAGAAAGAGTATGTTATTTACATAGAAAGTATTGGAGAGTCGAAAAATTGTGCTAAAGTGGCAATTCCGCCAGTGGCGTAGAATTTGGGAAGGGTCAACCACTCACTTGCCCCTGTGGTACGCCTCTGGTAGTAGTCAGAAACGTTTATTTAACACAATTTAGCATGGTTTACAGTGTCTAAACTTCCTGCCAAATATGATACGGATGCGTCAAATAGTTTTAAAGTAATGGGGAAAAATCATTTTTAAATTTTTAAATGGAACACCCTATATCTCAGTAACGAGCCACATTTTATCTAAGTGATTTGGGTTAAATATTAATATTTTGAGCCCAGGATTCTACAGTTAAAATATTTCCAATTATTAATGAAACACCCTGTATATAGAGTTATAGATCAGAACGCACTTAATCAACCAAATAATAAAAATTTACCCTATATTCGTTCAACATTAGGTTTCTAAGTTGTGTTCTTCTTCTTTTTCAAACTATGTATTTGTAGCTACGCACCAGTGACCACATAATAAGATGCAATGATGGCAGGGAAAGTCTATGATCGAAGAAAAAATCAACAGGAAGCTGATAATATCAACTCAAAACACTACTTGTCGAAGAACTATGTAGCTAAATACACTGCAGAGATTGAAGAAGAAGAAGAAAATGAATTAGGCAGCAATGTATATGAACCGGAAACACAACGGTGGTGAGAAAAAAACGGAGAGGTTGCTAGACTTGACGAACTATATATACATTTCTAAAACTAGTAGGTGAGAAGAATGTAGGAATTCTGCTACGTATTTTTAACTTAACTTTTCAAATAAATATATAGATAAATAAACACTAACAAAAAACAGATTATGATATTCCGCAGAAATCCCGAAACTATATCGAAATCCGGTTGTATGAGTAACGAATCGAAAAGTTTCAAATGTCTTAACTGTTGGCTGACAGATCTACGCCAAGACCATTTTTATGGAAATTCAAATTATTTTGTTTATTGTAGTTGGAAATGGACATACAGAGACACGAATAGACAAACAGTAAAAATTATACTTACTTTCTACTATAACCGCAGTTGCCAACGAAAACATCTATTGTTTTTACACAGCTGTTTCTCTGCTGTTCTTGTATTTGTGGCAGTTACAAAATTTGATGCGATTTTGTTCACTTTGACGCGACGTTAGCTAACACCAGACTTAACATTGCTTTCTGCAACCGGCCCTTAGTAGTGTAGCATACTATTAGTAAGGAGGCGTATGGTAGCATCAAATAATTTAAGGGACCGGACGAGACTAATAATAAGGACAAAAAGAAGAAGAGGGCTATAGAAGACGTTTCCTACCGAGTAGCAGTTCCCGAAAGAAGAAACCCGCAATCCATCGAGCTACAACATTTATGGTGCTACCGATCTCAATAGCGCATAGTATGTAAGTTTTTTAAGAGATTTTCTTTGTAATAAATGTAAATATTTAACACTATAAGGTGTATTAATTATTAAAGGGAAACAAAGAACCACGTAAAAAAATAAACCGCAGTTCGTTTTGTAAGAAAGCTGTAATATTAATTAGGTAGCAAACAGAAAGGGTTTGTAGAAAAGTGAACTTTGCCTAATATGTAACTACGATTATGTTCAATTTTGATACATATATATCATCTATTCAATTCTTGTATGTTATAAATAATATTTCTCAAAATTATTAACCCAAGGGTTCGAAGAAATCTCAGCGATAATGGAGAAAGAAATTATATCAGCCCTAATAAAGATGAAGAAAAATAATAAAAAATGACACAGCAAATGCTAGAATACCGGCAAATCAGTATACTAGCAATTTAAAGGAGTAAAACTGGACTATACACTATATATTCAACAAGAAGTTTAGCTGATGTTGTTCTAATAACAGACAATATGCTAAAGACACATACTATGATGGCACGCATGCTTCAAGCAGCTTAAAGAAAGGTTGGTTTGAGAACCAATTTATTTAAAAATTCAGCCTATAGCAGATGTTACCATGAACGACCTTTAAATAGTTAGGACATGAGATCCGCATTGGGCGAGACAACCAAACGCATCAGATTCAGCGCAGAATAATCCTAAGTTGCGCAGCATTCGGTATACTGATATACTCACGTCTGAGCTGCCGATACGGAAAGGAAGAGTGTTGAATCAATCCAAACACAATGATCAAAAGACAAGATAAAATATAAATAAAACAGAGGAAATAATGGATGAAGAACAGTAGACAGCGGACCGTAACGACTTCACCTGCTTTATTCCGTTCAGCCGCCAATAGAGTTATCAACGTAATAGCCAAGATCCCCAAAGAATAGGCACTTAAAGAAGAAGAAGAAGCAGAAATGGCAATATTAGTTTGGAATCATCTTAGAGACAGAATTTCAAATCAAACTATCAGACGCAAAACAGGTGTACCAGATGCTATAAACGCTGCTTGACACTTAAAATGGAACTGGACTAGGATGACGGATGGGCGATGAGCTAGAATGTAGATCAAGACATGAAGCCTAAACCTAACCGTTGGATGCACGACATAAAGACGGTAACTGAAAAAATGGAAGCAGGTCCAAAATGGAAAAGGTAACTTTCGTTTAGCAGTGGACAATCTAAGCTACTGTACAAGAAGAAAAAGAAGATATAAACTTTTATAATAGAACATATTAGTTGTCTATATTTTGCTATCTATTAAAATATGCAGAAGCTTGAAATTAACTACCGATAAAGGACATGGACAATTTTGCAATTTCTCTAAAATTAATTCTTTTTCTTTCATTTCTTTTACTCTCTAACATTTCATCTGGCGTCTTTTCTAGTACCCATCCTAATTCCATTTTTTTTCATCCAGCTTTTTCTAGATTTTTCATATCTTCTTTTCTTTAACCTTCTTGAATCAAGAAATTTTCTACATGTCCTTTCTGAATCTATTCTTAGTACATGTCCATACTCGTACCAATTTAGTTGCATCTGTTATATGAAGACGACTCACATCATTTATAATACCTTAACGGAATTATTGATCTTAAACGTGGCACTGCGATATGTTAATTATCTTGGGCATTATTTTATTTGCTATCGATCATCCATCACACTTAACCAAAAGTGTAGATATATGTTGCAATGATTTGAATGTTTTTGTAGGTTTTAATGTACAATTAAATAAATAGATGTAATAAAAATGACTAAAATTACTCTTACCTCATGAGCAGGGTTTCTAAATCCAGGAAGTATTAGTAAATTATAGAAAATAATTCAAATTCATTTGCTATCAAATTCAATATTTGGGTCCTTTTATAATAATTTTAAAAACTAAAAGTTTTGAATAATAAGCATTTAACTGCTGGGATCGCTTCTATGCGGAAATTATAGCTCATGGAAGCTCAAGTTCAAACATGACGTTCCAACCTAACAAATTGTGCGAAACAAATTCGCCTTGTTTCGACAAACAGTTCAGTTTTACGTCCTTACATACAACAAAGGCGTAAGTAAGTAGACGCCACAAAACAAAACACTCAAGGGACGCTCTTGCCGGAAATTTTAGGAATAATGCTTTCTATAATCACTTTCCTGACCTGTTATGGTGCTCCTGCGATAGATAATAGGGCTCTAAAGAACCCCGCATTAAATCCCACCTCGTTGTAGGCCCCTGCGTTGATGAATATGGCTGTAATGATCCACACACCTTGCTTGTTTGCTTCCCAAACCTTTTTCGGCTGCTATTCTGCACCACTTCGTTGTTTTTCCCGTCCTAGGGCTCCAAACTGCTCCAGGACAAACTGCTGCCTCGTTCACACTCGCCTCAGACTTCAACTATGCTTTCTGCTCGTCCAAAAAGTGCTTCGAAAACACCATCTACTGCTCGACCAACTCCAAAGCACTATTTTTCCTGGGCGAAAGCATTATCAACAGCAACCAAACTTCCACAGTTTCCACAAGACACTCTCAATAAATTATACAACTTTTAAGGAGAACTGGGGTATTTATTTACTTATTGATAATTTAAGTTCTAATTGGGGAAGCCAAAATGAACAGCCACCAAGCTTGGCTTCATATCCCAATTGTTTTGTTTGTAGATTTTATTGTTGTCATGAAAATCCAAAGCGTACTCTGATTACGTTTGTCCACTGCAAAACTAATATGATTTTAATATAATTTTTAACAAAATTATTGTCACATCCATAGCAATATTATACAAAGATGAAATTACAAATCAGCACATTATGGAACATTTTTAGATACTATTTGGCATTCCTGAAATGTTATTACTTACAGTAATAATTATGGAAACTTAAAATAGTGTTCATAGCAATATATTCGAAATAATGAAGGTACCTGTGTCTATAATCCTTAATACTTACTTAATCCTTTGTCTCTCTACCTTAATGTATAAAGCATTTCTGGGGTTTATGGAGTTTTGATTATGTGCTTTAGCTCTTCTTCCTCTTCTCTGTTTATGTAAGTCTCAACTATCTAAGCTCCTAATTTTCGATTATCCCTCTAAAATTCCAGTTTTCTATTTTGAGAGTTCAGGTTTTGCATGTGTTTTTTTTTCTTATTCACCTTTCGTTATCTATGTATGTGCCGTCTTCTCTTCGTCCATCCCTGCTTCATTAACCACATCTTATTATAATTGGCGTCTGTTTCTTTCTGCTAACGTCATGTCATTATTGATTAGTATCTTCTCTTCCTTCAGATTACTTTTATTTTTGGCCCAGAATTCTATCTCTACACGAATTATTTTCGCTTGGTGTTTGTTGCCTATAATGTTCACTTTAACATTTGTTTATATCTTTAATTGCATCCTTACGAACTGATTTATTGCTACTCTGTCTCTTCGTTCACGGTTACTCCTTCGAGTATAATATTGCACATTCTCTTTTCTCTCTCACCCGCTTCTGTCATATCCTATAACTCTTCTATCTTTTACGTTAATTGGAGTTTCTCTTTTTCCCATCTCAGCTCTATTTCCCTGATTTCTTCTCTTAGTTATTTATTGGTTTCGTGTTTCTTTAAATTTCTTTCATCACTTCCTTCATCATATTTTTAATACTTTCCAACTAGCCATGTTTATTTTGTTATTCTGGTTTGGTTGTCTATTTTGATCTGGTGAGCTGATTATCTATCACTAACACTGTTTTTAACTAGAACTCTTCGCTTAACTTGTGCAATAATACCGTTTACGGGACTTTACCGAGACGACTTCACTGCACGTTCTTTCCGCGCGACGACTTCCACCAAACTTTATAATCCTTAATACATTATTTAAATATGTTATTTGTGGTTCAATTTAAACACGTCTGTTGTATTTTCTACGACATAGAATGCAATACAACTACATACATAACTTTGTTTTAGGAATTTTCTTTAAACTGCTGAACATTTATTTTTTAAACATTTTCGTGTTGCAAACGAAAGTATTTATAGGACTGAAATGTGATTAATTTTGCTGTATAGTAGCAGTATGAACCCATTCAGTATAGAGTACTTATTAAAAACCGTTTTCTCTATGTCCCAATTTAAATTTTACAAGAAAATAATTTGTTTATCTAACTAGTAGTAATCAAATATTTAATATATTCGCAATATAGTGGTTAAATAATTATTGTAACTGTTCAACCTGAGCGGAACAATAATAGTCTATTAGCGTTTTATTGGATTTGATAATCAAATGTTCGTTGCAATTTCTTAAATTCCATAAAATTGTGGGATACTTTTATTAATGAAACGAACAATTTTTGATGCTGGCCATATAATAACACTTAGAAAAAGGTTTGGCAAACAGACGGCATTGATCAATACAGAACTAACATGATGAGCAGGCATAACGGAACATAAAGTTTTTATTTGTTTTTTAACTTCGCAGTGTTTGCAAGATAAATAATTGAAAAATTTTAAGATCTTTACGTTTGCCTTTTGTTATCTCCTAGGGCTTTGAATATTTTTTTTCTTGAGATTGTCCACCGGTAACCTAAAATTTATTTTTGAAAAATTAAATCTTACTGTGAAAGTGGGCAGTTAGTACATAAATTTCAATCTTAAAGCTAAACATCGCCTTGATGTAATGGAAGCACACTTAAAAGGTGTCAACCCCGGTTATCACAACAATATTGTGATGTTTTTTATTCTGATAAAGTTCCTTTTCTTTCTTAATGGTTACACTAGACACGGTTATGGAACCCAAATACTTATGTACGCTAATAGACAAATTTGAAAAATAGTTGCTTAATAAATCTTTAGATGCTAAACAGTAATAAAAAAGATTAAAAAATATCAAATTCAAAATATAGGTAATGGAGGAATGTTTCTAAATACAACATTTTAGCTGTTTTCCCGACTCATCCACAAATCTGCTGAAGTTCTGTGTGTTATCGATCACGATTCTGAGGCAAACGTCCAGAACCTCGTTTTCGAATTTTCACGGAAAGCTTAGCCGAGACCTTCGGATGAATTAAACCGAATATAAAAGGGAGAAGTCTTAATTAATTTCTCTTCTGCAAAAGCCGGCGGCGGTTCCGATTTTCAGCAGCCCTGAAAGAATTTAAAATCTGCCGAGAATCATAACAAAACGTCACAATTTCGGGAAAAATAAATTAGCCAAATCTCGGCGGGCTCTAATTTCTCAAGTGAAAGCTAAATAAGGGCAGGTGCGGAGAAGCTCATTGATTTAGTGGTCTGAGGTGAGGCGGTAAATGTTTTGTCCTCTTTGTTAAGTGCTCTGTCGAGAGGTGCAGGCCAGCAGAATAGTGCTACTCGGGTCGGAGCTTCCGGTCTTAGAACTACTAATGGAAATGGCTTCTGTATGTGTAGGTGCTTCTGGAGCTTTCTGAGGAAACTAGGGGAAAATGGGATAAAGACGTTTAGTTCCGTTTTACATATCCATGCTGCTGCTTCTTGCTGATCTTTAGAAGGCGAGAGACCAGTGAGTCGTGAAAGGTGATTTTTCATTTTACAGGTTCCGCACCATGCAATAAACGTGAAATACTGGACAACGGAGTAGACCACTTACAATTTCAGTTTTTTATGAATTCTTTCAAGTAACTCACTGATAATAGTAGCTCATATTTTACCACAGGGAATGTCTTTTTATAGACTTACTTGTAGTAGAACATATGGACTTAATTAATAATAAAATCAGTCCATATATCTTATATAACTAACTGTAGTATTTCAAGTTTTAATAGCCCTTCATACGAATCAGATATGTGAATATTAAAAGAATCATTGTATTCCCACTACTACAAAGTAGTTCAAAATTATATAATCTGAAAACTACACTCAAGTTCGGAATCGGATTCTTTTTATCACTGTCGCTCCCCGTCAATGGCATCTCTAAAGAACAAGAAATTATAAAAAAGAAACAAGAAACGTGCATTTATTATTAACTTAAATATCAAGTCTAAAAAAATAATAAAATGTAATAACCACATACGACAATGCCCGCTGCCTATTCCTTGTCTTCACTTACCGATTTTCAAGAAAGGAATATAAGGATTTTTTGTCGTATCAATTCTTATTTAGAATTAAGAAGTTTTCATTATTAACGACCTAGAAAGAGGATTGTACATTACGGTAGCGTGGAATGTAAGCAGCAAACTATTATTGAATCTGTTAATATTTACTTAATTTTTACAAAATTTGTAAGCTAGAATTTTTTCTATGATTTAATATCTGATTTGCATTTTATAACAAATTCAAATTAATATGTTTGTTACAGTTAATTAGGGTGCTTTTTATAGTTTGTTTAATTACAAATTTTAGTTATTCCCTATTGAAGTACAAATGACGTTTTCATGAAAGCCAAATATGTTTTCAGAATACTTAACACATTTACCACCAGAACTTACCGTAGCACACTCCGCTGAACCATATGGAATAGTCGAGATGCGACGTAAGATAGGCAGTAAGGAGAAAAGAAATACAAAAACAAAAACGTTATCGATACGTTTACTCGAGACAACGATCTTAATGCAATCGAAAAACATGTTTTTACCCAAATAATTGGAAAGGGTCAAACAAAAAAAATAGTATACGGGATGGACAAGCAAAACGGTTTAATTAAATAAAGGCGGACGGAATCGATTTAGCTATTTGATAGCATAATCTACATATCTCCCCTCACGACGAGTCCTTCTCAAACAAAGACGGATATAGATAAGATAGAAATCACCGTATGAAGAAAAGAGAAACTACTTCGTATAATCACCGGATGGCGCACATATATCAGAAAATTACCTGTTTAATATTCGTAAAAGAAGTTTACACTGTAAAGTAAGAAAAACACAAGCTAAATGGCATTGGGTAAACAATGGTAATTCGTATGATGGACGCGATTCCATATTCCGCGAATCCATATATTTCACCTGTAACGGGGAGCGTAGATGTGATGCCAGGTTCACGAAAGGTTGGAGCTCGTGTCTGCAGATTTTCCGGCTTTTCCCAACATCGGACTTACAATTCAACAACTGCGAAAGACAGCAACGGGAACTCCATCCGCACATTCACATATTTACGTCAGGTAGCACGGCGAAGCTCATACCCCTGTAAAAATATGGGAGCTGGCATGAAAACTCAAAAGTGTAACAAACAAGGAAAATGGGAGAAGGGAAAACGGGATAAAGATAATAATAATAATAAATCCTACCTTTAAATTGCGGGCGGCCAATAGATGTTTGACTGTCGAAATACTATCACATCTTAAAGTAACCAGATGGGTGCAGTAATTAACCAAACAAATAAGATCGAATGTGTCCCTTACTGTCGACGACTTTTTCAGGAAAAAAATCTGGTCTTCAAGTGTTAC
Source organism: Agriotes lineatus (assembly GCA_940337035.1). Taxonomy (NCBI): domain Eukaryota; kingdom Metazoa; phylum Arthropoda; class Insecta; order Coleoptera; family Elateridae; genus Agriotes; species Agriotes lineatus. Next base: position 125,761,444 of record OW679196.1, read on the forward strand.
TAACGGATAATTAAAGTGACAATAATAATCCTCAAAATTTTCAATAACACAATGGAAGCTGAAAAATCCTTACCCTAAAAGTGGAAAGTTTTAGAAAAAACCAGGTACGCATTCAAAGTTACTACTAGCTATATACATAACCTGAAACACGACGTCATTTGAAGTTACCGAACTTACAGGAACAGCGAGTGGAAGTTCGAAGTAATACTTTCGGACCGTAAGGAAACTCATAGAACCATCGCGACATACCAGTGTACATATTTGTTTTTGATAGCTGAAAATGTTTAAACTCAGCATAAGGTAGTGAAAGTTGTTTTCAAAATATTTTGTGTGCCAGTCTGGTTTAAATGATAAACGTTTATGTCTTATAAAATTATATTAGCAGATTATTTAAAAAATCTCCCTTGGCATTAAGACACGACTTTTATTGCTTCACTAAGTTCTAGATTCCTTTCTGGAAATTTTCTGTAGTCTGCTGGCGATATCATTCTTGATCAGCTTGCTGCTCGACTTCAAATGATGTCCTTTCAATATGGAGTTATTTAATAATGGCGTGACTACGTCCAAGGCTGATCTGTAACATGAATACATTCGCGAATGCAAACAAAATGCTTTCGACATACTTAACAGTGCTTGCAGTTTTCACAACGTTCGCTTATCTAAAACACCGTATTTTTTGTGCATTTCATACCTTCCAAAAGTTTCTTTTGACATTGCATAACAGCCAATTTTGAATAGCAAGTATTTCTATAAACACCAAGAACTCTTGTACGAACTTTGTAAGAAGTAATCCCGCCAGCAGCTAAAAATTGGATTACAACGCGTTTGTCTCATTCGGGCGAACTTTTTAAAAATTGATAGAGTTCAGCATAATAGCAATTTACTTATGAAATTGTACATATAACACAAGAGCACGTTAGTACGTTGTCTATAATAATGAGAAACTGGCGAATTTTACGGTTCTATAGGAGTGATAGCAAATATCAGATCTAAAAAATACTTGGTCTGGCCCATTTCAGTTCATGCTTTTGTAGTGCATAAGTCTTCTAGATATTCATTCAATATTACTCTTGCTTTGGTATCGGATAGTTTAATAAATTTACAACGACCACAACTTTTTGCAGCATTGTTATTACTATATGTACTGTATCTTGTTCTTTTTTAAGCGAAGCGAGAAAACGATTTCCGACGTTTTCATAGATTTTTATCTTAATATACGCAATCAATTTTCGTTTTGGCAAATTGCAACAGATAGGAATATTCAGTAAAAGTAGTTTCATTGGCAATTATCAAGTACGGCGTATAGTATTCAAGTAACAGATTGCGAGCATAACCATTTAACCAACTCATTATATTGCTCCAAATTGAGCAATTAGATTGCTTTATGAACATTTCATCTCTAGGGAAGTTAGCGGAACGCATTTTGCTAGATATTCAGGAAACGTTATCTGAAAGGGAACTTTGCATTGCTCATTCATATAAGTAAACTAGATGTATTAAATCGACAGTATATGAGTTAGCAAAGCTTCTAAACCCTGACTAGTTTTAGTTTACCTTTCTAATTTACAAGATGATCCATGCCAAATAATGATTTTTAAAACTTGTTTTAATCAGTATGTTTTTGGTTTTACTTTGGATTCGTTTAAAGGCGTGTTCTATTTTAGATAGACAGCACTATAAGAACATATTTTGCAAATTACGAAGTGGAATTTTCAAGGAAAATCCGATAAAAACAATGGAAATCGATCATTTTTTGTGGGTTTTCAAGTAAAATTGCATTTATTGTCATGTAGATTAATAAGATTTAGTAGGATTGGGGTATTTTTGGGTAATAACTAAGATCATCCTCTAGATGATTAACTTTAGTAATGTGCATAAAAAATTATTTTCTAACTCAAAAAGTCAAGTGATACGTCAATTATCATTTCACTACATTGATCTACATAAAAAGTGCATTAAGAATGTTTATAGGTAAAGGGTGAACCAAGCTTGCTCGCACCGATGTGTTGTGTTGAGTCTTGTTACTCTACCTTATAGACCAGTCTTCATAGGAGAGTAATGTTAGTTGAATAAACTATAACATTGGAGTTTTCGACTGTCATGTCGGTAGGAAATCAAAAGCGATATTCGAATTCTATTTCTTTACGTGTTGCCTATAATATTCAAACTGTAGAGATTCCTTTGTTCTCATCGAAAATGGGATACCCTGTGTACCAATATCTCGCTTTATTTGCTTAAAGTGCCGCAATTTGAATGTTCTCGTCGAAACGACTTCGCCCTAAAAGATAATCTAATTACTTATATGATGGATTTGAATATCGTACATGGCAAGATCGAGCGGAAATTGAAACTCGCTCATAACTTACGATCCTTCGAAGTCTCACCCCATTAGTTTTCGGTAAGGAGCTACAGTTAAGCCCTGTTGCATTGTGCGAATATTAAGCTTGAAACTATCAACAAACCAGATAGTGCATGCTACAGCAGAACTTTAAAAATCAGCTGACGAGGTAGAAGAATGAATAAAAAAGTGTTTGAAAACAAATAGTAAGAAGAAGAAGCCACATTTCCTTCGTTGAGAAAAAATAAATTTGTGTCTATATCATGTCAAACTACATAAAAATGCATAAAGAATTTTATATTGTTTTTTAATATTTCAAAGTAATAACGGTGTGTGACGGTTGCAACTCACAAATGAAAAGCAATCTTCGATTGTTCATAATGCAGTGTTTTTGTAGCTTAAGTTTCTACTTACCGAAAATGTGACACCCTGTAATATAACAGCTGGCTTTATCTGCTTAGTGAACCCCAAGTCCTAATATGTAACTTGGATGTTCCCCTAGATGCGACTTCGGCCTGAAAAATAATCTAATCAGTTCTTTGATGGATTCGAAAGGCCTATATGGGAGGCTCGAGCGAAAATTGAAACTCGGTTATAATAATTTATGGTCCTTCGAAGTCTCATCCCATTAGCTTTCGGTAAGGAGTTGCAACTAATCCCCTGATCTTGTTAATACATAAGTTTAGCAGATTATACCCAAGCCCAGTGCTTAGCGGCACGGATTGAAAAGTGCGTGGAGGGCGGCCACACATTATATCCTGCAAAGATTCGCGTTATATTTTCCTTCCTCCGGTATAATTCAACGCACAGTGGCCGACTATCTCGCCAATTGCCACATATTTGTCCCGCACATAATGCCTTCCCATCCTTCGTCATCTCTTATCGCTGACTTTGCCAGGACACCCGCTGTGCGCTCTCCTCGGGGTGAAAATAAAAGCTACAACAAAAAATTCAAGAGTGGGATTTGCTTTATCCGCTGTAATTTTTTGCACTTTTTGCATTGCGGAGAAAATAATTTTATGTCCAATTAAAACTTTTTTAATAAGGTTAGTCCAGGTTAATTGTATTTCTTATTAGAGGGGTAAATTAAGCTATACGTAAGCAAAATAAACAATATCCCGAGAGGAAACGCGTAGCGCTTTTCTCGTCTTTCGAGGACTCCATTACGGCGAGCGCCGCTCTGCTACTTAAACGATGCACTTTATTTTTCAATTAAATTGAGATATGCGCGGACACGTGACAAATTACAAAAATGAGGAGTGTTTTGTGTAGCGACAATTCCCCCTTAATAACCCGCGGAAAAAATAAGAATTCAAAACACGTTTTAACGCTCTGAAGGGTGACGTGGACGTCAACCAAACTGGCAAGATCATTGGCGCCGCGCTTTGAACCATTGCTGGGACAAAATTAAGATGTGCTTGGAACTTTTTCATTTTTAATAAGCGAGGAGGCGCACCGCGAGTCAATGGTTTACAGTATGACATATTTTTAGAATTTGCGCTAGCTGACGATGTTGAGAATTTATTTCATCGAGCTCTCTTTCTTTTCTTTTGGGGAGCATTACAGATTCTTCAGCAACCTTTAAGGTGAGAAACGAAAGGGAGATGACACATCTATTTCGCGAGGTAAGAAAATTGTTGCAATTAAGAAACTATCACAGTGTTTGGGGTACAAATTAGATTTACATGAATCATGCCGCCATTGGAAGTCGCTTTGTTGAGTTTTCTGTTTTATTGGTTCTTAGATATTATGCAAATGCTTTTCTGCACCTAGTTGCAACAAGCGTAGCTATACTGCGATGGTTCTATGCTGCGGCAAGTAATATTAAGAAAATAATAATATTATTAAAAAATAAGGACATTCACCTTTAGTGAGATTTGGTAGCTCAATTATAATATAATTTCGTTTCTTTGTATCGGAAAGCGACAATAAGCCACTTTACTTTCCGTTCATTCTCATAACGGTAGCCAGTTCAATAAAACAGCAAAGGCATGTACAAACATCTACATGGCCTGCAATTAAAGAACACGAATAAGGTACAAGAAAAGGGTAATATAGGAAAACAGAATTTAGTCGCACAAAGTAGTACCGGAAATAGAAAAGAGCACATCTTGGACTTTTGATGTGCAGAGGTGAACAGGAATGTGTGGAATTGTGGCCGCTATTGGAAGGTACTACGTTTGGAATTTATATTCTAATATTTAATAAGAAAATGTAACATTTGTATTAATGTCAATTTAATTTAACACAAGTCAGAATTTTAACAGTAATTAAGAATATTATAGTAACTAGGCTGGATGCTAGAAGAGATTAATTAATAATCATAAATGGTGTGTAATTTTCCATAAGAAGAGATATACAAAAATTTGAAATGCTAAAAAAATTAGATTATAATCAATCGTAAACGGTCTTCTCCACTGAACTTAGGATATAGATCTGTTTTAGTTGTCTTATCATTCCATAGAGATTATTCGCAGTGTTTTATCTGCTATAAGCTCTTAATTGAATCTTTCTTTAAAATGGTATGTTTCTTTGTAACTGTTGAGCTTCATTGTTTAATGAGGTTTATAAGTAGGATTTCTGCTTTTTTGTCATTGTCTTTGCGCTTTTCTTTTCTTTTGGAAAGTTTCAAGATTTATTTTGGATGTTTATTTCCAAAAGTTTTGTAGATCATTCCTCTGGCATTGTTTCATGCTGCATTCTATATAGTGCTTCTGAGCTTTTTAGTTTCTATTTCCAGCTGCTCAATAGTTTTTAGTTGTACATTTAGATTGACTAAGTCGTCTACTTCTATCTTGACGTTTTCTCAGTTTTACTGACTAGGAAATATATATTTCCATTTTTATTATCCTTTCACTCAGCGTTAATATCACTGTTGAATGATCCGAGCAAAGTTCTCTTCAACATCTATGAAGTTAGGTGCTGCTTTTCTGGAAATGAAGAAAGCTAGCAAGTGCGCAACTTTTATGGGTCAATAGCGGGGAAACTACAGGCAAATTTCAAGTTTGAATTTAATGGTTCTAGTGCCGACTCGGCGGAAAATGATACTCTCTTGCTTAGGGGCGAAGTCTCCCAAAGGTGGATGAGTCCTAACAAGCGAACTGCATAGGATCAGAAAGGCAAGAGAAAACCACCTGATTTTTCACTGACAAGCACAATATGTAGAGTCAAGAAACAATCGAATCTCGCCCCACACAGAGCCGCTTGGAGAGAAATCATGATGCCACCACACCATTTCGTAGGGTTTGCATCAGTTCAGTTTAGTCATGCCATCCATTGTCAGCTATAATTCTCCATGTTGGGTATATTGCTCTTATAAATAATAAAATAATAATGGCGTTTTCTACAGCTTCATATCGTCTACTAGTACGTAACCGTAATCTCAGTCTATTTTGCATATTTTCTACGGGCAGGTTTCGGGCTCGCATAGCGTCAGTTATGCCTTCATTTTCGTCTTCTTGTGGCGGGTGGTGTCCAAGGGTTATCTATGTTCATGCATTTGTATGAAGTGTCCAAATCATCTATCCGCTGCAGTTCCTTGTGCATTTATAGTATCTCTAATGCTTGCATCAGTAACATGATGTAATAGTGACACTCCGGTCCTTCTTCGTAAGTAATCCACCTCTGCAGCAACCAATTTTCTTTTGAAGCCAGCATATAATGTCAGTACCTCGGAACCATAGCAGATTGTTATTCTACCATTGTTTCTTTAATGTGTTTTTACCTTTTTGGGATCTGTCCTTACCCCACCAAACTGATTTAAATATTCATGTTGTACTTCATAGTACTTCATACTTTCCTTTATTGTGACTGAATTATCACCATTTACCTAGTTTTCAGGGTCGATCATTTGATACATTACTTTTTACCTTCTTATTTTTATTAAAAGTTGTGTCTCTGTAATGTCAAATACGTCTATTTTTTGTGTGATCAACAATACTATTAATTCTTGTTTACTAGTATCAACGTCAGTTCGCAGGATGTGCTTCAGCACAGTCAGAATATTTCAATGGTATTTCTTGATTTGTTGCACTCAGCGGTTAAGTGATTGCCAGCATATTTGACGCAACTAACTACGTACTATCAAAATTTGTGCGTGCCCTAAATGTTGACATATTTTACACTGAAGGATTAGTTTCTTATTCGTTAATGCTTAAATATTAACTTGTAGTATTACACCTCAAAGATTTTTTTGACCCCCTCGTTATGGAATGTTAAGATCAACAATGGTAACGGAGTTACCATTGATATGTCACTTTCCCAGGTCTTAGCGATTTTGTTCGGAATTTATACAAATTCGTTTTGTCCGACTCCCTTCTGTGTGTGTCCGATGTGATTTCATCAGTCTTCAGATTTTGAAAATACAAAAGACCAGATCGTAGTATACTGACAAAATGGACTAGCGACGAAGGCTAATAAAAGGTAGTTTAGTGCAACCTTGTTCTCAGATGATGCGTTCTAGTACTTTAGAAGCGTTTTAATTCGAAACCCAGCAGAGAGATAGTTATAGATTAAAGACAAATGGAGCATAAAGCACGCAAGCTATTGTATAGCGATCGCTAAAACTTTTAAAACGATTTAAAAATACAGTGAATATGTCAACAATTAAACAACCTTTATAGTAATTGTTTTTGACTTTTTCACCTGAAAAGAAAATGAAACGTTTATTATTGTTGGGCAATATAACCAAATTTACTCTGAAATAAAGCCCTTCTGTGGAATATGCTTTTTTATTACTTTCCTCGGCTTAAAGACGAAGGAAGTATTGTAATTACCAAAAATCACCTTCCGAGATTTCTTCAGATCTTCACTTTTCAGGGCCCCTAGGTGGCGAAAAACAGGTTTCCTCAATTCCGTCTGTATGTCTGTCTGTCTGTTGGCGGTACAACTCAAAAACTATTTGTTGAAGGGAGACCATAGTTTGCATACACACAATTTTATAAAAATATATACAGCGCCAGCACATTAAAAAATGTTTTTTTAAATTTTTGCTTTAACTGAGAAATAGATAAAAGTAATAATTTGTACATAACTCAGGCTTTATCGTTGACAAAAGTAGGATCCAACAGATACAGGATAAATGTTGTACGAGCCAAAAAGGAGCAAAGAATAAGTGCGTTATGTTGAGCTTTGTAGGTTGAAAGCTTCGCATTATAGTCAAGAAACCCTACTCGATCATAGGATGCGCATTCGAAGATATGGTGTCAAATTGTATACTATCTGGAAATATTTTGTGGATCTAAATGTGAAGGGCTCCATTTTTTGCTATTGCAAAACACAAAAAAAAACATTTTTTTATCACTGAAAATTCATGAATTTTGTGCATACATCGCATTTACAAGCTCATTGTTGAATATTTTTCAATTATTCTTAAACTAGTTGAAAGCTTATTTTTTCTAGATTAAAATCATACCAAACTAATCTATACATTATTTTTAAGAAATATTAGAGAAATTGTTTAAACAAACCGCACGGGGAATGTGCAGTATAAATGTCAGCATCTAGTTACTTTGAAAACTGTTGCACATAAATGTTATATACTTTATTTTGCGCTGCGTGATTTGGTTTCGGCACGAAAGTTAAATCCATGCCCGCGCGAAAAGGTTAAGCCAGCTGCAATGCAATGATGTATGAGGTGCTCGGTGGGCTTGCAAGATATTGCTCAACGTTTAGATCGCATTCGCAGGCGCTGAGGTTCAAATCCTGCTGGTAATGGATTTGTTATTTAAAAATTGATGTAATTCGCAGTCAAGTGTTTTCTTTTAGTTGTTTCCGTATTATTTAGAACGTGAAGACATTTTACACTTCCTTTGATTTTTAAAATTATTTAGTGTTAGAATGTCCACGGAAGTTCTGAGTAAAGCCCTTTACAGATTTTTATACTTTACAAGAGGTTGAACGCGTAGAGCATTTCAGGTATTTGCATTGAATTTATTGGCTTACATTATTTAAAATTTGAGATTTTCTTCAAAGGGCTCAAGTGCTCAAAGTCGCTTTGTGTAACAATTGGAAAATGTCAAGTACTTCAGCTTTATTCTATCACTCTGCTATAATAAGATCTTATCTTTGATATAATCCTTTGGCATGAATTTGATTTGGAAAGCGAGTTATTGAATTCAATAATAAAGGTATATCATGTGTGAGCAGTTAATTAGTTCTAGCATTCGTTTTAGATACGGCGTTGTAATATCCATGAGTTTCTAGGTGCATAGGATGTATCTAGAATATCTATATTATTTGGAAACATCTTTGACGCCTATTCAGTATATGTGTTAGTGTGCACACTATATTTGAAACTATGTACGTAACAAACTTGATTAAATAAAGGTGGTGCTCCCGCGCAGGAATATAAAAATTAAAAATTAACATTGCAATGTTCTTAGAATTCCTCTATAAGTTCATCTTAGAAGTCAATATCTTTTTAAAGTTGCTAACAAATTCTTTTAATGTTACCTTTCCGTCCATTCTAAAAACAGAAAAAAGAAACAGTAAATACTTAGCGTCTTTGCTGCAGGGAAAGTGTGTTTTATGAGGCAATAAGAGCTTGCACTAATAATTCTTTAATGCATCCCAGACTGCTAAATATCAGCTAAAGAACAAATGGGACTATGAAATAAAACGAAGTAGCACGTTCTCCTGGCGCCACTATTTCTAGCAGCTCGGAATTAACATTTTATATACCACTAACTTATTTACGTCTGTTAAGCTTTCAAAACGCATGCTGTTGTAAACTTCTCCGTCTCTAACTAGGGTCGGATGTCTTATAGCAATACTAATTATGGCAGTTAAAATCGTGTAACTTCGCTTTATACAACGAAGACGATTAACAGAATGTATGGGTAAACCGAGGGAGGGCACAGCATCCGCACTGCTAAGCTGCATCGCTCTTTACTTTTGGCTGAGTAAGTGAATGTATTTGCTGAATTTCTACGCCTTGGTTTGTGAGTAATCTCATTCAGATTAGAATCTTATAAGTTGGAAGATAATTGCATTAAGTGCTCAAATAGGGGCACTGGAGCATTTCTCATCATCAAAGTGACTGGGATTAGGTAAAACAAATTGAACTTTCATTCGCATGTGGTAGTCATAAGTGCCTAGAAGTGTTCCTGATCTTGCTTCCTTCTATTATCCTCTCTTGATTGACAAATAGTTGATACTAATTCTTCCCAATATGATTTATAATTTGAAAGCATAGTAGTATGAGAAGTTGCCACTATTGGATTTAGTAATAGTGCGATATTTGTTAAGCCAATAGACATTTTTAGTTTAATATTACATTGAGCAAGTTTAAATTCTATGAAGAAAGACTTATTTTAGGTTTTTTCTAGCGTTTTTCAGTTAAAATTTTTATCTTAGAATAAATAATCATTTAATGTTTAGTTTGTTCGAACAGCTATTGTTTTAGTCCCATTTATAGTACACATTTTTCAATACTTCACCAAAATGTTCTATGTGCTACTAAACAAATAGAAAGTTTTTTGAAATAGTAGAAAATGATTATTAATTAACTAATATATCAATGGGGCCAAAATTATACAGGTTGTCTAAAATTGTACGGAACATGGCAACTCCATGAGTTGGAAAAAGTTCAAATGCTATTTGCCATAAGAGTAACTGAAATAAAAAATGGAATAACTACCTACTGTAGTAGATAGGCAACAAGTAGATATAGTACCTACTGGTTGCCTAGCTACCAAAGTAATTATTGCATTTTCTATTTCGGTTAATCTTATGGCAAATAGTATTTGAACCTCTTCTAACTCACGAAATTGCCATGTTTTCTACAATTTTAGGGTACTTGTACATAACAGCAATGAGAAAACATGAACAAGAAAACAGAATACATTGCTTGAGTAAGAAAGAGATAAACATAGAAGCAAATATTCAAGTAGGCTCGTAATGCTTACTGTGTTCCCACGCAACATCTAGGAGAGTGCCTTGCTCAGGAATATTTGTGAGTGCATATCCGTTGATGTACAACAAGGATTAAAGATATTTAGTAAATTGATAAAAGTTTGAAAAATTTGAAATGTTAATGGAGATAATTATATCAATTCAATAAGAGATAAGCCTGATTTTTATATAGTATAAATAAAAATCATATTGTCGTAATAATAGATTTAATGAAAATTTAAATAATATACGTTTCGCTAAATGTATTAGCTTCTTCAGTATTTGATTTATAATATAAAGAAATTGAAGTTTGCCATGTTGTATATGGAGGTCAAGAAGGCATTATAATTACGACAATTAATGTGTCATAACTAAAATTGTCGTAATTATAATGCCTTCTTGACCTCCATATACAACATGGCAAACTTCAATTTCTTTATATTATAAATCAAATACTGAAGAAGCTAATACATTTAGCGAAACGTATATTATTTAAATTTTCATTAAATCTATTATTACGACAATATGATTTTTATTTATACTATATAAAAATCAGGCTTATCTCTTATTGAATTGATATAATTATCTCCATTAACATTTCAAATACAACAAGGATGCTTACAACAGCTGGTACCTATTAGCCGAGCGATAACTAGATCAATGAGTCCAACCCATGTCAATGTGACCCGCATTTGCGGTGGCCGCATCCAACCGCAATTTGCCCAGGTCACAAGGCATTGGTGGGAAATGAGCATCCCGGACTATTCGGGTTTGCAGCCCGAATCACTGATAATTGCTTATCAAGCCGAGGGCTATTCATAATCTCGCCGGATAATCTCTAACCTCAAGTACATAGTGCACTAAAGCGGGTTCAGCTGAGCTTCAAGCCAATAATACACAAATATACAACGACTCAAGAAAAACCTGTTTACAATCAGCAGCAATACCAGCAATAAACTAGTGTTTAACTCGGCTGTACAATTACTGCATACAGCCTCTATTGCAAAACTACGCAAGCATTAGTACTTATTACAGACCTTATTGTTTCATTAACTCTATTAATTTCACGTAATATTAATTACCACAAATCACATTTCAAAAAAAAACCACAGGAGAGCTCGCACCGTCGGCGTCGGTCGTTTCGGGTTTTGCTTTCGCCCACTCACGATGTCCTTCACCGACTACTCACTTAAAATCTTCGATTTTAAAAACAACCCTTTTATACTATAATGCACCATGATTGATGTTAAATGTGAAATACTTATGTATAGTAACAAAACCGTCATGTACTATGTCCTTATGATTGCACAAGCCCGCCACCAATCTGTATACCATTATGGCCCTATCAGTATGGCGAATAGAGAGCTATTTTAGAAAGAAACTGTAGCAACTTTTGGATTTAGCAATTTGTGTCTTTTGAGGAATTTATTTATTCTTCTTTATCCCGAGTGTTGGCGGGCCATGCGAAAAACATTTCCACATCCTAAGCTAAAGTTTCAAGTTGCGATAGTTGAAATTTCAAGATACAAATTTAAACTTGCAATATATGAAGTTAACATTTCAAGATACTAAGTTGAATCTTCAATATTTGTTAATTAAACGACAAATACTTGTAAATTTAGCGACTGTGTGAATTAAAGATCAGGAAATAATCCATTGATTTTGCATTAAAATACTTAAACTTGTTGTTATATTTTGTTCGAATCGAAGGCACAAACAGAATGCCTTAATGTACGAAGAAAACATTTGAGGAAAGTATGCGATAATAACAAATTTTACTGCAGGTAGGAAAGGTAAAGTGTATCTCTCTACAGTCTTATGAATTACAATTTCATCTAGCATTAATGAAATTAAGTCTGTAAATATAGTAATATTCCCAGTTGAAGTTTCAAGTTATTAATTTGAATCTTAATGAGCCTAAATTAAAGTTTCAAAATATTTCAAAATGGAAGCTCTACCTCCAAGGCTTGAATCTTGAAGCTACTAAATTTAAATCTCGAAACATTGATTAGGAAATATTTGTATATAAGGCCAAGCTTTAGGCTTGCAAATGATAACTTACTAAATTATAATTTCAACATAAGCAGCTTTAAATTGAACATACTCAGCTTTTTAGTTTTGTTTTGAAGTCTTAAGATATTGAATTCGAAAATTTTCAAATAAAACGTTAAAGCTTCAAGTTACTAAATTGACATTTGAAAAACCCATAGATAAAGTCGAAGTTACTAGACTAAAGTAAAAAATTCAACGTACCTACTTAAACTTTCGAAATGGTTGAAGGTTGAACTGTCAATCTTTAAAATCTAATACTATCAATATATCACTTTCCGTATTTTATTGCGAAATTTTAATTCCCTCAATTGCACTTTTTAGCCTTGCAAGTTCAAATTTTAATTTATTAAATTGAAATTTTAATATAAATACCTACTTAGCTGAATTTTTAACTAACTGAGGTGAACTTGCAGTTTACTAAGTTCAACTGTCTACATAAGAAACTGATCTGCGAATATACGAAAGTGAAATTTCAACCTCCTAAGTTGCAAGTGCAATATAACAACTGAACATTTTGCTTTTCACAGTTGAACCCTCACCTTACTGTGTAACTTGGACATTTAAGTTACAATATAAAACTGCTGTCATAACAAATTAAAACTTCAAGCAGCTAACTTAAAATTTTAAAGGTGAACGTAACATATTTTGCAATGCTATTTTGATATTGAAATTCTTTAAAAAATTCAAATATTCGCGTTTTTCCTAATAAATTTGCATATTAATGTAAGAGATTGCAACATTTTTACACTTTCTACACTAAAAATTGTCGAAGAATAAAACGTACTCGAACAAAGTGAAAAACTTTCTTGGAAGAAAACAAATGGGCCTATGCTAAATTTACAAAATTGTAAGTCATGCAATTACAAACTTGAGGGAAGAGGCTATCAGTTAAATGAGAAACATAATGGACTGTGGTAACGTAAATCTACGCTTACAATTCTGGCAAAAGAAACTGCGTTTTATGAAAAAAATGCAAATTAAATATGTCCTCCGAGAATGCTAAGTTATAAAGTAAACAAACAAGTGAGTGAAGGGTGGTTAATGAAACGGTGTTCTGGGAATCGTCTTAACAGAAGAACAAAAGTCGGCATGCCCACAAATTAAGCCGTATCAAGGAAAGTATCAAGAGTTTATTGTGCGCAGAAGAAAGTTAAACAGCAAGTCAACGTGATTTAGTACATAAAGAAGTATTAGAGCTAAATTATGGTACATATTGCGGTATATTATTTGGAAACTTTGGTATGTTCAGGAATAACTTTCAGTTTCGCAGTCAGTTGCTGTAATATCAATAGCAGTAGTAGTATTTGCCTACAGAGACAGTTTGTGATTATAAAAATTGAGTTACGGTCTTGCATCCAGGTTAAATGGATTGGTTTTTACTGAAAAGGCACTTTAATTGTTACTGTTCCGATTGGTTTTAATTTCCATACTTATTACGTTCTTAATAAGACAATACATAAAACTGTGCGTTACAAATGAATACTGAAATGCCATTGTAACCGTTTTTTCAATAATATTCTTAAAGTTTATTATCATAAGAAATTATATTATTAAAAACTCCATCGTTTTTAGAAATAAAGTAATCACATTCTCTATGTGTGAGCATTTGCAAAATTTCAAAAAAAACCGTTAAGGTGGGGTACTGTATTAAATAAAGACAATTTTATTGAAAGAAAAAACAAAGAGTAAATCTACAATAATGACAATTTCTTATGTCGATTTTTTACAAAATTGCAAGAAAAATCATTAAAATAGAGTAGCATACTAAATAAAGTAGTCGGTATCACTGTAATAGTCTCAAAAAACCTGTGAAACAATTTTAGTGTACTCGGAAACGAGATGAGAACACTATAAATTAAAAAAATAAGAAAATAAATTATATCTATCACAATTCTATGGATATTGAACTGCCATGTCAAGGCTAAATTATTTGTAATCCTAAATCACGGTTGAACGTATGGTAAGTCATTTTATTGTTTAATGCTTATTTTGTATGTGGTTCAGGTTTAATTGAAAACTGCGTGCTAAATTATGATTGATAAGTATTTAATTGTCATAGCAACTAACTGATAGTGATGATCAGATTATTCTTGTGGCAAGCAGAAATATTAATTAACATTTGAACGGAATGGAAACTCTTCTATTAACGCTTTTGCTATTTTCGAAAAATTCTGAATTTAGAATAACACATGATTCCAGATCTTTTCAATTCTATGATCTTCGTGGATAAAATTCCTGCAAGGTAGACCTTTGAGATAATTTTAGTGGAATAAACGTATTTTGTATAACGCCTTTAGTTTTATATAAAAAGTGCAGTAAAGCGTATTTGTTCTGTTGTTTTTCGACTATTTACTGGTGTTTGTGAAAGTACTTCCTCCTTAAGTTTTACCATTATGAAAAATCTTTACGATTTATTGAATATGTTTTAACACCCTTTAAAAATTGCAGTGCATTTTCCATTTAGCCAATATTTCTATTAGTTTTACATAATGAGGGGAATGGAACAGGATGTTTTGCATATAATCCCATTCCTGTGGGTTATCAGTCGCCTGTGTATAAGCACACCAATCACAATAAGCAGAGACGATATTAATACCGACCGATACAATCAGAGATAATAATAGCCGATATGCAACCCACGCGAGGGCTTCATCACATGCAATTAACCCTAAAGGCTTTGTCTCTTCACCAACGGCCGCTTTATCGGCATTGTTATGTCTTGCTGTAGACAAGAGTGGATAAGTAATCCGGGCAGTGTTGGCGACCGATTCGCAGTGGAAGCATTTGCAGCCCCTTTTTTAAAAGATGGAACTACAAGTGAGCATGAAGCAACACCCGTTCAACCTCTGCTTCTCTTTCCATAAATTGTGGCTCAGGTTATTTTCGTGCGTAGCCGGAAGTTTGCTAAGAATTTTGCCTTCTACCGGCACTTTTCCAGATTCTGCGTTATGTAAATTTATTTTGCTGGACAGCGGACATTTGTTCGGCTCGTTTTTGGCGCTGAATAAAAGAGGATATAAGAACGCGGCTTTTTGGGAAAGGGCAACGTAATAAAGATAGCAAATTCCCTTTAAATCGTAACGACCCGAGTATGTAGAATTCTCATATCGTTTTTGTTTCATGCCAGTTATTTTTTAGGACCTATCCAGGAAAGCAACCGGGAATTGTGCTTTTTAAGTATAACGATGGTGTTAGGATAAAAAACGTTAGTAATGTTTGTCCTGCCTAGTGCTATGATAACTTCGTTCACTCAGGGTTTTGAACGATGTGTAAGAATCTTTAATCTACCAAAAACGGCGGTTCATGTCTTAATAAGAAATAAATGGCTCATACATCTGTAAAATATGTAGTTTGCTGGTAAAAGAAATAAAACTTTGCAACATCCAATTACATAAACTTGTACAACCAGCCATGTAGACAGTACCATTGATTAAACTTTGTTGTATCATAAAATAGTATAATGCCAAGAAGATATTCAAATTGGAATTCTTCAAACCCCGTTTTAAAGTTTTTAAAAAATTGTAGATTTGTTGTCTTAGTGTTATGAAGCAGTCTGTATCCACATAGAATTCTTTAAGCAAATTATTTTTGTGATTTTACATAGTTTATGTAAGCATTTTTACTTCATCATTAAAAATAATGTAATTGCTGATATATACATATAAACACTTCGAATTTAAATAAGAATTTCGGCTACTTAAAGATCAAAATTCGTAGTATATTAGCAGTTAACTAAGATTTTTTAAATAAAAACTAGCGATCTTATCATGTGAAGTGCCTACTTTTGAATAGAAGTAGTTCACATGAAATAAAAAAAAACTTTGAACATTCACAACCAGAATATCTAAGTTTAAAATTTTAAAATATATAGTAGTTGCTTAAATTGGTATGTTAACGAGCAATCTACTCTAAATATTGAAAGCTAACAGCATGTAACTGAAATTCTGGGGATCCAGTTCTACATTTAGGATGTAGAGAATTATGGCATAAACATTGAACATATGTCTGTAAAACCGTGATGACGAATGTAGAATACAATAGAGATTGTAAGCAATCTGGAAAATTACTACTTTTTTAAGAACCTAATTTATAAGTTAAATATATGTGTGCATAACATGTATTATGTGCACATTTAAAATATCAAATAGAATTAGAGTTTAAGGAATTGCATGTGTGTACGTTTCTAGCAAATTATTTAAAATTAAATTATTTAAAAACTATATTGCATTTAGAAAACAAGACTTTCCGAGGATTTATTTATTTGGAGCCCCACCAATTCGGCACCAAACTGTTAGGAGGCAGTTACGGCCTTTACACTTTTATAAATTAATTTTACCCTTTTTTATTGCCAGGTAGGTTAATAGCAATGATCCCTCTTATGCTACTTATCAAGTTCGAATTTATGGAAAGCACCTTGAAATGAGCCAGAAATCGACCCGTACCCGCCACCAAGCGGACAATATTGAATACTGCATACATAACTTTTTTCATAGCTCGCTGCTTCTTGGTCATTGCTGGAGGTTATCACCTTGAATTCATACACGGCTCTCTTGGTGGGTAGGTATGTCGAAAATGGGAATATAAGTATCGTCACGAATCAGAATATTGGAAAAAAAAATGTTTGTTTGCCATTACTTAGAAGATATAAAGTTTCATGACCAATTCTGAAACGCTCAGTTTTTTAGGAATCAGAAAGTCAATGCGGCACAAAACGATTGATATTTTTTTTAAATGTTGGTAATAGTGTATGCTTGTGTTAACAGCTGCGGATCTAATCTTGAGTTGATGCTCTATTACCGCATAAGTGGCTTTATCGCCCTCTTCAATTATTTTCTTAACAGTAGCAATGTTTTTTTCGGTAACAGTCCTAGAAGCATGCTCTGCTCCTTTTTGATGCTGAACAAAATTCCTATCGAGTTAAAATTCTTTATACCATGGTAAATTGTAACAAAAGAAGATGCGTATTCCCTAAAAGCCGAGTCTAAATTCTCTTTGCCCTTATAAGCGCTTAAACATCTCTTAAAGTTATAATAAATCATGAATCGAAAATGATCTTTGGTTAATTCCATTTTTTGACTTTTAATGCCATTTTAAAAAATTAACAACTTGGGTTCTAGCTAATGTAACTTCAACAACTAAACCTTAAATGGCAAATAAAGTGTTACTCTAAATAATACTTTGTGGATTTTGACTGAAACTTGTAATTGTTGCACTTTTTTATCTACTAACATTTACTTTATTATATTTAGAATAATTTTTATATTGAGCCTTCTGCTAGTTACACGATTATTTAGCATTTATTCTCACTAATTTACAGAAATGCTTCTTCCACTTAATAACTTGTACTCTAATGAATACATGAATATATATAGTAGATGCTTCTCAGTTCTTTCCCATTAAAATCCGGACGTTACTATCGTTCAAAAGTTTATGGTTCGTTTATAAGAAATACATTACGTAAGAATTCATTAACTCATAACAAATATTACAAATGAATCCCAGTCTTTGTTCTAATAATTAAATAACTAAGTTATTTGTATTCAAACTAATTTTTCCTTTAAACGAAAATAGCAGCAGACTTTTATATTTTATTCCAAATTAGGATATAGGTAAATCGAGGGTTTAGCTGTTATCTTACTTTCTAAGTTAAATGACGAAATAAGCGATGATTTAAACTTTAATACGCAGAACCTTCACTCCTCATGTTTAGTACCCAATTCTAAAAGATTCGAGGTACGAAAAGCAAAACAGAGGCACAGAGAGGTACTTCTCAACCAACAATCTCAGAAAAGACAAACACATCAACACGGATGAACACTTAGTGAATACAGTTTTTGTATTTGAATTTGTACATTTGGTTATAACAACTGAAACGTAATCTTGACCTGGCTTGCCTGAGTGTATCTAAAATCGCATTTCAATATAAGGCGGATTTTCATGTGCTCTACTGTTTGTTCTTAGGGTTTAAGAACCGGTTTTAGCAACATGAGTGTATATGACGCCGACGTATTCACAGTGAGTGAGAGGTTTCGTAAATCGTGCAGAATTGAACGACAATAGAGATAGTTTTTGAACCTGGATCCAGCACCAGCCAGAAACGGAGATCCTAAGACAATTGGGGAACTATAAATGAAAGGAATCATTGTAATACCAGCCGGTTAGCTGTACAGATGTGTTGAATTCCTGATGACATTGCAGTTTGGCGATTTGAAGCCAGTACGCCAACATAGGAAACGACAGCGTCATTGTCTGACGCAATAACGGAGGCATTGCAGAGGAAAGAGTGAGAACGCCAGTATAGGTATTACGTAACCGGAATTCGACAAGCATCACTGAAGTTGGGCGACTCATTCCAAATTATGTTACTTGAGAGTGGCTATTACAGCAGAAGGGTATGGGAACGCTGTCCTATGTCTTGTGCGCACTGCGCTTAAGCACCAAAAAGGTGTCGTTGGCACAGCTGTCAGAGTGATTTAATATTATTGTTTGGTGTACCAGTATTCTGGCGTATGCAGACTAGTAGCACAGTCCAAACAGCTACTAGCTAGGTGACTTAATTACTGTTAAATGCATAACAGAAACAGCTATTTGTGTGCACACTGAAATAGTTAAAATAAAGGTGTAGTAGAAACAGCAATTTGCTTTGTGCGTTAGTAGGTTTATTATTAGTTAGTACAATTTTTTACAACAAATTATAGGCATTTTATTGATTTGTTTTTCATTCAAGTAAATGTTTGCTACTCAAATTGTAGCTTGACCCTCGTATACGTTTAAAACAGCAAGGGAGTACAGTTTGTGACAGTGCATGTTTTTCAAAATACTTTGGTGGATACGATACTTTTTGAGCTGTGTTTTCGATGTGCTGTGAGTACAGCACGGTGTCAAACCACCTGGAAATCTTAGGGCGCGTCTTCGAAGCACTAGCAGAATCAAAACACCTAGAGACCGCACGTAGCATATCTCCGAAGCAAGAGTGTCGTTTGCTAGAGCTAGCCATAGTTTCTTGTGAAGGCAAGCGAATCCAAGATTGTTGGGGGACCAGGGAGCTACACAAGCTAGTTGTGAGGATGACTAGATGTGTCTGTAACAATGGTAAACCTGCCAGATTCATAAATTCAAAGAAAACCCCTATATAACCTCATGCAGCTGAAACTCGTTAAAATGCAGCGAAATTACGTCAGTGGGATAAGCTCAACTGCATCAGTTGGTGCTCCATGTGAATGATGACAAGGTGAGAGGTGGCTATTTTTACCATGGCGTCGGTGTACAGGGATACCTGTAGGGTGATTTCTTGGCAAACCCTATATGGGAATTACACGAAATTTGGGCCAAGAACGTAGCACGATAGAAGCATACAGATTGTAGTGCAACTTGGGCATTTACAAGTAAAATTAATTAAAATGTTAATTTCTAATCTTTCCAAGCACAGAAGAGCTGACGTATGTTGAATCAATGAGGGGTTCATTTAAACAAGTGATGCTTTGTTTAGAGCGTTAGGTTTTGTAGGGGTATAAAAGAATTTTGGAACGGTTTTGGGGCGTTCTGTTCTTTTCGTCTTCCGTATACATGCGTGTAGAACCCCCGTTGCTCTGTTGATAAATTAAGCAATGTTGTAAAAATTGTAGTTGACATTCATTCTCCATATTAAAAACCGTCTGTTGTTATTTCGATGCGGGTGAAATGAGTACTTGATCATCAAGAACCCACTAGTTACATTATATATGATAACAGGTCCCGAGTGGTGTAGCTTAAACAAGCGTCCACGTTCGATCAGCAGAGTTAAGCAACGCTGTCTCTGGTCAGAACTTGGATGGGAGTTCCACGGCTGCATCTCTCGGCGCCTCGTGGTACGGCTATCACGGAAAAAAGTTGGTCCCGGCGGTCATACAACATCATGACAGTCGTTAGTGGGGTTGGAAGTCCTCATAACTGCACAGGGACGCCTATAATTGGCCTAACGGCTGTTGGCTGAGTGCGAATTAAATAAATAAATAAATAAATAAACAGAATAATAGTTATTTGTGTATTAAGGGCGTAATCAATAGATTATAGCATGAGGGAATGTTTAAAGCTTGACGCAAAGCGGAGAGCTTTAAATTTCCCGAGAGCTATAATCATGATTAGGCACGTGGTACATACAACGTTTTATTTCATTTTAGTCCTCAAAATGGAAAAAATTTAAGGATTCAGTATTTTGGCTACAGACTACTGCGTCGTCGTTGTGCTGGCGCTGTGCATTTCTGGTGTGCTATGGTTTGTATGCAGATTGTTGGTGTTGCTATATTACATTGTTGGTGCTTGTTATACTGCTTAGCAACTTTATAGGCCCTAGGGCTATAAAAGCCATTTTACGCCCTCTATCGAGGGCCAATAAACAAGATTATGGTTCCAAAATGAAATAAAGTATATTTATTAACCAAATATTACAACAATATGTAAGGAAAGTTTGTAATAAATATTCAAATTTCACTAATAACCATTTTGAGAAAGCTCATAGCCAGTAGAGTGTATATACATACTTTCCCTAGTATTCTATTGCTATTGCTGAATATAACGAAGCAATATTCTAATAGTAGTTAGATCTATTCCATACCTCTGTAGGTTCAGTTCCATTATATCGCCCCTATGAGAAATTTTCAACAATGATTGCAATATATTATGCAGGCTGTAGCAAACACAATTAAATATTAGACAATTAACGCGAATCTACGCAAGTGTTTAAACTATGTAGAAGCGTTAACGTTAATGACGGTACATTCATGTCATTGTTCAAGACAAACGACAATTCCTAATAATTACATTATCAATCTTTTCTTGAAAGAAAAGTACTTTATGGCTACACATTTCATTATGAGTCGATTAATCTATCAAGCAAAGATATAAACACTGTTCATCCGACTTATTAATTCAGATCTTCTATAATTAGAATAATAGCAAACGATTAGATCAAATTTATATATTTTATAAATTCGCCTTTTTATTGATCTTTTGCTTGGTATGAGAAAAGCGGGACGGCTTTTTCGCCAGAATATCCAGTTTTCCTTCAGTGTCGATTTAAAATTTATAGGCCACCGCTCTGAATTTATAAATCCTTATCTATGACTTCCCACGATTTACTTCGATATTTGCTACATAAATTGTGGCAGTGTATTGTATGTTGTTCAGGAAACGAGATTTCTTTTAATTCTTTTTACCTACTAGACTAAATGTGAATCGTGGATTGTTATGCTATAAAAACAGATAATCTAAATGTATTTAAATATTTCCGTAAGCGAAAGTGGCGTAGAGCGACGTTAGAATAAGGCGTGCTCCGACGGAAAATAATTTTGGTCTGAAATAAATATGGGATGGAAATGGGTATGTCTTTCAGCCAGGGCGGGTTATGAATTCAAAGTAAATTCCGGTCCAATTTTATTTCAATAAATTGGATCTGGAAAGAATTTCATAAAGAAATGAATCTGCCTATATCACCCATAATCATGAAAATGTAACTTGGAGTTGTCCTCTTTTCGGAAAGGTAATATTTCATCAAAAAGAATCCCTTTATCGTGATTCGCGATCTCAATATAGCAATTCTTTCATCTCATCCTTGTCGAAATAGACTTTAGACTTTGACAAAAAGCGGCGTTTAGAAATCACGGTGGGCTGCGCCGCGAGCTACCTGATGTAGGGGATGTTTAACAAGAGAGGGTTGAGCGGAAACGGTGTATTGTTCAATCTCTCCCTTCTACACCTGGGGAGTCGAGGGAAATTGTTACATTCTTTTCGCTGCGGCTGTATTACTCATCCACCCCTGTTTTTGTACCAATCTAACGTTGCATGGTAATTGTCCAGCGAAAAACAAGCTTTTGAGCAACGTATTATTTATGTTCGAGTATCTGTGTTCATTTACGCTTCAAATTATATGGAGGAGCTTTCATGGCTTCCTGCGATTTAGGAAGCGCGTTGGGAATTACTGCGATATAACTTCCAGGCTGTGTAAAAAGCGAACAATAATTGAATTGTTAACTTATTGTTATATTTTTTTGATGACCAACACGTAGATTGGCACCAATACAGTTTTTTCAAAATTGTAATTAATTTCTATTAACCTTTGTCGTAATATTAAAATGCTTTCGTTAAATAACCAAAGAATCTTCAATTTAATATTCTTAAAGCAGTTGTGCTCTTCCATTACTGTGATACGTGTATGACAATAATAATGCCTTTCGCCCTAATACTCAGATTCAATATGACAATTTATTTGAATTCGGTAAATACATTGCGTGGGTTACTGTTCCGTCTCAGCTTAAAGGTCGATGACTTTTAAGGAGTGGTTGGCCATTCGTCAAATAAAAATAACATATTTCGTTAAAACCAAAAGTATTGTAAATATGATAGTGAAATTGTGCATACACTTGAAAATTAATATTAGGCGCTGCCATTTTTAACGAATATTGCAAGAAGTTATATTTGTATGAATATGTAGAACCATTGCTATCAACCGCTCGACGAATGAAAGTTGTAAGAAAACTTTCATAATGAAATCTGTTATTATGGTTTATCGCTTTGCTGGGTATTACTGCTGCAGTGAAGTAGTTATATCGTGTGTTTAAAAAAACTCATTCGCAGCATGCCATGATTAAATTGCAGTTTGCCGTAACTTGATATAAATACCCATTGAAGCAAATGAACTACCATAAGTCAGAGAGAACTAAATTACATCTTGACATTGAACTATTTTCCTAAAAATATACAAAAAACACTTAAAAAAACAATTTTTATTGACCGTTATGATTATTACACTCGTTGTTGTCTACATGCCATCTTATTTTCCTTTTTGCTTGATACGGTTAAACTGTAGTATGTAAACACAGTGACAGATGTTTTCATAAACAAAATGCAATCTCACATTCATCTACAGACTTAAGTTAAGACATGACTAGATGTTTTATCTTTCTTTCCAAGACTTGCCATTTTTTTTTAAACACACGATATTAACGTCGTTGCTCTTCCAATCACTCAATTTTCTCTTAATTTTATTTACTTGAAAAAGAGTCTGCACTCTAAATATTTTGTAATTTTTCGCTGATTAGAGTATTCATACATTCTTAAGAGTATCCCATGGCATATTTTTATCATATGTTAAAATTATATTTTTCGTTTCACAGTTGTGTAGTATTAGACCGAACGCTGGCAGTGCGGGTGCATTTTGTGTGTTACATAATTTTTTATTTAATTTGAAAAAATCATTTACTCCAGACACACGTTTTGCGAGAAGTGATAATATTGTTTTTGAAATATATTTTGAATGATACAAAGTATATTATGAAACTAAGAGTAATTTATGAAATTGTCAATATTTCATAGTTATTTTGACGCAGAATTTATATCATGTAGGAGAGGGTGGGTAGGTTCGGGCCAGTTTTCAAGTTGTCTCTAGAATTTTTAAAATGAGATGGAGATATATTTTAATCTGGGCTAATTATAGTTAGCAATATTTAACAAACAATATTTTATAACAATTTCTTGTATTATTACTAACAAGCATTTGAATATATATAAATTAAAGGGCCCTTATTTGAGCCATACCTCCTTTATGTGGGGAGGTTTAGGTCAGGTAATGGGGTTGAATGCGTTACTTAATGTTTGTGTTATTTTTTGTGTAAATGTAGATTTCTATAATGATGTGAATATATTAATTTCTTGCTGTCGTATGGAAATCTAAGGGTGGCGCTTCATAAAATATAGCAGCCAATTACGCTCGACTACTTTAGATATAGCCCATTCTTTGGGATAACTAATATCCAGCTCTACGGCATAATGGCATGCAAAATTCCGTATTTCTTTGGTCGTCAAGCTGTAATGCATTAATATTGCAGAAGTGTAAATATTATGACTAGATTTTGCTATTCAAGCAATATAATATAGGTTGGAAGTTATCATTTGTGCTTGTTTCTTGAATACCAATTTATCAAAAAGAAAATTTAGAAGTACTCAATATTTACTATAACTTGAGAACAGTGGTTCATTTCGGCTACTAATTCAAGTAAAACTTACCTAAAAAATACACTTATATTTATATCAAATTAAATACGTACTTGAACAAACTTATTGTTTTGTTTATGAATGTGCCTACTAGTAGTACAGCCAGTAATACATACAATAATAAAATAGCGCTAACAATGATAAAAATACACTTACTAATCCAAACTTTCGATGATCCAAAACTACCCACTCTCCCCTACAAACTCGTTATATATTTCTGCTAAGTCTTCCTTTTGTTCTATAAATTATATTCTTTTCACTTATTTCGCGTAAAAGACGAAGACAAGGTAATCGCGTCTGTCTGCCTATCTGTTGGCGCTAAAACTCAAAAACTATTTGTTAGAGAAATACGATATTTTTTATACGGATTATATGCCTTCCTGGTATAAAACCTACAACATTTCG
Source organism: Agriotes lineatus (assembly GCA_940337035.1). Taxonomy (NCBI): domain Eukaryota; kingdom Metazoa; phylum Arthropoda; class Insecta; order Coleoptera; family Elateridae; genus Agriotes; species Agriotes lineatus. Next base: position 125,786,159 of record OW679196.1, read on the forward strand.
GTAAAATATATACAGGGTGCGTACCTTAAATAATAAAATTCTACCAATTTTTGCTTTACCTCACTAACTATTATTTAAATGAGAATATAATTCATGTATCACGTGACGCTATTTCAACCAATGAGGGGCATGCAAATGCCTAGTTACACATTATCACAGCGGTAGTAATTTATTTTCGTAATTGTTTTTACGGGTGATCATAAACGGTTGTGATTTTTTTCTTAGGTTAGCACTGTTAATGTTGGTTACCCTGCTGTCAATTTTAAGTCTGTGTCAAATTCGACGTTAGCAGGTTAGGTTTTATGCCAGTTTTTGTCAAAACTGACGGAAAATCTAACCTGCTAACCTCGAATTTGACATAGACTTAAAATTGACAGCAGGGTAACCAACATTAACAGTGCCAACCTAAGACCAAAAAGTAAATATTTGATATTTTGCATTTCATTCAATATATTCTCTTTCCAAATATAATTCGTGTAATGATTAATGATCGATAATTTTTTACTCGTTAAAACCGAAACAGCAAATTTAACTCGTGCTACGCACTCGTTAAATTTAGGTTCCGGTTTTAACTCGGAAAAAAATCATCGATAATAATCATTCCACTTGTTATATTACAACTGAAAATAATATTTAGCACATAGTTCAGGTTTTTAAGCTTGACGAAAAAGGCCTATTTGGGAGTCAATATATACAGGATGAGCACTTAAAAATTGAATTTTTGTTTATTTTTGCTGTAACTAAAAAATAGATAAAAGCAATCATTTGCGCATAGTTCATGCTGTACGCTTGACGAAAATGGGACACAGATACAAGATAAATGTTGTAAGAGAGAACAGTGGTATCGAATAGGTGCGTTGCTTTTAATTTTGAAACATCTTGTTTATGATTTAGAATTAATTATTATTTTATCTTGACCTTTTTAATTACTTAATTATATTTTGGCTTTGTTTCCTTTATTTCAATTAAACGCATATTTATGAAAATGTAAACACCACTTTCATTGAAAGTAACCTACGAATAGGAGTATGTAATACCAATAAAAAAAACATTTTCGAAGCATTGAAAATAACATGTATTATGCCAAGAAAAAACGAAAGACCTCCAATTTAGTTACGTAAAATATAGGTCATTTTGAAAATATGTTTCCAGATAATTGCCATCAATTTTGAGATATAAATTCTGGAAATGAGATAGGTGGCAAGACAATCATTTATAAATTCTCCAGCTTTAACTATATTTAAACAAAAGTGATGACGAATTTATTGACAGTGTACTACGCACTCAAACCTAGTAATTTTTAGAAATAGAAAAAAATGTAGAAGGCAACTCCGTAATTGCTAAGTGTCTGAATTATTGAGTCGTTTAGAAGTATATAATTTCTTTTGGCTGCAGATGTATTTCGGTTTTTGAAATTCAGAATGGTACTACATTATATCACGACACCTAGAAAATATAAAAGAAAAACTAGCTGATAGTAAGAGACGCACTTCTGTAGAGCAACAGGTCTTATGCACAATGAGTCAACTGATTGCCAGTACTTGCAATCCTGCACCTGAGCCGCATGAATCACTGTTGGTTCGAGTGAAAAAAAAAACGTTCAGGGATTTTTGGTATTTAGAATTTTGAATATGTTCAAACTAACGTTTGACCATAAAATAACCAATTGCGTGACGTTTTACGAAAATTAATAAACCAGCAAAACTAATTCATATTATGTAATATCTAAGCTATATTTACGCAACGTTCAGCATTGGTGTTATATCACTAGGTCAAGTTGAAACGTATTGTTTGCAAGCCAGGAGTTTTTTCACGTGTTTTCAATTTACGTCAAGTAAATCACTAGGTTGCCATATCGACTAAAATAAGCAAAACATGACACAAAAAGTCTGTATATAAGCAGTGTATTTTTAGGTGAATTTTTAATACACTCTCTAGCATTGCGGTGCATTCATTTGTGAACCGACGTAGGCTACAAATGTAGCTACGAAGGTAGTTAGACCTGGCTACTCCATTCACATCTTACCTTACAACGCTTCAACCCTTTTAGTAAAATAACCTGGTCCTATGAATCTACAAGTCACATTTCTGACGTGCTTCCTGAACAAGTACAGGAAATCGAAGGAATTACACAAATATAAGGAAGACCACACACAGAATGCGAGATTGTGAGCCAAACAGTAGTCAGGTAACACAATAAAAGTAATTGATGATTCTGAAATGCTAGTTAATTATTAAAAAATAAATTCAATTTATGTAAGCTTATAACTTGTTTTATTCTTAAAATCTCTATTAGTACGAGAGTACGAATTTGTCGAAACTGTATTACCATAATTTTAAATTTTCGTGTTATTTCTTTTATTTTATTTTGTTTGGAACGCGTTTAACTAAAAGGTTGTCTGTTCTGTCTGCTTTTAGTGGTATAAAATGAAAAATGTATTAGTAAACTCTTTTCGTGTTGTGAGCTTCCCATTAATCTTTTTTCTTAATGTAGTAGTAAACTAAACCTCTTTGCGTTCGTTTCCTGCTATGATTTTGATATAAAACATAATACCAGGACACTGTTGGGATTCGCCCAGATATCAAGAAATGGCGATATTTTATTGTAAGGACATATTTTAGAAAAATATTGTCCCCAAAAAACTTTGTTTCAGCTCTCAATTGAAAACAGTCGCAATGAATCAATGTGACATCTGTAAAATACAATCTAAAATACATACCTTACCTTTTCAAAAAACATCTTCATTTACGATACAACTGCGTGTCATCGTAAAGTCTATTCCTCATGCGATTTCTACGGGATCGGATCGTCCATGAGTAAGCAGCGACTCAGCTGCGCGCTTTATAAGTAATCTCCAAATGACACTAAACATAAAAAGTTAATACCGTGCTTCTGTATGCTTAAGATCTCCCATTTTATGCTACGCCATATGAAAACGCATCCCCGCTTAACGTTATGTTTGATTTTTACGAGAGAAACCAGAAATGTAATAAAATTTAGAAAACCAAATTCTTGCAGACCTCATCTTGTTCAGAAGGGCGATTCGACGAAGGTTGTAAAAAATTCAAATTGTTTCTTCCTAAGTTTGTTACAGTCATAACGGGCAAATTAACATAAGGGGAGGTTCATTTGAAAAAGTGCCAAGCGACGAGGTTTAGCTTACTCTCTGGTTTTCCGGGTCCAATTTCCATGGAAAACATCGCCACTATTCGGTTCGTGTCCAAAATTGGCACCAAACGTTAACACAAATCTGCTGATGAAAGCGCAGGATAAGTAAGCGGATTGCTTGTAAGTTGTTTGTCGCGTGCAGCAGCTTCTGTTTTCTGATTTGCTTAATATTTTATTTCGGCGGATTGGGGGATTAGCTTCGACAGCCGAAAATATGACAAGATTTGTGTCTAGCAGTCAGAACAGCTATTTCAGGTTTCGTTTTGCCTGAGGAGACGAATATCCTAATTTCTTCTTGCTGCAGGAATTTTCATTAAAACTTCTTTTTTAAATGCCCGCAAAACACCTGGCGTTTGAAAAGCAGCTTGGAGAAGAAACTACTTGCCCTTAAAAGGGTAGGTCTAACTACATCCATCGTTGCCGTTTTGTTCGTGTTGTTGAACGCTTGTGGCATTACAAACAGACCGCACTTGCATTCAGCCAAACCAGACAATGCAGCCGCCCGGATAAATCCACTGGAAAATAAATGAAACATAATCGTTACCTGCACGAGTTAATATCTTGAAATCATCATTTTGTAATGGTTTAAATTGATTGAGCATAAAACTACAATTTTAATATCTGTAGAAACTAAGAAGCCATTATTAATTTGATATTTATATTAGGTAACACACACCATAACACGATAATAATTTTACATGGCAAGTCAACCGTTTATAAGTTTAATTCCAGTATTAAATTATTAAAATAGTGGGATATACTGATTGGCTCGAATCTCCAGCCGGTAGAATCCATTTTCTGTAAATTTATGAGAGGGATATTATAAACATAGAACTGATGTCCCATTTCCTTTCAGTTCTCCCTATTTGCAACCGCTTAAGGAATTTAAACCTGCTAAGTTTTAATTGAGTCACGCAAAGAAATATTTTACAACCTCACTTATTCAAAGCTCGGGGAATCCCCTTCGCGGACGTGCTGTAAAACAGCCAGCACTTCACTTTTTCGTTTTCCAAAATTAATTATCTGAATTACGTCCGAACACGTATAACTTTTAAATGGAGGCAGTTACAATGTTCAAATTTCATTTTCATTGCCTTTGACAGTTTATGAAGAGATATGCCCAGTAATTTAATTACCGGTCGGCGTGAAATGTGTCGGGGATAATAATTATTGAGCACTTTTAAATTGGGCGAAACAGTTAGCGATTCGAATTAAGCGATGCACGCTCGCCGGCGGCGGTAATGTTAATTAGACTGCCAATGACGTCACTAAGTTCTAGGAATTTTACAAAATTCTATATTGGAAGGGGCTCTAAAAAGAAAATCAAAATCAAAGTAAGAAATGGGCTATTTAAAATTGGAAGTTTATTCTAAGTCTACTGCGATGAAGATGAATTAATTTGATAGTTGGATATCTAGTTTTAAGAACAGTTGAGATAATAATTATTCTATGTAGCTGCGTCAGTTACTTAATATTTCGGGTAGCCAATCATTGATACCATAAATTACATTTAAAATAGTACCAACGATATTAAAGCCGGTTTTAAAGAGACACAAAGTCGCCTAAATAAAATTTTAAGTATTTTAAATTCCTTTAAAAACCGTTCAAATAATTTCACGCAATGGAAAAAAAAACAGAATTTGTGCAGACTTTGATCAGATTATTAGTTGGTAACAATGTCCTACTCAAATTCAAATGTCGAACTGACTTATTGAAAATAGGTTGAACTGTTTAAACAGAACTATAAAAGGGGCACACTTTTATCCTAGAGGCATTTTACATCAAACAAACCTTGACATGAGCTTTCTAAAAGCTAGGCATTGAAATGCAACATGTAAGTGCATGTATGATTTATTTTAATTTCTAGTATCCAGTTGGTTAATACAGTACATGAATAAAACAATTGTATGAAGGACTGGTGGCAGTTATTAGGGAAACCAAATGGTTTTCTATTGGAAATAACAGATATTAAAATAACATTAATAGAAAATTCACGTTGATGGTTAAATTCCATCAATTGTGAATGATAATAATCTCCAAGTTAAATAAGTAGTGGTAAAATAGCTTTCCCTACTATTTGTACATGTCAATGTTATTTCATTTGAGTTTAATTGTATCTATTTATTACAAAGTTAATAGATTACAATAAGTAAAGTAGAGCCAGTGTAGTGCAAAAGTAAATTTCGTGTGCTACTGGATGAAGTTTCTATCGTAATTTTAGTTTAAAAATATTAAGTAAATTAATAAAAAATTTAAAAGGTTTCATATTGTAATTTTAATTTAATTCAACTTTTGCCATTTAGAACAATCTATTAACATTTTTATTTGCAAGTGAACTATGGTTTTATTGTAATCTATCATTTCAAACATAACTTAATGTAAATATCAAATTTGAGATACTTCTAAAAGCTATTGATTTAAACAATATTTGAGTTGAAAATCAAATATAAGGCAATGTACTTATGCAGTTGATGAAATATAAGTAATATTTAAAGGTTGAAGTAAATATTGATTTCATATTGAATAATACCTACCAATCAGCTATAGAAAAAGGAGTTTCATTGTTCCGAGCTAGTTAGTCAAGGCTACAATAGGGGTATTTATCCTGACATAATGTCAGATGTCAGACTTATTTAATTAAAACATGTTAGAATTGCTTTATTGAAATACAAAGGTAAGCCAAGAAGACAACTTCCAAAAGTGGTGATATTTCTGTGGATAGTCTAAGTATCATATTGAAATTAATACAACTAATATACACTTAGATAAAATACAATTGAAGGCCAAATTGTGGTTGTAAATGTCGGGAAACGTTACAGTATGCACTGTTGGCTTTCTTTAGTTGGAAACGGGCTCGGTAACAATGACTTCGCCTAAGTTCTTTTTTCGATCACTCGGTATTTAGTCTTTCAATCTAAATTGAAAATTGTCTTTAGAAAATATTTCAAGTTAAATATTTAAAGAAAAATAGCAATTTTATATTGAATGGATATCATTTAATGAAATCAAATGCCTTTTTAATGAAACTAATAGTCTTTTTATGCAGGATAAAGAGGTATTAATGGCGTTACAGGTTATTTTAAAAAGGCTAAAACTAATTTTATAGACAAACAGAACTCAAAATCATTGCAGAATATGGAAATTATTTTAATGATAAAACTCATTTTCGTGAGATTTTAAGTCCTGTCGATTTAACGTTGTTTTGTAACGAGATTATAGACTCATCTTACGATATTTCATTTTAACAATTGTTTTCCAGGTTAATAGCTGTATAAATGGATAAATGCCTAAATGTTAACATAATTTCATGGAACTAAGATTACTTCAACAATATAAGAATTACTAGATGTACAGCGACGTAAAAAAATAATGTACGTAATGTAGGCAACCCATTTAACACTGTTGGTAACCACGTTTAAGAACCAAAATCTGCTAGTAGCAGTAGTGTGCCGCATATGAAAGAATTAACATATTAGAGAATGCTACTTACCCGAAACAATTAGAAAGTAAGTAATTTAGCTCTGAAAGAAATCTCGAATCGCTGTTTATATGCAACTTGACTAAATGTCCAAATTTCAGTGTTCACATGGTCTTTATTATTTATGTCTGTGTATAAACGAATGTAGGTTTAAAAACCATTTGATCAAATTAAGATCTTTTCAACGCAATAAAAATCATTATGGTGAAATGTTAGGTCCTTTCACAACATTTAGAGCCAATAAACATGAGATAAAACGAGTTAATGGTACAGAGTCATTGGACGACGTAAATGACGTTTTCACAAGATTTAAATTCGTTTAAATGAAATTAAGAATTATGCAACGATACTAAAATGTCTTCGTAATGTTATTAGAAGTTGTGTAAACCAAGTTTGAAATCGATTTAACAGTAATTGATATCGTTTAAAGGAGGCTCAGTCATGTCCAGTAAAAACGACTAATAAATGAGATCTCATTAGTATAAATTTAAGTTGATAAACGAGGCTTACTTTTAAGAATCAAAGAAATTTCTTGAATACCGAAGCGCTAAGGATAACTTGGGATAATTATATTACATTAATCATAGAAAGCCAGTAACAGAGATCTAAGCCAAACACACACATCTATACACACTCACACCCACATGTGGAAATATGGAATCTCGCAGCAATATTTCACAGGGATTGCGATAATAAAATCTCGGTAACGCCAGTGAGAAGTAAGTAATTGTTATAAACTTTGATTTAGGAACGTTTTCCATGAAAACAAGGTTGTCATCCGGCAAAGTTGGCGCTGAAGCAGCCTCACCTAACCTAATTTTATATCTCTGCGGGGTTGCGTTGCTGCGAACGAAAAACACCTATTCAAAGTTTTATATTGGCCATTGAAAGTTTCGATAATTTATTTGTAGCGTGAAGCGTTCATGAATTACGTCATAACCATCGCGAACTTTACCGTTCTTACCCCAATCCGGGGTAACGAGCGGCAGTACGGTTACACTTAAAGTTCGAGATTTATCGAAATTTGTTTTCGTTATGGAATTTAGTGCGGTCGCTTTACGGGGCCGCTGGTCTTAACGGGGGCGAGTAGCTTTGTTTTAATATTACTCTAAAACTGAAGCTTTTGATTTATAGAAGTGAGCTGGTGGTGGAGCGCTGGGATTCCCCTGCGGATACCCGTTGCATTTCAAACAAAGGTGCCTAAGATGTGCGATCCGGGATCATCTATAATTCAAAGTACAGATCCCGACCGCTCCTGCTCTATATTTTTGTATAAATGTCTTAAAATAAATGATGTACATAGCGTTGTCCGTTTATTTATATGCTACGCTCACCGCAGCAGCGTTTAGAATGAAACTTTATTTTTCAGCTTGTATGATAAACAGATCTTTCGAATGAATAGGAGAATGCGGTAGTCTTATAAACCCTAATCCTTTTCTTCTGGATCAGGTTTGAACGTTTTTATCGCCAAATATATTTTTTATAATTTTGTATTGAAGATTCATGTAACACTGTCCAACAAAATTCAGATTTTTTGTTTAAATTTTTTCTACCAAATCATGGCCATGTCAGTAATCAACATGAAGAACATCACTTAAAAATGTTGACAAGGTACATGGAGCAGTGACATGCTTGATGACTATTGCTGGACACTCACATTCAAAAAATCTGGAGAAGAATTTTAAAGAGTCGGACAAACCAGAAATTTTTGCTTTTTTTGCTTTGAAAATTTAATTATATATACAAACCAGCAGTGTTTATGCATGTCCTTGTTTTCTCATCTTTGTTAAAATGTATGGGAAGAGTTCACAGTTTACTTGCATTTTATTTTTTTATAGGTAGCTAAAAAAGCCACTTCATAGCTTTTTATATATTTTATATAATATTTATTTCATTTTGGAACCATAATCTTGTTTATTGGCCTTCGATAGTGGGCGTAAAATGGCTTTTATAGCCCTAGGGCCTATAAAGTTGCTAAGCAGTATAACAAGCACCAACAATGTAGTATAGCAACACCAAAAATCTGCATAGAAATCATAGCACACCAGAAATGCACAGCGCCAGCACAGCGACGACGCAGTAGTCTGTAGCCAAAATACTGAATCCTTGAATTTTGTCCATTTTGAGGACTAAAATGAAATAAAACGTTGTATGTACCACGTGCCTAATCACGATTATAGCTCTCGGGAAATTAAAAGCTCTTCGCTTTACGCCGAGCTTTAAACATTCCCTCGTGCTATAATCTATTGATTACACCTTTAATACATAAATAACTATTAAGGCTTTCCCGGTTACTCGAATTGTCAATATTATAATTAAATTTCGGCTTACACCACGTCGCTCTTGTAGATAAATACGCAGCATTTTTAGCTTAATATGCATAGCAACTTTGACTATGATGATGCAAGCTGCAATGTCTTTCCAATCGTTAGTCTATATGAGTGCACAGTCTACGTGTCCTTGTTCAAAAAGTAGTCTAATAACGCGGACCAAATCATGGGTGTCTTGTAATAGTTCACGAGCCACCAAAGAACCTATCCATCACACAAGCCCTTGCTTGAGTTCACAAAGTGTTAAGCACATTACTCCAACAAATTCTGTTTGTTTATCTACAAAGACGACACGGTCTAAGCCGAAATTTAATTCTAATTGATCTTAGTTAAGGCTACTATCAGTTATATTAACGATGGTATCAGACGATTTATCAAGTGTTAGTGGACGAAGAATTATCATTAAGTTTGTATACAACGAGGGTGCAAATGCATCCACTTTAGAAACAATTTAAGGAACCATTCTGATCAATCGAGTCAGTATTTTAAGGGTGCAAATCCTCCCGGTATTGACGTACACTTGTGTCAAACGTGTCGCTCTTGCACGACCAGTTTCTGCTATTATTCGAAGAGACATTCAAAAAGCAGTGCGGCGAATGTTTGTAAAGGAATTAGCTCTTTCAAAATTAATCTGCTACAAAAAGTTTTAAGTCGTCATGCCAACCAAAATGACGTGGATTTTTTACATGATAATGCTCGCCCTCATAAAACCTAAATACCAATAGATGCATTAGCTGTATTGAAGTGAGAAGTACTTTTTCACTTGCTATTTTTCAAACTTGCTTCAAGCGACTTTCATCTATTTGACTCAAAGCCGAAAGGAGGAGCAAGCCACTTGCCTCGAATGAGGAAGCCATCGATATGGTGTAAAACCGGCTACGTTGTCATCTACCTCTTTGGGAAAACAAGTAGGTGTACATTTCAGCGAACAAATTTTTTAAGAAACGTAAAAATGGTCCGGGTAACACCAAATGGAACATCAAGACATGAAATAGACTGCATCTTGATGACGGAAAAAATATTATACAAGACCTGACCAATATTTCCATCGGAAGCTGTTTAGTACAACAGTCAAAATAAAACAGAAACTGGATAAGAGAAAATCCACTAGAGCATACTAAAATGAGACACAGAGCTCTTGGAAGCTAATAAAGAACAAGAAATGAATAAATTGAGAAACTCTAAAGAACTACATCTGGAACAGCTGACAGTAAACAATCTAAACACGACCATAACAGACCATATAATGAGAGTGGAAACAAATTAAGGAATGCATTCAGAAAACACAAAAAGAGCAAATAATAATAATATAATAACAAATAACAAGAAAACCGAAACTTTACATTTTTGAAATTAAGAATGGGCGAGGAAAATAACGATTACTATTCATCAAAGAAATGAAGAAACAATATAATAAAAATAACAGAAAGATATTCTAATGATTTGCAGAGCTCCAAAAATGATCTATCACAAAGTTCTAGAGAAAATCTGACAAGAAAGATAAAGCGATTAAAGTAGGAAAAAGAAAGAAAGATACTGTAGAAGACGGAATCTTGACACAACTACTCAAAGAAGATGACGAAGGTGTTATTCAAAATTTTAAAAACTGTTTAATAAATGCATACAAGAAGACAATGTATTAACGCAGTGGAATCATTCAAATATCTATTGGTAGGCTAGAAGAGATACCCAGCAAGTCTTGATAACTACCCCTCTTGTAGCTATTCAAAAAATTACCTTAATAAATAAGGCCTTACTTGAACCATCCCCACCACCACTCCTCCAACAGGCATAGCTTAACATGACTTTGTAAAGCCGTGCTAGAGGCCCCTTCATCCCCATGTCAATCTCACGAGTTCGCCACGTAAGGGTTACAAGTTGTAACCACAATGAAAGCCTCAAGGGGAGTGTTACCGTCTCATATACTTACATGCGAACTCACTAATGGGGTCTAGTAGGATTTAAGCCAGTGGGACATTACTTACATCACCAGGTCACATGATTATCTTTTCGACAAGTTAAAGCTATTACACTTGTTCAAAGTTTACGATGCGCATGCTCGATCATATAATAAAAAAGGCGAAGTCACGTAGCCGCTGAATCATCATTAAAATCAAATCGTACGTATAACCTCGAGCTGGTCATATAAAATAGCAGATATTTAATAGGAAAAAGTCACTGTAATACTGTACGTAAATCGCTATCATTAGTAAATCGACAGAGTTTGTAAGCTTGTCTGATAAACACAGCTCCTGCGACCTGCTTTCTTTTTGTAAAGAACCATGGTGTACCACAGTAGTTCGTTTTTACCTGAATCTACTTTGCGTGCTTACATTAAAACTATTACTTTAAAGCACACATGTACAAGTGTCTGTACAAGTGCTAATAAGCCCCATCTTCTTCTTCTGATGGGGCTTGCTGTAAGCTGCACTGAGACCTATTGGTCCATTGTGCTCCCACCTAATTTGTTATGGGTTTCGTTGGAAGAGGCCGGTTTCCAACGCGAAGGAAAGAATCCTACCCATAGGAACGTCCCTTATTGCCTGGGGTTCCACCAGGCCGGCTCCAAAATGTTTATGTCGCAGTGTTAGGAGAGCCACACATTGACATAAAACATGAATTGAGGTTTCTTCCTCCAACTGGCACTTTCTGCAGGTGGCATCATTTACGATTCCGATTGTGAATAAGTACTTCTGTAAGTGACCGTGTCCTGTTAGTAAACCAGTCACGATCCTAATGTTTTTCCTGCTCATTGACAGGAGAGTAAAGGTGTTGGTAGGCGACATTTCCCCGATGAGGAGTTTAGCCTGACGTAGCCTTGGTACCGAGGCCCAGTTGGCGCTGGATTGGTTACTTAACCAGCGCTCAACTTGTCGCTTTGCGGTGGCACGGGTAATTCCTAAAGCCGGCTCAGGGCCGATGAGCGGCTCTTGAGAACCTCTTCTGGCTAGAGCGTCAGCTTCTTCGTTACCCTCTATTTCACTATGGCCTGGTACCCATAGTAGTTTCACCCAGTTTGTTGTACCGAGTCTGTTCAGTGTCTGGCAACATTCCAGAACCAACCTGGAGTTGATTCTGGGTGAACTCAATGCTCTTAGTGCTGCCTGACTGTCTGTGCAGATGTAAATATGCAGATTGGAATAACCTCTTTGAAGGTTCTCCTGAGCACAGGTTAGGATGGCAAATACCTCCGCCTGGAATACAGTGGCATGTTTTCCTAGGGCAACGGTGAGTTTGACCCTCGGCCTACAGCCGTAGATGCCAGCACCAGATCCCCCCGCCATCCTGGAGCCGTCTGTGTACCAAACAAGTCCCCTTGGAGTGAGAAGACGCTGTTGCTGGCACCAATCGTTCCTATCAGGGATGAATACCTGAAATGCTTTATAGAACATGTAAAGCGGAGCCATGAAGTCGCTCCTTGTGAGAAGTTCTGGGACCTTCTCAAAGTGTTGGATGATCCCTGAGTGTCCCACTTGTTCCCCTTTCATGGCCCACATCTGGCCTTGGCTTAGTCTGTAGGCTGATTTCCTGGCCTCCGCTTCAATCACTAGGTGGAGAGGCGGAAGCCCCAGAACCACCTCCAGAGCTGCCGTAGGAGCAGTGCGCATTGCTCCAGTTATGCCTAAACAAGCCAATCTCTGTAGTCTATTGAGGCTGTTTCTGATTGTTGCCTTGCTGGTTGCTGGCCACCAAACAAGAGCAGCATATGTTATTATTGGTCTTGTAACCACCGTGTATAGCCATTTGGTGACACGGGGCTTGAGACCCCAGCTGGTTCCAAAGGTCCGTCTACATCTCCACAGAGAAGCTGTGGCCCTTTGAATTTGTCTCTCTACATGAGTCCTCCAGTTCAGCTTTGAATCCAGGATAACTCCAAGATATCTGACCGATTCGGAGGGCTGGAGAGCTTTTCCGAAGATTGTGGGCTGTCTGAGACCCTCGATTCTCCTTCTTTTGGTGAAGATGACAAGTTCTGCCTTGGTAGGATTAATCCTGAGCCCTTGCCTTACACACCAGTTTTGTACAGTAATGAGGGCTTCTTGCATGATCCCACTTACTGTGCCAGCAAACTTTCCCATTGCTAATATTGCAAGGTCATCAGCGTAACCTAGCACAAAGATGCCTTTTGCAGAGAGCTCCCTTAGTAGCCCGTCCACGACCAGACACCATAACATTGGAGACAGGACTCCACCCTGAGGACAGCCCCTAGTGACCGTCGCTCTTATGGAGAACTCGTCTGCTGAAACGATTACCTGTCGGCCCGACAGCATAGAACCGATCCATCTTATCAACGAGGGTTCGATCCCGTGCCTTTCGGCCGCTACACAGATAGAATCGAAGGAGGTATTATCAAACGCCCCTTCTATGTCTAAGAATGCACCGAGCGAAAGCTCTTTGTGGTGCAGGGTTTTCTCTATCTTTGAAACGATCGCATGGAGTGCCGTCTCAACTGACTTGCCTTGTTGGTAGGCGTGTTGTGATGGGTGCAGCGGAAAAGCCACCAATGCTCCATCCTTAATATACCTTTCAATCAGTCTCTCCTGCACCTTTAGCAGGAAAGAAGTCAGGCTGATAGGTCTAAAGTCCTTTGCGGTATCATGCATTGCATGTCCCGCTTTGGGTAGGAAAATTACTTTGACCGTCCTCCAGGGCACAGGAATGTGTCCTAGGGCCAGGCTAGTACGAAAAATGTGATATAGGGGCCGTAACAGCACCTCCAATCCATGCTGTAGCAGAGCCGGAAAAATTCCGTCAGCACCAGCGCTCTTATATGGTTCAAAGGTGAACAGTGCCCACTTCAAACGATCTAGACTCACTACCTTTGAGGCCGTCTTCCAGTCCATCGCGGTGTGCGCGATGCGTGGGGGCCTCTCAGGTAGAGCTTCTTGTACAAGACTGGAGCCGGGGAAGTGAACATCAATGAGATGCTTGAGAGCCCCCTCTCTGGTGTCCGTGAAGGTACCCGATGGGAGCTTCAGCATCCCCAGCCTGGAACCTGGAGTTTTGGAAAACACCTTTTGCAGTCTAACTGCTTCTGGTAGGCATTCAATACTTTCGCAGAAGGCCCGCCAGGTGTCTCTTCTACTTCTGCGTATGCAGCTTTTGTATAACCGGAGGGACAGTTTATAATTGTCCCAGTCCAGTTGAGACTTTGTGAGTCTGGCTCCATTAAAGAGCCTGCGCGTTTCTTTGCGGAGGGACTGGAGTTCGGGGTTCCACCATGGAGTCCTTTTACCATCCCTGCATCGCTTCACAGGGCAATTAGTCTCGTATGACTCTATGATGGAGCGGTGTACAAGATCAACGCTCTCTTCTAGCTCGTCAGAATTTTTTGGAATGACTCTAACCAAATCTAACCTATTTCGGAGGTCCTGTTTATAGCCTTCCCAATTGGTTGCTCTGGGATTTCTAAAAATATTCGACGCTGGCGGCCGCTTTAAATTTAGATTGAAAGTGATATGACGGTGATCCGAAAGGGAAGGTTCCGTCGATACCTGCCAGTCTTTGACTAACGGAGCGACCGTAGCGGTGCCCACTGTTATGTCGATGACTTCTTGCCTTCTGTCGGTGACAAAGGTAGGTGTAGTACCACAGTTTAGTACCTCCAACTTCGTAGTGTAGAGATACTCCATTAGGCCTCTACCTCGTGGGTTGATGTCCGTGCTGCCCCAACAGATGTGGTGCGCATTGGCGTCACACCCTACCAGCAGAGGTAAATTATTTGTGTCACAGTAGCTTACCAGTCCCTGAAACTCTGGGGTAGGTGGCAGTTCCTGTGCATCGTAAGGGAAGTAGGCAGAACTAAGAACAAGGCTCCTCCTGCTGTTGCCATCTATAAGACCAATTTTGACTGCCACTAGATCCCTGGAACAGAAATTGGGCAATATATGTATATCGGTTAGTCCCAAAGAGTATATGCAAACTCTCGGTATAACCGCACTTGTGCAATAAAACAAAGAACCGCTATTGAGACATAGCCCCTGGACAGAGCCATGTCGTACCCATGGTTCCTGAATAAGTGCTATATTAATATTATCATTTGTAAGCCTCTTCTGCAGAGCATAGGAGGCTGCTATGCTGTGTTGCAGGTTGATTTGTAAGAGATGGATACTATTCATTAAGGGAAAAGCGTCCACTCCTACTCCTGCGCCTCCGTCGCATCCTCTGCCTCCGCAGCAGAGTCAGACACCTCCATGTCTTCAAGCTCTGCTACGGGCGGCTTTTCTTTTGCATGTTTGGGGTCCCAGAAAGAGACCCTTACCATGCCCGCATATGCCTTCATGCCGAGTTGCTTCAGAACCGACACGGAGAGCCCGTCCACGCCAAGAACAAGCCTGAGCCCTTTGGACTCGACCCGTCCGGCATGCCGAATCCTCCAGAGATCGGTCCGAAGTCCCGGATTCTGGCGTTTTAACCTCCTTAAGATGGTAGCCCCGTCCTCAGGTACTCCCAGTATCCAGGCTACCATCTTACTCAGCCTGGGAACGGAACGATGTTTACTACACTATCACAATTTTGTACCTTTGCTTTGCTTACAGTGCTTGTTTCTAAAAGGAGATTACTATATCTAGACTGTTAGAAAACCCACACAATTAAATTTTTCCTGCAGACAGTTTTACTCCGCTTAACCTCAATTGCGAAGAGGAACTTGACAGCGATGGGGCTGTAAATGTACGACAGCTTAAAATAAGTATTAAAAATCTGGTGTGATACACTCACAAAACTTCCTTTTACAGTGATCTTATAATTAGCCAACAAATGTATTTTTGATTTCTAAGCATTTGTCATTTGTCAAACATTTTCAAAAATTGCAAATTCTACAAAAACGGTACAAAATAGAGAGTTAGTTAACGAGACAATTTTTTTAGAATTTTAAGCTGAATTAAAAAATGTAATAATATACCGGGCGTTGTATTTAAAATAGGAGTTAATAAAAAAAATAGAAAAAAAACAAAAGAAACCTATTTTAGAAGTATTCAACTGGAAAATCACCTATTTCACATCAATACACATTAAAAATGTAATAAAAATATAAAGTTTAAAAAAATCGTTAGAGCCGTTTTTGAAAATATCGAAAAAAATTGAAAAATCACAAGAGTAAACACCTACTTCCGGTTATGCGATTTTCTTCAAAAGCTTGCTGTCTCATCTACATAGTACATAAAACTTATATATGAAGTTTCAATGCCATCCCTCTTTTCGTTTTTGAGATATTCTGTTCACAGACACACAGACAGACAGACACACAGACAGACCAATGAAAAAAAATATGTTTTTTGGGATCAGGGGACTCTAAAACGTGAAGATCTGTTAAAAACTGAATTTTGACTTTTTGGGGTTAATCCAATACTTCCTTTATCGTAAAAGGAAGTAAAAAGGCTCGACGTAATTTCATAGGATTATATGGCTAAAAGCCCTGACATTACAAAATAGGGGTTCAGCTAACTCGTTCGGCAGTGTGCATGGCGATCTTCAGAGACAAGAACGTAGTCTTTGTTTCCTGAAATACATAGAAATTCCTTTACAGCAAAGGGGCTAACCAAAAATAAAGAAAACCGCGAGAAATTTCATAAATCCGTTGTATGCTAAAATATCTTATTGAACACTTGAAAGTAATACTTAATCATTTCCTAAGTATTGACGTTACGGCGTATACAGTCTTATTTCAAACAGTTAAACACCAACAAGCGCCGGCTTAAATGTTTATCTGCAATGAGTCCGGTAGGAGCTTTTATTCAAATATTTAGCAGACAATGGTTCTCAGTGAACTCATATTTAAACTATAATCTAAGTTACAGAGCAACTTGTATTGGAATTTGGTGATTTCGTCCGTGTTTGAGAGGTGTTTCTGTTCCTAATCGTCTTTGTTTTTATCGATGCGTGAAGCGATAAATACGACCGGAGGGTCCCATTCGGTTTCTTTTCGTTATGTGAGATGTTTGCAAACAGTGAAGTTTCCTTTTGGATTTTCCACAGAGTTCTGCGGGCATGTTGGTGTAATTTTGATAAAATTTTTCCTGGCTTATGTAGCGTTTAAATGCAGCTCTGGCGGTTTTACGAGAGAGTTTTCTCTCCCGTTAATTCTTGGCGGATTTTTTGGTTGCCAGCTGTTTAAATTCATTTGCACGTGGTCTACAGTGGGGGTAAGTCTATTGAAGCTTCTACGCTACCTCGTTTTAAGACGTTTCTTATTCTATTTTAGACATTCAGTATAGCTGCAATTTCGGAACCTCAATTAATCCCTTTGCTGTTGATGTCAGATTCGCAGTTCCACGTTTAGCGGACGACCTCGACCTCGATTGCAGCTAGCAAAATTAAAACAGTTGCTGGCTGGATGCAATACTCTAGGATCGGTCCCTCTGTATTGGCTCTGGTTTGACCTCCGTCCTCCTACACAGGTTTTACGCGAGCCATGTGAGTGGACCTGGTAACTCAACGAAAGGTAATTTGTGTAACGTGTATAGTTTCCCTTTGCTTTTAACACTATTAAAATTATGTGTACAGTACTCCTGTGCCTCGTCAGCACCTTGGTAGCTTGACGCGCTGCATTATATTGCAAGAAGGTGCTACGGTCTTAAACGGTCTTTACCACACCGCACCGGCTCATACAACAAAAAAGCGGCCGGCGCGGGCGATAATTGACAAAATCGTGACGAAAGGTTCTCCTAAGCCGCTACCCATGCCGCAACAAGATAAGCCGGCTAAGCATTCAGTGGAGCTGGGCGGGTTCTTTACGAGATCACCTAAGGGCAGCGGCCAGAGGGGCGGTAAATGACAATAAAATTAAATTGGACGCCACCCGGTTTGTGGGGTATACGAAAATATAAGGGCAGACCCAGAGAAAACCTGGAAATCAAATGAGTCTACCTTCTAGCTTATCACCTTGGCGAAGATTCAAGCTCAATGGGAAAGGTATATTTGAGCAGGCCGATGACTCCCAAACTGTGGCGACTAGTGTACCGTCTTACCTTTGATGTCTCTAAACTGCTTTCCAGGTCCCACCTTACATTTATCTGCACAAAGTATATCACAACCCTGAAAATTAACATGAAATCGGCACAAAGAAAACACCAGCCAATATAAACTAAACCGATATATTGGTCTGCGTACACATAAACATCTGAATAATCAAAATATAAAAAGGGTTTTTACAACAAGCATTATTAAAAACGTAAAAAGGCTGTCACAACAAACATTATCATTTGAAACGTAAACAAAGGTTTTCACAACTAACAGTCACGCACAAAACTGTGAACCAAGCGACACTGAGCGGTAATACTACGTTAACAACAAATCTTAACTGAAATACTTAATTAGCATCCGGATTAGTAACTGAATTAGTGCGTCTTAACTTAACCAAAGCCACTTCATGAACGAGAATTTTAATCGGTACGATACCATTACATTACTAGGAAATTGGTGTCACAAATCATTTAATTAAATCTACGTAAGTACTCTAACATCGCCTGTTATATTGCGCTACAATGTAATTGCAAAATAAGTTGGCAACTTTTAAATGATGCCGATAAAGCGGTTAATAAATAAAATACACACTGTATAATCTGACCTGTTTGAGCTTCGCCTGGCTCCAAATTTCGGTACTGCAATGAACTCGCCTTACAGCGTGGGGAAGGTCGCAAGGCTAACGGCTGCAGGTGCCGGAAACACCACCAAAGAATCCCTCGCGGGACACAATATACGGCCCCAACAGGGCAATCGCGTGAAGACAACGACCATGGCACACTCTCGCTGTATTTAATCCCACAATAACGGTGGCAAAACGCCGACAAGGCACACGATACTCGAGAGCTACGGTCACACACGGTGGCAGCAACTTAGCAACTAACACATATAACGGTCAACCTCGACGACCCGTAAAGAAGTCTTGGAAAACAAGAAGCGGAACCAAACGGTATTAATCCTCGCGAACAAACCAATGTCACAAAATTAGCTGTATCAGCAAGACACCCGACCAAAACCAGCATAACTTCTCGCACAAAGGAAAACGCGACCGCGCCCCTTCGGGGCGCGGGAAGCTACTAACAACGTAACGCTAAGCTAAGATTCTTGGCTAACAAGCAAAACCCAGACTTGCTACAGGGTGGTCGAAATTTAGAGAGAAGACTTCGGTATTTGTGAGTTTTTGCGATGAAACGCTTAAATGGCGGGAAACGGGTTTAAAATATAAATAAGCTACCATAAATGCGCGAAATTTAAATCAAATTACTGCCGACGGCAAAATGGCTTAACAAAGGTGCTGTTGGAGTCCCCACCCTCGTGGGTTTTATATTGGTGTTCGAACTTTTACCGTGCATTTAGAATTTGATTTACCCATGGGTACCCCTCGGGGTTCATTCGAATCCTCAAATTGATATAACTGATGATTTTCTTCCTTGGAGCCTATTTTAGTCTCTGTTACACTTTGTAATCTGTTGTTAGTTGCACTTACCGTAGTTTATATTTGTACATTTTAAATTGTTGTAAATGTTAACTTACTCGCACGCCGAGTCGAGTTTATATGTTATGAGGGGCATCTTATTTTTTGCCTATACTTGGAGAATAATAATCTCTATCCTGTGCTGGCCTGTATGCTGTTTAATATGTGATTATTATGCTGTGATACTATAGATCGTTCCATACGTCAAATTCAGTACGGGAAGGATAGGACAATGTAATTCCTATGGGATGTGTTTGGGCAACGTTGCCACTTCCTAGCAGCGATTGACGGTCTAAGTTTATTTGAAGTAACGTCAGAAGTTCCCAACAAGTTTCTGAACCAAATGTTATACGTCTACCCATTTTACCTAAATTATGCAGTCATTTTCGGTATTATGCTTTTCAGATATGGCATGTAAACAACTACGGGGTGTAAATTAATTAATTACTACTATTATACAAATAATTTATCAGAACTTAAACTTTTTCAATGTGGAATGCCAATAAATAATTGATATATTATGGAAATAGAATTTTATGTATTATTTTCCCTGCACATTAATTTAGAACGAATTTTAAACAAATTATTGTAAGACTAAGACCTTTGTATCGAGAGATCCAAAAAAACTGTTCCTCAGCAGGCTGTGGAATGAAAAGTCACGTCTTTAATTGTGTCAGCTGGAATCCACTACATAAAATCGTTGGTCTCTTTGTATCTTTGGTCACTAGCTTCTCCGACAATTAAGCTGTATGGTGGCTTAAAATGTTGCTAATTGTTAGACTTAGATCGTAGGCCGGTTTTTATTTTCAAAAAAGGTTTTAATTAGATTATTTAATTAGCAAACTAAGCGTAGCTCAGGTGATTCATTATATAGCACTACAGCAACGCGTCGTTCAACAAAGTTCCGTAGCTTAGTGGTAGAATGTTCGCCTGCCAAGCGGGCGACTCGGGTACGATTCCCGGCCAGGCCATCTTTTTTTTAAGTTGATCTTAATGCATCTCTCCTAAATTTGCGAACCGAAGCGTAACTCGGGTGATTCACAAGTTAAATAATAATGAAACGTCATTTTTAGGAGCAGAAATCTTTTAACAATCTGACAGATTCGTATAGAAAATGACAACTAATTATTATCTGACACAAGTAAAGACGTGACTTTTCATTCCACAGCTCTCGATAGTTATTTCCACGCAGTAAAACTTAAACCGATTGACCATTATTGCTTATTGCAGTTTAACGACATAATAATTTTGTACACATATTTAGGAAGTTCCCCATATTGAATTCATTAGTTTTCTTTATTTTTAGTTGTATTCACATTTCTAGTTGCGGGTTTTGATCGAGTAATGGCGCACGTAATTGTTCAACTCAAATCAGGGCAAATGTTTCAGAAAAAACAATCGATACTAAATCTTATGAACTACCATTTAAATCGCGATGGTAATAATTCATTATCACATGTAGTTAAACAGGTGTCATGAACTACTTTGAAAGGAGCATTTACAAAGTGATCCAGGAGTATACGTCAGCTGCTGGACTGCAACAGTCAAAGGAGGGGCTCAAGGATTGTATAGTTACACGATGCCGTGAAAATAAGTACGATGAAGGAGTCAGGAAATATGTTCGCAGAATAGTATAGTGCACCAGTAAGTTCTTTCGTGAAAGTACGCCACCGAAAACAAACTCAACATTGACTACAGTAAACGCTGGTGAAACTTTGATTATTATTTCACGGGCCACACTATATCCTTTGTTATGCGATATGAACTATGAGTTTGCAAAACTTGGCAGAAAATCAGTGTTAATTGAAGAGCAGGAGATACTACCATGGGATCATCGTTATCTACGTTCAATTCGCATACAATTTTGTTTGATCAACGCTGACTAAAGGACAGGAATCAAACGAAGCAAGCTATTAGTATTTGTTAAGTTCCCCGAAATACAAAAGCGGAATTTATTAATGAGTGAGAGGTGCTGGTGTACTTCCAATGAGGTTTGTGCTGATATGTGGTAACCTCGTTTTTATAAGACACCGTACTGAATTTAAAGTATAGAACGATCTATAGTATATTGTCTTGTTTGTGTTACTACTATCTGGATATATAAGCTTTTAACATTGAAAATGTTTAACAAATTAGAGATGTGACGCTAGTACGGTGCTCTTTTAGCGTTTTGTGTGACGCTTGGAAAATGAGCAGTTTTAGCTAATTTTTGGAAGTTGTACGTATTGCAGGTGAATATTGTTGGTCTCATTGTGAAGATCTCGTCAAGGGCCAACTTTCGGGAGAGGTTGTGAAAATGTAAGATTCGAGGGGGCAAAACTACTGCGGTTAAAACGATTTTTTGGACACTAAAGCGTTCGGTGCTGTTACATCGCATACTTTCTGAAAGATCTAACTGTGATTTAGGGCTAATTGGAAAGAGAATGAACCAACGCTCATCGTACTGGCTGGTTTTTAAGGTCTGCGATGCACGGGAGCGAAGTTACAGGGGTAGAAGGCTGGGGTGCATTTGTAGCAAATTGGATGTTCGCATAAACAGGGGGAAAGAAAAAAATTCCCAATTTTGTTTTTGCTAGTATGTGGATGAATCTGAGGGTTTTTAAAATTTTGCGGCGCAGGTTTATATAAGGGTTGTAAAATGGGGAAACCGTTATAATTATCAGACAAATTGTAAAATTAATATTTGTGTGAAATGCGCTGTTTGGAGGCCTTCTACTGGTCAATTGTATTTTTTAAGGAAATTCGGGATGTGAGAATCTTGCAGCCCAGGTGGATTTGCGGGTTGCAAAATGGGGAAAACCGATATAATTATCAGAAAAACTTTTAAATTAGTATTTGTGTGAAATGATCTGTTTGAAGACCTTCTAACAGTGTTTTCATTTTTTAAGAGAATTCGGGATGTGGGCATTTTGCCTCCAAGGTGGATTTGGAGGTTGCAAAATGGGGAAAACCTTAAAATCAATATTTGTGTGAGGTGATATGTTGGGAGGCTTCCTACCAGTGTTTTTATTTTTTAAGAGAATTTGGGATGTGCAATTTTGCGGCCCAGGTGAATCAGAGCGTTGCAAATTGGGTACAATGTTATAATTATCAAAAAACCTTAAAATCAATATTTGAGTGAAATTCGCTGTTTGGAGACTTTCTATCCATCGATATTCGGGATGTGGGAGTATTGCAGCCCAGGTGGATTTGAGGGGTTGCAAAGTGGTAAAAACCTTCATAATCATCACAAAAACTTTTAAAATTAATAGTTGTGGAATTTGCTGCTTGGAGATTTTCTACGGGTCGTGTGTATTTTTTAAGAGAATTCGGGTTGTGGCAATTTTGTTGTCCAGATGGAGTGGGGATTGCAAAATTATCAGAAAACCTTAAAATAAATGTTTATGTAAATTCGCTGTTTGTAGACTTTCTACCTATCGATATTCGAGATGTAGAAGTTTTGCAGCGCAGGTTAATTTTGGGGTCGTAAAAAGGGGGGAAACCGTTATTATTATCATAAAAAATTTAAAACTAATAGTTGTGTGAAATTCGCTGGTTGGAAACTTTCTACGGGTTGAATGTATTTTATTAGAGAATTTGGGGCGCGGGAATTTTGTTGCGCAGCTGGATTTATAGTTCGCAAAATGGGGAAAGCCGTTATAATTATCAAAAAAACTTTAAAATTAA
The DNA here is from genome assembly GCA_940337035.1 of Agriotes lineatus. Lineage (NCBI taxonomy): Eukaryota > Metazoa > Arthropoda > Insecta > Coleoptera > Elateridae > Agriotes > Agriotes lineatus. Next base: position 125,809,240 of record OW679196.1, read on the forward strand.
TAATAGTAGAATTCGCAGCTTGGAGAATTTTTACGGGTCGTGTGTATTCCTAAAAGAATTCGGGCTGTGGGAATTTTACGGTCCAGGTAGATTTGAGGGTGCAAAATGTTGAAAACGTTGTAATTATCAGAAAACCTTAAAGTCAATATTAGTGTGAATTCGCCGTTTCGAGACTTTCTACGGATCGCTATTCGGGATGTGGAAATTTTGGTGTCCAGGTGGATTTGGGGGTTGCAAAATGAGGATCACGATATAATTATGAGAAACACCTTAAAATCAATATTTGTGTGAAATTCGCTGTTTGGAGGCTTTCTACCGGTCGATATTCTAGATCTGGTAGTTTTGCTCCCAGTTGCATTTGGGGGATGCAAAATTGGGAAAACTTTAGAATTATAAGAAAAACCCTAAAATCGATATTTGTGTGAATTTCGCTGTTTGGAGATTTTCTGCTGCTCAATTGTATTTTTTAAGAGAATTCAAAACTTGGGAATTTTGCGGCCCCGGTGGATTTGGGGGTTGCAAAGTCTGAAAAACGATATAATTATCAAAAACCTTTAAATCAATATTTGTCTGAAATTTTCTGTTTCGAGACTTTACTGGTCGACTGTATTTTTAAGAGAATTCGGGATGTAGTAAATTTGCAGGCCTGGTACATTTGGGGCTCGCAAAATGGAGAAAACCATTATAATTATCACAAAAACTTTAAAATTAATAGTTGTGAAATTCCCTGTTCGGAGACTTTCTACGGGTCGTGTGTATTTTTTAAGAGAATTCGGGGTGTGCTAATTTTGGGGTCTAGGTTAGTTTGGGGGTTGCAAAATGGGGAACACGATATAATTATCAGAAATCCGTAAAATCAATATTTGTTTGAAATTCGCTGTTTCGAGGCTTTCTACCGGTCGATATTCTCGATGTGGTAGTTTTGCTGCCCAGTTGCATTTGGGGGATGCAAAATTGGGAAAACGTTAGAATTATAAGGAAAACCCTGAAATCAATATTTGTGTGAATTTGGCTGTTTGGAGATTTTCTGCTGGTCAATTCTATTTTTTAAGAAAATTCAAAATGTGGGAATTTTGCGGCCCCGGTAGATTTGGTGGTTGGAAATGGGAAAAACGATATAATTTTCAAAAAACCTTTAAATCAATATTTGTTTGAAATTTCCTGTTTCGATCCTTTACTGGTCGATTGTATTTTTAAGGGAATTCGGGATGTGGGAATTTCGCAGACCTGGTGCATTTGGGGGTCGCGAAATGGGGAAAATCATTATAATTATCACAAAAACTTTAAAAAATTAATATTTGTGAAATTCGCTCCTTGGAGACTTTCTACGGGTCGTGTGTATTTTTTAAGAGAATTCGGGTTGTGCTAATTTTGGAGTCCAGATTGATTTGGGGGTTGCAAAATGGGGAAAACGTTATAATTATCAGAAAACCTTAAAATCAATAATTGTGTGAAATTCTCTGTTTGGAGACTTTCTACTGATCAATATTCGGGATATGGGAGTTTTGCCGCCCAAGTTGATTTGGTGTTTGGAAAATGGCGAAAACGATATAATTATCAAAAAACCTTTAAATCAATATTTGTGTGAAATTTTCTGTTACGAGGCTTTTTTTACTGGTCGATTGTATTTTTAAGAGTATTCGGTATGTGGAAATTTTGCAACCCCGGTGCATTTGGGGGTCGCAAAATGGGGAAAACCATTATAATCATCAGAAAAACTTTAAAATTAATAGTTGTGTGATATTCGCCATTTGGAGACTTTCTACGGATCGATATTCGCGATGTGGTAGTTTTGCGACCCAGTTGCATTTGGGGGATCCAAAATTGGGAAAACGTTGGAATTATAAGAAAACCCCTAAAACCAATATTTGTGTAAATTTCGCTGTTTGTAGATTTTCGGCTGGTCAATTGTATTTTTTAAATGAATTCAAACTGTGGGTATTTTGCGGCCCGGTGGATTTGGGGGTTACAAAATGGGAAAAACGATATAATTATCAAAAAACCTTTAAATCAATATTTGTGTGAAATTTCCTGTTTCGAGGCTTTACTGGTCGATTGTATTTATAAGGGTATTCGGTATGTGGAAATTTTGCAGCCCTGGTGCATTTGGGGGTCGCGAAATGGGGAAAACCATTATAATTATCAGAAAAACTTTAAAATTAATAGTTGTGTGATATTCGCCGTTTCGAGACTTTCTACGGATCGATATTCGCGATGTGGTAGTTTTGCGACCCTGTTGCATTTGGGGGATGCAAAATTGGGAAAACGTTGGAATTATAAGTAAAACCCTAAAACCAATATTTGTGTAAATTTCGCTGTTTGTAGATTTTCTGCTGGTCAATTGTATTTTTTAAATGAATTCAAACTGTGGGTATTTTGCGGCCCGGTGGATTTGGGGGTTGCAAAATGGGAAAAACGATATAATTATCAAAAAACCTTTAAATCAATATTTGTGTGAAATTTCCTGTTTCGAGGCTTTACTGGTCGATTGTATTTATAAGAGTATTCGGTATGTGGAAATTTTGCAGCCCTGGTGCATTTGGGGCTCGCGAATTGGGGAAAACCATTATAATTATAAGAAAAACTTTAAAATTAATAGTTGTGAAATTCGCTTCTTGGAGACTTTCTACGGGTCTTGTGTATTTTTAAGAGAATTTGGGGTGCGCTAATTTTGGGGTCCAGATTGATTTGGGAGTTTCAAATTATGAAAACGTTATAATTATCAGAAAACCTTAAAATCAATGTTTGTGTGAATTTCGCTGTTTAGCGATTTTCTGTTGGTCAATTGTATTTTTTAAGAGAATTCAAAATGTGGGAATTTTGCGGACCCGGTGTATTTGGTGGTTGCAAAATGGGAAAAACGATATAATTATCAAAAAACCTTTAAATCAATATTTGTGTGAAATTTCCTGTTTCGAGCCTTTACTGGTAGTTTGGGGAGTTTCAAAATGGGGAAAACGTTATAATTATCTGAAAACCTTAAAATCAATATTTGTGTAATATTCCCTGTTCGGAGACTTTCTACGGATCGATATTCGGGATGTGGGATTTTGCAGCCCAGGTTGATTTGGTGTTTGGAAAATGAAGAAAACCCTTATAATTATCAGAAAAACTCTAAATTTAAAAGATGTGTGGAATTCGCTGCTTGGAGATTATCTACGGGTCGTGTGTATTTATTAAGAAAATTCGTACTGCGGTGATTTTGGGATCCAGGTGGATTTGGTGGTTGCAAAATGGGGAAAACGTTATAGTTATCAGAAAACCTTAAAATTGTGTGAAATTGGCTGTTTGGAGACTTTCTACGGATCGATATTCGGGATGTGGGATTTTGCAGCCCAGGTTGATTTGGTGTTTGGAAAATGGGGAAAACCGTTATAATTATCAGAAAAACTTAAAAATTAATAATAGTGAAATTAGCTGCTTGGCAATTTTCTACAGATCGTGTGTATTTTTAAGAGAATTCGGGGTGTAGGGATTTTAGGGTCCAGGTGAATTTGGGGTTGCAAAATGGGGAACACGATATTCTTCTTCTTGTGGTGCCTAGCCGTTTCGGATGTTGGCGATCATTATGGCAACTCGTATTTTATCCGCAGCAGCTCTAAATAAACCCACGGTTGTTGTATTGAACCAAGTTCTCAGGTTTTTTAGCCACGATATTCTCCTTCTTCCGGGCCCTCTTCTTCCTTCCACCTTTCCCTGTAGGATTAATTGCAATAGTTCATATGTTTTGCTGTTTCTCATAATATGGCCCAGGTACTCAATCTTTCTTGTTTTTATTGTTAGCAAAAGCTCTTTGTTTTTTCCGATTGTTTCAAGAACCGTTTTGTTGGTGACATGGTCTGTCCATGGAATTTTTAGAATGCGACGATATAGCCACATTTCATAAGCTTCGATCTTTTTGCAAGAAGACTCCGTTAAGGTCCAAGACTCAACTCCATACATCAACACCGGAAATACGTAGCATCTTAGTAATCTGATTTGCATTGACAGTGATAAGTCGTGGCTTCTAAACAGCTTTGACATCCTCAGAAATGCAGCTCGGGACTTTTCTATTCGACGCTTTATTTCTACTGAGTGATCCCATCGATCATTAATTGTTGTTCCTAAGTAATTATATGTGTGTACTCTCTCTATTCGTTGATTGTTTGCTATAAGTTGTTCAGGATGTTGATTATTGCGTTTGGATATTATCATATACTTTGTTTTCTTTATATTAAGCGATAAACCGTAGTTTTGACTGGTTTCTGTTACCTTATTTATTAACTCCTGCAGATTCATGAGACTGTCTGCAAACACGACAGTATCGTCAGCATATCTCACATTATTTATGCACTCTCCATTTATCTTAATACCGATGTCTGTATTTTCTACTGCCTCTTGAAAAATTCGCTCCGAGTATATATTGAATAATATCGGCGACAACACACACCCCTGACGAACACCTCGTTGTATCTCCATCTCCTCTGAGTTTTGTTCTTGTATGCGTATGGAAGCTGTTTGGTTCCAATATAGATTGCTAATAATTCTTAAGTCCTGATTCCTTAGCCCTATTTCTTTCAATATTTCTATAAGTTTTTCGTGCCGTACACTGTCAAATGCTTTCCTATAATCGATAAAGCAGGCAAAAACATCGCAATAAACGTCTCTGCATCTTTGAAACAAGACTTGGACACTGAAAAGCGCTTCTCTTGTGCCCACCGCATTGCGGAACCCGAATTGTGTACGGCCACTATGCTCTTCACATAATCTATAAATTCTGTGATGTATTACTTTTAGAAAAAGTTTGAGGAGATGACTCATAAGACTGATGGTTCGAAAATCACTGCAGTGTTTAGCTTTTGATTTTTTAGGTAGTACTATAAATGTCGATTTTAACCATATATTCGGTATTTCTCCAGTGTTGTATATTTTGTTAAATATTTCTGTTAACCAGGATATATCTTCTTCTTCAAATAATTTAATAAATTCAGTGTGCACGTTATCTGGTCCGAGAGCTTTTCCTTCTTTGAGTTGTGATATTGCTTTGGTTATTTCATCTTCCGTTATTGGGAGGTTGTCGTCACACTCAAATTCCAGCGGTTGTTCTGGCCTGTCATCTTTAAAGAGTTCGGATATATACGTTTTCCAAACGTCCATTTTTTCTTCTTTGTCGATAATGATTTTACCATCTTTGTTATATAATTTTCCAGTCGTATTAGATTTGTATATCCCAGATGCTTCTCTGATTTTCTTGTGCATATTAAATAAATCATACCTTTTCTCTAAAGACTCTATTTCTTCACACACTGTTTTGAGCCAGTTTTCTTTTGATTTTCTTATTTCTCGTTTTATCTGCCTTTGTAGGTTTTTAAACTTGACTTCGTTGTTTTTTATTTTTCTCCGTTCATCCATGAGTTCCAGTATTCTATCTGTCATCCAGTTTTTCCGTTTCTCAGGTTTATCCACTAAATGTTCATCTCCAATCTCATTAAAAGCTTCAGATAATTATACTAACGTTTTTTCAATATTATTTCCAATAACTAGATCTCTTCGTTTCCCAATTATTATTTTTTTCACAGTTTCCTTTATCTGCTATGCTTCAGTATTCTCAAGTTCCAACTTTTCCTTTGTATTTTTCTCTTAACTTTCTTAAGTTTGATATTGAATCTTCCAACAAGAGGACAGTGGTCAGATGCTATCTCCGCACCAGGATAATTCTTACAAATTTTCTACAATACAAACACGAATCACAAGTTAGCTCGTACTAAATATAGCAGATTATGTTTTAACCGATAAGCAGCTGTTACGATACACGATATAATTATCAGAAACACCTTAAAATCAACATTTGTGTAAAATTCGCTGTTTGGAGACTTTCTATCGGTCGATATTCCCGATGTGGTAGTGTTGCGGTCCAGTTGCATCCCCAAAATGGGGAGAACGTTAGAATTATAAAAAAAACCGCAAAACCAATATTTGGGTGAATTTCGCTGGTTGGAGATTCTCTGCTGGTCAATTGCATTTTTAAGAGAATTTAAAATGTAGGAATTTTACGGCCCCGGTGGACTTGAAAGTTGAAAAATGGGAAACACGATATAATTATTAAAAAACCTTTAAATCGGTATTTGTGTGAAATTTCCTGTTTAGAGACTACTCGTCGATTGTATTTTTTAAAAGAATTTGGGATGTAGGAATTCTGCAGCAGTGGTGCATTTGGGGGTCGCAAAATGCAGAAAACCGTTATAATTATCACAAAACCATAAAATCAATATTTGTGTGAAAGTCGCTGTTTGGTGACTTTCTACGGATCCATATTCGGGATGTGGGAGTTTTGTAACTCAGGTTGATTTGGCGTTTGAAAAATGGGGAAAACCGTTATAATTATCAGAAAAATTCTAAAATGAATAGTTGTGTGAAACTCGCTGCTTGGAGACTTTCTACTGGTCGTGTGTATTTATTAAGAAAATTCGTAGTGTGGGGATTTTGGGGTCCAGGTGGATTTGGGGGTTACAAAGTGGGGAAAACGTTATAATTATCAGAAAACGTTAAAATTGTGTGAAATTCGTTGTTTTGAGACTTTCTACGGTTCGATATTCGGCATGTGAAAATTTTATAGTCCAGGTGGATTTGGAGGTTGCAAACTGGGAAAAACGATATAATTACCAGAAAACCTTTAAATGAATATTTCTGTGAGGATCGCTGATTGGAGGCTTTCTACTGTATGTATTTTTTAAGACAATTGGGGTTGTGGCGATTTTGTCGCCCAGTTGAATTTGGTGGTTGGAAAATGGGAAAACAGATATACTTAGCGGAAAAAACTTAAAATCAATATTTGTGTAAAATGTGGGCGTTTTGTAGCCCAGGTTAATTTTGGAGTTGCAAAATGAGGAAAACCGATATCATTATCAGAAAGACTTTAAAATTAATAGTTGTGAAATTCACTGCTTGGAGACTTTCTATAGGTCGTGTGTATTTTTTAAGATAGTTCGGGATGTGGGAATTTTGGAGCCCAGGTAGATTGGGGGTTTCAAAATGGGGAAAACGTGTATCAGAAGATATTAAATTTGTGTAAAATTCGCTGTTTGGAGATTTTCTACGGATTGATATTCGGGATGTGGGAATTTTGGGGTTGAGGTGGATTTGGGGTTGCAAAATGGATAACACGATATAATTATCAGAAACACCTTAAAATCAATATTTGTGTGAAATTCGCTGTTTGGAAATTTTCTACTGGTTGATTGTATTTTTTAAGGGATTTCGGGATGCGGTTTTGAGGGGGGATTACCTTATTTTCTTAATTTTTAAATAAGGAAAATGTGTATTTTATTCCGGTCCTTTGTGGAATTGTATATTTCCAAGTAAATATTAAATAGCGTGTAGGATTGTATTTTACTCTAACATGAATAATATTATGTGAGTTAAGGTACTTGCCACGCTGCAATTGTTCGCGGAATGGTAGTGGCCACTGGTAAGGTTGGGATGTTAGTGTCAGCTGTTTGTACTAAACTTAATGCGCGATTGTGTAGTAGAAAAAATTGATGGGGACTTAATATAAATGCATATACATATGTATATGTACGGAAAATGCAAAGTTACTTAGTTTGTACAATGTAAAAGCTCCCCAAACAACAAATCCGTTTAAAATATATTTATTGAACAATTTCCACAAAACTAAAAATACATATCGACTAAACAACTCAAAGGTTTATTCACATCTAATCCCTTTTTCACACTGACTTGTTCCTCCTAATAAAAGTGTCTTCGCTTCAGTTCTTATATTTGCTATTAAAGCACGTTTCATGGGTAAACAATAATATGTGAAGCTGCCGCGCCGATCGGATGGCTTGTAATGCTCAGAACTACTCTAAAACAGCTAATAAATGTAATAATAAGAATGGCTCATATAAGCAATACATCTTCTAAAATTATATAAAAATTTATGAATGTAATATCGAGTTCAGCTACTTTATCTACTTGCAAATTAATATTAAAGTGTACAAGATGCTGAAAAGGTTCCAAACTGTAGTATTTACGTATTATTTACTAATGAGCAGCTATGCAGTATAACTTCGTGGTAACGTTTCATGTGGCGTATAATAAACAATAATTATACAGATGTGAACAATCTAAAAAATTTCTTTTATTTCTATCCCTTTAAATTTTTTGAGATTTTGGAAATTTTATGCCACACTTGAAAATTAACAAACTGCATTTTCAATGCATTAACGAAGGTTGGTAAATTGCAACCTCTGTAAATTTTTTAGAATATTGTGCTACTTTGAGTACACGAATACCCGGTAATATAGTACCACCAAGTACTCAAAACCCCGGAAAATATGTGAACTAAAATGATCTAAAATTCCAGTAAGGAAAACTAGAGAACCAATAAAAAGCAAGCTTTGCGGATAGGTACATTCAAACAAAAAACATAATTGTCACTTGCTATTGCTGCTATTGTGTCAGATAAAAGAGTGTAATTTCCAGGTTTTTAAATGCTGTTGTTCATTAGCTTGGTTGTTCTTTGTCATTTTTAGTAGTATTGCTTTTCTTTGTTAGTTCTGTTTATTACTGTTTATGTATTTGTCGTTTAATTTTGGGTGGCTTGGTTATATAACATTAAATCGTAAGTATTAAATGCTTTCTAAAATGCTACCTTAAATTGCAGTCATATATTTATGTATTACTAAATTCTTTTTTACCTAGGATTACAAGAAAGCTTGTGCATTCAGAAGTATCATTGCAAATGTCATAAAATTCTTTGATGAACAGAAGACTTCTGGAACGTTGATATTTCCGATAGAGCAATCTACAATATTATTTCTCAGCATTGTCATTAAAAAACTTAATGCGAGTAATCCTTTAGTGCACACTTGTTTCAGGCCATATTTCGTTAACATCTCCGAAGAAGAAAAAGCTTAAGAGAGACTCTAAGAAAATTACTCCAAACGATTTTGATGTGGGATTTTGCAAAGAAATGTTCATGAAATGTTCCCTGTGGAACATAAAGTACCAAGTCGAAATGTATTACTAAACAGAATGAATTGCGGCCCAGAAACTGAGAAAACATCTAAAAAAATAGACTTTTTTTCTATAGCACATGTTAAAGTGTGCTTTTATCAACTCAAAACAAAAGGTCAAGTTTTACTTTAACAGCAAGGGTAGATAAAGTAGCACTTTAACATCAAGGATAGATAAAGTAACTTAATTTTCTAACTTTTGTTTAAATTAAATATGACAGCTTCGTATTATCGTAGCAACCCAATCTAGCTACTGACATTTTGAAATGTCCTTATTTTCTTCTGAAATTGTTAAAGTTCTTGCAATAGAAAAAAATATTGTATTATACACGACGATAAAGTTATTTCTATCCACTCTTGAATCATTAACGTCTCGACTTCGTCTCGACGTTAAACGATTCACTCGTGAATAAAATTTAACTTTATCGTCTTGTATAATAAATTACTATTATTATAAAAAATGTTGTTACTAAAGAAAATTGCTCACGGAAAGGAGTGACATTGTAGCATGGCATTCTAGGTATTTAAGAAAAATAAATAAAAACGAAGAACTGGGATCGAACAAAAACCTGTAACGTTCCTAGACGAAACATATATTCATCCTAATTACGGAGTAAGAAAATGATGAACCAGGTGTTTACAAAAGTTACATTTACATGACTCTTTAGTCGGGACTAGTAATCGGCCCATTGCAAACGAGAATCGATTACAAGCAGACCATTACCATTATCATTACTGTATTTGGGTCAGCATTCTTTCTCTCGTCAGCTTTTCTAGGCTATGTAATCTTAATGTCTATTTCCTTTGTTCAAAAACTTTGTATTTTTTGCATTAGGTTTTAGAATAATTGATAATTAGACAATCCAATATATTTATATTGTATAACTCTCAGTAACTTATTATCATAAAAATATGTATTGCATTCTTAGTTGTTCCATGAACTATCAATACTGTTACAATGAATTTATGTCAAAAGCAGTGGTTTAGTAACTTGAATACTGTTATATAAAAAACCTCCGAAGATTTTTAAAATTAATTTTAAATTTCCCGCGTTTACAAATGTTTATAATTTTTCTACAGAGTGTAATTGTCAAGCGGAGCTAGCTTCAGCTCCTCTACCCGAGGTTTTTGTGTGCTTGGTGGCACTGTACCTTGATACACTTGTCGCAACTAAAAGATTGGTTGGCGCCCGTTTTTGCTCTTTAATTAACCTTTGTACAGATGTATCAAAACAACCGCCCCATCTTACAAAACTACTGGATACCATCCTTGATCTTCCTTTCTTTAATAAAAAATCATCCCAACTGCTGAAGAAGTTGCATAACTCTACCAAGAAATGTGAGAAGCTATTAAGCACCTATGCATTTCTACTGCTAGTTGAGGTCTATGGGTCAACAAGGCGATCGTTCAGAAGTGGGATCCTGAAACTAATAAACTAAAAGTTCTGGGTTACAAACAAATCAATGAATTTTCTGGAAATGCGCAGGTAAATAACTTACCGAGTAGTTTTTGACGCGTCGTGGGAAGTTTCTAAATTAGGTTATGGATGCTGGACCCAAACTTTAACAAGAACTATTTGACATTCTATTCCGATAGAGAAAACACAAAGGCGTTTTTTCCTCGAATATAAAAAAAAATGTACAGACAAATAAACATCGACAAGAGTATCAGAGAATCTTATCGACCAATCACAGCCAATTAGGAAATATAAGTTTGGCACAGTTACTTATGGAATTGCAACAGCCCCATACCGTGCCATCCATACTTTGCAACAATTAGTAGAGGATGAGAAATAATCATTTCTCTTAGCAGCGGAAGTAGTCCCAAGAAATATCTACCTGGACGACGTACTTTCCGGAGCTGACACTATGGCAGAAGCAATTAACCAGCAAGGACAACTAATTTCCCTATTGGAAAGTGAAAGTTTAACTTCACGTAAATTGTGCAGCAATGAACAAGTTACCATACAAAAACCGCTAGAAGAATTAAAGGAACAAACGTACCTCGATGTAGATAAGAACGGCTTAAAGGAGTCACTAGGCATTCATTTTTCTCCGTATGAAGATCTATTAGGTTGGTTAGCGCCTGTCATCATTACTCTCAAGTTACTCATCCAAGAACTGTGGCTTTAAAGTATCAAGTGGGACGACCTAGTTTCAGAAGGTATCCGAAAGGAATTGGAAAATTTCGAATCTCAACTCAAATCCGATGATGAAATGATCTTACTACGCGAAATCCTAACCAACAAAGAAGCACAAGAAGAACTTCATAGATTCTGCAACGCGTTCAAAACAGCATATGGAACTGTGCTCTACACCGGAACTACAGCTCCATCAGGCGATACCAAGGTATCACTATTAACAGCAAAATCCAAGGTAGCACCAGCTAGAGCAAAGAGGACTCACAGATTGGAACTTTGCGCAGAATTACTACTTTCCAATCTATTACAAAGGACAATCACAGCACTGAATATTTCCAAAATATCCACATTCGCCTGGATAGACTCCATAGTTGCGGTGGTATGAATAAAGGGAGATCCAGTAAGATGGAAGACCGTGTAGCCGAAATTAATAATTCAGCAGATGTCATCTTCTGAGGCACCAATCTCGAAAAACTAAAAGAATATCTGCAATGGTGGTATGGACTAAGTTGGTTAGTTAGGACAGAATTATAGCGGCTACAACAAGGCACCGCACCAACCAATGAAGAAGCAAGAATCTACGATGTGCGTCTAGTAACAATTCATCAAAGAGGAGAGGAAGTTAGTCATCGGTTCTTCTCTCTAACAAGAATAGTTCGAATTGTTTCCAACTGCAGAAAATTTATAAGCAGATTCATAATTTGCTATTCAACTTAAATGTTTATACTTTAAAGAAACGGACTACACAAGACTAACACTAATCAAGCTAGTTCAAGGAAGCGATCTAAACTTGAAACTAACAAAATCTCAACTACAGAAGAAAAATTAAGTATAATTCAACAACTAGCCAATCTTCCATCGATCAACATGAAATCATATGTGTTGGAGAAAAACTAGAACATTCAGCTAAATCCTAAAATGAGAATCATCAATCACATTACCAAGTTGATCATTCATAAGAAGCATTTACGCATATTGCAAGGTAGTACTTAACTCACCCTATCATACGAACGAAGAAAATGGTGGATCATCAACGCAAAGCGAGTTGTCAGCTCCAGCCTCAAAATATGTGTTAGTTGCATAAAATACACAGCAGAAACGGCACAGGAGTTAATGGAGAATTTTCCGTTAACGAGGGTCGCTTCAACCTCTTCCTGCTTCCATTCAGGAGTGGCCTACGCTGGCCCAATACAATTATGAGCATTCAAAGGATGAGGACATTCTTCATACAAAGATTACGTTGCTATTTCTGTCTGGCTATTAACAAACGCAATACACTTGGAAGCCGTCAGCGACATGACTATTATATATGGGAAATTGAAGCCGGTTCAAATTAACGTCTTTCGTGTCTACTAAGCAACGACGTTAAAGATTCAGCAGCTTAACGCCAGACAATTTTTTGATAGGAAGGGATATAATATCAGTGACAAATCCAGTTTACACACCAGTAGCTATAAATATGTCAAGTAGCGAATAAATAATACAAAAAATTGAAAAAACCTTTAGAAATCGTGGAACTCAAAATATCTTCATGGACTACAGCACAGAAATAAATGAAAAAATCCTTGGAAAAAATTAACATCAGAGATTTAGTTTTAATCAAGGATAATATAAATAGTAGTAAGTGGTGTTTAGCAAGTCACAGAAACTCATCCCGCATCCAATGAATCCGTCCGAATAGTAACAATCCAAAAACCAGGTGGACATAAATTTAAAAGATCCATAGGCCGCCTAATCCTATTACCAACGAATAACGAAAGTCTGCAGGAACCGGTATCTAAACATAAAATTTTTGAAAGCATCACGAACATATAAAAATTCTATGTTCCTAAGAAATCTGCTGCCTTGAGATCGAAATCGTCCTTACTTATGTTCATACTTTTTGCCATGAACCCATTGGGTAAAGCAGACTTCAACAATTAAAAACCAAACAACGGATATTATGTAGAACATGTTAGAAGATTGAAAGGGGAACCTTAATAATAGACATTAAGTTCGAGAAACGGAAGGCCGAAGAAAACTTCAATATCGTAGTTGCATCGTAGAAAATTTTGACAAGCTATGGGAGTGTGCGAAGAAATTATCTGAAGACACACAATACAAAACACAGGTGTATCACTTTTTGGAGCAAAAAAAAACATATGGAGTGGATTCGAAATAGTATTGAAGGAATCGCAGCAAGATGAGAAAAACGAGGCCTGCTTGGAAATGTGCTAACGTCAAGTTTAGAAGTGAATGATTAAATGTATCAAGCTATTGACAAACTAAACAGGCAAGAACAGGAATTAATAAGAGTAGAGTACCTACACGGGTTCTGGGACACTTCCGGTGGTTTGAAACTTGGCTAAGTGTCACGTGGCGGCCTCTGGTTTGAAACTTGGCTAAGTCTAGTCGAAGGTCACGTGCCTAGCCGAGGTCAAGGTCACAGGCCTAGCCGGTGGGCGTGGCCTAGTCGGGGTCATTGACCTCGATCACTTCCGGGAATTTTTTGGGTTAAAAGTGTAGTTTTTGAAATTTTCCCACGCTCGAGCGTCTGAGATGCAGACATGTCTATTCATGCAGGATGTTATCAGTAAATAGAACAATGAAAAATTTTCTCAGGCTCGACCGGATGTGAGTCATCGTCTGAGTACGCAGACATGTCTATTCTTGCAGGATGTTGTTGAACAATGACATCCATTGTTTAAGAAATCTGTACGACATTGGACAATGAAGCCATTGTTGTCTGGAGATAAAAATGTGCAAAGCTGGTAAATAAAACAATGACATCCATTGTTTTAAAATCAGCACGAAATTCGAGAACAATGAAGCCATTGTTGTCTGGAGATTAAAAAAATGTGTTGATCTGCAAAAAATTCAAACAAATAAACCCATTGTTTTAGAAAAATCAACACAGTTGGAAGTTTTTGCTAATACAGTTGATGAGTCTAGAGATTAAAATGTGCTGATCTGCAAAAATAATCTTGAAATAAATTTGTCAAGTACTGATGTCTGTTAGACAAACAAAAAAGAATTACCAGGTGTGGGGTTCGAACCCACGCTTCCCTTAGGGAACCAGAGCTTAAATCTGGCGCCTTAGACCACTCGGCCAACCTGGCATGTTCCTGTAATCGGGCACAATGGTGTAATAAAACAACAATGTAAATATATTTGTATTTATTTACCTAAACCATACATGTATAAAAATTATTATAAATACATATCAGCTAATTATTGTGCTACGGATGTCATCTCTGTCTGAACGATTTCCTCGAAGACAAGTTTCGTGCTGCTCCCACACTTGCCACCCGAGATGATATTGTAGCGACGTTTTCCTAATTGTTGTAGATCTGCGTCTGTTAGGCAATCGTAGCGTGCTGGTAGAATGAATCTGAAGTTGTCCAATTCCACCACTACTTTATTGCCGTATTTAGTCGAACATCGATACACATTTATTATTAGATATTTTTCGTCAATCTTCAAATCTCGTACATTTCCCCACTCTTTAACCTCATTTAAGTTGCAAAGTTTCTGGTTGAAATCTGCCATGTTTTTGGAAGGAACGTGTACAGGAGAATGATAAAAATACTACAGCACATCAGGTTTATATATCACCGATGAAAATTAAGTGATGAGTCATCACAACGTGGTAATTTAGACAATATTTTTAGCATCAATCCAGCTATTGTGCTGATTTGAAAATCCAAGCCATTTTACAAATACTTTGTTACGTTTTCGTTTTATTACACGTTCAACGAGATGTATGTCTGGATATTTAACTTTTTGAAGCTCAAGATCGTAGAAACATCCTTGAATAGACCGATGGGAAGCATCTTTTAGTAGATAGGTAATAGGATTAGTTAATTTAACTTGATCGATTGTGAATATTTCATTAGTCCAGTTGGGAGTATATCCTTTATCGAATATTGTTCGATATTTGCTAATTCGAACAGGATCGCCAACCTTAAATTTTACATTACTTAAATCGGTCATTTTTATATGATTATAGGTTGATTGAGAATTTCCTTCTCATTACTCTTATTCACATCAACCGGTCTTTTACCAATTGTACTATGTTTTTTGTGATTGTAGGTGTGACTGACTTGAGATAATAGAGAAAGCCATTTGTATGAACCTTGCAAACTAAACATCTTCCACATAATGGATTTAAGTGTACGATTTACTCTTTCAACGACACACGCTTTTTTCGAGCTAAATGTTGAGAAATGGTTAATTTTATATTTATTCATTAGTGTTTGAAAATCTTTATTGAAAAAGTGTTTACCCTGATCTGTCTGCAAGTTCTTCGGAATTCTACCGCTTTCAGATAGTATTTTTTCAGTTGCACTAGTAACTTCCTTAGAGGTTTTGGTTTTTATAGGCTCTAGCCAAACATATTTTGAAAATACATCTATAATTACTAAAATATATCGATAACCTTTATTTACTTTAGAGTATGGTATCATTTCTACTAAATCAGCCTGATGAAGATCATCCAATCCTTTTACTATTACACGACGCCTTCGAAAATTTATTCGTGCAGGCTTATGCAACTCGTCTACTATTTGAGCCTTAATCGAACTGTTTATTTTTTTCCGGGTCATTTTGAACCTCTCTAAATGAAACAGTTTCACTAACTGAAGGTTTAGGCGGAGGTTTAGTTAGTTTTAGAGAAAAGTAGAGTTGATCAATTTCAGCTTGAATGTCTGCAATAATTTCATTTGCTATTTCTATATTTGTACTAGCAGAGTTTTGGTGTTTGGAAAGTCGGTAAATAATCTTATTAAGTTCTTTGTTAAGGAGGGTCTTGTTGACAGCATCCTCTTCAAATAGAAGATTGGCTAATCGTTTATGTTGAAGATTAAAATAATCACAGTCATCGTAAAAGTATAGATTTCTGTGCTGAATGTGACGACCGAACTTATCTCTCGACATTGTCGAACTGACTTTATTCAATGATTCCCGCCTCTTTTAACTCTTCTATTATACTAACAAGTTCATTTCTATGATTTGTGTGACCGGATGCTTGAGAGGCATACAGTAACTTTAATCGATCGACTAACTCATTCGGATCATCCCAGTAAACATAATCCATCGGTTTATTGCTAACTTGTTTATACATTTGCTGCATACCTTTACCAGAACGCTTTTTAGCTCTTAATGGCACTGATGAAGACGAGGGTGATGATGACAGGTTAGATTTTATAAATTTCTTGTATTTCGTTTGGTTGAAACCTACCTTCTGCACATTTTTATCAAAATTTCTATGCGCCGCACCTGTTCTGTTTATAATATCATTATAATTTGCTCTATCTGTCGACGTTGGAGTTATTTGAGGATCGTTTTTAAATAGTAATTCGTACAAACCAGGCGTACCTTCATAGCGAACATTTTTTACAATTATATCAGAACCCTTTATATCTAGCTCATCTCCACCAAAATAAAATTGGTTTTTGTCAAAATCATATCTAATTCCATACCTCCCTAGATTTGGTCTTTCTATAAGATAATTGCTTACATATTTCCTAGGAAGTTTATCATACTGTTCTAAGAAAGAACTTATAGCTTGCGGTTCTATGTTGGTAGACGGTTGAAATTTGTTTGCTATAGTCGTATTAGAATCATCTTCGGCGGTTTCGCACAATACTTCATCAACCGGTTTTGGTGTAAATAATTCTAGTTTTGAAGATGGGAGATTCTCTTTTTTATTTATCACTTTTGCAACACTTTGCATTTGTTCGGTAACAGGTTTAAAAAATTTACCGAGGAGCTGTTGTTCCACCAACTTACCCTCCTTAAGAGCTGGAACTTTCTGTCTTATAATATTTTTAGTTTTAATAAGTTCTGTCGCTACATTCGATTTCATTATCGGCGCAAGTATGTAAGCGGTAGACGGGTAGACAGCTAGACAGCTAGACAGGTAGACAGCTAGACAGCTAGACAGGTAGACAGCTAGACAGGTAGACAGGTAGACAGCTAGACAGGTAGACAGGTAGACAGCTAGACAGGTAAACATGTAGACAGTCAGCTAGACAGTTAGACAGACTGACAGATTCAAACTAGTTCACAACGGGTTCAATGTGCCATACAAAATGTTCACATTTTGCACAAGTGGTATAATCAAAACCATTAATCGCATCTGCTGTCTACTTGTTCAGACATGTTCAGACTTGTCCAGACCTGTTATAGCTTCCTGCAGCCGGTGTAAGGTAGGGGAGAATATTATATATATATAAGAATACTAATCATAGAAATATTAGTTTTACGATAACAATGACCGAAGACTGCTTCTCAAATCATAGTTGGGGTTTTGACTCATGGGCTGACGATCCGTGGAGCCAGGAAGAGGAGGAGGTTATACCCTGGGTGAGACTGAAGAAAATACTCCTCCTCCACCTCCTCCAATGGGACAACCACACTCCTGGTCGTCTAACATAACAAAGGTGGAGGGCTGCAGCTGTATAAATTGTGCCAACATTCAGGGGTGGTTAAGCCCAACACAAAATTTTGAGGGGTGCGCACCATTACAGCAACCCGAACTGGAACAGGTGTCACCATCACCACCACCCTCGTCACCACCTCCTTCGTTTCAAGCAACATATAGTTTTACACTTCCTGAACCAACACTGCCTCTAGATTTAAATCCCATAAAGATAGAAATTAAGTTAGGTAATAAACTTATACATGTAATTATTAAAGATTAAAATAAAAGACATTTTATTTTTAATGTGTTTTATTTCATTAATATATACACCGTATTCATCTCATATGCAAAGCAAAAACTTGACAAGGAGAGGGAGAATAAATGTACACTTAAATATATGCTTTATTCAATTAATATACATATTATTTATACATAAGGGAAACAGAACTTAACAATGTGTAAGTATCGATATAATCTTGAGATGTTGTTGAAGGCCAGGGACCGGAACATGGACCGCTTCTCCAACCAACAGCTTCACCATTTTCAGCTTTTCTGATATTTTCCTGAAGCCATTTAAAAATATCTGTGTGGTGACGTACAACGCTAGGCTGAAATATATAAGTTATATGGTTAGTATTTAAATATTCGAACACGTCTTCTATAAACTTGCTGTGGGCATAATAAGCAGCCTCAAAGACAGCATCATGAAGAAAATATGGATATTGCTGTTGCTCGTCAGTTGCAAATTCGATTCGAGAGCCAGATGATATTGTTTCAATAAGAAAATGCTGCTCGTAGGAAGTAATGTTCTGTAACGATAATTTTGAAAGGACTAAATTAAGATCTGTTTCAGTATTAATTTTCAACTCTCCTCTTCTTACTTCGTTAATAATTTCCCTAATAACATTAAAGACAGCTAACATAGTTTTTAAAATTTCATTTACGATAGCGGTTTCAACACTTTTAAAGTGCGTAGCCGAAATAAGAGTTTTGCTCGGTATAGCAATACCAATTTTGTGTAATATATACTTTAAAGTTTGCAAGTCGTTACGTCCTATAGCATTACGTAAATGGAAATTATAGATTTCTTTATTTTTAAGATACAGATCTTTGTTCAACCACAGTATATTTGAATTTGACGGTAACATTTTGCAGACTGAGATATCTTAGAGAGAGCTGGTGTTTATAATGTGGTTGGTGGGCAGTAACCCCAAGGCAAAGTGTCAGTATACATACAGTTTACTATTCTTTTGTCATCATGTGGATCTAAAGCTTTTTTTCTTTGTTTTAAAGAAAATACGTTGTGGGTTTTTGATCTAATTGTTCTCTGATCGCAAAATACTGTTTCGTTATTAAACAGGCAGTCTTTGTAATCCTCAAATGTAATTCTATTCAAAGCAGCTCTGGTAATACCTTTAGCTTTCTTTGAAATTTTAAATTCTCCATTCTCAGCATCCTCTAACGTTTTGAAAGCATACAATTTTGCACGTAGACCAACAAATTCGGTAATTATTTTACCGCTCATTTCGTCTTTCATTAGACCTATTACTTTTTTATTAACTTGTGGAAGGTTATATGGATTGTTCGGAGGATAATCGCTTGTATCAAATTTGTGAATATCTTCCCGTATAAAATCGTATATATTTGGAAGGGTAAAGTGATATATGAGACTATCTGTGTCTGTGTACAGCAGTTTTGCTTGATTACCCATCTTCTGTTTAATATAATTGTAATGAAAATCGTATATTAAAATTTTTGAAATATCTAGGATTGAAAATCCAACGAATATTGGCTTATTAAAAACTATTTCCAACTGATTTAATTCTATAAGTACCAAGTCTTTATCTAAAATAGTACAGCTGTGAAAATTTGGTTTTGATATGTATGCACTGGCTCCGTACCTACCTTCCCATTTAGAAATTAACTTTATTGTTTTGTATTTTCTAACATTTTCCATAGTTTTGCCAAATACAGCGTTATTCATAAGTTTATAAAAATCCTTTTCAAAATTATTTTTGGCGGCTTGTCTTAATTTTGTATTTAAATCTATGTATGGTTTAAGCCAAGCTGATTGCTTAAATTTTAATATTCTGTGAATTTTTACAATTTTTAGCCCTAAACTTACAGCTTGCTGCAGATTGCGGTAATGTATTACGTAGTTTTCTTTTTTAAATAAAGTGGTTGTCAATTTTGATTGTTTGGATGTTGGTGGTGTATAATGGTCAGGACATAGAGACAAATCTTTGTGAAGTTCAAATAAATTTTGAGGATATTCTAAATCGACTTCATAAATATAACCTGTTTCAGAATCTGTCGGAGTATTTAAATGATCAATTTTAGGAATATCTAAATCATTTACCCATTCAAACCCTCCATACGGTAGATATTCAGACATCCCGGCCCCGTACATGTTATTAATATCTAAATATAGGATATAATAATAATAATAATAATAAACTTTATTGATGCGCTCATACAAGAAGCAAATACACATGAGTACACAAAAAAAGAACTAATCTATTGCAAAAGCACATCAACCACAAGGCGAGATTCAGTTTTGGTTAACCCTACTCCTGTTCTACCATCTAAACCTTGAGAAAAAAAAAGAACAAAATGACACAGAATGAATTCCTAACCCTAAAACAAACCTTATAAAAACTAAAGATATCCTGTGACGGTGAAACAAAAAAATATTTAACGCTGAAAAGATGTACTGCTATCCAAACAAACAAACAAAATATGGCATTAACTTGTGGACAGTTCGGTAAATAAGTTATTGTTTTTGCAAAAGGTCCAAATACAATTTTGATTTAAATATTTTAGAACTGTAGATTTTAAGATTAAAAGGTAAACTGTTATACATTGCATATATCTGAAACGAGAATGACCGCTCGAATAAGGTTGTTTTATGGAGAGGTGGTGAAATTTGGCCTCTAAATCTAGTAGAAATATTATGAACATCAGTTCTAAAGGTAATCTTATTGTATAAATAAGGAGGTTTCTTGTTTGATAAAATTTGATGAAAGAGACATTGGGACTGCAGTATTCTACGATTTTGCATTGTCAGCCAACCTGCATCAGCTAGCTTGTAAGATATACGCTCATATTTTCTAATGCCGTATATAAATCTCAAGCAAGCATTTTGAATCTTTTGGATTCTATGGGTGGTAATGGCGTCTAATGCTGAGTGATACACAGGAACACAATAAATGAATTGCGAAAGAACAAAAGCTTCGCACAATTTTTGTTTAGTTTCGCAGTTTAAATATGACCTATGAGGATAGAGCTTTCTAAGATGTTGGTAACTCTGAAAAATATATTTGGATATTTGATCTCTATAACGGAAAGTATTGTCTAGCGTTAAACCTAGACTTTTGGCTTTAGTCACGAAAGGAAGTTTAACATTATTAATATTAATGTTAGCAATATTAACTAAATTATAACAGATATTTTTATTACCGAACAGTAACGCGGCAGATTTGTCGGGGTTTATCTTAAGTGAGTGTTTAACGGAAACATCATAGATATACTGCAGATCCAAATTTATTTCATCAACAGCATTCCTCCAGTTTGCTGCTTTAAATGAATGGTATAATTGAGTATCATCCGCATAGATATGAATTTTTGAGAATTTAACATGTTGCATAAACACAGATGTATATATTGAAAACAACAAGGGGCCCAGAATTGATCCCTGTGGAACTCCTTGACTCACTGATAGTGAACTAGACATATTATTGTCCAAACTGACAGATTGTGTTCGATTACAAAGATAGCTTGCGATTAAAGAGGTAGCAGCGTGACCAACCCCCAGGTATTTTAGAATCATGATAAGAGTGTCGTGATTCACTGTGTCAAATGCCTTGCTATAATCTAACAACACAAGTGCAGTGACCTTGCCCTCGTCAGTGGCACCTAAAATATCGTCAGTTACTTTTAGCAAAGCAGTAGTACAGCTATAGCCAGATCGAAAACCAGATTGCACCGGAGGTAAAACATTATTATTATTAATGAAAGTGTTAAGTTGAAAGTGAATAACTTTTTCAAATAGTTTGGACAACGTCGGAAGAAGACTAATGGGACGTAGGTCATTAATTTTGGTCGGTTGCTTATTTTTAGGAAGTGGCATGACAATTGCATGTTTCCAACACTGGGGGAAAATATTGCTAATAATACAAGAGTTAATAATATGGGTGACGTAGGGAATTATAACCGGACAACACAGCTTTAACATAGTTATATTAATATTATCATTACCAAATGCATTTGATTTGATTTTATTCATAATTTGGAATACAGTTGTGGTATCAACCGGAGAAAAGGTAAAATTTAAATTTTTGTAGGTGGTCTCTTTATAAATGTCGAGAGGGACTGTCTGTCCATTATTATTAACAGTGGGAATACCATTTACAAAGTAATCGTTGATCATGTTAAGATCCTTCAGATTTTCTGGTATAACGGTATGTTTTTCTCTGCTAAGGCCGAGAATATTTAAATGTTTCCATAAAGCGGTGCTATCACGATTAGATGATACAAAATTAAAATATGCTTTCTTTTCATTCTTTAATGAGAGGGTAGATAAATTTCGCAAAGATTTATAGTACTCCCAGTGCTGAAGTAATTTAGTTTTTCGAAATCTGGCTCTAGCCTTATCTCTTAACGACATAAGGTATTTTAAGTTGTCAGTTATCCAGGGGGCATATGATTTAGTGAAGTTACAGGTTTTAAGAGGAGCATGTTTATCAAACAACTGCAAAATCATTTCATTAAATAATCGCAATTTTTCGTTAACGTCAGGTGATCGAAATATGTAATGAAAAGGCATAGCGTTAAGGTCAACCTAAAATAAGTCAAGATTAATTTTTTTGAAATTACGATACGTTATTTTTGATGCAATTTGGGCAGGTACATCGATTTTAATATCACAAAACACAAGATCATGGTCAGCTAGATGACAATCAATTACACCGCTATCAACAACTAATGAATTATCAGATACAATTATTATATCGATAAGCGAAGCAGAATTGTTTGATACCCTTGTAGGTTGATTAATAATTTGATAAAAACCAAGAGATTCGAGTAAATTTTGCATGTATGCTGTAGAGGTGTGGTGCGGTTTTAAAAAATCTATATTAAAATCACCTAAACAGATTATATGTTCAGAATAAGACATGCAAGCAATAATAGAATTTTCAAATTCGTCAAGAAATAATTTGTAGTCTTTTTGATTAGGATTATAAAGAGTACCGATAATGAATTTTGTTTTTGAAAAATTTACAGATATCCAAATTTGCTCAAAAGTTACACGACCAACATCAATACGCGAAAAATACGATTCAAGATCGGCTTCTACGAATTTTTCACCCATATATCGATTATTAGCTTTAGCGTATCGATTCGAACACTGTGCTAACCCTCCTCTAATACCCCTCTCTATGAACAACAGTTGATCTACATCTGTCAGCAGCTCAAGTTTAACTTTAGTAGTTTTTAACATTGCCTGAAATGCCAATCCTGGTGCTGTGTAAAAATGTAGAGCATCTAATCCATACGTTTTCATACAATTCTCTCTAAAATTTTCAAACACATCAGCTAAAAGTAGAACATCAACTGTAAGGTACATATCAGCATACTGACCTAGAGTTTGCATATTAAATGTGTTCCAAACACGCAGTGCATGTTCATAATTTTCATCTGAAATGGCTGTTCCATGCAGCTGACTAAAAAATTGTGTTTTGTCAGGAAGACTTTTATCATTCAACTTTTCAAAATTGTCTAGGTAGTCGTATGGAAAGATACCCTTACGTAATAGTAATTCAAATTCTTCTTGGCTCTTGCAAAATTTACGTGTAATGATTTTTAAATTGTTCGGTAAATTTAATGACAATTGTTCTAAACTGCTAGCCATAAACCGAAATGAGTCTAAAAATCTGAAATCAATATTTGTACCATCCACATGTTTTGTAAATGATATAAATTTTTCCTTATTTATAGGCAACAATTTAATATCTCCCATAATCAGTTTTGCCAATGGTTTTATAATAAAATGAGAGTCATAACCGCTGAGATTATGAAAGAGAACGGGAATATAATGTGCATCTTTATAGTTAAGATTACAGTGTTGATGAGCACTACCTCTATACTCACCTGTCTGATGATTGTGATCACGTACACGCACGTCTTTATCGGTGAAAGGTTGTTTACAAATGTAACAGCATACCGATTTTTGAAATGAATCGTTTTCCTGCTGGCTAATATCCATAGGCTCTATAGTTGACAATATATTATTTACTTGATACGCTATAGATTATAATTCTTTTACAAACCATTCCATACAGTCGGCACCACGATATATATTAAATCGAGATAAACTATCGTCATATGAACATTTTAAATAATATGCAACACTAAATGGAACATGTTTTTGATAAACCCCCGCATTTTCGGAAACAACATTCTTTTCTTTCTCTAAAACACACTCCACGTCCGCGTATATTGAAAATGGTACTTTTTCCTGGTATTTATAGTCTTTAAATTCTATTTTTGTACCTTCTTCGGGCATTTTAATTTTGGTTTCATTTACACTATTACAATTTCTAATGTGATTTAAATATGATTCTTTAGTTACGAAATGATTTAAGCATGTATCACATAATAAAGTTTGAGCGTGTCTCTTATGCAGTTGAGTTGTTACCAATCTCGATAAGTTTCTTATCCAACAGAAATGGAACTGCCCCTCATCGTTGGATATCATTAGTAAATGTATAGCATCTTTATTAATTTGAGTATTTTTACTAATATATATGGGCAATACTGAATTTTTACCAAATTTGTTTTTCCTTTCTAGCGTATATACATTTATACGTAAATCATTCATTGTCTCAAATTTTGATATATCTTTTAATTTCATTGGAAATTCTAGTCCTGAGTACTTTAAAACTTTACTGAAATGTGGATACGAAGATGTTCTATCAGAATGCACATTTGCAGGACGTAATGCTGACACTACTGACCACAAAAAACAACGTTCGTCATCATTTTTTACGTTAATGACGGCCTTTTTATTTTTAATATCTTTAGGTAACTCAATATATTTACCTACTGTTAATGGTGTGTAATGATTTAAATTTACTTTTAAATGTAATATCTCAAGCAAACTCCAACCTGAATCACGTTCTTGAAAATCTTCTAATTTCGTCAACAACTTATTCTCAACATTAGTCGCATACCACTCTTTTAAATTGGTGCCAGAATCAATTTTTTCATTTTTAGTACCAAACGTTTTTAAATCTATCTCGCCACTACTAGGTTTTATAAAATATGCACTAAATATTACGTTAGCTTTAAGCATTAACTTATCTTTTATAATTTGTTTCACTTTTATTGAGAAACTTCTGTATGCTTTTCCAAGAAATTCTTGTGGTTCCTTATAACCTAAATTTACAATCATACCTGTTCTTATTCTACTGTTAAAACAAGATTCTACATCTTCCCATATCAACTTGTTCTGTTGTTGTTGTTGTTGACCACTCCCTACACCCGCTCCCTTCTTTGCTAATTTTGTTTTTAAATTTCGCAATAATTGCCGTTGCCCCTTTAACAAACTTAAATTTGCCTCTAGCCTGAATGGATTTTCATTTTTAAAACTATGCTTACGTATAAATCTACTAACAATTAAAATGGTTTTATTTACATGTTTAATCAATGTCTCAGCCTCATCACTATATTTTACAATCGCTATCGCGTCTCTGATGGTTTTTATTGAGTTCGAACTTAATTCGGTAACGCTGTCTGTCGCAGACATGTTCGCGCGCGTGTGTCGTTGTAATACTAACTATTGCAGACAGCCGAGCCGCGCTATTTATTCATCGTCGCAGCTGATAATGGAGGCCTGCGTCAGCAAAAATTCAAACAAAGGCAGCATTCAATTTAGCTGTTGTGCAGATTTTCCTCAAACAATGGGTTCCCTTGTTTAATTTTTAACAGCTTTGCACATTTCTCAAACATGTCTGGACATGTCTGAAGCTTGTTTATCTGATAATGGCGGTCAGCAAAAATTCCTCCAGACAACAAAGACTTCATTGTTCAATTATCATGCAGATTTCTCAAACAATGGCTTTCATTGTTGAATTTTTACCAGCTTTGCACATTTTAATCTCCAGACAACAATGGCTTCATTGTCCAATTTCGTGCTGATTTTAAAACAATGGATGCCATTGTTCTATTTACCAGCTTTGCACATTTTAATCTCCAGACAACAATACCTTCATTGTTCTCGAATTTCGTGTCGACTTTAAAACAATGGATGCCATTGTTCAACAACATCCTGCAAGAATAGACATGTCTGCGTACTCAGACGATGACTCACATCCGGTCGAGCCTGAGAAAATTGTTCATTGTTCTATTTACTGATAACATCCTGCATGAATAGACATGTCTGCATCCCAGACGCTCGAGCGTGGGAAAATTTCAAAAACTACACTTTTAACCCAAAAAATTCCCGGAAGTGGCCGAGGTCAATGAACCCGACTAGGCCAATGACTCCGACCTTGACCTAGGCTAGATCCGTGACCTAGAAAAAATTCTCGGAAGTGGCCGAGGTCAATGACCCCGACTAGGCCACGCCCACCGGCTAGGCCTGTGACCTTGACCTCGGCTAGGCCCGTGACCTTGAAAAAAGTTCAAGGTCAAATGTGGTCCAGAACGCCTCTAGGTACTCTACTTGTTCATGAAATGGCAATTAAAACTTGTTACGATAATTTTGTACACGCCAAACCCCGCTGGGTGTCAATTTTGATACATGTAACCTAATTTATATTAAAAAACAACTAGCTGAAGCTTAATATCAGAGGGGGATCATGGAACTCAAGAGTTACATAATTAATTCATCAATTAGTAGCAATGATAATGCGTTAAGCTTATAAAGGTGCCAGGTTTAGTAACTTACCAAGTCAAGTTCTGTTGAACCACACGGAGCGAATAAGCTACAATGGTAACAGGTTGAAGGAGATGAAGGATACCCACGAAAGCAATTAACTGTGGCTAGTGTTGAATCAAAGTATACGTTTATTTACAACAACGTTTAGGAGATACAAACAACGTACCAAAGGGGCCCCATAAGGGAGTACAAGCAATATTAAGGTTACACATACCTAAATTGTATGTATGTATGTATGTATTATCGTTAACCTCGTTTTACCTTTCGGTATAGAGGCTGGTGCTTTCTGTGCTTGCAACTGGCGGTACAATGCTCAACTTGCCCCGGATTCGGGATACAAAGTTGGAGCGCGCCTTTTGTGCTTGCACAGCAACCATTGTGTGAAGTGTGTGTCATGGTGATGTGTTGACCTTGTTACTCTATCTCTTAGGTCTGTGGCTCTGAGTAGAGCACAGCTAATTTGGTGCCCAACTGTGAATGGTCTCATCGAGCCCGGTTCAAATCGCAAGGCTGCGGAAAATTCCGGCCCTCGCGGGATTTCGAACCGAGGACTTGCTTAATGCAAGGCAAGCGCCTACCCATCTGCGCTACTCGGCTTCTTCAAATAACGAACGTTTCGAGGAAAATTTTAAGAACTATTCAAGGAAATTAGTAGTAATAAAACGTCATTATCCTTTTTCCCCACTGTTCAATGCTTTTATGTTCTCTAAATTGTTTTTGAAATTTTGCTGCCTTTATTAAGATGTTATTATTCCCCTACGAAAATAGCGTAAGAACTTAACAAATCTTGAAAAGCCAGCAGTTAGTGGGTGAAATCAAGGCTATCTACCTTTCTTGTGTGAATTTGAATGCAGGAAAATAAACACATATTATGATTTTTAAATACAGGGCGTTAAAGGATTTTGTCTAATCGTCGATCTTGAACTCTGAATTCTGCCCCTGTAAATTATTGGAAGTTGTCAAAATTGAGTATAGTAATTCGTCAGTAAGATTGACTAATATGTACTTATTTTGAAATTAATGTCTAACCTGGGACACGATTTATAATAAAAACAAATATTTTTTGAGCTTTTTTACTACTCTAAAGAACCCAGAGGAGAAAATTTAGAGATAAATTGTAGTATTTAGTATATCTTATAATTTTGCCAAAATCTAATAATCTTCAAATTTATGCTATTTTTCTCTTTGAGACCGTAATGTCATACATTTTATTAAAAAAAAAACAATGTGTCCTGCTCGAACAGGTTTCATAAAAACGGATAAAAAGTGAACCTGTCATGCGAAATTATGCAGCTTCGCATCTCTAGCAGTCTACTTGTATGAAATGGATCATCGCCCGCGTTCACCGCGGATTTCATGATCTCAAATACAGACGTACATTTCAGACCGCTTAATTCGCCTAGCAGGCTTTGAATTTCAAACCGATGGGCTTTTGCCACCAAAATTTCTAAGTACGCAACTTAGAGGTGAGAAATATAATTCGTTTCCTTTTCTGGAATCGGTTTTTTTCTGAGTTCTGGTTCGAAGCATATTTTGACGTAGGCCCAAGAGACTTCTTTTGTGTCTTGTGTCTTGTGCCATGTGAGGATTTCTCCCGTCGAAACTAACAGAGGCAGTCTTGGTTCTGTGGTTGGGTCGCCACAACTGCTGTTTATTCAGGAATATGGTAGCGTTATTTATGTAACCTAGTGCCCAGTTAATTTGTTGTAGATCTTTTTCCGCCTTTTCCTAGCTTTCTATTTTCTTCGTTCTTCTTCGTTCCCTATGTAAATCTCATACCTAAATTGATGGTATTAATTAAGTTTAAATGCAAACGCAAATTCATCTAAGCTACTACGCATCGAGCGGAATCATACGGTTAAGAGTTTGATTTGGTTGATCACATACAGAATCAATCAAACGAAGTAATCGAAGCACTTAATTAAGGATTTGACTATAATCCTTGACTACTGCGGATAACAGAATGCAGCCAGGTCAGCCATATGCTATTCCTGTTGGAATTAATAACCTAATGTGAAATTGAAAGATTTGCACGGTACACAAAGGAATGAATAACAAATGACACTAAGTTACTCAAATTTAAAAGAGAAATAGAAGTAACGAAACTACTGACAGTCGAATTCTGTTAACACTAATTAAACGTCCAAAGCCTGCGCCGAGCAGTTTTGACCGATTGGCGCCATTCGGCGAGCTCAGGAATATGCATCTGGAATGCGCAAGGTGCGGCGCTCGTTAGGCAACCGATAATAGAAAATTCCTACGCTGCAGTTGGTGCTGAACCTTGAGATCTCGCCATTGAGTGGCCGATTATTTGCTTGACGGCATACGTATTTCGAACACTCAAGGCTAAGACTCCAATTATGAGTTGGACGTCGGTGGATAACAAAGGAAATTACATAGGGAACGAAGAAGAACGAAGAAATAGAAAGCTAGGAAAAGGCGGAAAAAGATCTACAACAAATTAACTGGGCACTAGGTTACATAAATAACGCTACCATATTCCTGAATAAACAGCAGTTGTGGCGACCCAACCACAGAACCAAGACTGCCTCTGTTAGTTTCGACGGGAGAAATCCTCACATGGCACAAGACACAAGACACAAAAGAAGTCTCTTGGGCCTACGTCAAAATATGCTTCGAACCAGAACTCAGAAAAAAACCGATTCCAGAAAAGGAAACGGGGCGGTCACGAATTATATTTCTCACCTCTAAGTTGCGCACTTAGAAATTTTGGTGGCAAAAGCCCATCGGTTTGAAATTCAAAGCCTGCTAGGCGAATTAAGCGGTCTGAAATGTACGTCTGTATTTGAGATCATGGAATCCGCGGTGAACGCGGGCGATGATCCATTTCATACAAGTAGACTGCTAGAGATGCGAAGCTGCATAATTTCGCATGACAGGTTCACTTTTTAAACGTTTTTATGAAACCTGTTCGAGCAGGACACATTGTTTTTTTTTAAATAAAATGTATGACATTACGGTCTCAAAGAGAAAAATAGCATAAATTTGAAGATTATTAGATTTTGGCAAAATTATAAGATATACTAAATACTACAATTTATCTCTAAATTTTCTCCTCTGGGTTCTTTAGAGTAGTAAAAACGCTCAAAAAATATTTGTTTTTATTATAAATCGTGTCCCAGGTTAGACATTAATTTCAAAATAAGTACATATTAGTCAAACTTACTGACGAATTACTATACTCAATTTTGACAACTTCCAATAATTCACAGGGGCAGAATCCAGAGTTCAAGATCGACGATTAGACAAAATCCTTTAACGCCCTGTATTTAAAAATCATATGTGTTTAATATCCTCCATTCAAATTCACACAAGAAAGGTAGGTACTCTTGATTTCACCCACTAACTGCCGGCTTTTCGAGATTTGTTGAGTTCTTACGCTATTTTCGTAGGGGAATAATAACATCTTAATGAAGGCAGCAAAATTTCAAGAACAATTTAGAGGACATAAAACCATTGAACAGTGTGGAAAAAGGATAATGACGTTTTATTACTACTAATTTCCTTGAATAGTTCTTAAAATTTTCCTCGAAACGTTCGTTATTTGAAGAAGCCGAGTAGCGCAGATGGGCAGGCGCTTGCCTTGCATTAAGCAAGTCCTCGGTTCGAATCCCGCGAGGGCCGGAATTTTCCGCAGACCATTCACAGTTATGCACCAAATTAACTGTGCTCTACTCAGAACCACAGACCTAAGAAATAGAGTAACAAGGTCAACATGACACATACACACACATCTCACACAATGGTTGCTGTGCAAGCACAAAAGGAGCGCTCCAACTTTGTATCCCGAATCCGGGGCAAGTTGAGCATTGTACCGCCAGATGCAAGCACATAAAGCACCAGCCTTGACACCGCAAGGTAAAACGAGGTTATCTATTTATTATACATACATACATAAGTTCGTTATTTGACATTTATGAGTGGCGAAATAACTAAATAAGAAGTGAAATATTATTTTAAATATATTTTTGAACTTCCTTTATCACCTTAGAAATTGTATTTAATGTTTTTAATATTTTACAAAAATCTGAGGCGCCCCCAATTTACGGTTATTATATCTAAGCTACCCTGCATAATAAATAGACGCTGGGAATATAAATTAGTTTTCCCATTTGCGCGGTGCAAAGCTGAAGCCTTTTAAAGATGGAATTTAAGAAATATCGTAAATCTTATGCAAATTACATAAATAATAAAATGTAATAGCATAACATCTGTAAAGGGAGCGTTATAGGGGTCAAAATATTTTAACGTTCTTAATTATACTGAAACAACAAAAGCAGACACTTCTTTTCGGTTGTGCCTGCTTTATGTAGGACATGTTGGTCGTAGCACATTTTTGTCCATGACATTTACCCTGTATCTGTTAGGTCCCATTCTCGTCAAGGGTAAAAACTGACGTATATGGAAAATATTACCTTTAAATATGCCTGATTTAAAGCAATTACAAACATTTTCTTTTTTAAGGTAGTCACCCTGATATATCTGACCGAAGCTATATTCGGTTTCGAGCCAGGAAGACACATAATCCGCATGCAAAAGATCGTCTTCCACCGAGCTATACCGTCGCCAGAGTAGAAGTTATTACCGGCTTTACTTCCTAGATGAAATGCAAAAAAATCCTATTCTCAAACGACTAGTTCAGCAGATTTAAATCCACTAAATTCATATGATTACAGTGAGGCATTAGATACTGTGGATCACGGCACTATTAACAACAATATTGAAGTTTCTGGGTCCGTAAGCAAAAGCAAGCAATTTAATTTACAATTATTTAGTAAACAGATGGCAAAACGTTAAACTTGATTCACAATTATCACCCCTCTGTCGGTACATCCTAGAACTCCACAAGGGTATACTTAAAAAAATCTTTATCCTGGATGGTCTCGCGGACGTTGTAGGTAGTTAGCGGCCCATCAGGCTGGAACGTGGTCTAATGGTTTCAACTCGATGAGATGGAGTGATTTTCTGTTACCAACGTTTAACTATTTAAAGGCCGCTTTTTTGTGTAACACTTTCTCCACGATCATTGGCCAGTGAATGGGGCTGGCCGACCCTTTTTCTTTGGAGTGGTAGAGCCACTAGATTAATTGGCCAGCGTATGTAAGGACACCTCACTAATTGGTTTAGGAAAATTTTAGTTTGTAGTTAATTTAAATCTCCGTACATTGGAATACAGCGGCTTTCTAGTTCGCCAACTAGCGGTCAGATTGTCACAAACTCATTTTTATGGTAGTTCTACCTTTTAGTTCTTTAAAAATTACGGTTGAGACATTTTGCTCATTTGAGTTTTTACTTTCATTGGGGTTTGAGCGATCTTATGCCGGATCCCTGAGTGTACACGGCATTTATCCTCAAAATGTAATTTTTTAAATTGCTGCTGCTATTTCTCTGTTTTCAAAAAGTCCTTATACGGGGTATTTGTGTGTATGGATACGATTTTAAGGATTTTGCGGTTATCTTAACAAGTGTTTATATCATAACTGCCGTTTTCCAGCCTTGACGCGGGGGAAACGAGGTTTATTAGCCGGCTTCCAGGGTGTTAATTTTATTGATCGCTTTTATGATGGGCACTGCACTGTCTTTATTTATTCAAAATTGGGTATTAATATTTATACTTATGCTTGTCTTATTTGAGCCTGAAAAATTACAAGAGGCCTTGTTTACATTTTTCGTGCTTGTACACCACTTTCTTTAACTGTTAACCCTGTCAAATCGGTTATGATTTAACTTGGCAATAAAACTAATTGTAAAAATGTGGCTAATGTAGTAAACTTGTCTGTAAATAGAAGTCTAAGATTGATTTTTCATAATGCCTTTCGCTCTCATGGTTAAATATCAAAATACATATTTTAGTACTATTCTTATACATTTCGCACTTGTTATGTAAGTACTACACATAATAATGCAATGTTCGTAAGATTTACAAATAATCCGTATAAATATGTATCGTCTGTTGTGCTATAATAAATACATAGCAAATGTTACAAATCTATGGCATAAGTATTTTAAAATGCAAAATTCGATAACTCGAGTTTTTTGTTTTCCCCTGGAAGAACCTCGAGTTCAAGAGGTTTGACTGTATTATCTGCGCAGGACTACCGTGAGGAAACTATGATGATTAATTTAAACAACTCGTAATTACTTACACTTGAACAACATCTTCTACGATGTGGTGTGAGACTGAAAAGAATTTAAATTACTCGATCAGTGCAATGTTTTACCTACTATCTAAATCCATTTTGAAAATCGTCTATTTCAGTAAACTCATATATGAAGTATAGTGATAATATTTTGGATACCCTGCATACCAACATTACA
The DNA here is from genome assembly GCA_940337035.1 of Agriotes lineatus. NCBI lineage: Eukaryota > Metazoa > Arthropoda > Insecta > Coleoptera > Elateridae > Agriotes > Agriotes lineatus. Next base: position 125,842,059 of record OW679196.1, read on the forward strand.
TGAAATTTGACATTTTGGTGGACAGAGAGTAAGTCAACGGAGGAAGTGGATTTCTATTAAATTAAAACTGGAGATCGTCTGAAACTGCCAACAGACGATTGCCCTTCGTATCGACGGATCTAGCACAATAATGCGGTTTTATCTATACAGCCCCGGGTAATAAACACATGGCAGCATTTGAACCTCTCCGTTCTCCAAATACTATTTCTTCCAGCTTCTATTTGCCCCTTAGAATGGAAAGTCTATTGAACGAGACTCATTTTCAATTGGCAAAAGAGGTGATAGCAAACAATGGGGTTGCTGAAAGGCCTTATCGCTAGGAAGAAGACCTATATTATTGCTCTCAGCTGCGCTAATGGAACAATATGTAAATGCAGAGGGTGCGCGAATAATATTCATATCTTTATAAAATGAGATGTAAATGTAAATCTTCCAAATGCGTATAGTCACATAATTTAATTAATATGCAAATATGCATGGAAGATAGTTACTGCTTCACAATTTAATTTTGGGAATCTAACCGTTTACTGCATACATTTGATAAATATCTAGCTGGCCCTAAAATGGCAGTAAAGCAGATCCAGACAAAGATAATGATAGAATTAAAAATGCAGAGGTCGTTACCGTTAATCGCTCCGAGCAAACCGACCATTAAAAATTATTTGAAAAATTTCATGGAGAGAGAGAGAGAGAGAGAGAGAGAGAGAAATAGCTGTGATTTATTTATATAAAAAAAAATACGTATAGGTTTGGTAAAATGAAAATTTTACATTTCTACAACCGAGGGTGATGTTGAGATTTCTTCTTGGGAAGTAAAATAATATAATTTCTCTCGTAACAATAAATTGTGTCCTAAAAGACTTCGATGTTTTATGTTTGTATTTCGAGTTTCGTGTGATTCACTTGCCGGGGTGCGATTTTAATAACAAAAAAACTAATATCTACGTTTAAAATAATGTTACTTTATTCTGTGTTGTTCTTACCGCGAACTCAGTAATTGTAAACATGTCTCCCTGATATCTGATCGCCTAAAGATAGATGTTTTGAGATGTGGATGCTACGGAGAATGTTACTTATTCCGTGGACAACGCAAAGCAACAACATTTCAAACCTGAAAAAATTAAACAAAAACAAATACCTTCGTCATTATTTACGGTAGAATATTTAAATTGATGGGGCAACTAATACGATAATAAAATTTCGAGACACTTGTAACACAAGGAAAACTCGGACGCGCCAAGTGGATAGACTGCCGCGATCGAATTTCCAATGCAAATTAATGTCGAATGTGGTCAGACTGTCGAATATTGGAGGAATATGGCGAAATAAAGTAAAAAAAGAAAATATTATTAAATTTATAATATTATCACCCATCTGACAAGATGAAAGAACTCAAGAACGAAGAAGATAAAGTGATTACAACTTAAACAATTCGCATCAGAGTTTCATCTATGTCTATGCTTCGAAAGAGATAAAACACTTGGTTAAGAACTGATAGCTGAAGCTGCAAAATATGATCTCAAGAACCAAATAAAAGCCAGAACATGAACAGGTAGGTAGATACAGTAAACAAGAGTGAAAGTGGAAAATTGCGCATTGAAACAGTAAACACGATCGCATACTTGGACGCTGAAATGAGCCACAGTGGAGAAATGGGAAGTGAAATTGAAAGAAGGTTATTAGTTGGAGCGAGAAGTGTAGGGTCGCTGAATAATCCGCTTAGTAACAGAAATGTGCCAAGAGTCGTTAACATTAAGGTGCTTTGAACAATAATAAAACCGACAGTACTTGTCGGGAGTGATATGTGGCTGTTGCGAAATGAATACTGTTAATAATATGGACATGTGGGAGACAAATATGTTGAGAAAGCTGTTTGGTGGAATTAAGAAAGAACAATCCCAATGTACAATAAAGAAATGCAAATTAAATGAAGATATAAAACGACCAAGGCAAAAGATTTCTGTTTTACTGCGCATATACTCGTACTTTAAAAATAAATTCTGTAACTACAGACAGCAGAAAGATGTCGAAAATGAAAAATGCAGACATATCACTCTTCCTGACGACTACTCTTTAACAATACGAGAGTATGGAGAGAGATAGATCCGATCGCACGAAGAATTCGGCAGAAAAGAATATTAAAGAGATTTGATCGCAGCGAGAATGTTTGAAATCAGTCCACAGTCTACAAAAGTCCGTGATAAATATTCATAAAGTAGACGAGATTTTTCCTCCTGATTTTGCCAATTTCCCCTTTCGAACGCTCCAGCAAGTTCTAAATTATTTCGCAGTCCTCTGTCGAGAGCACTTGTGCACTGTATAATTGCCCCTACTTGACCCTTCCTCATAACGCAGTAATTCGCACACGGCATTTTTGACTCTCAAACTCTATCGTGCAGGCTGGGAAGCTGCCGTTAAATTAAATTAATGGCTCGAGCAAAATTCGGAAGTCGAATGAACATTAGGGCGGTTTGAATTAGTCGACTCCTCGAAAGGAGAGGGCTTCGAAACATTTGCTACCGGAAAAGTTAATTTACGGCATTTTAATGCTCAGAAATAAAGCTTCGGATGTTCCTGTTGCGAAAGGGTTGCAACAAGTTGAGATATTCACTGCGGTGGTAATTCCATAATTGCATGTTTAATGCGTAATCCAATTTCCTACCCACGGTCTCACTTAATTTCCATTTAATTTTCACGTAATTAGTGATTCGTTCATAAGGAAGTAAATGGATATAAAAAATTGAAATTCGATTGGTTAACACTTAATTAACTTTAACGTATTGCGTAAGCTACTCGCTGCTTCATTTTTCTTCTAATCATAACTAATGTGTACAGGCTAAGCTCTTGAAATTGTATGTTTAAGTACTATTTAGTTACCAAATATTGCAATGATATGAATACAGAAGTATAAAAATCAATTTTAAAATAGGATTAAGGGATTACAGTAGCTGGATATTATAGGGATCAATTTGAATATGATTTGGGTATTTGAATAATTGGTATGTAATTAGAAAAAAAATTGAATTTAAAATTGAATAATATGAGACCAATTGAGAAACAGAAAGATTCGAATTTAATGTAATATCTAAATATGAAATTGGAAAAGAATGACAAATACTTAATCGAGTTAGATTATTGCACATAGTGGGTAGAAATCAAAATAAAGCTTATATAGTGTGTTGGAAGGAGAAAAATATGATATCGTTAAGGACTTTGTTTTGATTATTAAGATAACAAATTTGAAAATGAAAAGCTGTAATTAATTTGTGTAACTTGAAATTATGAAATAAATCCTATTTTAAAAAGTAAAATGTTTGGAAAATAAAAAGGGTTACAATTAAGACAAAATTTGCGTGGTGGAATAAAAATGAAATTTTAAAATACAAAGATGATTATACCAAAATGAAGGAAGACAAAGAAAACGGTGAGAAGATTTATCTAAAGCGGTGCAAATCTTTGGAAGAAATTAAATAGAAAGAAATATTGAATTAAGTTTATTGAGGAATTACATTTGACATTGCACATCGATTGAGTTGGACTGCAGCGAGCTGTTGGCACGGAAGGAGAGTTCCGAGGAGATAGTTGGCAGAGGGAACATGTTTGAAGGATTTGGCAATTGGGGTCTGATGTCTTGTCCTTGTGCGGGGTATTTGGTGCTGGTCGGTGGAATACTTTGGGGGACTTGTTTTGTATACGGTGTTGGAGATAAGTGACAACGACTCGAGTCTGTTTAGATCCATGCTGTGAGAAAGCTTCTGTTCCTGATTCTATGCAGTTTTGACATTTTGGTTGTCAGTGAATGCTTTCACCGTGTTTATTGGGTGTAGTAATTGTGATCTGTAGCAGAGTGGGACGAGTTGGTTACTTCCGAGGACATGGATAAGTTCAAATAACAGTTAAATGAGTTTAGGTATTTGGGATAAGCATTGAAAGAAAATAAAGACTAAAAGTTAATTAATTATTAAGGAATTACCTACTTTTTGATATTGTTATATAACAAATGTAACGATCAGGTATTTGTCATTGAATTTTCAAAGTTGTTTAACGTACCATTTGACAGATGTTATTTTGTGTTGTCAAAATTAAATTCCGAACATCAAATTTCAGAATAAGCAGTGTAGATAAAAGGAATCCACACCTAATATTCAGGAGCTAGCCAAAAGAATACTTTTTAATATTCAATTAAAATAAACAGGGTAATTTAAATTGACAAAAAGAGAACTATAAACATATACTCATAGGCAAAACAAAGAACTAGCCATAACCATTTCAATATATAATAATAATTGTAAAAGAGTAATGGCCGTGCAGATCGATACCTCCTATACAATTTTCCTCCATTTTTTCCGTTCTGTTCCTTCTTTTTACAGTTTCTGGACACTTGCTACGACTGTTCTTTCAACTTCATCTTGACTCCAGGACGATTTTGTCCTTCTCTCCAAAATTTTCTTTACAGCGCCATCTTCCTTCTACCAGCAACATGTGTTCCACGCGTCTTCTTTTCAGTACCTTAGTGACTTTTATCAGACAGGGTTATTTGATTTCCTTAATATCTCATTTGAAAGCATCTTCAATGTACCTCGTACCTCCTAATTCTCTATCAATTAGTCTCTTTCCCATAAGTCCAATATTACTTGCTGTGCACATCTCAACGCCCACACATCGCTTCAAACTCCACTATTGTCTGAATTGTATAGTAGTTTGATAAACCCGTATATTTAACCAGCAAAGGTGGTTCAAAGTATTTTGTAATTCGAGGTATTCAACAAATATTTTTATGCAACTCTTGCTTTAAATAGGAGATCTTTCTCATTGCTTGCAAAAAATGGTTATTTTATTTATTTTTGTTTACCTAGTTGTGAAATATGGCAGTACAGTTTGCAGAAGTTAAAATATCGACTCACCATCAAGTTTTGCATAAATGAATTACATAGAATGGACATTTCTGATGCCTTCCCGAAAGTAATAGACCGCAAGCGCTTTCACATGTGACGGTTACTAATAAAGAATTCAAGAACATCCTTGGCATATCTACGTTTAAGAATACAAAATAGTATATAGATTTTATTACACAATACTACAAAAAGCTAGTTCCATTAATAAGTCAATATTCTATTACGATTTTTGCTCATTCAACCCATACTTACTGGTTGGCTCAAGGCTTGAGCCCTGCGATTCTCTGTTATTAACATCTACAACGAAGAAAGTTACTGATACTTGGAATCCAGATCAGTAAAAATTTAAATGCCCTAACTGGATAGAGTAGATCTGCCAATGAATAATTAACTGAGAATATCGAACCTCAGAATTATATTTAGTGTACAAACAAAGGAGCCCCGAAAAGCAGAGAAGCTGTTAAAGTACATTTACTCATTTCTTTACTAAAGCAAATCCAATTCTGCAAATGAGACAGTAATAATGAACTCAAACTCATGCAGTCATGCGAGTAAGACTTGTCTGCTATTCCTACGAATTTTCGATATACAAATTAAATATAGATATTATTTAGGTTTCTCTGCCTAAATTGCGGTAAAAACAAATGGTGATGACAAAACAGCAATTTAGTGATATCCAGGATGTGATAAAACAGTCCGTAGATGTAAACCTACTATCTCAAATATTTGTTAAGATGTCAACAGAATGTGCAACAGAAATTTTCATGAAAAAGTTCGATCATATAACTAAAAAGCGGTATGAAAAAATTACCAAGCTGTTGGCAAAGCTTTTGTAGGTAAAAACCGAATGCCATAAGCAAAAAGCTGTCTTTACAGAGAGTCAAGCTACGAATTTGAAGCGTACAAGAAACCGCTAATGAAGGTGTCACCCAGAAGGCATTACCAATATTTAGATCCAAGTTAGCAGGTGTCATCGAATTGGAAAGAACGCTGAAAGTAAAAATAGACCCATCATTAGGAAAACCTCACAAAAAAACCTGATGGCAGGAAAAACGTGTGGACAAGGAATGGGCCGATATTAACTATAAACAACGACAAAAAACAAATTGGGTTAAGTAAAACATTTCATTACATCAGTTGTTGCTAGCTAATTTAGAATAAAACTGTATGAGAATAATTATCCCGTCCTGGGCCGGGAATATTTTTCGAAAAAAGATCCGTTTTTCTATTTTTTTTTTAATTACTCGTATCGATCGGAGGAAAAATAGTATGTGTATCTTGGACAAAAAGCAACATTCCCAGACTTCTGTGTTGTTGCCCTCGGCATTCACCTCGCCCAACAATATTCACAGTTGTGCGGGAATGTTACGCTTTTCGTCCTGGATAAACAGTGAACTATTCTATCACTCTCATTTACAAAGAAGCACCCTATACTGGGATGGCTCATAAAACAATATTTTGAAGAATATGCAGGTTAAGAAGCGGGTAAAGATAAAATCGCTTAAAGTAGCCAATGTTTCAAGCGTCGTATCTACTACGTATGGACCAATCATGTCAAACTTTTTTTGTATGATAGCCTGTAGTTTTATATGTCAATCGATGTGGATTTCATGGCAATTTATTGGTAGGAAGATCATTAAAAAAGTATTTTAAAAACAACTTGCAATTTATCTTCAAAGAGCTTTTCTCCCAAACGGCTTATCCAATCTTAGTCTTAATTAGTAACTTAACCTTTATGGGGGAGCCGCGTACAACGTTTTATTTCCTCTTGCTGAAAATCCTAAAAAAATCATTTTTGTGACTAATAAAATATGTCTACTAGAAAACAAGGTGGTTCTAAAGTCACGGTGGCAACATTTTACAGGCACCGTGCCTGTAAAGACTCTTTTACCGAGTCAGTTCAGACGAAAGCAACACTTTACAGGCACGGTGCCTGTAAAGACTCATTTACTGAGTCAGTTCAGATGACAGTAAACGACCTTTTAACTAGGAAGGAAGTAAAGATAATTATTTTAGTCAAGTTGGCGGACCACCAACGAAAAAAAAACGCCTAATAACGTTAAAGTTCAACAAATAAACATAGGTGATTCAACATTCCTAAGCCAAGTGTTTGATATAGAAATTTTAAATCATGTAACTACATACCGGGACCAGATAATATAACTAACAGATTAATAAAAACCAAACAAATTTACTTTATCAAAACAATAATTGTTATTTATGTATTAAGGGCATAATCAATAAATTATAGCACGAGAAAATGTTTAAAGCGCGACGCGAAGCGGAAAGCCTTAAATTTCCTGAGAACTATAATTGTGATTAGGCACGTGGTACATACGTTTTATTTCATTTTAGTTCTTAAAATGGACAAAATTCAAGGTTTCAGTATTTTGGCTACAGACTACTGCATCATCGTTGTGCTGGAGCTCTGCATTCTTGGTGTGCTATCGTTTTTATTCAGATTGTTGGTGTTGCTATACTACATTGTTGGTCTTGTTATACTGCTTAGCAACTTTATATGCCCTAGGGCAATAAAAGCCATTTCACTCCCTCTATCGAGAGCCAATAAACAAGATTATGGTTCCAAAATGAAATAAAACATATAATTAACGTATGGTTCACTACCGGTGTTTTCTAGACCGCATTCAAAGAAAGCTTTATTATACCAATATACAAATCTGGCGTCTAATTACAGTCCAATTTTCTTTTAAGTATGAAACAAATCTTTAGCTCCGGCTATTTGTTTCGTCATTTATTCATCTATTCCGGGCCAGCCTGTATATTTTCACTTGAGTTATAATTCGCTGTTTTTCAAATTATATCAAATCTTGTTTCGCGCAAGAGTGCTGGTTTTGGTTTTTCCGAAATTCACCTGTTATCTCTCTGCGCCAGCGGGCAGCTATTCAATCGCTTGCTTCTACGAAGGCATTTCCGCATGCTATTGCACCGATTATTAATTAACTTCGTGAGCTGATGACTAAAATCAGGTATGTCTGCACTACTTTGTTTGATATTCAAGTTTAGTAATTTCCTTTTCTTATTAGCTCTTCAACGTCATTCTTAAACGCCATTCTTAGATGCCGTTTTAGACGACTTCTTATTTGGGTCTCCTAAGTAACACCATAATTAATAACTTGGACCCGCAACTCCTTTTTGGAATGTCATTTTGAGCTTGCCAGTTTGTGACAAGGAGCGCCCGTTCCATTATCAATTTCGGCCACGAGGTCGGTGCTGCTGTTGGCTGGAACGCTAAGATAATCCTGGACCAATTCATAGGCTGCATGCGACGTTTTTTTGTCACAATAGGTTAGTCTTATTTCAACGTTTGTTGAATTGTTGGCTGAATCGATTTCAACGACGCTTTACCACAGTTAACAGATTTACAATTTACAAATTTAAACTACGTTAAAACGTAATGTATTAATTGTTTACAAATCTACGCTTTACAAATTTAAAACGTAATGTATTAATTGCTCACAAATCTATGCTTTACAAGTTTAAAACATAATGTATTAATTGTTCACAAATTTACAATTCACAAATTTAATTTATTACTAAATGCTCATTTGAATACTTATTAAGAATTTTATAAAAAGTGCCCTCACGCCATTTTATCATCATTACCAAGATAACGGTTAAAACATATGACAGTGGTAAGCTTACTCCTTTATTGAGTTGTAATCATATTCAATCCAAGAGCCCAAAAGAGGTTCACATATTTTTTTGCTGTGCGTGCTGCATTTTCAGCATAAGTAATATACTGTATTCAAAAATTTTAATATTGTGATAAACAATTTACGCACTTAATACCGATGTTGCAAGCAACTATTAATTGTTAATTGAATAAACCTAATTGTTGCTATAATTTTATTTATTTCTTGAAATCTGTGATTTCTGGAGCCCTGTGTTTTTTTATTATTAAAAGAGCTTGCAGCAGTACAGCTGATGATAGGAAGCTGCGACCCAAGGTCACCGAGATTGAGTTAGCTAGGCCATTGCGGTGAGTAAAAACATTTCAGAGCTACCGTGGTGTATAAATGATAAGGGGGTTGATCTGCGGTTATACTACCAATGGTTATTATTAGTAATCGATCGCAGGTTGGCTTCTTTATTGTTGCAAGTAATTTGTCAAAAATAATTGGAAAATATCTTAAATAAAGATTATTAATCTATTTTGGAAAGCAGGAACTTATTAATAAGTATCAATTTGGATTTAGAAATGGGTTGTCTACAACATATGCTACATTTGAGTTAACAAATCGTATATATAATAACTTATATAATAATCAGAAGTTTGACATTTTTTTTATTTGGCCAAAGCTTTTAATATTGCGCCATCTCGAAAGTTATTGGATAGAATTAAATTAAAGGTAGCTAATTAACTTGTTTAACTTGTTATTATTAACTGAGAAGCAAGAAAATAGAGATATATTTTAGGAGGACGAGATATATATCATTCGACTCAGCTTGAAGAGTAGATTCCAGAAATATATAGAAACCGGAAATCGGATTTCTTTTCCGAGGTCGACTTCCGGTCAATTTTTTTTCATCTCGTGTTAAATTCTTAATGTCCAATTATTGGCTCCCCTAATTATTTTAGAGCTAAAGTGTATATACATTTTTTGTAGAGAAAACAATACTGCATCTATTCATACTGTTGCTAACCATTTTTCATTTTCCATAACCGAAGGAATGCAAAAAATAAAACTAGCATTTAAAAAAAAATAAAACTAGCATTTTTACAAAAATCAGTGATGCCATGGAATTATTGAAACAAGCCAATGCCAACGCAAGTGCGTGCGGGGTGATCATCCAGTCACTGCCGTCAAAAGATTGAACGTATTGTTGCTTTTATAAACATTAGTCGTCTGTAACGAGTTTAAATGTGAACTCGGGCAAGCGGATCATCAGTGCGTAAAAGCGAAGGCCAGTATTTAGTTGAAGAAGCATGAATTAACTTTAATGGTGATCGGCAATTAAGTTTGAGAAAGAATAAAATATGTTAACGTACTTACGCTAACGGGAGTGGAAAAAAACTTCTTTCCCTGACAACAAATCAGTTCTGCTAGATATTAGGTGATTATTAATTTATCTTGTAATTTATTAACTATGGACGAAAGCAAAACTTATTTTGAGTTTTTCAATATATAAAAATACGTAATTGCAAAACAAATATTTATACTTTACGATATTAAAAAAATAGATAACAGCAGTGCTTGCAAAAGGTGTAATAGTATAGTGTAGTAGTATCTAGAAGTTACAATAGACAGTTATGTGGGGTCTAGGACAACTCGGCGCCGCCATCTCGGCGCCGCCACTTCGGCGCCGCCATCTCGGCGCGGGGCCAGCTCGGCGCGGGAACAACTCGGCGCGGAGCCATCTCGGCGCCAGCCAACTCGGCGCGAGGCCATCTCGGCGCCGAATTTAAATTCGCAAACTACAATGTGCACTACGTAAGAAAATTATTATAAACAAATAATAAATAAAGTGATCGCCAAAAAGCTGGCATCAAATGAAAAAAAAAATATTTAGAATTTCTTGGAAAATCAAACACTAACGACCAGAGGTAATTGCAAAGTGATTACAAATGGGCCAAACAAAAGTTGTCACATGACTTCCGTTATCAGTAAAAATTTTTTTAAAATAATTACGAAACACGCATTGAAATTTATTATGAAATAAAAAACTTGGTTAAAAATATTTGTTTTCCCATAGCAGTTTTTGTTAAAAGTAAAGTTCTTTGATATGGGACCTAAACATAAAAGAAAATGTGAGAGATCAAAGTTGGCCAGGGATTTTGAAATTTTGGTATAGGAGCCTAGATGTTGATTCTAAACAATTTTTCTTAATAACTTTTTGTCGTATTTTCTACATAAAAGGCTACTCTACAGTAAAATAGGCTTTTTGAAAACTTCAAAGGCATACTTGATTTTTCAAAACTGAAATGCTGTTCGAAATTCGCTTTTAACCAAGCAGGGCTGAACCCCAAAAAAGTTCCTTGACCCAAAATATTATGATTTAACTCAACTTACCTATATACAAAGTTGCGTAGTCTTCAAAAATGATTAGCTTTTTTAAATTTTTTCAAGTAAGTCGAAAAATCTGATAGATTTTATTAATTTTTTGGCCATGCGTTTGTACCAATAAACTACAGCTTTTTGTGGAATAAACCTCAATTTGGAAAATTACAGGGTGCTTCAAAACGTTGTCATAATAAATTATCCATCCATATTTTTTTATTCCCCTGTATAATCACAACCAATGTTTTTTTGTGAATAGCTACTTCAGTTTAGAAGATATTTTCTCTCTTACAAAATATTAGTTTGGTAAACGGTTTAGCCACAAAAAATATTTTCTAAATTTCTACAAGCCTGAATCAGTAATTGTAACTTAACACTAGGTTTGTAGCGATTTAGAAAATATTTTTTTGTGGCTCAACCGTTCACCCAACTAAAATATTGTAAGAGAGGAAATAGCTTCTAAATTAAAGTAACTATTTAAAAAAAATTGTAGTGATTATACAGGAAGTTGAAACATTTAAAAAAGTTAATCATTTTTAAAGCCCTCTAGCGGCTCAACTAAGCAACTTTGTATATAGGTAAGTTGAGTTAAATAATCATATTTTGGGCAAATAAACTTGTGATGTTTCGTTGTACACGTATTTTCCAGACACACTATATACAGGGTGATTTTTAAGTTGATTCTTTCCGTTTACCAGGAAATAAAGCTAAAAAAATAAGATTTTTCTTTATTTACCACTTTTCCGAAATATGAAAACTAACGAAGGTGTTAGAGTTTTAAATTAAAAACTAAACTTTGGCGCAAAGGCGGCTGGACAATTTTATTTTTGTTTATCTCTGTTGTCAAGCAATGACCTGTCAACTAGTTTTCCATTGGAATTTTCTTAATGTTATTGATACAATAATGGCTTATGTTTATGAAAATAATGAATGAGTGAATATGCTTAATATTTATTGGGAGTGTCGTCAAAATGCCGCTGCCACATCGCTCTGATACGCGGAACGTGTGTGTAGAAGTGAATGCTGATAATTTTGAACATATCATTTAAGTTAGATTAAGTTTAGTTTAATTTTCGTTAAGTAATTTTAGTTCGTAATTTGAAACTTGAACACCTTGTTTGTACCTCCGTTAGTTTTGATATTTCGCAAAAGTGGTAAATGAAAAAAAGCTTACTTTTTTAAACTTTATATCCTGGTAAAAAACTTATCGTATTGACTAAAAAACAGTGGCGTACCAGATTTTTCTAAAATAAAGTACCTAACTTAGGTGGCCCCGATGCACTCCACTGGTCGAAATAAATTAAATTTATTTTGACGAAACAATGCCACTTTATGAAATACTATTATACACCAAGTTTCAATAGAATACCTCTAGGCGTTGTCCAAATTTTTGAAAAAGAAATAATTTTTTTTAAACTTCAACACCCCGTATCTTGTGAACGAAGCCGTTTTGGTTCCATGTTTGTATGAACTTTTTATCGTAGAATTGATCACGGAATCACCCCTTAAAGTTTGTCTACGTACTTAATTAACACCCTGTATATAGATTAGTTTTAGCTGACTGAACAATCTCAAGGCCAGAAAACTTTGTTTCGTAAAATGTGTCTCTATCTTAACTAGTAAATGCATGTTTCGTAATTATTTTAAAAAAATGTAAAATTTTACTGATAACGGAAGTCACCTGACAACTTTTGTTTGGCCCATTTTGCAACCACCTCTGGTCGTCAGTGTTTGATTTTCCAAGAAATTCTCAATAATTTTTTTTTCATTTGATGACAGCTTTTTGGCGATCACTTTATTTATTATTTTTTTATAATAATTTTCTTACGTAGTGCACAATGTAGTTTGCAAATTTGAATTCGGCGCCGAGATGGCCTCGCGCCGAGTTGGCTGGCGCCGAGATGGCTCCGCGCCGAGTTGTCCCGGCGCCGAGCTGGCCCCGCGCCGAAATGGCGGCGCCGAAGTGGCGGCGCCGAGTTGGCGGCGCCGAGTTGTCCGGCTTCGGTTATTTAGAATAGGGAACTGAGAAAGTTCCTTTCGATTAAGCTGCAAAACATTCTGTATTACACTAGTTGAATCTATATTAAGGTAACATATATATTAAGGTACCATACCTTAATATCATTATCTTCTAGGGTGTCACATAGAAGAATGACATTAAGCCCATAGAAGTCACTCAAAAAACGTTAATTTTAAATAATGTTTCTAAAAAATAGATAGTATGGGACAGCACAAGATACAGAACTGTTTAAGATCCAGCTCATGTTTTAGTTATCTAGCATCATATAGTTAAACTAAAAACCGGATTTAAAAAACAACTTAAGCATGAATATGAAACTAGAGCAAAAACAACAAAAACACATTACCACACACTTACCAAAGTAAAACTAAAACCCAAAACAGATTTCATTATCTGGCAGCCATATTCCAATGACATAAAGATATGACACCTTTAATAGCTATTTATGCAACAAGTGCTAAAAGTCGACGTTTATGCACGAGACATGAAAATTATGAAACGAAGCCGAAGGCTGAGTTTCATAACATGTCTCATGCATAAACGACTTTTAGCACGCGTTGCATACAATATTTTATCTACGACCTTAATTTTACCGTTATTAATCCATAAATATCGATTTAAAAAAAGTTTGATCTGCGACACTTCTAATTTATGTCATAATAAACAGTAGGCCACGCGACGCGGGCGATTGTTTGCCACGCCAGTACTGTCAAGGTGAGTTACGAAATGTAATCATTGATACTTCACATCTGACTGTATTCATTACATAATGCTTTAATTATTTCAAGAACACTTTACCTGTAACGCAAGAAGCAAATAGAATAACTTTATAACATTACTTCCAGTTCGAAATTGTAGTTTTAAAACCTCACTTCACTTTTAGCCCATGTGCTAAAAGTAAACAGCTGATTTCTTTAACCACGGTAAACTATAAAACGTCACTTTTAGTGAAACAAGCTAGCGCTAAAAGGCCTACTTTTAGTAGTGGTCGTAGATAAAAACTTTTAGCTCGCGAAGTAAAGAGATGGATAAAGAGTAGTTCAATAATCTTAAAAACGCATTAATTGACTGTAGAAACGTAAATTACGAGGGCAAGTCAAATAAGAGTAAGAAAGATTTTTTATTGTATCGCGATTTGGAAATTAGGTACTCATTTTTTTTTAAAAAGAGCATGTCTCGTGGAGCAAGTAACAAAACTTGTGATCACGTAGGCGTATGCATTTGATAATACTGCGGTGACAATAGCCGAGTGATCTGCAATTTCACGGCCTCACGTTGCCAATGTTGTTGCCCAATACTTGGCCCGACAAAACCTTGAATGTGTGCGCCACTCTCCATACAGCCCGGACCTTGCTCCGTGTGACTTCTTTTATTCCCCTTTGTTTCATCTCATCTGCGGCTGTTCTTAGGAAGACGGAGGCGGTTCTAAAGATAATGGCAAAAGACGGATTTCAGCAAATCTTCCAGGAGTGGCAGATAGATTGGCAAGAATGCATTCAAGTCGGAGAGGAGTAAAAGACCATATAATCCCTGACAGTACCTAATGTACTTCGTGAATAAAAATCATTCTCACTCTTATTTGATTTGCCATGGTATATATAAACATTCTTATTTATTTGCATATATCTTAACTAAAATATATATCACCTCCATACACAAGTCATTTGACTTTGTGTAAGTTGACCTTTTTAGACAACGTCATCGTTGAACAAATCCTTATCTGGGATCATCATTATCATTATCATTAGCCTTCTTCAATCCAATTTCGGATGTAGGCCTCCCTTAGTTCTTTCCATCGTGTCCGGTTTTGGGCCACTCTCTTCCATGCTAGGCCAGCATGTCGTTTCAAGTCATCCACCCAACGCATCTGTGGTCTTCCGCGTGCTCTTTTTCCTAACCATGGTCGCCAGTCTAAGACTCGTACGTTCCACCTGGTGTCTGTTTGGCGGGCGTTGTGGCCTGCAAATTGCCATTTAAGTCGAGCTGTTCTGTCTCTTACGTCAGTTACTTTTGTCATTTGACGTATTCAAGTATTCCGTTTCTTATCTTTGAGTGTTACGTGTAGCATTTAGCGTTCCATAGCTCGTTGAGTCCTTATCAGTTTGTCGATATTTCTTTTTGTCAGGGTCCAAGTCTGCGCTCCGTAAGTCAAAACAGGTAGTATGCAACTGTCGAATACTTTTGATCGAAGATGTTGGGGTATCTTTCTGTTCTTCAGTATATAGTTCAATCTACCGAAGGCCGTCCATGCCAATTTTGTTCGTCTCTTAATTTCTATTTCTTGGTTCCCTTTGTTAAGTGTAATCCTTTGCCCAAGATATATGCAGTCTTCTACTTGTTCTAAAACACTTTGTTCGAGTTCTATATAAATGTCATCTTCTGTGTTTGTCATTATTTTGGTCTTTGATGTGTTTATTCGTAACCCTGCTTTCTTAGATGCCTCATTTAGTTCTATTAGCATGGAATTTAGCTGTTCTTTATTTGTGGCAAATATTATTACATCATCAGCATACTTTAGGTTATTTAGATATTTTCCGTTTATATTTAAACCTTTCTCTTCCCATTTTAAGCCTTTGAATATGTCTTCGAGACCGAATATAAATAATTTTGGAGATATTGGATCTCCTTGGCGAACTCCTCTGTGAATTGGGATTGGTTCAGTTTCCTCTGATAAATTGATTGTGATTGTTGTTTCTTTATAAATATCCCGAATAAGTGTCATATATCTGTGATCTATTCTACTGTTCCATAGACTTTGTTGTATTGCCCATGTTTCGATGGTATCGAAAGCCTTTTCGTAATCGATTAGTGCCACGTATAAAGGAAGGTTGTACTCGTTTGCTTTTTCTATTATTATCTTGAGTGTTAACAGGTGGTCGACTGTACTGAAGCCCTTTCTGAAACCGGCTTGCTCATCTGATAAGTACAGTTCCATTTTGTTGTTCAATCTTTTCGCCAGTATTCTTGATAGAAGTTTGTATACTTGGGATAAGAGTGTTATAGGCCTGTAATTTTTCAGATCCAGTTTGTCGCCTTTCTTATATAATAGTATCGTCATGGCTTCCTTCCACTCGTGCACTATCTTTCCCTTCTCTAAACATTTGTTGAATAGTGTCTTCAACGCTCTTACAATTTCGTCTCCTCCTGCCGTCAGCAACTCTTTTAGTGCATTTATTATTTCGTCTTCCTCTATTTCTGGTAAGTCTTCGGAATTTACGTTCATGATTTTTACTTTTAAATTTTCTTTCGTTTGTGTAGGAGCTTTTTTTTGGGACTTGTATAATTCTTCGTAATATTCCTGGACTCTGCCTTTTATTTTTTCATTTGCTCTTAATTCCTTTCCGTTTTTTTCTTTTATTGCTATTATTTTGTTTCTACCTATAGTAGGTCGTAGTACTTTCATATTTTGGTTGTTTTTTATGACTTTTTGTATTTTTTCATTTTGTTTCTGAATTTCGTTTTGTCTTATGGTTTTTCTTATTGTTTTATTTAGTTCTACAAATTCAACTGTTTTTTGTTTGTTTGATTGTGCTAGTTCTCTTTTTTTTCAGCATTTCCTTTACTGTTTTGGACAGTATTTCGTTTCCTTTTATGTGCTTTGGTATTATTTTTTGAGCAGAATCTAGAATCGTTGATTTTATGATTTGGTTAATTTCGTCGGTGTTCATGTGTATGTAATTTCTGTTTTGTAGATGAGTTTTAATTTCCTCTCGATATTTATCAGAATTCTCTTTCACTACTTGAGTATCAGTATTATATATTTTATTTTTGAGTCTTTTTATTCTGTTCAACTTTGTATTAATCTGTATCTTGGCTCTGACGAGCCTGTGGTCGCTACCAATCGTACATTGGTTCAGCACGCTGACATCTTTTACTATTTCCTTATTATTTGATAGTACGTAATCAATTTCATTTCTGAAATTTCCATTTGGGCTGATCCACGTCCATTTGTTTTGGGGTTTCTTTCTGAAGAACGAGTTCATTGCAAAGATATTTTCTTGCTCTAGAAAATTATATAGGATTTCACCCCTTTCATTTCTTGTTCCGTACCCAAAGTTTCCCATTCTATGTTCATTTTGATCTTGTCTTTTGCCCAGCTTTGCATTAAAATCTCCTACAATTATCTTGTATGGTGTTGGGTCGTCCTGGAGCGCCTGGGTTACTTCTTCGTAGAAACTTTCGACTTCTTCGTCTTCGTACGATTGTGTAGGGGCATATACTTGAACTACTTTTAGTGATACTTTGTTGTTCAATTGTATTATGAGATATGCGACTCTGTTTGAAATTGATCTATACATTTTTATTCTGTCTGTGATGGTTTTGGACACAATAAAGCCCACACCTCTTGTTCCATTATCTTCGCAATTTGAGTGATATATTATATTTCCTGAATTCAATCTAATGGCCTTCTCTTCTTTTCTTCTAACTTCTGCCAATCCGATTAGCTTCCATTTTATATTCTTCAGTTCTTCTAATTCGTGTATTTTGTCATTTGATTTGATGGTTTGTACGTTATATGTTCCTATGTGGAGTGTTGTTTGTTTCGTCTTGTTTTTCTTTATTTGAGTGCATTTACTTATGTTCGAATTCTTGCCCCTCCCCCCCAGAATCCATGGGGCACACTACCGAAGTAGTGTGGGACTCAGAATTTACAATTCCACCCACCTGGGGTCCAATATCCTTTCTCTTAAAATTCGACATATTAGAAATAATAGGGGGTTTTGGCCAGATAAAACGCCACGCTGGCCAGACGTGTTGGCGAGTATATTTCTCGGCCGATCCTCTGGATTCAGACGCCGTTTGCAGCCGCCCATTCTGGGTCAAACGCTACTATTGTGGTTGTATAGGAACCATTAATTTCCATATGGGAAATTTGCTTTCTATACTAAGTTATGTTGCTGGTTTTGGTCCGCCCCGGATGTTTAATTCCCCCGATACCTACCATATCTGGTAGGGATTCCCCTATCCGCCATCTGGGGAGGCGCCCGATGGGGGACCAGCAACCCCTCACGGGATACATCTTGATTATTTATTTGCAAGTATAATAATATTAAGTAACAAACGACTTCCGGGATTGGACCGTGTCATGATTGAGATCGAAGAACTCAACGTTTCGCCCACTTTCGTAAGGGGCTTCATCAGGAGGAAAAAAGGCAAAAGAGCACGGTAACTCAACGTGTTAACCACGCCAGAGGCGAAACTCTTTGCAAAGGGAAGGGACAGAAGAGCACGGTAACTCAACGTGTTAACCACGTCAGAGGCGAAACTCGACTGACTATCGGAAGAAGAAAAGCGAGAATTTATAGGCAAGCGCCGTAGCGATTCAGCAAATGCCGTCGCGGTTCAGTGACGGAGGGCGGGGCTTAGGAATTAGCACTTTCCACATAGAAGGAAGGGGAAAGCCTTCGTCTCGATTGAAATTATTAGGGTGTTTGCAAATCTCAATGGCTTCGCGAATCTTTCTGCTAAAGAAGAATGGGGATTTGCAGATGATGGAAGTTTCATCAAAAAGGATCTTATGACCAGTATCGCGTTGGTGTTCGGCGATGGCCGATGATGAAACGAGACCTGACTTGAGACAGCGCTGGTGCTCAGAGATGCGAGTTTTCACCGAACGACCTGTTTCACCAATGTATACAGCATTACAAGAGCAAGGGACTCTATAAACACCATTAGATGACATAGTGTTTAATTTATCCTTAGATGAAGGAAGAACCTGTGAGATTTTGCTCGGGGGTTTGAATACTGTTTTAATGTTTTGTTTTCGAAGAAACTTTCCTATGCGGTCCGTGACTTGGTGGATATAGGGAAGAAAGACTATTGCTGCAGGAGGATCGGGTTTTGGAGGTTTGGGTGGCCGTGGGTGAAGATGGCGATTGATGGCAGACTGTATATCCCTAGCACGGTAACCGTTCCTAAGAGCTTTCCGAATGTTAGGAATAACGGTTACCGTGCTAGGGATATACAGTCTGCCATCAATCGCCATCTTCACCCACGGCCACCCAAACCTCCAAAACCCGATCCTCCTGCAGCAATAGTCTTTCTTCCCTATATCCACCAAGTCACGGACCGCATAGGAAAGTTTCTTCGAAAACAAAACATTAAAACAGTATTCAAACCCCCGAGCAAAATCTCACAGGTTCTTCCTTCATCTAAGGATAAATTAAACACTATGTCATCTAATGGTGTTTATAGAGTCCCTTGCTCTTGTAATGCTGTATACATTGGTGAAACAGGTCGTTCGGTGAAAACTTGCATCTCTGAGCACCAGCGCTGTCTCAAGTCAGGTCTCGTTTCATCATCGGCCATCGCCGAACACCAACGCGATACTGGTCATAAGATCCTTTTTGATGAAACTTCCATCATCTGCAAATCCCCATTCTACCTACTACCTAGTGTCGATCAAAATATAATAACTTTATCCCTGCTAAGCGTACCATCACTAACACGTGCTCAGTAACTGGCTTAGAATATATTGTAGAGGTTGTAGACGCTGTAGGAGTGTATTTAAAGCTCATTTAGCCCTACAAAACTAATATACACTGCCGAGCATAAAATTAGGGTTACCCCGTAATATGAAGTTATTTTAGAAATGTTTAGCTTTTTTTACAAGTTTTTTCGGTTGTAACAGTTAGTAACCGATTGCTTGAATAAAAAAATGTTTTTGTTGTTCAAAGTTTATTCAAAGCAATGAAAATGAACAATTTAATTTGATACGCTAAATAATGAAAATGAACAAGTTTGCTTTGATATGCTTCTGTTGAAACAAAAGACAGTTTAGGGACAACAAAGTTTTTGTTTCTGTGGTTTTATCTGTCAGTTGTTTGTGTAGTATTGTCATTGTTAGTGTTTTGCAATGAGCATAAATCCTGTTTTTGCAGCACGAATTGTGGCGGCTTTAGAACACGGCCGTGGTCAGCGCGAAACTGCGAGAAACGTTGGTGTAAGTCTCTCGAGTGTGCAACGAGTATGGGGGCGGTACGAAGAGATTGGTCTGCTCACTCGAAGACCTGGTTCAGGGCGAAGCAAGACTACAAGAGCTAGAGATGACCGCTTTCTTGTTTCTAGTGCTTTGAGAAACCGAACGGTCACGGCAGTTTCCCTTCGAAATCATCTGCAAGAAGTGAAAAATGTAAACATAAGTGAGTGGACAGTTAGGAGGCGACTTCATGCTGCTGGATTATCTTCTCGAACTAGAGCTACTGGACCGCCGCTTTCCCGTGAACACCGGATTGCCAGGTTGAATTTTGCACGAGATCACTTGGCATGGACAATAGCAGATTGGAGTCGCGTATTGTTTTCCGATGAATCGCGATTCTGTCTTACGGGCTCAGATAGACGTGTAAAAGTGTGGCGACGACAAGGCGAGAGATATGCTCAAGCGTGTATTGCCCAGCGACTTCCGTTTGGTGGAGGATCAGTTATGGCATGGGGAGGCATATCTTTTGACACTTGCACGGAGTTAGTCTTTATCGAAAATGGGACGTTGACTGCGCATAGGTATCTGACAGAGGTTCTAGAAGAGTATAAGTAACATATTATCAACAAAAAACAAAAAAATTGTTTACGATGCCCTTGTACAGTCCCTACTACAATATGGTATTATAGGTTGGGGAGGTTTATATCAAGCTTCTCTTAATTCTTTGGAAATAACACAAAAATATTTGTTAAAAATACTCTACAAAAAGAACCGCAGATATCCAACTAGCAGTTTATTTAAAGATACGGGAGTTATGACAATCAAGCAGCTATATTCTAAAGTATCCTTAATTCTCATAGTAATATTAAAAATGAAATTTCACACAGACATGAAACAAGAGCTAAAACTAATTTGAATATTGTTATTCCCAAGTTTGACAGAGCCATTTCTAAAAGACACTCTTTATATACTGGCATAGACCTATATAATAGATTGCCACTTGAATTTAAAAAAATTGTATCTAAAGGTAAATTTACTTCAAAAATTAAAAAATGGGTCCTCGTTGAGTGTTGATTTGCGGGTTAAGTTTAAGTTAAATTAGATTATCAGTATCTTGTTTTTACTCTAATATAACCAAAAGCATGTATCCGTATTTATGTAAAGACAATACCTAATCAATGCTTCAAAAATAAAGCGTATTGCCAAACACAAGCTTTGCTTAAATGGCAATACAAAAATGGTGTATTTTTAATTTTTAATTATTAATGTTTATTTATTTATTAATAATGTATTATTAGTATTATTAGTATAAAATGGTTAAAAAAAACCATGTTTTACCGTTCATGGTTATTCTTGGAGAGGACGCAACATTTATGCATGATAACGCACGGCCCCACATTGCTCGGATAGTTACTGAGTATCTTGACGACGTTCAAATCACGCGATTTGTTTGGCCTGCTCGCAGTCCAGATTTAAATCCAATTGAACATGTTTGGGATGAGATGGGAAAACGTTTAGGGAGACATGTGCCGGCCCCCAGAAATTGTAGAGAGCTTCGCGCCATACTGGTGCAGGAATGGGATAATCTTCCGCAGAATGTGATCCAAAATCTGATCCAGAGCATGCCTCGTCGTTTGCAAGCTGTTATCACTGCCAGAGGAGGGAATACTCGCTACTGAATTTCTTAAATCAAAGCAAACTTGTTCATTTTCATTATTTAGCGTATCAAATTAAATTGTTCATTTTCATTACTTTGAATAAACTTTGAACGAACACTTTTTTTACTTCCTTTTACTATAAAGGAAGTATTGGATTCACCCCAAAAATTCGAAATTGAGTTTTCAACGGATCTTCACGTTTTAGAGTCCTCTGATCCCAAAAAACATATTTTTTTTCATTGGTCTGTGTGTGTGTCTGTGTGTGTGTCTGTGAACAGAATATCTCAAAAACGAAAAAAGGTATGGCGTTGAAACTTCATATATAAGTTTTGTGTACTATGTAGATGAGACAGCAAGCTTTTGAAGAAAATCGCATAACCGGAAGTAAGTGTTTACTCTTTTAATTTTTCAGTTTTTTTCGATTTTTTCAAAAACGGCTCTAACGATTTTTTTTAAACTTTACATTTTTATTACATTTTTAATGTGTATTGATGTGAGATAGGCGATTTTCCAGTTGAATACTTCTAAAGTGGGTTTCTTTTGTTTTTTTTTCTATTTTTTTTATTAACTCCTATTTTAAATAAAACACCCGGTATATTATTACATTTTTGAATTCACCTTAAAATTCTAGAGAAAATTTGTCTCTTCAACTAACACTCGATTTTGTACCGTTTTTGTAGAATTTGTACTTTTTGAAAATTTTTAACAAATGGTTAAAAATTAAAAATGAAATTTTTGACTAATTATAAGATCACTGTAAAAGGAAGTTGTGTGAGTGTATCACACCAGATTTTTTATTCAAGCAATCGGTTACTAAACTGTTACAACCGAAAAAACTTGTAAAAAAACTAAACATTTCTAAAATAACTTCAAATTACGGAGTAACCCTAATTTAATGCTCGGCAGTGTATAAATTTTTCTGCTTCCAAAAACTTGAGTTTGCAACTTATAACGTTTTCCTGTAGTATCTCAAGCAGGAAGCAAGATGTCTGCTCCGGAGGAAAAAATTACTTACTTAATATAATTTTATTATTAAAGCGTTTCCCTATAGCATTCGAAAAGTCGCGTCTGATGTTATTATTTACTACTGCATTTAAACTAATGCTATTTGCTATCTAAGCTTTCTTTACTAAGTCAAGCTAAACAAATAGCACAATGTGAAAATTGTGAACTGAAATTATGCAAGATGCTTCTAGGGAATGTTCAGATCTCTGCAGGATGAACGTTTGCAACTTATAAGGTTTTCCTGTAGTATCTCAAGCAGGAAGCAATTTGTCTGCTCCGAAGAAAAAAATTACTTAATATAATTTTATTTTTAAAGCGTCTCCCAATAGCTTTGCAAAGTCGCGTCTGAGTTTATTATTTACTACCGCATTTAAACTAATTCTATTCGCTATCTAGGCTACACTAAGTATTGTTTCCTAGGTCTGGATAACCAAATAGCACAATGTGAAAATCGTGAACTGTAATTATGCAAGTTGCTTCTCGGGAATGTTCAGACGCTACATAACGAACACTTGCAACTTATAAGGTCTTCCTGTAGTATCTCAAGCAGCAATCAAGATATCTGCTCTGGAGGATGAAATTACTTAATATAATTTTATCATTAAAGCGTCTCCCAATAGCAATTGTAAAGTCGCGTCTGATGTTATTATTTACTACCGCATTTAAACTAATGCTATTCGCTATTTAGGCTACACTAAGGTTTGTTTACTAATTCAGGCTAACCAAATAGCACAATGTGAAAATCGTGAACTGAAATTACGCAAGTTGCTTCTTGGGAATGTTCAAATCGCTGCACGATAAACGTTTGCAACTTATAACGTTTTCCTTTAGTATCTCAAGCAGGAAGCAGGAAGTCTTCTCCGGAAGAAAAATTTACTTAATATAATTTTATTATTCAAGCGTTTCCCAATAGCATTTGCAAAGTCGCGTCTGATGTTATTATTTAACTACCGCATTTAAACTAATGATATTCCCTATCTGGGCTACACCTAGTTTTGTTTACTAAGTTAGGCTAACCAAATAACACAATGTGGAAATCGTGAACTGAAATTATGCAAGTTGCTTTTCGGGAATATTCAAATCGCTGCAGAATGAACGCTTGCAACTTATAACGTCTTCCTGTAGTATTTCAAGCAGGAAGAAATTTGTCTGCTCCGAAGGATGAAATTACTTAATATAATTTTATTTTTAAAGCGTCTCCCCAGAGCATTTGCAAAATCGCGTCTGATGTTATTATTTACTACCGCATTTATACTAATGCTATTCGCTATCTGGGTTACACTACGTTTGGTTTACTAATTCAGGCCAACCAAATAGCACAATGTGAAAGTCGTGAACTGAAATTTTGCAAGTTGTTTTTCGGAAATGGTAAAATCGCTGCAGAATGACGTTTGCGATTTATAAGTCTTCTTGTAGTATCTCAAGCAGAATGCAAGTTGTCTGCTCCGAAAGAAAAAAATAATACAAATTTATTATTCAAGCTTTTCCCAATAGCATTTGCAAAGTCGCGTCTGATATTATTTACTACCGCATTTAACCTAATGCTACTCGCTATGTAGGCTACACTAAGTACCGTTTACTAAGTTAGACTAACCAAACAGCACAATATGAAAATCGTGAACTGAAATTATGCAAGTTGCTTCTCGGGGATGTTCAGATCTCTGCAGAATGAACGTTTGCAACTTGTAAGGTTTTCCTGTATCATCTCAAGCAGGAGGCAGTTTGTCTGCTCCGAAGGAAAAAATTACTTAATATAATTTTATTTTTAAAGCGTCTCACAATAGCATTTGCAAAGTCGCGTCTGAGTTTATTATTTACTACCGCATTTAAACTAATGCTATTCGCTATCTAGGCTAAACTAAGTATTGTTCACTAGGTCAGGCTAACCAAATAGCACAATGTGAAAGTCGTGAACTGAAATTTTGCAAGTTGTTTTTCGGCAATGGTAAAATCGCTGCAGAATGACGTTTGCGATTTATAAGTCTTCTTGTAGTATCTCAAGCAGAATGCAAGTTGTCTGCTCCGAAAGAAAAAAATAATACAAATTTATTATTCAAGCTTTTCCCAATAGCATTTGCAAAGTCGCGTCTGATATTATTTACTACCGCATTTAACCTAATGCTACTCGCTATGTAGGCTACACTAAGTACCGTTTACTAAGTTAGACTAACCAAACAGCACAATATGAAAATCGTAAACAGAAATTATGCAAGTTGCTTCTCGGGGATGTTCAGATCTCTGCAGGATGAACGTTTGCAACTTGTAAGGTTTTCCTGTATCATCTCAAGCAGGAGGCAGTTTGTCTGCTCCGAAGAAAAAAATTACTTAATATAATTTTATTTTTAAAGCGTCTCACAATAGCATTTGCAAAGTCGCGTCTGAGTTTATTATTTACTACCGCATTTAAACTAATGCTATTCGCTATCTAGGCTAAACTAAGTATTGTTCACTAGGTCAGCCTAACCAAATAGCACAATGTGAAAATCGTGAACTGAAATTACGCAAGTTGCTTCTTGGGAATGTTCAAATCGCTGCACGATAAACGTTTGCAACTTATAACGTTTTCCTTTAGTATCTCAAGCAGGAAGCAGGAAGTCTTCTCCGGAAGAAAAATTTACTTAATATAATTTTATTATTCAAGCGTTTCCCAATAGCATTTGCAAAGTCGCGTCTGAGTTTATTATTTACTACCGCATTTAAACTAATGCTATTCGCTATCTAGGCTAAACTAAGTATTGTTCACTAGGTCAGGCTAACCAAATAGCACAATGTGAAAGTCGTGAACTGAAATTTTGCAAGTTGTTTTTTGGCAATGGTAAAATCGCTGCAGAATGACGTTTGCGATTTATAAGTCTTCTTGTAGTATCTCAAGCAGAATGCAAGTTGTCTGCTCCGAAAGAAAAAAATAATACAAATTTATTATTCAAGCTTTTCCCAATAGCATTTGCAAAGTCGCGTCTGATATTATTTACTACCGCATTTAACCTAATGCTACTCGCTATGTAGGCTACACTAAGTACCGTTTACTAAGTTAGACTAACCAAACAGCACAATATGAAAATCGTAAACAGAAATTATGCAAGTTGCTTCTCGGGGATGTTCAGATCTCTGCAGGATGAACGTTTGCAACTTGTAAGGTTTTCCTGTATCATCTCAAGCAGGAGGCAGTTTGTCTGCTCCGAAGAAAAAAATTACTTAATATAATTTTATTTTTAAAGCGTCTCACAATAGCATTTGCAAAGTTGCGTCTGAGTTTATTATTTACTACCGCATTTAAACTAATGCTATTCGCTATCTAGGCTAAACTAAGTATTGTTCACTAGGTCAGGCTAACCAAATAGCACAATGTGAAAGTCGTGAACTGAAATTTTGCAAGTTGTTTTTCGGCAATGGTAAAATCGCTGCAGAATGACGTTTGCGATTTATAAGTCTTCTTGTAGTATCTCAAGCAGAATGCAAGTTGTCTGCTCCGAAAGAAAAAAATAATACAAATTTATTATTCAAGCTTTTCCCAATAGCATTTGCAAAGTCGCGTCTGATATTATTTACTACCGCATTTAACCTAATGCTACTCGCTATGTAGGCTACACTAAGTACCGTTTACTAAGTTAGACTAACCAAACAGCACAATATGAAAATCGTAAACAGAAATTATGCAAGTTGCTTCTCGGGGATGTTCAGATCTCTGCAGGATGAACGTTTGCAACTTGTAAGGTTTTCCTGTATCATCTCAAGCAGGAGGCAGTTTGTCTGCTCCGAAGAAAAAAATTACTTAATATAATTTTATTTTTAAAGCGTCTCACAATAGCATTTGCAAAGTCGCGTCTGAGTTTATTATTTACTACCGCATTTAAACTAATGCTATTCGCTATCTAGGCTAAACTAAGTATTGTTCACTAGGTCAGCCTAACCAAATAGCACAATGTGAAAATCGTGAACTGAAATTACGCAAGTTGCTTCTTGGGAATGTTCAAATCGCTGCACGATAAACGTTTGCAACTTATAACGTTTTCCTTTAGTATCTCAAGCAGGAAGCAGGAAGTCTTCTCCGGAAGAAAAATTTACTTAATATAATTTTATTATTCAAGCGTTTCCCAATAGCATTTGCAAAGTCGCGTCTGATGTTATTATTTAACTACCGCATTTAAACTAATGATATTCCCTATCTGGGCTACACCTAGTTTTGTTTACTAAGTTAGGCTAACCAAATAACACAATGTGGAAATCGTGAACTGAAATTATGCAAGTTGCTTTTCGGGAATGTTCAAATCGCTGCAGAATGAACGCTTGCAACTTATAACGTCTTCCTGTAGTATTTCAAGCAGGAAGAAATTTGTCTGCTCCGAAGGATGAAATTACTTAATATAATTTTATTTTTAAAGCGTCTCCCCAGAGCATTTGCAAAATCGCGTCTGATGTTATTATTTACTACCGCATTTATACTAATGCTATTCGCTATCTGGGTTACACTACGTTTGGTTTACTAATTCAGGCCAACCAAATAGCACAATTTGAAAGTCGTGAACTGAAATTTTGCAAGTTGTTTTTCGGAAATGGTAAAATCGCTGCAGAATGACGTTTGCGATTTATAAGTCTTCTTGTAGTATCTCAAGCAGAATGCAAGTTGTCTGCTCCGAAAGAAAAAAATAATACAAATTTATTATTCAAGCTTTTCCCAATAGCATTTGCAAAGTCGCATCTGATATTATTTACTACCGCATTTAACCTAATGCTACTCGCTATGTAGGCTACACTAAGTACCGTTTACTAAGTTAGACTAACCAAACAGCACAATATGAAAATCGTGAACTGAAATTATGCAAGTTGCTTCTCGGGGATGTTCAGATCTCTGCAGGATGAACGTTTGCAACTTGTAAGGTTTTCCTGTATCATCTCAAGCAGGAGGCAGTTTGTCTGCTCCGAAGGAAAAAATTACTTAATATAATTTTATTTTTAAAGCGTCTCACAATAGCATTTGCAAAGTCGCGTCTGAGTTTATTATTTACTACCGCATTTAAACTAATGCTATTCGCTATCTAGGCTAAACTAAGTATTGTTCACTAGGTCAGGCTAACCAAATAGCACAATGTGAAAATCGACAACTGAAATTATGCAAGTTTCTTCTCGGGAATGTTCAAATCGCTGCAGAAGGAACGCTTGCAACTTATAACGTCTTCCTGTGGTATCTCAAGCAGGAATCAAGATGTTTGCTCCGGAGGAAGAAATTACTTAATATAATTTTATTATTAAAGCGTCTCCCAATAGCATTTGCAAAGTCGCGTCTGATGTTATTATTTACTACTGCATTTAAACTAATGCTATTTGCTATCTAAGCTACACTAAGCTTTCTTTACTAAGTCAAGCTAACCAAATAGCACAATGTGAAAATTGTGAACTGAAATTATGCAAGTTGCTTCTCTGAAATTGTCAAATCGCTGCAGAACGAACGTTTGCAACTTATAACGTCTTCCTGTGGTATCTCAAGCTGGAAGCAAGATCTCTGTTCCGGAGAAAGAAATTACTTAATATTATTTTATTTTTAAAGCGTCTGCCAATAGCATTTGCAAAGTCACGTCTGATATTATTATTTACTACTGCATTTAAACTAATGCTATTTGCTTTCTAAGCTACACTAAGCTTTCTTTACTAAGTCAAGCTAACCAAATAGCACAATGTGAAAATTGTGAACTGAAATTATGCAAGTTCCTTCTAGGGAATTTTCAGATCTCTGCAGGATGAACGTTTGCAACGTATAAGGTTTTCCTGTAGTATCTCAAGCAGGAAGCAATTTGTCTGCTCCGAAGGGAAAAATTACTTAATATAATTTCATTTTTAAAGCGTCTCCCAATAGCATTTGCAAAGTCGCGTCTGATGTTATTATTTACTACAGCATTTAAACTAATACTACTCACTATCTAGGCTACACTAAGTACCGTTTACTAAGTCAGGCTAACCAAATAGCACAATGTGAAATTCGTGAACTGAAATTATGCAAGTTGCTTCTCGGGAATGTTCAGATCGCTGCAGGATGAACATTTGCAACTTATAAGGTTTTCCTGTAGTATCTCAAGCAGGAAGCAATTTGTCTGCTCCGGAGGAAAAAATTACCTAATATAATTTTATTTTTAAAGCATCTCCCAATAGCATATGCAAAGTCGCGTCTGATATTATTATTTACTACCGCATTTAAACTAATACTACTCACTATCTAGGCTACACTAAGTACCGTTTACTAAGTCAGGCTAACCAAATAGCACAATGTGAAATTCGTGAACTGAAATAATGCAAGTTGCTTCTAGGGAATGTTCAGATCTCTGCAGGATGAACGTATGCAACTTATAAGGTTTTCCTGTAGTATCTCAAGCAGGAAGCAATTTGCCTGCTCCGAAGGAAAAAATTACTTAATATAATTTTATTTTTAAAGCGTCTCCCAATAGCATTTGCAAAGTCGCGTCTGATATTATTATTTACTACCGCATTTAAACTAATACTACTCACTATCTAGGCTACACAAAGTATTGTTTACTAAGTCAGGCTAACCAAATAGCACAATGTGAAATTCGTGAACTGAAATTATGCAAGTTGCTTCTCGGGAATGTTTAGATCGCTGCAGGATGAACGTTTGCAGCTTATAAAGTTTTCCTTTAGTATCTCAAGCAGGAAGCTAGATGTCTTCTCTGGAGGAAAAATTACTTAATATAATTTTATTATTCGACCGTTTTCCAATAGCATTTGCAAAGTCGCGTCTGATGTTATTATTTACTACTGCATTTAAACTAATGCTATTTGCTTTCTAAGCTACACTAAGCTTTCTTTACTTAGTCAAGCTAACCAAATAGCACAATGTGAAAATTGTGAACTGAAATTATGCAAGTTCCTTCTAGGGAATTTTCAGATCTCTGCAGGATGAACGTTTGCAACGTATAAGGTTTTCCTGTAGTATCTCAAGCAGGAAGCAATTTGTCTGCTCCAAAGGGAAAAATTACTTAATATAATTTTATTTTTAAAGCGTCTCCCAATAGCATTTGCAAAGTCGCGTCTGATGTTATTATTTACTACAGCATTTAAACTAATACTACTCACTATCTAGGCTACACTAAGTACTGTTTACTAAGTAAGGCTAACCAAATAGCACAATGTGAAATTCGTGAACTGAAATTATGCAAGTTGCTTCTCGGGAATGTTCAGATCGCTGCAGGATGAACATTTGCAACTTATAAGGTTTTCCTGTAGTATCTCAAGCAGGAAGCAATTTGTCTGCTCCAAAGGGAAAAATTACTTAATATAATTTCATTTTTAAAGCGTCTCCCAATAGCATTTGCAAAGTCGCGTCTGATGTTATTATTTACTACAGCATTTAAACTAATACTACTCACTATCTAGGCTACACTAAGTACTGTTTACTAAGTAAGGCTAACCAAATAGCACAATGTGAAATTCGTGAACTGAAATTATGCAAGTTGCTTCTCGGGAATGCTCAGATCGCTGCAGGATGAACATTTGCAACTTATAAGGTTTTCCTGTAGTATCTCAAGCAGGAAGCAATTTGTCTGCTCCGGAGGAAAAAATTACCTAATATAATTTTATTTTTAAAGCATCTCCCAATAGCATATGCAAAGTCGCGTCTGATATTATTATTTACTACCGCATTTAAACTAATACTACTCACTATCTAGGCTACACAAAGTATTGTTTACTAAGTCAGGCTAACCAAATAGCACAATGTGAAATTCGTGAACTGAAATTATGCAAGTTGCTTCTCGGGAATGTTTAGATCGCTGCAGGATGAACGTTTGCAGCTTATAAAGTTTTCCTTTAGTATCTCAAGCAGGAAGCTAGATGTCTTCTCTGGAGGAAAAATTACTTAATATAATTTTATTATTCGACCGTTTTCCAATAGCATTTGCAAAGTCGAGGCTGATGATATTATTTACTACTGCATTTAAAGTAATGCTATTTGCTTTCTAAGCTACACTAAGCTTTCTTTACTAAGTCAAGCTAATCAAATAGCACAATGTGAAAATTGTGAACTGAAATTATGCAAGTTCCTTCTAGGGAATTTTCAGATCTCTGCAGGATGAACGTTTGCAACGTATAAGGTTTTCCTGTAGTATCTCAAGCAGGAAGCAATTTGTCTGCTCCGAAGGAAAAAATTACTTAATATAATTTTATTTTTAAAGCGTCTCCCAATAGCATTTGCAAAGTCGCGTCTGATATTATTATTTACTACCGCATTTAAACTAATACTACTCACTATCTAGGCTACACAAAGTATTGTTTACTAAGTCAGGCTAACCAAATAGCACAATGTGAAATTCGTGAACTGAAATTATGCAAGTTGCTTCTCGGGAATGTTTAGATCGCTGCAGGATGAACGTTTGCAGCTTATAAAGTTTTCCTTTAGTATCTCAAGCAGGAAGCTAGATGTCTTCTCTGGAGGAAAAATTACTTAATATAATTTTATTATTCGACCGTTTTCCAATAGCATTTGCAAAGTCGAGGCTGATGATATTATTTACTACTGCATTTAAAGTAATGCTATTTGCTTTCTAAGCTACACTAAGCTTTCTTTACTAAGTCAAGCTAACCAAATAGCACAATGTGAAAATTGTGAACTGAAATTATGCAAGTTCCTTCTAGGGAATTTTCAGATCTCTGCAGGATGAACGTTTGCAACGTATAAGGTTTTCCTGTAGTATCTCAAGCAGGAAGCAATTTGTCTGCTCCAAAGGGAAAAATTACTTAATATAATTTCATTTTTAAAGCGTCTCCCAATAGCATTTGCAAAGTCGCGTCTGATGTTATTATTTACTACTGCATTTAAACTAATGCTATTTGCTTTCTAAGCTACACTAAGCTTTCTTTACTAAGTCAAGCTAACCAAATAGCACAATGTGAAAATTGTGAACTGAAATTATGCAAGTTCCTTCTAGGGAATTTTCAGATCTCTGCAGGATGAACGTTTGCAACGTATAAGGTTTTCCTGTAGTATCTCAAGCAGGAAGCAATTTGTCTGCTCCAAAGGGAAAAATTACTTAATATAATTTCATTTTTAAAGCGTCTCCCAATAGCATTTGCAAAGTCGCGTCTGATGTTATTATTTACTACAGCATTTAAACTAATACTACTCACTATCTAGGCTACACTAAGGTTTGTTTACTAATTCAGGCTAACCAAATAGCACAATGTGAAATTCGTGAACTGAAATTATGCAAGTTGCTTCTCGGGAATGTTCAGATCTCTGCAGGATGAACGTATGCAACTTATAAGGTTTTCCTGTAGTATATCAAGCAGGAAGCAATTTGCCTGCTCCGAAGGAAAAAATTACTTAATATAATTTTATTTTTAAAGCGTCTCCCAATAGCATTTGCAAAGTCGCGTCTGATATTATTATTTACTACCGCATTTAAACTAATACTACTCACTATCTAGGCTACACAAAGTATTGTTTACTAAGTCAGGCTAACCAAATAGCACAATGTGAAATTCGTGAACTGAAATTATGCAAGTTGCTTCTCGGGAATGTTTAGATCGCTGCAGGATGAACGTTTGCAGCTTATAAAGTTTTCCTTTAGTATCTCAAGCAGGAAGCTAGATGTCTTCTCTGGAGGAAAAATTACTTAATATAATTTTATTATTCGAGCGTTTCCCAATAGCATTTGCAAAGTCGAGGCTGATGATATTATTTACTACTGCATTTAAAGTAATGCTATTCGTTATCGAGGCTCCACAAAGTATTGTTTACTAAGTCAGGCTAACCAAATAGCACAATGTGAAATTCGTGAACTGAAATTATGCAAGTTGCTTTTCGGGAATGTTTAGATCGCTGCAGGATGAACGTTTGCAGCTTATAAAGTTTTCCTTTAGTATCTCAAGCAGGAAGCTAGATGTCTTCTCTGGAGGAAAAATTACTTAATATAATTTTATTATTCGACCGTTTTCCAATAGCATTTGCAAAGTCGCGTCTGATGTTATTATTTACTACTGCATGTAAACTAATGCTATTTGCTATCTAAGCTACACTAAGCTTTCTTTACTAAGTCAGGCTAATCAAATAGCACAATTTGAAAAACGAGAACTGAAATTATGCAAGTTTCTTCTCGGGAATGTTCAGATCGCTGCAGGATGAACGTTTGCAACTTATAACGTCTTCCTGTGGTATCTCAAGCAGGAATCAAGATGTTTGTTCCGGAGGAAGAAATTACTTAATATAATTTTATTATTCAAGCGATTCCCAATAGCATTTGAAAAGTCGCGGCTGATGATATTATTTACTACTGCATTTAAACTAATGCTATTCGTTATCTAGGCTACACTAGGTATTGTTTACTAAGTCATGCTAACCAAATAGCACAATGTGAAAATCGACAACTGAAATTATGCAAGTTTCTTCTCGGGAATGTTCAAATCGCTGCAGAAGGAACTCTTGCAACTTATAACGTCTTCCTGTGATATCTCAAGCAGGAAGCAAGATATCTGTTCCGGAGAAAGAAATTACTTAATATTATTTTATTTTTAACGCTTCTCCAATAGCATTTGCAAAGTCGCGTCTGATGTTATTATTTACTACTGGATTTAAACTAATGCTATTTGCTATCTAAGCTACACTAAGCTTTCTTTACTAAGTCAAGCTAACCAAATAGCACAATGTGAAAATCGTGAACTAAAATTGTGCAAGTTGCATCTCGGAAATTGTCAAATCGCTGCAGAACGAACGTTTGCAACTTATAACGTCTTCCTGTGGTATCTCAAGCAGGAAGCAAGATCTCTGTTCCGGAGAAAGAAATTACTTAATGTAATTTTATCATTAACGCGTCTCCAACAGCATTTGCAAAGTCGCATCCGACCTTATTATTTACTACCACATTTAAGCTAATGCTATTCGCTATTTAGGCTACACTAAGTATTGTTTACTAAGTCAGGCTAACCAAATAGCACAATGTGAAAATCTTGAACTGAAATTATACAGGTTGCTTCTCGGGAATGTTTAGATCGCTGCAGGATGAACGTTTCCAGCTTATAAAGTTTTCCTTTAGTATCTCAAGCAGGAAGCTAGATGTCTCTTTGGAGGAAAAATTACTTAATATAATTTTATTATTCGAGCGTTTCCCAATAGCATTTGCAAAGTCGAGGCTGATGATATTATTTACTACTGCATTTAAACTAATGCTATACGTTATCTAGGCTACACAAAGTATTGTTTACTAAGACAGGCTAACCAAATAGCACAATGTGAAATTCGTGAACTGAAATTATGCAAGTTGCTTCTCGGGAATGTTCAGATCGCTGCAGGATGAACATTTGCAACTTATAAGGTTTTCCTGTAGTATCTCAAGCAGGAAGCAATTTGTCTGCTCCGAAGGAAAAAATTACTAATTTTATTTTTAAAGCGTTTCCCAATAGCATTTGCAAAGTCGCGTCTGATGTTATTATTTACTACTGCATTTAAACTAATGCTATTTGCTATCTAAGCTACACTAAGATTTCTTTACTAAGTCAGGCTAATGAAATAGCACAATTTGAAAAACGTGAACTGAAATTATGCAAGTTGCTTCTCGGGAATGTTCAGATCGCTGCAGGATGAACGTTTGCAACTTATAAGGTTTTCCTGTAGTATCTCAAGCAGGAAGCAATTTGTCTGCTCCGAAGGAAAAAATTACTAATTTTATTTTTAAAGCGTTTCCCAATAGCATTTGCAAAGTCGCGTCTGATGTTATTATTTACTACTGCATTTAAACTAATGCTATTTGCTATCTAAGCTACACTAAGCTTTCTTTACTAAGTCAGGCTAATCAAATAGCACAATTTGAAAAACGTGAACTGAAATTATGCAAGTTGCTTCTCGGGAATGTTCAGATCGCTGCAGGATGAACGTTTGCAACTTATAAGGTTTTCCTGTAGTATCTCAAGCAGGAAGCAATTTGTCTGCTCCGAAGGAAAAAATTACTAATTTTATTTTTAAAGCGTTTCCCAATAGCATTTGCAAAGTCGCGTCTGATGTTATTATTTACTACTGCATTTAAACTAATGCTATTTGCTATCTAAGCTACACTAAGCTTTCTTTACTAAGTCAGGCTAATCAAATAGCACAATTTGAAAAACGTGAACTGAAATTATGCAAGTTGCTTCTCGGGAATGTTCAGATCGCTGCAGGATGAACGTTTGCAACTTATAACGTCTTCCTGTGGTATCTCAAGCAGGAATCAAGATGTTTGTTCCGGAGGAAGAAATTACTTAATATAATTTTATTATTCAAGCGATTCCCAATAGCATTTGAAAAGTCGCGGCTGATGATATTACTTACTACTGCATTTAAACTAATGCTATTCGTTATCTAGGCTACACTAAGTATTGTTTACTAAATCAGGCTAACCAAATAGCACAATGTGAAAATCGACAACTGAAATTATGCAAGTTTCTTCTCGGGAATGTTCAAATCGCTGCAGAAGGAACTCTTGCAACTTATAACGTCTTCCTGTGGTATCTCAAGCAGGAAGCAAGATATCTGTTCCGGAGAAAGAAATTACTTAATATTATTTTATTTTTAACGCTTCTCCAATAGCATTTGCAAAGTCGCGTCTGATGTTATTATTTACTACTGGATTTAAACTAATGCTATTTGCTATCTAAGCTACACTAAGCTTTCTTTACTAAGTCAAGCTAACCAAATAGCACAATGTGAAAATCGTGAACTAAAATTGTGCAAGTTGCATCTCGGAAATTGTCAAATCGCTGCAGAACGAACGTTTGCAACTTATAACGTCTTCCTGTGGTATCTCAAGCAGGAAGCAAGATCTCTGTTCCGGAGAAAGAAATTACTTAATGTAATTTTATCATTAACGCGTCTCCAACAGCATTTGCAAAGTCGCATCCGACCTTATTATTTACTACCACATTTAAGCTAATGCTATTCGCTATTTAGGCTACACTAAGTATTGTTTACTAAGCCAGGCTAACCAAATAGCACAATGTGAAAATCTTGAACTGAAATTATACAGGTTGCTTCTCGGGAATGTTTAGATCGCTGCAGGATGAACGTTTGCAGCTTATAAAGTTTTCCTTTAGTATCTCAAGCAGGAAGCTAGATGTCTCTTTGGAGGAAAAATTACTTAATATAATTTTATTATTCGAGCGTTTCCCAATAGCATTTGCAAAGTCGAGGCTGATGATATTATTTACTACTGCATTTAAACTAATGCTATACGTTATCTAGGCTACACAAAGTATTGTTTACTAAGACAGGCTAACCAAATAGCACAATGTGAAATTCGTGAACTGAAATTATGCAAGTTGCTTCTCGGGAATGTTCAGATCGCTGCAGGATGAACATTTGCAACTTATAAGGTTTTCCTGTAGTATCTCAAGCAGGAAGCAATTTGTCTGCTTCGAAGGAAAAAATTACTAATTTTATTTTTCAAGCGTTTCCCAATAGCATTTGCAAAGTCGCGTCTGATGTTATTATTTACTACTGCATTTAAACTAATGCTATTTGCTATCTAAGCTACACTAAGATTTCTTTACTAAGTCAGGCTAATGAAATAGCACAATTTGAAAAACGTGAACTGAAATTATGCAAGTTGCTTCTCGGGAATGTTCAGATCGCTGCAGGATGAACGTTTGCAACTTATAAGGTTTTCCTGTAGTATCTCAAGCAGGAAGCAATTTGTCTGCTCCGAAGGAAAAAATTACTAATTTTATTTTTAAAGCGTTTCCCAATAGCATTTGCAAAGTCGCGTCTGATGTTATTATTTACTACTGCATTTAAACTAATGCTATTTGCTATCTAAGCTACACTAAGCTTTCTTTACTAAGTCAGGCTAATCAAATAGCACAATTTGAAAAACGTGAACTGAAATTATGCAAGTTGCTTCTCGGGAATGTTCAGATCGCTGCAGGATGAACGTTTGCAACTTATAAGGTTTTCCTGTAGTATCTCAAGCAGGAAGCAATTTGTCTGCTCCGAAGGAAAAAATTACTAATTTTATTTTTAAAGCGTTTCCCAATAGCATTTGCAAAGTCGCGTCTGATGTTATTATTTACTACTGCATTTAAACTAATGCTATTTGCTATCTAAGCTACACTAAGCTTTCTTTACTAAGTCAGGCTAATCAAATAGCACAATTTGAAAAACGTGAACTGAAATTATGCAAGTTGCTTCTCGGGAATGTTCAGATCGCTGCAGGATGAACGTTTGCAACTTATAACGTCTTCCTGTGGTATCTCAAGCAGGAATCAAGATGTTTGTTCCGGAGGAAGAAATTACTTAATATAATTTTATTATTCAAGCGATTCCCAATAGCATTTGAAAAGTCGCGGCTGATGATATTATTTACTACTGCATTTAAACTAATGCTATTCGTTATCTAGGCTACACTAAGTATTGTTTACTAAATCAGGCTAACCAAATAGCACAATGTGAAAATCGACAACTGAAATTATGCAAGTTTCTTCTCGGGAATGTTCAAATCGCTGCAGAAGGAACGCTTGCAACTTATAACGTCTTCCTGTGGTATCTCAAGCAGGAAGCAAGATCTCTGTTCCGGAGAAAGAAATTACTTAATATTATTTTATTATTCAAGCGATTCCCAATAGCATTTGAAAAGTCGCGGCTGATGATATTACTTACTACTGCATTTAAACTAATGCTATTCGTTATCTAGGCTACACTAAGTATTGTTTACTAAATCAGGCTAACCAAATAGCACAATGTGAAAATCGACAACTGAAATTATGCAAGTTTCTTCTCGGGAATGTTCAAATCGCTGCAGAAGGAACGCTTGCAACTTATAACGTCTTCCTGTGGTATCTCAAGCAGGAAGCAAGATCTCTGTTCCGGAGAAAGAAATTACTTAATATTATTTTATTTTTAACGCTTCTCCAATAGCATTTGCAAAGTCGCGTCTGATGTTATTATTTACTACTGCATTTAAACTAATGCTATTTGCTATCTAAGCTACACTAAGCTTTTTTTACTAAGTCAAGCTAACCAAATAGCACAATGTGAAAATCGACAACTGAAATTGTGCAAGTTGCATCTCGGAAATTGTCAAATCGCTGCAGAACGAACGTTTGCAACTTATAACGTCTTCCTGTGGTATCTCAAGCAGGAAGCAAGATCTCTGTTCCGGAGAAAGAAATTACTTAATATAATTTTATTATTCGAGCGTTTCCCAATAACATTTGCAAAGTCGAGGCTGATGATATTATTTACTACTGCATTTAAACTAATGCTATTCGTTATCTAGGCTACACTAAGTATTGTTTACTAAATCAGGCTAACCAAATAGCACAATGTGAAAATCGACAACTGAAAGTATGCAAGTTTCTTCTCGGGAATGTTCAAATCGCTGCAGAAGAAAAGCTTGCAACTTATAACGTCTTCCTGTGGTATCTCAAGCAGGAATCAAGACGTTTGCTCCGGAGGAAGAAATTACTTAACATAATTTTATTATTAACGCGTCTCCAATAGCATTTGCAAAGTCGCGGCTGATGTTATTGTTTACTATCGCATTTACACTAATGCTATTCGCTATCTAAGCTACACTAAGTATTGTTTACTAAATCAGGCTAACCAAATAGCACAATGTGAAAATCGTGAACTGAAGTTATGCAAGTTGCTTCTCGGAAATTGTCAAATCGCTGCAGTACGAACGTTTGCAACTTTTAACGTCTTCCTGTGGCAGTGGCGTAACTATGGGGGGTGATATGGGTGTCGGAACACCCCCCAGAAGCTTTAGGAGTAACTAAAATTCGTTTAAAAAAAATCAAAATTACATTTTAGTAATGTATAATTGAATCAACTATTACATTCGGAATTTGGACTCGACCATTTTTAAAATCCGATCTCAACGAACATCACTCGGACGTGATTTCTGAGTTCAAATTATACCGGAAACACCAAAATGTACAAAATTTTCCACAGAAGACAGCAATAGATGCGCTAGCTACGTGCAATGACATGTTTCCCAACATATTCAAGTTGCTGCAAATCCTTGCAGCGATTTCTGTGTCAACTGCAACAGCTGAAAGATCATTCTTCACCTTCAAAAGAATTAAGACTTACCTCCGAAATACAACATCTCAATATAGGCTGAATGGATTGGCAATGCTCACCATTCACAAAGAACTTAAGGTAAACGTAGATGAAATCATAAACGAGGTAGCAAAAAAAAACTAAAACACTTGAATTACTACTATAAGTTGTAATACAATTGTAATTATTTGATTGTTTATAAATAAACAGTATAGTTGCTTTCATTTCTATAAGACTTTTAACATTTTCATAGGTTAGAGTTATTGCAAGGACAGGCATATCTTGAAATTTTGTTTTACAAGCGAGCTAAGTTGTTATTTATTTAGCAAATAATTATTTCTGACGATTTTGGTTAATATGAAAATGAAGTGCCACAAAAGTTAATTTCACCTATTTGAATAGACGTCTGTCAACATCAGTTAGTAAATTTTTAAATGTAAATAGGTGGTTTATACTACCAAAAAGTTAAATCAAGGCCTACTTCAAGTCCTATAGAAATGAAATAAACTATACTTATCCAGCTTATCCAGTCGGTGAGCTATGAGGCTCTATTCACATCGTCAGTGCAGCTAAGGGCATACTAATATTGTTGAGATCAGCTCGCTGACACCTGAAATGTTGTACTTACAAATTCAAACACCAACGGTAATAAAAACCCAACAGTTTACAGGAATACATATAATCTGTAAACAAACATAGACACACAAATAAAAATATACATAAAAACCAGTACATAAATCCGGTATGCACTGCACATGAGAAAATGCCTTAACTAGATTCCAAACATTCAGTAGCACATGCAAAGTCAAAGCTCACGAGCGCAATGCCTAAAGTAATTCCGCACACACAAATAGTTCGGACGGGAAGTTGTCGATTATTTTTAGGACGCTTCGTTCTTTGCAGCATCTGGACGCCAAATCAGCAAATGACGCAATGCCGGCCGGTCATTCCCCGTTATCTGGCAGCGACCCACTTGCTCGTAGTTGCGCAATGGTTCATTACAACAATTATTGACAATGTTGTAATAGTTGTTAGATCTCTTAGCGCGATTGCAAACAGAACTAACCTTGTTCCCTTTGGACGCCGCTGGCGTCTTCAATGCGTTGCTTCGCTTCTTGGCTGGCACTTCGCCTAGAGCTGCACGTACCCCGTAGTGGGCCCATGTAAGACTTCACTTGGTCAATTTGGGCGCGAACCAATTAATCCGCACTATTCGCCTATTAGGGTGCGAATCAGGACGACCTTTGCCCTTCGTAGGTTTGACAGCGAATGAGTTCACTTGCAGGCCTCAGCGTCGTTTCAAATCCGCTGCTTCTTGTTCTCCGAATTAACTTGTATTTTTAGCACATTTTCTCACGTAGCACTAGCGCGTTCACACTCGGGACTCCATAGTCCGCGGTCACTCACATAGCATTTCCCACTTATGATGCGATGCTACGTAAATAAACATAAGAACACATACTGCTGGGCCTTATTACTAATTGGGTATATAATAAAAGATATGAAATAGGTAAATACAGGTGGCACGAATTGGCTCGTTTCAACTTTATGGTACGCTCAATTTTTTAAAATTATTATTGTAAGGTAGATCACTCTCCCAGAACACCCCCCAGAGCAAAATCTTAGTTACGCCACTGTCCTGTGGTATCTCAAGCAGGAAGCAAGATCTCTGTTCCGGAGAAAGAAATTACTTAATATAATTTTATTATTAACGCGTCTCCAATAGCATTTGCAAAGTCGCGACTGATGTTATTTTTTACTACTCCATTTAAACTAATGCTATTCGTTATCTAGGCTACACAAAGTATTGTTTACTAAGTCAGGCTAACCAAATAGCACAATGTGAAAATCGTGAACTGAAATTATACAGGTTGCTTCTCGGGAATGTTCATATCGCTGCAGAATATACGTTTGCAACTTATAAAGTTTTCCTTTAGTATCTCAAGCAGGAAGCTAGATCTCTGTTCCGGAGAAAGAAATTACTTAATATAATTTTATTATTCGAGCGTTTCCCAATAACATTTTCAAAGTCGAGGCCGATGATATTATTTACTACTGCATTTAAACTAATGCTATTCGTTATCTAGGCTACACTAAGTATTGTTTACTAAATCAGGCTAACCAAATAGCACAATGTGAAAATCGACAACTGAAAGTATGCAAGTTTCTTCTCGGGAATGTTCAAATCGCTGCAGAAGAAAAGCTTGCAACTTATAACGTCTTCCTGTGGTATCTCAAGCAGGAATCAAGACGTTTGCTCCGGAGGAAGAAATTACTTAATATAATTTTATTATTAACGCGTCTCCAATAGCATTTGCAAAGTCGCGGCTGATGTTATTGTTTACTATCGCATTTACACTAATGCTATTCGCTATCTAAGCTACACTAAGTATTGTTTACTAAATCAGGCTAACCAAATAGCACAATGTGAAAATCGTGAACTGAAGTTATGCAAGTTGCTTCTCGGAAATTGTCAAATCGCTGCAGTACGAACGTTTGCAACTTTTAACGTCTTCCTGTGGTATCTCAAGCTGGAAGCAAGATCTCTGTTCCGGAGAAAGAAATTACTTAATATAATTTTATTATTAACGCGTGTCCAATAGCATTTGCAAAGTGGCGCCTGATGTTATTATTTACTACTGCATTTAAACTAATGCTATTCGTTATCTAGGCTACACTAAGTATTGTTTACTAAGTCAGGCTAACCAAATAGCACAATGTGAAAATCGTGAACTGAAATTATACAGGTTGCTTCTCGGGAATGTTCATATCGCTGCAGGATATACGTTTGCAACTTATAACGTTTTCCTTTAGTATCTCAAGCAGGAAGCTAGACCTCTGTTCCGGAGAAAGAAATTACTTAATATAATTTTATCATTCGAGCGTTTCCCAATAACATTTGCAAAGTCGAGGCTGATGATATTATTTACTACTGCATTTAAACTAATGCTATTCGTTATCTAGGCTACACTAAGTATTGTTTACTAAATCAGGCTAACCAAATAGCACAATGTGAAAATCGACAACTGAAAGTATGCAAGTTTCTTCTCGGGAATGTTCAAATCGCTGCAGAAGAAAAGCTTGCAACTTATAACGTCTTCCTGTGGTATCTCAAGCAGGAATCAAGACGTTTGCTCCGGAGGAAGAAATTACTTAATATAATTTTATTATTAACGCGTCTCCAATAGCATTTGCAAAGTCGCGGCTGATGTTATTGTTTACTATCGCATTTACACTAATGCTATTCGCTATCTAAGCTACACTAAGTATTGTTTACTAAATCAGACTAACCAAATAGCACAATGTGAAAATCGTGAACTGAAGTTATGCAAGTTGCTTCTCGGAAATTGTCAAATCGCTGCAGTACGAACGTTTGCAACTTTTAACGTCTTCCTGTGGTATCTCAAGCTGGAAGCAAGATCTCTGTTCCGGAGAAAGAAATTACTTAATATAATTTTATTATTAACGCGTGTCCAATAGCATTTGCAAAGTGGCGCCTGATGTTATTATATACTACTGCATTTAAACTAATGCTATTCGTTATCTAGGCTACACTAAGTATTGTTTACTAAGTCAGGCTAACCAAATAGCACAATGTGAAAATCGTGA
The DNA here is from genome assembly GCA_940337035.1 of Agriotes lineatus. Lineage (NCBI taxonomy): Eukaryota > Metazoa > Arthropoda > Insecta > Coleoptera > Elateridae > Agriotes > Agriotes lineatus. Next base: position 125,884,218 of record OW679196.1, read on the forward strand.
ACTGAAATTATACAGGTTGCTTCTCGGGAATGTTCATATCGCTGCAGGATATACGTTTGCAACTTATAACGTTTTCCTTTAGTATCTCAAGCAGGAAGCTAGACCTCTGTTCCGGAGAAAGAAATTACTTAATATAATTTTATTATTCGAGCGTTTCCCAATAACATTTTCAAAGTCGAGTCCGATGATATTATTTACTACTGCATTTAAACTAATGCTATTCGTTATCTAGGCTACACTAAGTATTGTTTACTAAATCAGGCTAACCAAATAGCACAATGTGAAAATCGACAACTGAAAGTATGCAAGTTTCTTCTCGGGAATGTTCAAATCGCTGCAGAAGAAAAGCTTGCAACTTATAACGTCTTCCTGTGGTATCTCAAGCAGGAATCAAGACGTTTGCTCCGGAGGAAGAAATTACTTAATATAATTTTATTATTAACGCGTCTCCAATAGCATTTGCAAAGTCGCGGCTGATGTTATTGTTTACTATCGCATTTACACTAATGCTATTCGCTATCTAAGCTACACTAAGTATTGTTTACTAAATCAGGTTAACCAAATAGCACAATGTGAAAATCGTGAACTGAAGTTATGCAAGTTGCTTCTCGGAAATTGTCAAATCGCTGCAGAACGAACGTTTGCAACTTTTAACGTCTTCCTGTGGTATCTCAAGCAGGAAGCATGATCTCTGTTCCGGAGAAAGAAATTACTTAATATAATTTTATTATTAACGCGTCTCCAATAGCATTTGCAAAGTCGCGTCCGACGTTATTATTTACTACTGCATTTAAACTAATGTTATTTGCTATCTAAGCTACACGAAGCTTTCTTTACTTAGTCAAGCTAACCAAATAGCACAATGTGAAAATCGACAACTGAAATTATGCAAGTGTCTTCTCGGGAATGTTCAAATCGCTGCAGAAGGAACGCTTGCAACTTATACCGTCTTCCTGTGGTATCTCAAGCAGGAATCAAGATGTTTGCTTAGGAGGAAGAAATTACTTAATATAATTTTATTATTCAAGCGATTCCCAATAGCATTTGCAAAGTCGAGGCTGATGTTATGATTTACTACCGCATTTACACTAATGCTATTCGCTATCTAGGCTACACTAAGTATTGTTTACTAAATCAGGCTAACCAAATAGCACAATGTGAAAATTGTGAACTGAAATTATGCAAGTTGCTTCTAGGAAATTGTCAAATCGTTGCAGAACAAACGTATGCAACTTACACCGTCTTCCTGTGGTATCTCAAGCAGGAATCAAGATGTTTGCTTAGGAGGAAGAAATTACTTAATATAATTTTATTATTCATGCGATTCCCAATAGCATTTGCAAAGTCGAGGCTGATGTTATGATTTACTACCGCATTTACACTAATGCTATTCGCTATCTAGGCTACACTAAGTATTGTTTACTAAATCAGGCTAACCAAATAGCACAATGTGAAAATCGTGAACTGAAATTATGCAAGTTGCTTCTTGGGAAGGTTCAGATCTCTGCAGGATAAACGTTTGCAACTTATAAAGTTTTCCTGTAGTATCTCCAGCAGAAAGCAATTTGTCTGCTCCGAAGGAAAAAATTACTTAATATAATTTTATTATTCAAGCGATTCCCAATAGCATTTGCAAATTCGCGTCCGACGTTATTATTTACTACAGCATTTAAACTAATGCTATTTGCTATCTAAGCTACACCAATCTTTCTTTACTAAGTCAAGCTAACCAAATAGCACAACTTATAACGTCTTCCTGTGGTATCTCAAGCAGGAATCAATATGTTTGCTCCGGAGGAAAAATTACTTAATATAATTTTATTATTCGAGCGATTCCCAATAGCATTTGCAAAGTCGCGGTTGTTGTTATTGTTTACTACCACATTTACACTAATGCTATTCGCTATCTAGGCTACCCTAAGTATTGTTTACTAAGTCAGGCTAACCAAATAGCACAATGTGAAAATCGTGAACTGAAATTATGCAAGTTGCTTCTCGGCAATTGTCAAATCGCTGCAGAACGAACGGTTGCAACTTATAACGTCTTCCTATGGTATCTCAAGCAGGAAGCAAGATCTCTGTTCCGGAAAAAGAAATTACTTAATATAATTTTATTATTAATGCGTCTCCAATAGCATTTGCAAAGTCGAGGCTGATGATATTATTTACTAACTGCATTTAAAGTAAAGCTATGCGTTATCTAGGCTACACTAAGTATTGTTTACTAAGTCATGCTAAACAAATAGCACAATATGAAAATCGACAACTGAAATTGAGCAAGTTTTTTCTCGGGAATGTTCTAATCGCTGCAGAAGGAACGCTTGCAAATTATAACGTCTTCCTGTGGTATCTCAAGCAGAAATCAAGATGTTTGCTCCGGAAGAAGAAATTACTTAATATAATTTTATTATTCGAGCGATCCCCAATAGCATTTGCAAAGTCGCGGCTGATGTTATTGTTTACTACCGCATTTACACTATTGCTATTCGCTATCTAGGCTACACTAAGTATTGTCTACTAAGTCAGGCTAACCAAATAACACAATGTGAAAATCGTGAACTGAAATTATGCAAGTTGCTTCTCTGAAATTGTCAAATCGCTGCAGAACGAACGTTTGCAACTTATAACGTCTTCCTGTGGTATCTCAAGCAGGAAGCAAGATCTATGTCCTGGAGAAAGAAATTACTTAATATAATTTTATCATTAACGCGTCTCCAACAGCATTTGCAAAGTCGCGTCTGATGTTATTATTTACTACCGCATTTACACTATTGCTATTCGCTATCTAGGCTACACTAAGTATTGTCTACTAAGTCAGGCTAACTAAATAGCACAATGTGAAAATCGTGAACTGAAATTATGCAAGTTGCTTCTCGGAAATTGTCAAATCGCTGCAGAACGAACGTTTGCAACTTATAACGTCTTCCTGTGGTATCTCAATCAGGAAGCAAGATCTCTGCTCCGAAGGAAAAAATTACTTAATATAATTTTATTTTTAAAGCGTCTCCCAATAGCATTTGCAAAGTCGCGTCTGATATTATTATTTACTACAGCTTTTAAACTAATACTACTCGCTATCTAGGCTACACTAAGTACCGTTTACTAAGTCAGGCTAACCAAATAGCACAATGTGAAAATCGTGAACTGAAATTATGCAAGTTGCTTCTCGGGAATGTTCAAATCGCTGCAGAAGGAACGCTTGCAACTTATACCGTCTTCCTGTGGTATCTCAAGCAGGAATCAAGATGTTTGCTTAGGAGGAAGAAATTACTTAATATAATTTTATTATTCAAGCGATTCCCAATAGCATTTCCAAAGTCGCGGCTGATGTTATTTTTACTACTGCATTTAAACTAATGCTATTTGCTTTCTAAGCTACACTAAGCTTTCTTTACTAAGTCAAGATAACCAAATAAAACAATGTGAAAATCGACAACTGAAATTATGCAAGTTTCTTCTCGGGAATGTTCAAATCGCTGCAGAAGGAACGCTTGCAACTTATCACATCTTCCTGTGGTATCTCAAGCAGGAATCAAGATGTTTGCTCCGGAGGAAGAAATTACTTAATATAATTTTATTATTCAAGCGATTCCCAAAAGCATTTGCAAAGTCGAGGCTGATGTTATTATTTACTACCGCATTTACACTAATGCTATTCGCTATCTAGGCTACACTAAGTATTGTTTACTAAGTCAGGCTAACCAAATAGCGCAATGTGAAAATCGTGAACTGAAATTATGCAAGTTGCTTCTCGGAAATTGTCAAATCGCTGCACAACGTACGTTCGCGACTTATAACGTCTTCCTGTGGTATCTCAAGCAGGAAGCAAGATCTCTGTTCCGGAGAAAGAAATTACTTAATATAATTTTATTGTTAACGCGTCTCCAATAGCTTTTGCAAAGTCGCGTCTGATGTTATTACTTACTACTGCTTTTAAACTAATGCTATTTGCTATCTAAGCTACACTAAGCGCTCTTTACTAAGTCAAGCTAACCAAATAGCACAATGTGAAAATTGTGAACTAAAATTATGCAAGTTGCTTCTAGGGAATGTTCAGATCTCTGCAGGATGAACGTTTGCAACTTATAAGGTTTTCCTGTAGTATCTCAAGCAGGAAGCAATTTGTCTGCTCCGAAGAAAAAAATTACTTAATATAATTTTATTTTTAAAGCGTCTCCCAATTGCATTTGCAAAGGTGCGTCTGATATTATTATTTACTACCGCATTTAAACTAATACTACTCGCTATCTAGGCTACACTAAGTACTGTTTACTAAGTCAGGCTAACCAAATAATACAGTGTGAATATCGTGAACTGAAATTATGCAAGTTGCTTCTGGGAAATTGTCAAATCGCTGCACAACGTACGTTCGCGACTTCTAACGTCTTCATGTAGTACCTCAAGCAGAAAGCAAGTGGTCTGTTACACAGAAAAATTTACTTAATATAATTTTATTATTCAAGCGTTTCCCAATAGCATTTGTAAAGTCGCGTCTGATGTTATTATTTACTACTGCATTTAAACTAATGCTAATTACTATTTAAGCTACACCAAGCTTTCTTTACTAAGTCGTGCTAACCAAATAGCACAATGTGAAAACTGTGATCTGAAATTATGCAAGTTGCTTCTCGGGAATGTTCATATCGCTGCAGGATATACGTTTGCAACTTATAACGTTTTCCTTTAGTATCTTAAGCAGGAAACTAGATATCTTCTCTGGAGGAAAAAATTACTTAATATAATTTTATTATTCAAGCGTTTCCCAATAGCATTTGTAAAGTCGCGTCTGATATTATTATTTACTACTGCATTTAAACTAATGCTAATTACTATTTAAGCTACACTAAGCTTTCTTTACTAAGTCGTGCTAACCAAATAGCACAATGTGAAAACTGTGATCTGAAATTATGCAAGTTGCTTCTAGGGAATGTTCAGATCTCTGCAGGATGAACGTTTGCAACTTATAAGGTTTTCCTGTAGTATCTCAAGCAGGAAGCAATTTGTCTGCTCCGAAGGAAAAAATTACTTAAATATAATTTTATTTTTAAAGCGTCTCCCAATTGCATTTGCAAAGCCGCGTCTGATATTATTATTTACTACCGCATTTAAACTAATACTACTCGCTATCTAGGCTACACTAAGTACCGTTTACTAAGTCAGGCTAACCAAATAGCACAATGTGAAAATCGTGAACTGAAATTCTGCAAGTTGTTTCTCGGAAATTGTCAAATCGCTGCAGAACAAACGTTTGCAACTTATAACGTCTTTCTGGGGTATCTCAAGCAGGAAGCAAGATCTCTGTTCCGGAGAAAGAAATTACTTAATATAATTTTATTATTCCAGTGATTCCCATTAGCATTTGCAAAGTCGAGGATAATGATATTATTTACTACAGCATTTAAACTAATGCTATTCGTTATCTAAGCTACACTAAGTACCGTTTACTAAGTCAGGCTAACCAAATAGCACAATTTGAAAATCGTGAACTGAAATTCTACAAGTTGTTTCTCGGAAATTGTCAAATCGCTGCAGAACAAACGTTTGCAACTTATAACGTCTTTCTGGGGTATCTCAAGCAGGAAGCAAGATCTCTGTTCCGGAGAAAGAAATTACTTAATATAATTTTATTATTCCAGTGATTCCCATTAGCATTTGCAAAGTCGAGGATAATGATATTATTTACTACTGCATTTAAACTAATGCTATTCGTTATCTAAGCTACACTAAGTATTGTTTACTAAGTCAGGCTAACCAAATAGCACAATGTGAAAATCGTGAACTGAAATTATGCAAGTTGCTTCTCGGAAATTGTCAAATCGCTGCAGAACGAACGTTTGCAACTTATAACGTCTTCCTGTGGTATCTCCAGCAGGAAGCAAGATCTCTGCTCCGAAGGAAAAAATTACTTAATATAATTTTATTTTTAAAGCGTCTCCCAATAGCATTTGCAAAGTCGCGTCTGATATTATTATTTACTTCTGCATTTAAACTAATACTACTCGCTATCTAGGCTACACTAAGTACCGTTTACTAAGTCAGGCTAACCAAATAGCACAATGTGAAAATCGTGAACTGAAATTATGCAAGTTGCTTCTCGGGAATGTTCATATCGCTGCAGGATATACGTTTGCAACTTATAACGTTTTTTTTAGTATCTCAAGCAGGAAACTAGATATCTTCTCTGGAGGAAAAAATTACTTAATATAATTTTATTATTCAAGCGTTTCCCAATAGCATTTGTAAAGTCGCGTCTGATGTTATTATTTACTACTGCATTTAAACTAATGCTAATTACTATTTAAGCTACACTAAGCTTTCTTTACTAAGTCGTGCTAACCAAATAGCACAATGTGAAAACTGTGATCTGAAATTATGCAAGTTGCTTCTAGGGAATGTTCAGATCTCTGCAGGATGAACGTTTGCAACTTATAAGGTTTTCCTGTAGTATCTCAAGCAGGAAGCAATTTGTCTGCTCCGAAGGAAAAAATTACTTAAATATAATTTTATTTTTAAAGCGTCTCCCAATTGCTTTTGCAAAGCCGCGTCTGATATTATTATTTACTACCGCATTTAAACTAATACTACTCGCTATCTAGGCTACACTAAGTACCGTTTACTAAGTCAGGCTAACCAAATAGCACAATGTGAAAATCGTGAACTAAAATTCTGCAAGTTGTTTCTCGGAAATTGTCAAATCGCTGCAGAACAAACGTTTGCAACTTATAACGTCTTTCTGGGGTATCTCAAGCAGGAAGCAAGATTTCTGTTCCGGAGAAAGAAATTACTTAATATAATTTTATTATTCCAGTGATTCCCCTTAGCATTTGCAAAGTCGAGGATAATGATATTATTTACTACTGCATTTAAACTAATGCTATTCGTTATCTAAGCTACACTAAGTATTGTTTACTAAGTCAGGCTAACCAAATAGCACAATTTGCAAATCGTGAACTGAAATTATGCAAGTTGCTTCTCGGAAATTGTCAAATCGCTGCAGAACGAACGTTTGCAACTTATAACGTCTTCCTGTGGTATCTCAAGCAGGAAGCAAGATCTCTGCTCCGAAGGAAAAAATTACTTAATATAATTTTATTTTTAAAGCGTCTCCCAATAGCATTTGCAAAGTCGAGGCTGATGTTATGATTTACTACCGCATTTACACTAATGCTGTTCGCTATCTAGGCTACACTAAGTATTGTTTACTAAATCAGGCTAACCAAATAGCACAATGTGAAAATTGTGAACTAAAATTATGCAAGTTGCTTCTAGGAAATTGTCAAATCGTTGCAGAACAAACGTATGCAACTTACACCGTCTTCCTGTGGTATCTCAAGCAGGAATCAAGATGTTTGCTTAGGAGGAAGAAATTACTTAATATAATTTTATTATTCATGCGATTCCCAATAGCATTTGCAAAGTCGAGGCTGATGTTATGATTTACTACCGCATTTACACTAATGCTATTCGCTATCTAGGCTACACTAAGTATTGTTTACTAAATCAGGCTAACCAAATAGCACAATGTGAAAATCGTGAACTGAAATTATGCAAGTTGCTTCTTGGGAATGTTCAGATCTCTGCAGGATAAACGTTTGCAACTTATAAAGTTTTCCTGTAGTATCTCCAGCAGGAAGCAATTTGTCTGCTCCGAAGGAAAAAATTACTTAAATATAATTTTATTATTCAAGCGATTCCCAATAGCATTTGCAAATTCGCGTCCGACGTTATTATTTACTACAGCATTTAAACTAATGCTATTTGCTATCTAAGCTACACCAATCTTTCTTTACTAAGTCAAGCTAACCAAATAGCACAACTTATAACGTCTTCCTGTGGTATCTCAAGCAGGAATCAATATGTTTGCTCCGGAGGAAAAATTACTTAATATAATTTTATTATTCGAGCGATTCCCAATAGCATTTGCAAAGTCGCGGTTGTTGTTATTGTTTACTACCACATTTACACTAATGCTATTCGCTATCTAGGCTACCCTAAGTATTGTTTACTAAGTCAGGCTAACCAAATAGCACAATGTGAAAATCGTGAACTGAAATTATGCAAGTTGCTTCTCGGCAATTGTCAAATCGCTGCAGAACGAACGGTTGCAACTTATAACGTCTTCCTATGGTATCTCAAGCAGGAAGCAAGATCTCTGTTCCGGAAAAAAAAATTACTTAATATAATTTTATTATTAATGCGTCTCCAATAGCATTTGCAAAGTCGAGGCTGATGATATTATTTACTAACTGCATTTAAAGTAAAGCTATTCGTTATCTAGGCTACACTAAGTATTGTTTACTAAGTCAGGCTAAACAAATAGCACAATATGAAAATCGACAACTGAAATTGAGCAAGTTTTTTCTCGGGAATGTTCTAATCGCTGCAGAAGGAACGCTTGCAACTTATAACGTCTTCCTGTGGTATCTCAAGCAGGAATCAAGATGTTTGCTCCGGAAGAAGAAATTACTTAATATAATTTTATTATTCGAGCGATCCCCAATAGCATTTGCAAAGTCGCGGCTGATGTTATTGTTTACTACCGCATTTACACTATTGCTATTCGCTATCTAGGCTACACTAAGTATTGTCTACTAAGTCAGGCTAACCAAATAGCACAATGTGAAAATCGTGAACTGAAATTATGCAAGTTGCTTCTCTGAAATTGTCAAATCGCTGCAGAACGAACGTTTGCAACTTATAACGTCTTCCTGTGGTATCTCAAGCAGGAAGCAAGATCTATGTCCTGGAGAAAGAAATTACTTAATATAATTTTATCATTAACGCGTCTCCAACAGCATTTGCAAAGTCGCGTCTGATGTTATTATTTACTACCGCATTTACACTATTGCTATTCGCTATCTAGGCTACACTAAGTATTGTCTACTAAGTCAGGCTAACTAAATAGCACAATGTGAAAATCGTGAACTGAAATTATGCAAGTTGCTTCTCGGAAATTGTCAAATCGCTGCAGAACGAACGTTTGCAACTTATAACGTCTTCCTGTGGTATCTCAATCAGGAAGCAAGATCTCTGCTCCGAAGGAAAAAATTACTTAATATAATTTTATTTTTAAAGCGTCTCCCAATAGCATTTGCAAAGTCGCGTCTGATATTATTATTTACTACAGCTTTTAAACTAATACTACTCGCTATCTAGGCTACACTAAGTACCGTTTACTAAGTCAGGCTAACCAAATAGCACAATGTGAAAATCGTGAACTGAAATTATGCAAGTTGCTTCTCGGGAATGTTCATATCGCTGTAGGATATACGTTTGCAACTTATAACGTTTTCCTTTAGTATCTCAAGCAGGACGCTAGTTTTCTTCTCTGGAGGAAAAAATTACTTAATATAATTTTATTTTTAAAGCGTCTCCCAATAGCATTTGCAAAGTCGCGTCTGATATTATTATTTACTACAGCTTTTAAACTAATACTACTCGCTATCTAGGCTACACTAAGTACCGTTTACTAAGTCAAGCTAACCAAATAGCACAATGTGAAAATCGACAACTGAAATTATGCAAGTTTCTTCTCGGGAATGTTCAAATCGCTGCAGAAGGAACGCTTGCAACTTATACCGTCTTCCTGTGGTATCTCAAGCAGGAATCAAGATGTTTGCTTAGGAGGAAGAAATTACTTAATATAATTTTATTATTCAAGCGATTCCCAATAGCATTTCCAAAGTCGCGGCTGATGTTATTTTTACTACTGCATTTAAACTAATGCTATTTGCTTTCTAAGCTACACTAAGCTTTCTTTACTAAGTCAAGATAACCAAATAAAACAATGTGAAAATCGACAACTGAAATTATGCAAGTTTCTTCTCGGGAATGTTCAAATCGCTGCAGAAGGAACGCTTGCAACTTATCACATCTTCCTGTGGTATCTCAAGCAGGAATCAAGATGTTTGCTCCGGAGGAAGAAATTACTTAATATAATTTTATTATTCAAGCGATTCCCAATAGCATTTGCAAAGTCGAGGCTGATGTTATTATTTACTACCGCATTTACACTAATGCTATTCGCTATCTAGGCTACACTAAGTATTGTTTACTAAGTCAGGCTAACCAAATAGCGCAATGTGAAAATCGTGAACTGAAATTATGCAAGTTGCTTCTCGGAAATTGTCAAATCGCTGCACAACGTACGTTCGCGACTTATAACGTCTTCCTGTGGTATCTCAAGCAGGAAGCAAGATCTCTGTTCCGGAGAAAGAAATTACTTAATATAATTTTATTGTTAACGCGTCTCCAATAGCTTTTGCAAAGTCGCGTCTGATGTTATTACTTACTACTGCTTTTAAACTAATGCTATTTGCTATCTAAGCTACACTAAGCGCTCTTTACTAAGTCAAGCTAACCAAATAGCACAATGTGAAAATTGTGAACTAAAATTATGCAAGTTGCTTCTAGGGAATGTTCAGATCTCTGCAGGATGAACGTTTGCAACTTATAAGGTTTTCCTGTAGTATCTCAAGCAGGAAGCAATTTGTCTGCTCCGAAGAAAAAAATTACTTAATATAATTTTATTTTTAAAGCGTCTCCCAATTGCATTTGCAAAGGTGCGTCTGATATTATTATTTACTACCGCATTTAAACTAATACTACTCGCTATCTAGGCTACACTAAGTACCGTTTACTAAGTCAGGCTAACCAAATAATACAGTGTGAATATCGTGAACTGAAATTATGCAAGTTGCTTCTGGGAAATTGTCAAATCGCTGCACAACGTACGTTCGCGACTTCTAACGTCTTCATGTAGTACCTCAAGCAGAAAGCAAGTGGTCTGTTACACAGAAAAATTTACTTAATATAATTTTATTCTTCAAGCGTTTCCCAATAGCATTTGTAAAGTCGCGTCTGATGTTATTATTTACTACTGCATTTAAACTAATGCTAATTACTATTTAAGCTACACCAAGCTTTCTTTACTAAGTCGTGCTAACCAAATAGCACAATGTGAAAACTGTGATCTGAAATTATGCAAGTTGCTTCTAGGGAATGTTCAGATCTCTGCAGGATGAACGTTTGCAACTTATAAGGTTTTCCTGTAGTATCTCAAGCAGGAAGCAATTTGTCTGCTCCGAAGGAAAAAATTACTTAAATATAATTTTATTTTTAAAGCGTCTCCCAATTGCATTTGCAAAGTCGCGTCTGATATTATTATTTACTACCGCATTTAAACTAATACTACTGGCTATCTAGGCTACACTAAGTACCGTTTACTAAGTCAGGCTAACCAAATAGCACAATGTGAAAATCGTGAACTGAAATTCTGCAAGTTGTTTCTCGGAAATTGTCAAATCGCTGCAGAACAAACGTTTGCAACTTATAACGTCTTTCTGGGGTATCTCAAGCAGGAAGCTAGATCTCTGTTCCGGAGAAAGAAATTACTTAATATAATTTTATTATTCCAGTGATTCCCATTAGCATTTGCAAAGTCCAGGATAATGATATTATTTACTACTGCATTTAAACTAATGCTATTCGTTATCTAAGCTACACTAAATATTGTTTACTAAGTCAGGCTAACCAAATAGCACAATGTGAAAATCGTGAACTGAAATTATGCAAGTTGCTTCTCGGAAATTGTCAAATCGCTGCAGAACGAACGTTTGCAACTTATAACGTCTTCCTGTGGTATCTCAAGCAGGAAACTAGATATCTTCTCTGGAGGAAAAAATTACTTAATATAATTTTATTTTTAAAGCGTCTCCCAATAGCATTTGCAAAGTCGCGTCTGATATTATTATTTACTACCGTATTTAAACTAATACTACTCGCTATCTAGGCTACACTAAGTACCGTTTACTAAGTCAGGCTAACCAAATAGCACAATGTGAAAATCGTGAACTGAAATTCTGCAAGTTGTTTCTCGGAAATTGTCAAATCGCTGCAGAACAAACGTTTGCAACTTATAACGTCTTTCTGGGGTATCTCAAGCAGGAAGCAAGATCTCTGTTCCGGAGAAAGAAATTACTTAATATAATTTTATTATTCCAGTGATTCCCATTAGCATTTGCAAAGTCGAGGGTAATGATATTATTTACTACTGCATTTAAACTAATGCTATTCGTTATCTAAGCTACACTAAGTATTGTTTACTAAGTCAGGCTAACCAAATAGCACAATGTGAAAATCGTGAACTGAAATTATGCAAGTTGCTTCTCGGAAATTGTCAAATCGCTGCAGAACGAAAGTTTGCAACTTATAACGTCTTCATGTGGTATCTCAAGCAGGAAGCAAGATCTCTGCTCCGAAGGAAAAAATTACTTAATATAATTTTATTTTTAAAGCGTCTCCCAATAGCATTTGCAAAGTCGCGTCTGATATTATTATTTACTTCAGCATTTAAACTAATACTACTCGCTATCTAGGCTACACTAAGTACCGTTTACTAAGTCAGGCTAACCAAATAGCACAATGTGAAAATCGTGAACTGAAATTATGCAAGTTGCTTCTCGGGAATGTTCATATCGCTGCAGGATATACGTTTGCAACTTATAACGTTTTCCTTTAGTATCTTAAGCAGGAAACTAGATATCTTCTCTGGAGGAAAAAATTACTTAATATAATTTTATTATTCAAGCGTTTCCCAATAGCATTTGTAAAGTCGCGTCTGATATTATTATTTACTACTGCATTTAAACTAATGCTAATTACTATTTAAGCTACACTAAGCTTTCTTTACTAAGTCGTGCTAACCAAATAGCACAATGTGAAAACTGTGATCTGAAATTATGCAAGTTGCTTCTAGGGAATGTTCAGATCTCTGCAGGATGAACGTTTGCAACTTATAAGGTTTTCCTGTAGTATCTCAAGCAGGAAGCAATTTGTCTGCTCCGAAGGAAAAAATTACTTAAATATAATTTTATTTTTAAAGCGTCTCCCAATTGCATTTGCAAAGCCGCGTCTGATATTATTATTTACTACCGCATTTAAACTAATACTACTCGCTATCTAGGCTACACTAAGTACCGTTTACTAAGTCAGGCTAACCAAATAGCACAATGTGAAAATCGTGAACTGAAATTCTGCAAGTTGTTTCTCGGAAATTGTCAAATCGCTGCAGAACAAACGTTTGCAACTTATAACGTCTTTCTGGGGTATCTCAAGCAGGAAGCAAGATCTCTGTTCCGGAGAAAGAAATTACTTAATATAATTTTATTATTCCAGTGATTCCCATTAGCATTTGCAAAGTCGAGGATAATGATATTATTTACTACAGCATTTAAACTAATGCTATTCGTTAGCTAAGCTACACTAAGTATTGTTTACTAAGTCAGGCTAACCAAATAGCACAATTTGAAAATCGTGAACTGAAATTATGCAAGTTGCTTCTCGGAAATTGTCAAATCGCTGCAGAACGAACGTTTGCAACTTATAACGTTTTCCTGTGGTATCTCAAGCAGGAAACTAGATATCTTCTCTGGAGGAAAAATTTACTTAATATAATTTTATTTTTAAAGCGTCTCCCAATAGCATTTGCAAAGTCGCGTCTGATATTATTATTTACTACCGCATTTAAACTAATACTACTAGCTATCTAGGCTACACTAAGTACCGTTTACTAACTCAGGCTAACCAAATAGCACAATGTGAAAATCGTGAACTGAAATTCTGCAAGTTGTTTCTCGGAAATTGTCAAATCGCTGCAGAACAAACGTTTGCAACTTATAACGTCTTTCTGGGGTATCTCAAGCAGGAAGCAAGATTTCTGTTCCGGAGAAAGAAATTACTTAATATAATTTTATTATTCCAGTGATTCCCATTAGCATTTGCAAAGTCGAGGATAATGATATTATTTACTACTGCATTTAAACTAATGCTATTCGTTATCTAAGCTACACTAAGTATTGTTTACTAAGTCAGGCTAACCAAATAGCACAATTTGAAAATCGTGAACTGAAATTATGCAAGTTGCTTCTCGGAAATTGTCAAATCGCTGCAGAACGAACGTTTGCAACTTATAACGTCTTCCTGTGGTATCTTAAGCAGGAAGCAAGATCTCTGCTCCGAAGGAAAAAATTACTTAATATAATTTTATTTTTAAAGCGTCTCCCAATAGCATTTGCAAAGTCGCGTCTGATATTATTATTTACTTCAGCCTTTAAATTAATACTACTCGCTATCTAGGCTACACTAAGTACCGTTTACTAAGTCAAGCTAACCAAATAGCACAATGTGAAAATCGACAACTGAAATTATGCAAGTGTCTTCTCGGGAATGTTCAAATCGCTGCAGAAGGAACGCTTGCAACTTATACCGTCTTCCTGTGGTATCTCAAGCAGGAATCAAGATGTTTGCTTAGGAGGAAGAAATTACTTAATATAATTTTATTATTCAAGCGATTCCCAATAGCATTTGCAAAGTCGAGGCTGATGTTATGATTTACTACCGCATTTACACTAATGCTATTCGCTATCTAGGCTACACTAAGTATTGTTTACTAAATCAGGCTAACCAAATAGCACAATGTGAAAATTGTGAACTGAAATTATGCAAGTTGCTTCTAGGAAATTGTCAAATCGTTGCAGAACAAACGTATGCAACTTACACCGTCTTCCTGTGGTATCTCAAGCAGGAATCAAGATGTTTGCTTAGGAGGAAGAAATTACTTAATATAATTTTATTATTCATGCGATTCCCAATAGCATTTGCAAAGTCGAGGCTGATGTTATGATTTACTACCGCATTTACACTAATGCTATTCGCTATCTAGGCTACACTAAGTATTGTTTACTAAATCAGGCTAACCAAATAGCACAATGTGAAAATCGTGAACTGAAATTATGCAAGTTGCTTCTAGGAAATTGTCAAATCGTTGCAGAACAAACGTATGCAACTTACACCGTCTTCCTGTGGTATCTCAAGCAGGAATCAAGATGTTTGCTTAGGAGGAAGAAATTACTTAATATAATTTTATTATTCATGCGATTCCCAATAGCATTTGCAAAGTCGAGGCTGATGTTATGATTTACTACCGCATTTACACTAATGCTATTCGCTATCTAGGCTACACTAAGTATTGTTTACTAAATCAGGCTAACCAAATAGCACAATGTGAAAATTGTGAACTGAAATTATGCAAGTTGCTTCTCGGAAATTGTTAAATCGCTGCAGAACGACCGTTTGCAACTTATAACGTCTTCCTGTGGTATCTCAAGCAGGAAGCAAGATCTCTGTTCCGGAGAAAGAAATTACTTAATATAATTTTATTATTAACGCGTCTCCAATAGTATTTGCAAAGTCGCGTCTGATGTTATTATTTACTACTGCATTTAAACTAATGCTATTCGCTATCTAGGCTACACTAAGTATTGTTTACTAAGTCAGCCTAATAGAATAGCACAATGTGAAAATCGTGAACTGACATTATGCAAGTTGCTTCTCGAGAATGTTCAAATCGCTGCAGAACAAACGTTTGCAACTTATTACGTGTTCCTGTAGTAACTCAAGCTCCTAAGCAAGATGCCTGCTCAAGAGAATAAAATTACTTAATATAATTTTATTATTAAAGCGTTTCCCTATAGCATTTGCAAAGCCGCGTCGGATGTTATTATTTACTACCGCATTTACACTAATGCTATTCGCTATCTAGGCTACACTAAGTATTGTTTACTAAGTCAGGTTAACCAAATAGCACAATGAGAAAATCGTGAACTGAAATTATGCAAGTTGCTTCTCAGAAATGGTCAAATCGCTGCAGAACGAACGTTCGCGACTTCTAACGTCTTCCTGTAGTACCTCATGCAGAAAGCAAGTGGTCTGTTCCGGAGGAAAATTTACTTAATATAATTTTATTATTCAAGCGATTCCCAATAGCATTTGCAAAGTCGCGTTTGATGTTATTATTCACTACCGCATTTAAACTAATGCTATTCGCTATCTAGGCTACACTAAGTATTGTTTACTAAGTCAGCCTAATAGAATAGCACAATGTGAAAATCGTGAACTGACATTATGCAAGTTGCTTCTCGAGAATGTTCAAATCGCTGCAGAACAAACGTTTGAAACTTATTACGTCTTCCTGTAGTATCTCAAGCTCCTAAGCAAGATGCCTGCTCAAGAGAATAAAATTACTTAATATAATTTTATTATTCAAGCGATTCCCAATAGCATTTGCAAAGTCGCGTCTGATGTTATTATTTACTACCGCATTTACACTAATGCTATTCGCTATCTAGGCTACACTAAGTATTGTTTACTAAGTCAGGTTAACCAAATAGCACAATGTGAAAATCGACAACTGAAATTATGCAAGTTGCTTCTCTGGAATGTTCAAATATCTGCAGGATGAACGTTTGCAACTGATAAAGTGTTCCTTTAGTATCTCAAGCAAAAACCAAGATGTCTTCTCCGGAGGAAAAAATTACTTAATATAATTTTATTATTCAAGCGTTTCCCAATAGCATTTGCAAAGTCGCGTCTGATATTATTATTTACTACCGCATTTAAACTACTACTACTCGCTATCTACGCTACACGAAGTACCGTTTACTAAGTCAGGCTAACCAAATAATACAGTGTGAAAATCGTGAACTGAAATTTTGCAAGTTGCTTCTCAGAAATGGTCAAATCGCTGCAGAACGAACGCTCGCGACTTCTAACGTCTTCCTGTAGTACCTCAAGCAGAAAGCAAGTGGTCTGTTCCGGAGGAAAATTTACTTAATATAATTTTATTATTCAAGCGATTCCCAACAGCATTTGCAAAGTCGCGCTGATGTTATTTTTTACTACCGCATTTACACTAATGCTATTCGCTATCTAGGCTACACTAAGTATTGTTTACTAAGTCAGGCTAACCAAATAGCACAATGTGAAAATCGTGAACTGAAATTTTGCAAGTTGCTTCTCAGAAATGGTCAAATCGCTGCAAAACGAACGCTCGCGACTTCTAACGTCTTCCTGTAGTACCTCAAGCAGAAAGCAAGTGGTCTGTTCCGGAGGTAAATTTACTTAATATAATTTTATTATTCAACGTTTCCCAATAGCATTTACAAAGTCGCGTTTGATGTTACTGTTCACTACCGCATTTAAACTAATACTACTCGCTATCTAGGCTACACTAAGTACCGTTTACTAAGTCAGGCTAACCAAATGATACAGTGTGAAAATCGTGAACTGAAATTTTGCAAGTTGCTTCTCAGAAATGGTCAAATCGCTGCAGAACGAACGCTCGCGACTTCTAACGTCTTCCTGTAGTAAATCATGCAGAAAGCAAGTGGTCTGTTCCGGAGGAAAATTTACTTAATATAATTTTATTATTCAAGCGTTTCCCAATAGCATTTGCAAAGTCGCGTTTGATGTTACTGTTCACTACCGCATTTAAACTAATACTACTCGCTATCTAGGCTACACTAAGTACCGTTTACTAAGTCAGGCTAACCAAATGATACAGTGTGAAAATCGTGAACTGAAATTTTGCAAGTTGCTTCTCAGAAATGGTCAAATCGCTGCAGAACGAACGCTCGCGACTTCTAACGTCTTCCTGTAGTACCTCAAGCAGAAAGCAAGTGGTCTGTTCCGGAGGTAAATTTACTTAATATAATTTTATTATTCAAGCGTTTCCCAATAGCATTTACAAAGTCGCGTTTGATGTTATTATTCACTACCGCATTTAAACTAATGCTATTCGCTATCTAGGCTACACTAAGTATTGTTTACTAAGTCAGCCTAATAGAATAGCACAATGTGAAAATCGTGAACTGAAATTATGCAAGTTGCTTCTCGAGAATTTTCAAATCGCTGCAGAACAAACGTTTGCAACTTATTACGTCTTCCTGTAGTATCTCAAGCTCCTAAGCAAGATGCCTGCTCAAGAGAATAAAATTACTTAATATAATTTTATTATTAAAGCGTTTCCCTATAGCATTTGCAAAGCCGCGTCTGATGTTATTATTTACTACCGTATTTAAACTAATGCTATTAGCTATCTAGGCTACACTAAGTATTGTTTACTAAGTCAGGTTAACCAAATAGCACAATGTGAAAATCGACAATTGAAATTATGCAAGTTGCTTCTCGGGAATGTTCAAATATCTGCAGGATGAACGTTTGCAACTGATAAAGTGTTCCTTTAGTATCTCAAGCAAAAAGCAAGATGTCTTCTCCGGAGGAAAAAATTACTTAATATAATTTTATTATTCAAGCGTTTCCCAATAGCATTTGCAAAGACGCGTCTGATATTATTATTTACTACCGCATTTAAACTAATACTACTCGCTATCTACGCTACACGAAGTACCGTTTACTAAGTCAGGCTAACCAAATAATACAGTGTGAAAATCGTGAACTGAAATTTTGCAAATTGCTTCTCAGAAATGGTCAAATTGCTGCAGAACAAACGTTCGCGACTTCTAACGTCTTCCTGTCGTACCTCAAGCAGAAAGTAAGTGGTCTGTTCCGGAGGAAAATTTACTTAATATAATTTTATTATTCAAGCGTTTCCCAATAGCATTTGCAAAGTCGCGTCTGATATTATTATTTACTACCGCATTTAAACTAATACTACTCGCTATCTAGGCTACACTAAGTACCGTTTACTAAGTCAGGCTAACCAAATAATACAGTGTGAAAATCGTGAACTGAAATTTTGCAAATTGCTTCTCAGAAATGGTCAAATTGCTGCAGAACAAACGTTCGCGACTTCTAACGTCTTCCTGTAGTACCTCAAGCAGAAAGCAAGTGGTCTGTTCCGGAGGTAAATTTACTTAATATAATTTTATTATTCAAGCGTTTCCCAATAGCATTTGCAAAGTCGCGTTTGATGTTACTGTTCACTACCGCATTTAAACTAATACTACTCGCTATCTAGGCTACACTAAGTACCGTTTACTAAGTCAGGCTAACCAAATGATACAGTGTGAAAATCGTGAACTAAAATTTTGCAAGTTGCTTCTCAGAAATGGTCAAATCGCTGCAGAACGAACGCTCGCGACTTCTAACGTCTTCCTGTAGTACCTCAACCAGAAAGCAAGTGGTCTGTTCCGGAGGTAAATTTACTTAATATAATTTTATTATTCAAGCGTTTCCCAATAGCATTTGCAAAGTCGCGTTTGATGTTACTGTTCACTACCGCATTTAAACTAATACTACTCGCTATCTAGGCTACACTAAGTACCGTTTACTAAGTCAGGCTAACCAAATGATACAGTGTGAAAATCGTGAACTAAAATTTTGCAAGTTGCTTCTCAGAAATGGTCAAATCGCTGCAGAACGAACGCTCGCGACTTCTAACGTCTTCCTGTAGTACCTCAACCAGAAAGCAAGTGGTCTGTTCCGGAGGTAAATTTACTTAATATAATTTTATTATTCAAGCGTTTCCCAATAGCATTTGCAAAGTCGCGTTTGATGTTACTGTTCACTACCGCATTTAAACTAATACTACTCGCTATCTAGGCTACACTAAGTACCGTTTACTAAGTCAGGCTAACCAAATGATACAGTGTGAAAATCGTGAACTAAAATTTTGCAAGTTGCTTCTCAGAAATGGTCAAATCGCTGCAGAACGAACGCTCGCGACTTCTAACGTCTTCCTGTAGTACCTCAACCAGAAAGCAAGTGGTCTGTTCCGGAGGTAAATTTACTTAATATAATTTTATTATTCAAGCGTTTCCCAATAGCATTTGCAAAGTCGCGTTTGATGTTACTGTTCACTACCGCATTTAAACTAATACTACTCGCTATCTAGGCTACACTAAGTACCGTTTACTAAGTCAGGCTAACCAAATGATACAGTGTGAAAATCGTGAACTAAAATTTTGCAAGTTGCTTCTCAGAAATGGTCAAATCGCTGCAGAACGAACGCTCGCGACTTCTAACGTCTTCCTGTAGTACCTCAACCAGAAAGCAAGTGGTCTGTTCCGGAGGTAAATTTACTTAATATAATTTTATTATTCAAGCGTTTCCCAATAGCATTTGCAAAGTCGCGTTTGATGTTACTGTTCACTACCGCATTTAAACTAATACTACTCGCTATCTAGGCTACACTAAGTACCGTTTACTAAGTCAGGCTAACCAAATGATACAGTGTGAAAATCGTGAACTAAAATTTTGCAAGTTGCTTCTCAGAAATGGTCAAATCGCTGCAGAACGAACGCTCGCGACTTCTAACGTCTTCCTGTAGTACCTCAACCAGAAAGCAAGTGGTCTGTTCCGGAGGTAAATTTACTTAATATAATTTTATTATTCAAGCGTTTCCCAATAGCATTTGCAAAGTCGCGTTTGATGTTACTGTTCACTACCGCATTTAAACTAATACTACTCGCTATCTAGGCTACACTAAGTACCGTTTACTAAGTCAGGCTAACCAAATGATACAGTGTGAAAATCGTGAACTAAAATTTTGCAAGTTGCTTCTCAGAAATGGTCAAATCGCTGCAGAACGAACGCTCGCGACTTCTAACGTCTTCCTGTAGTACCTCAACCAGAAAGCAAGTGGTCTGTTCCGGAGGTAAATTTACTTAATATAATTTTATTATTCAAGCGTTTCCCAATAGCATTTGCAAAGTCGCGTTTGATGTTACTGTTCACTACCGCATTTAAACTAATACTACTCGCTATCTAGGCTACACTAAGTACCGTTTACTAAGTCAGGCTAACCAAATGATACAGTGTGAAAATCGTGAACTAAAATTTTGCAAGTTGCTTCTCAGAAATGGTCAAATCGCTGCAGAACGAACGCTCGCGACTTCTAACGTCTTCCTGTAGTACCTCAACCAGAAAGCAAGTGGTCTGTTCCGGAGGTAAATTTACTTAATATAATTTTATTATTCAAGCGTTTCCCAATAGCATTTGCAAAGTCGCGTTTGATGTTACTGTTCACTACCGCATTTAAACTAATACTACTCGCTATCTAGGCTACACTAAGTACCGTTTACTAAGTCAGGCTAACCAAATGATACAGTGTGAAAATCGTGAACTAAAATTTTGCAAGTTGCTTCTCAGAAATGGTCAAATCGCTGCAGAACGAACGCTCGCGACTTCTAACGTCTTCCTGTAGTACCTCAACCAGAAAGCAAGTGGTCTGTTCCGGAGGTAAATTTACTTAATATAATTTTATTATTCAAGCGTTTCCCAATAGCATTTGCAAAGTCGCGTTTGATGTTACTGTTCACTACCGCATTTAAACTAATACTACTCGCTATCTAGGCTACACTAAGTACCGTTTACTAAGTCAGGCTAACCAAATGATACAGTGTGAAAATCGTGAACTAAAATTTTGCAAGTTGCTTCTCAGAAATGGTCAAATCGCTGCAGAACGAACGCTCGCGACTTCTAACGTCTTCCTGTAGTACCTCAACCAGAAAGCAAGTGGTCTGTTCCGGAGGTAAATTTACTTAATATAATTTTATTATTCAAGCGTTTCCCAATAGCATTTACAAAGTCGCGTTTGATGTTATTATTCACTACCGCATTTAAACTAATGCTATTCGCTATCTAGGCTACACTAAGTATTGTTTACTAAGTCAGCCTAATAGAATAGCACAATGTGAAAATCGTGAACTGAAATTATGCAAGTTGCTTCTCGAGAATTTTCAAATCGCTGCAGAACAAACGTTTGCAACTTATTACGTCTTCCTGTAGTATCTCAAGCTCCTAAGCAAGATGCCTGCTCAAGAGAATAAAATTACTTAATATAATTTTATTATTAAAGCGTTTCCCTATAGCATTTGCAAAGCCGCGTCTGATGTTATTATTTACTACCGTATTTAAACTAATGCTATTAGCTATCTAGGCTACACTAAGTATTGTTTACTAAGTCAGGTTAACCAAATAGCACAATGTGAAAATCGACAATTGAAATTATGCAAGTTGCTTCTCGGGAATGTTCAAATATCTGCAGGATGAACGTTTGCAACTGATAAAGTGTTCCTTTAGTATCTCAAGCAAAAAGCAAGATGTCTTCTCCGGAGGAAAAAATTACTTAATATAATTTTATTATTCAAGCGTTTCCCAATAGCATTTGCAAAGTCGCGTCTGATATTATTATTTACTACCGCATTTAAACTAATACTACTCGCTATCTACGCTACACGAAGTACCGTTTACTAAGTCACGCTAACCAAATAATACAGTGTGAAAATCGTGAACTGAAATTTTGCAAATTGCTTCTCAGAAATGGTCAAATTGCTGCAGAACAAACGTTCGCGACTTCTAACGTCTTCCTGTAGTACCTCAAGCAGAAAGTAAGTGGTCTGTTCCGGAGGAAAATTTACTTAATATAATTTTATTATTCAAGCGTTTCCCAATAGCATTTGCAAAGTCGCGTCTGATATTATTATTTACTACCGCATTTAAACTAATACTACTCGCTATCTAGGCTACACTAAGTACCGTTTACTAAGTCAGGCTAACCAAATAATACAGTGTGAAAATCGTGAACTGAAATTTTGCAAATTACTTCTCAGAAATGGTCAAATTGCTGCAGAACAAACGTTCGCGACTTCTAACGTCTTCCTGTAGTACCTCAAGCAGAAAGCAAGTGTTCTGTTCCGGAGGTAAATTTACTTAATATTATTTTATTATTCAAGCGTTTCCCAATAGCATTTGCAAAGTCGCGTTTGATGTTATTGTTCACTACCGCATTTAAACTAATGCTATTCGCTATCTAGGTTACACTAAGTACCGTTTACTAAGTCAGGCTAACCAAATAGCACAATGTGAAAATCGTGAACTGAAATTATGCAAGTTGTTTCTCGGAAATTGTCATATCGCTGCAGAACAAACGTTTGCAACTTATAAAGTCTTCCTGTGGTATCTCAAGCAGGAATCAAGATGTTTGCTCCGGAGGAAGAAATTACTTAATATAATTTTATTATTCGAGCGATTCCCAATAGCATTTGCTAAGTCGCGGCTGATGTTATTGTTTACTACCGCATTTACACTAATGCTATTCGCTATCTAGGCTACACTAAGTATTGTTTACTAAATCAGGCTAAACAAATAGCACAATGTGAAAATCGTGAAATGAAATTATGCATGTTGCTTCTCGAAAATTGTCAAATCGCTGCAGAACAAACGTTTGCAACTTATTACGTCTTCCTGTAGTATCTCAAGAAGGAAGCAAGATCTCTGTTCCGGTGAAAGAAATTACTTAATATAATTTTATTATTAACGCGTCTCCAATAGCATTTGCAAAGTCGCGTCTGATGTTATTATTTACTACTGCATTTAAACTAATGCTATTTGCTATCTAAGCTACACTAAGCTTTCTTTACTAAGTCAAGCTAACCAAATAGCACAATGTGAAAATTGTGAACTGAAATTATGCAAGTTGCTTCTCAGAAATGGTCGAATCGCTGCAGAACGAACGTTCACGACTTCTAACGTCTTCCTGTAGTACCTCAAGCAGGAAGCAATTTGTCTGCTCCGAAGGAAAAAATTACTTAATATAATTTTATTTTTAAAGCGTCTCCCAATAGCATTTGCAAAGTCACGTCTGATATTATTATTTACTACCGCATTTAAACTAATACTACTCGCTATCTAGGCTACACGAAGTACCGTTTACTAAGTCAGGCTAACCAAATAATACAGTGTGAAAATCGTGAACTGAAATTTTGCAAGTTGCTTCTCAGAAATGATCAAATCGCTGCAGAATGAACGCTCGCGATTTCTAACGTCTTCCTGTAATACCTCAAGCAGAAAGCAAGTGGTCTGTTCCGGAGGAAAATTTACTTAATATAATTTTATTATTCAAGCGATTCCCAATAGCATTTGCAAAGTCGCGCTGATGTTATTGTTTACTACCGCATTTACACTAATGCTATTCGCTATCTAGGCTACACTAAGTATTGTTTACTAAGTCAGGCTAACCAAATAGCACAATTTGAAAATCGTGAACTGAAATTTTGCAAGTTGCTTCTCAGAAATTGTCAAATCGCTGCAGAACGAACGTTCGCGACTTCTAACGTCTTCCTGTAGTACCTCATGCAGAAAGCAAGTGGTCTGTTCCGGAGGAAAATTTACTTAATATAATTTTATTATTCAAGCGTTTCCCAATAGCATTTGCAAAGTCGCGTCGGATATTATTATTTACTACCGCATTTAAACTAATACTACTCGCTATCTAGCCTACACTAAGTACCGTTTACTAAGTCAGGCTAACCAAATAGCACAATGTGAAAATCGTGAACTGAAATTTTGCAAGTTGCTTCTCAGAAATGGTCAAATCGCTGCAGAACGAACGTTCGCGACTTCTAACGTCTTCCTGTAGTACCTCATGCAGAAAGCAAGTGGTCTGTTCCGGAGGAAAATTTACTTAATATAATTTTATTATTCAAGCGTTTCCCAATAGCATTTGCAAAGTCGCGTCTGATATTATTATTTACTACCGCATTTAAACTAATACTACTCGCTATCTAGCCTACACTAAGTACCGTTTACTAAGTCAGGCTAACCAAATAGCACAATGTGAAAATCGTGAACTGAAATTTTGCAAGTTGCTTCTCAGAAATGGTCAAATCGCTGCAGAACGAACGTTCGCGACTTCTAACGTCTTCCTGTAGTACCTCATGCAGAAAGCAAGTGGTCTGTTCCGGAGGAAAATTTACTTAATATAATTTTATTATTCAAGCGTTTCCCAATAGCATTTGCAAAGTCGCGTCTGATATTATTATTTACTACCGCATTTAAACTAATACTACTCGCTATCGAGGCTACACTAAGTACCGTTTACTAAGTCAGGCTAACCAAATAGCACAATGTGAAAATCGTGACCTGAAATTTTGCAAGTTGCTTCTCAGAAATGGTCAAATCGCTGCAGAACGAACGTTCGCGACTTCTAACGTCTTCCTGTAGTACCTCAAGCAGAAAGCAAGTGGTCTGTTCCGGAGGTAAATTTACTTAATATAATTTTATTATTCAAGCGATTCCCAATAGCATTTGCAAAGTCGCGCTGATGTTATTGTTTACTACCGCATTTACACTAATGCTATTCGCTATCTAGGCTACACTAAGTATTGTTTACTAAGTCAGGCTAACCAAATAGCACAATTTGAAAATCGTGAACTGAAATTTTGCAAGTTGCTTCTCAGAAATTGTCAAATCGCTGCAGAACGAACGTTCGCGACTTCTAACGTCTTCCTGTAGTACCTCATGCAGAAAGCAAGTGGTCTGTTCCGGAGGAAAATTTACTTAATATAATTTTATTATTCAAGCGTTTCCCAATAGCATTTGCAAAGTCGCGTCGGATATTATTATTTACTACCGCATTTAAACTAATACTACTCGCTATCTAGCCTACACTAAGTACCGTTTACTAAGTCAGGCTAACCAAATAGCACAATGTGAAAATCGTGAACTGAAATTTTGCAAGTTGCTTTTCAGAAATGGTCAAATCGCTGCAGAACGAACGTTCGCGACTTCTAACGTCTTCCTGTAGTACCTCATGCAGAAAGCAAGTGGTCTGTTCCGGAGGAAAATTTACTTAATATAATTTTATTATTCAAGCGTTTCCCAATAGCATTTGCAAAGTCGCGTCGGATATTATTATTTACTACCGCATTTAAACTAATACTACTCGCTATCTAGCCTACACTAAGTACCGTTTACTAAGTCAGGCTAACCAAATAGCACAATGTGAAAATCGTGAACTGAAATTTTGCAAGTTGCTTCTCAGAAATGGTCAAATCGCTGCAGAACGAACGTTCGCGACTTCTAACGTCTTCCTGTAGTACCTCATGCAGAAAGCAAGTGGTCTGTTCCGGAGGAAAATTTACTTAATATAATTTTATTATTCAAGCGTTTCCCAATAGCATTTGCAAAGTCGCGTCTGATATTATTATTTACTACCGCATTTAAACTAATACTACTCGCTATCTAGCCTACACTAAGTACCGTTTACTAAGTCAGGCTAACCAAATAGCACAATGTGAAAATCGTGAACTGAAATTTTGCAAGTTGCTTCTCAGAAATGGTCAAATCGCTGCAGAACGAACGTTCGCGACTTCTAACGTCTTCCTGTAGTACCTCATGCAGAAAGCAAGTGGTCTGTTCCGGAGGAAAATTTACTTAATATAATTTTATTATTCAAGCGTTTCCCAATAGCATTTGCAAAGTCGCGTCTGATATTATTATTTACTACCGCATTTAAACTAATACTACTCGCTATCTAGCCTACACTAAGTACCGTTTACTAAGTCAGGCTAACCAAATAGCACAATGTGAAAATCGTGAACTGAAATTTTGCAAGTTGCTTCTCAGAAATGGTCAAATCGCTGCAGAACGAACGTTCGCGACTTCTAACGTCTTCCTGTAGTACCTCATGCAGAAAGCAAGTGGTCTGTTCCGGAGGAAAATTTACTTAATATAATTTTATTATTCAAGCGTTTCCCAATAGCATTTGCAAAGTCGCGTCTGATATTATTATTTACTACCGCATTTAAACTAATACTACTCGCTATCGAGGCTACACTAAGTACCGTTTACTAAGTCAGGCTAACCAAATAGCACAATGTGAAAATCGTGACCTGAAATTTTGCAAGTTGCTTCTCAGAAATGGTCAAATCGCTGCAGAACGAACGTTCGCGACTTCTAACGTCTTCCTGTAGTACCTCATGCAGAAAGCAAGTGGTCTGTTCCGGAGGAAAATTTACTTAATATAATTTTATTATTCAAGCGTTTCCCAATAGCATTTGCAAAGTCGCGTCTGATATTATTATTTACTACCGCATTTAAACTAATACTACTCGCTATCTAGGCTACACTAAGTACCGTTTACTAAGTCAGGCTAACCAAATAATACAGTGTGAAAATCGTGAACTGAAATTTTGCAAATTACTTCTCAGAAATGGTCAAATTGCTGCAGAACAAACGTTCGCGACTTCTAACGTCTTCCTGTAGTACCTCAAGCAGAAAGCAAGTGTTCTGTTCCGGAGGTAAATTTACTTAATATTATTTTATTATTCAAGCGTTTCCCAATAGCATTTGCAAAGTCGCGTTTGATGTTATTGTTCACTACCGCATTTAAACTAATGCTATTCGCTATCTAGGTTACACTAAGTACCGTTTACTAAGTCAGGCTAACCAAATAGCACAATGTGAAAATCGTGAACTGAAATTATGCAAGTTGTTTCTCGGAAATTGTCATATCGCTGCAGAACAAACGTTTGCAACTTATAAAGTCTTCCTGTGGTATCTCAAGCAGGAATCAAGATGTTTGCTCCGGAGGAAGAAATTACTTAATATAATTTTATTATTCGAGCGATTCCCAATAGCATTTGCTAAGTCGCGGCTGATGTTATTGTTTACTACCGCATTTACACTAATGCTATTCGCTATCTAGGCTACACTAAGTATTGTTTACTAAATCAGGCTAAACAAATAGCACAATGTGAAAATCGTGAAATGAAATTATGCATGTTGCTTCTCGAAAATTGTCAAATCGCTGCAGAACAAACGTTTGCAACTTATTACGTCTTCCTGTAGTATCTCAAGAAGGAAGCAAGATCTCTGTTCCGGTGAAAGAAATTACTTAATATAATTTTATTATTAACGCGTCTCCAATAGCATTTGCAAAGTCGCGTCTGATGTTATTATTTACTACTGCATTTAAACTAATGCTATTTGCTATCTAAGCTACACTAAGCTTTCTTTACTAAGTCAAGCTAACCAAATAGCACAATGTGAAAATTGTGAACTGAAATTATGCAAGTTGCTTCTCAGAAATGGTCGAATCGCTGCAGAACGAACGTTCACGACTTCTAACGTCTTCCTGTAGTACCTCAAGCAGGAAGCAATTTGTCTGCTCCGAAGGAAAAAATTACTTAATATAATTTTATTTTTAAAGCGTCTCCCAATAGCATTTGCAAAGTCACGTCTGATATTATTATTTACTACCGCATTTAAACTAATACTACTCGCTATCTAGGCTACACGAAGTACCGTTTACTAAGTCAGGCTAACCAAATAATACAGTGTGAAAATCGTGAACTGAAATTTTGCAAGTTGCTTCTCAGAAATGATCAAATCGCTGCAGAATGAACGCTCGCGATTTCTAACGTCTTCCTGTAATACCTCAAGCAGAAAGCAAGTGGTCTGTTCCGGAGGAAAATTTACTTAATATAATTTTATTATTCAAGCGATTCCCAATAGCATTTGCAAAGTCGCGCTGATGTTATTGTTTACTACCGCATTTACACTAATGCTATTCGCTATCTAGGCTACACTAAGTATTGTTTACTAAGTCAGGCTAACCAAATAGCACAATTTGAAAATCGTGAACTGAAATTTTGCAAGTTGCTTCTCAGAAATTGTCAAATCGCTGCAGAACGAACGTTCGCGACTTCTAACGTCTTCCTGTAGTACCTCATGCAGAAAGCAAGTGGTCTGTTCCGGAGGAAAATTTACTTAATATAATTTTATTATTCAAGCGTTTCCCAATAGCATTTGCAAAGTCGCGTCGGATATTATTATTTACTACCGCATTTAAACTAATACTACTCGCTATCTAGCCTACACTAAGTACCGTTTACTAAGTCAGGCTAACCAAATAGCACAATGTGAAAATCGTGAACTGAAATTTTGCAAGTTGCTTCTCAGAAATGGTCAAATCGCTGCAGAACGAACGTTCGCGACTTCTAACGTCTTCCTGTAGTACCTCATGCAGAAAGCAAGTGGTCTGTTCCGGAGGAAAATTTACTTAATATAATTTTATTATTCAAGCGTTTCCCAATAGCATTTGCAAAGTCGCGTCTGATATTATTATTTACTACCGCATTTAAACTAATACTACTCGCTATCTAGCCTACACTAAGTACCGTTTACTAAGTCAGGCTAACCAAATAGCACAATGTGAAAATCGTGAACTGAAATTTTGCAAGTTGCTTCTCAGAAATGGTCAAATCGCTGCAGAACGAACGTTCGCGACTTCTAACGTCTTCCTGTAGTACCTCATGCAGAAAGCAAGTGGTCTGTTCCGGAGGAAAATTTACTTAATATAATTTTATTATTCAAGCGTTTCCCAATAGCATTTGCAAAGTCGCGTCTGATATTATTATTTACTACCGCATTTAAACTAATACTACTCGCTATCGAGGCTACACTAAGTACCGTTTACTAAGTCAGGCTAACCAAATAGCACAATGTGAAAATCGTGACCTGAAATTTTGCAAGTTGCTTCTCAGAAATGGTCAAATCGCTGCAGAACGAACGTTCGCGACTTCTAACGTCTTCCTGTAGTACCTCAAGCAGAAAGCAAGTGGTCTGTTCCGGAGGTAAATTTACTTAATATAATTTTATTATTCAAGCGTTTCCCAATAGCATTTGCAAAGTCGCGTTTGATGTTATTATTCACTACCGCATTTAAACTAATGCTATTCGCTATCTAGGCTACACTAAGTATTGTTTACTAAATCAGCCTAATAGAATAGCACAATGAGAAAATCGTGAACTGACATTATGCAAGTTGCTTCTCGAGAATGTTCAAATCGCTGCAGAACAAACGTTTGCAACTTATTACGTCTTCCTGTAGTATCTCAAGCTCCTAAGCAAGATGCCTGCTCAAGAGAATAAAATTACTTAATATAATTTTATTATTCAAGCGTTTCCCTATAGCATTTGCAAAGCCGCGTCTGATGTTATTATTTACTACCGCATTTAAACTAATGCTATTAGCTATCTAGGCTACACTAAGTATTGTTTACTAAGTCAGGTTAACCAAATAGCACAATGTGAAAATCGACAACTGAAATTATTCAAGTTGCTTCTCGGGAATGTTCAAATATCTGCAGGATGAACGTTTGCAACTGATAAAGTGTTCCTTTAGTATCTCAAACAAAAAGCAAGATGTCTTCTCCGGAGGAAAAAATTACTTAATATAATTTTATTATTCAAGCGTTTCCCAATAGCATTTGCAAAGTCGCGTTTGATGTTATTATTCACTACCGCATTTAAACTAATGCTATTCGCTATCTAGGCTACACTAAGTATTGTTTACTAAATCAGCCTAATAGAATAGCACAATGTGAAAATCGTGAACTGACATTATGCAAGTTGCTTCTCGAGAATGTTCAAATCGCTGCAGAACAAACGTTTGCAACTTATTACGTCTTCCTGTAGTATCTCAAGCTCCTAAGCAAGATGCCTGCTCAAGAGAATAAAATTACTTAATATAATTTTATTATTCAAGCGTTTCCCTATAGCATTTGCAAAGCCGCGTCTGATGTTATTATTTACTACCGCATTTAAACTAATGCTATTAGCTATCTAGGCTACACTAAGTATTGTTTACTAAGTCAGGTTAACCAAATAGCACAATGTGAAAATCGACAACTGAAATTATGCAAGTTGCTTCTCGGGAATGTTCAAATATCTGCAGGATGAACGTTTGCAACTGATAAAGTGTTCCTTTAGTATCTCAAACAAAAAGCAAGATGTCTTCTCCGGAGGAAAAAATTACTTAATATAATTTTATTATTCAAGCGTTTCCCAATAGCATTTGCAAAGTCGCGTTTGATGTTATTATTCACTACCGCATTTAAACTAATGCTATTCGCTATCTAGGCTACACTAAGTATTGTTAACTAAATCAGCCTAATAGAATAGCACAATGTGAAAATCGTGAACTGACATTATGCAAGTTGCTTCTCGAGAATGTTCAAATCGCTGCAGAACAAACGTTTGCAACTTATAAAGTCTTCCTGTGGTATCTCAAGCAGGAATCAAGATGTTTGCTCCGGAGGAAGAAATTACTTAATATAATTTTATTATTCAAGCGTTTCCCTATAGCATTTGCAAAGCCGCGTCTGATGTTATTATTTACTACCGCATTTAAACTAATGCTATTAGCTATCTAGGCTACACTAAGTATTGTTTACTAAGTCAGGTTAACCAAATAGCACAATGTGAAAATCGACAACTGAAATTATGCAAGTTGCATCTCGGGAATGTTCAAATATCTGCAGGATGAACGTTTGCAACTGATAAAGTGTTCCTTTAGTATCTCAAACAAAAAGCAAGATGTCTTCTCCGGAGGAAAAAATTACTTAATATAATTTTATTATTCAAGCGTTTCCCAATAGCATTTGCAAAGTCGCGTTTGATGTTATTATTCACTACCGCATTTAAACTAATGCTATTCGCTATCTAGGCTACACTAAGTATTGTTTACTAAATCAGCCTAATAGAATAGCACAATGTGAAAATCGTGAACTGACATTATGCAAGTTGCTTCTCGAGAATGTTCAAATCGCTGCAGAACAAACGTTTGCAACTTATTACGTCTTCCTGTAGTATCTCAAGCTCCTAAGCAAGATGCCTGCTCAAGAGAATAAAATTACTTAATATAATTTTATTATTCAAGCGTTTCCCTATAGCATTTGCAAAGCCGCGTCTGATGTTATTATTTACTACAGCATTTAAACTAATGCTATTAGCTATCTAGGCTACACTAAGTATTGTTTACTAAGTCAGGTTAATCAAATAGCACAATGTGAAAATCGACAACTGAAATTATGCAAGTTGCTTCTCGGGAATGTTCAAATATCTGCAGGATGAACGTTTGCAACTGATAAAGTGTTCCTTTGGTATCTCAAACAAAAAGCAAGATGTCTTCTCCGGAGGAAAAAATTACTTAATATAATTTTATTATTCAAGCGTTTCCCAATAGCATTTGCAAAGTCGCGTTTGATGTTATTATTCACTACCGCATTTAAACTAATGCTATTCGCTATCTAGGCTACACTAAGTATTGTTTACTAAATCAGCCTAATAGAATAGCACAATGTGAAAATCGTGAACTGACATTATGCAAGTTGCTTCTCGAGAATGTTCAAATCGCTGCAGAACAAACGTTTGCAACTTATTACGTCTTCCTGTAGTATCTCAAGCTCCTAAGCAAGATGCCTGCTCAAGAGAATAAAATTACTTAATATAATTTTATTATTCAAGCGTTTCCCTATAGCATTTGCAAAGCCGCGTCTGATGTTATTATTTACTACCGCATTCAAACTAATGCTATTAGCTATCTAGGCTACACTAAGTATTGTTTACTAAGTCAGGTTAACCAAATAGCACAATGTGAAAATCGACAACTGAAATTATGCAAGTTGCTTCTCGGGAATGTTCAAATATCTGCAGGATGAACGTTTGCAACTGATAAAGTGTTCCTTTAGTATCTCAAACAAAAAGCAAGATGTCTTCTCCGGAGGAAAAAATTACTTAATATAATTTTATTATTCAAGCGTTTCCCAATAGCATTTGCAAAGTCGCGTTTGATGTTATTATTCACTACCGCATTTAAACTAATGCTATTCGCTATCTAGGCTACACTAAGTATTGTTTACTAAATCAGCCTAATAGAATAGCACAATGTGAAAATCGTAAACTGACATTATGCAAGTTGCTTCTCGAGAATGTTCAAATCGCTGCAGAACAAACGTTTGCAACTTATTACGTCTTCCTGTAGTATCTCAAGCTCCTAAGCAAGATGCCTGCTCAAGAGAATAAAATTACTTAATATAATTTTATTATTCAAGCGTTTCCCTATAGCATTTGCAAAGCCGCGTCTGATGTTATTATTTACTACCGCATTTAAACTAATGCTATTAGCTATCTAGGCTACACTAAGTATTGTTTACTAAGTCAGGTTAACCAAATAGCACAATGTAAAAATCGACAACTGAAATTATGCAAGTTGCTTCTCGGGAATGTTCAAATATCTGCAGGATGAACGTTTGCAACTGATAAAGTGTTCCTTTAGTATCTCAAACAAAAAGCAAGATGTCTTCTCCGGAGGAAAAAATTACTTAATATAATTTTATTATTCAAGCGTTTCCCAATAGCATTTGCAAAGTCGCGTTTGATGTTATTATTCACTATCGCATTTAAACTAATGCTATTCGCTATCTAGGCTACACTAAGTATTGTTTACTAAATCAGCCTAATAGAATAGCACAATGTGAAAATCGTGAACTGACATTATGCAAGTTGCTTCTCGAGAATGTTCAAATCGCTGCAGAACAAACGTTTGCAACTTATAAAGTCTTCCTGTGGTATCTCAAGCAGGAATCAAGATGTTTGCTCCGGAGGAAGAAATTACTTAATATAATTTTATTATTCGAGCGATTCCCATAGCATTTGCTAAGTCGCGGCTGATGTTATTGTTTACTACCGCATTTACACTAATGCTATTCGCTATCTAGGCTACACTAAGTATTGTTTACTAAATCAGGCTAACCAAATAGCACAATGTGAAAATCGTGAAATGAAATTATGCATGTTGCTTCTCGAAAATTGTCAAATCGCTGCAGAACAAACGTTTGCAACTTATTACGTCTTCCTGTAGTATCTCAAGCAGGAAGCAAGATCTCTGTTCCGGTGAAAGAAATTACTTAATATAATTTTATTATTAACGCGTCTCCAATAGTATTTGCAAAGTCGCGTCTGATGTTATTATTTACTACTGCATTTAAACTAATGCTATTTGCTATCTAAGCTACACTAAGCTTTCTTTACTAAGTCAAGCTAACCAAATAGCACAATGTGAAAATTGTGAACTGAAATTATGCAAGTTGCTTCTCAGAAATGGTCGAATCGCTGCAGAACGAACGTTCGCGACTTCTAACGTCTTCCTGTAGTACCTCAAGCAGGAAGCAATTTGTCTGCTCCGAAGGAAAAAATTACTTAATATAATTTTATTTTTAAAGCGTCTCCCAATAGCATTTGCAAAGTCACGTCTGATATTATTATTTACTACCGCATTTAAACTAATACTACTCGCTATCTAGGCTACACGAAGTACCGTTTACTAAGTCAGGCTAACCAAATAATACAGTGTGAAAATCGTGAACTGAAATTTTGCAAGTTGCTTCTCAGAAATGATCAAATCGCTGCAGAATGAACGCTCGCGATTTCTAACGTCTTCCTGTAATACCTCAAGCAGAAAGCAAGTGGTCTGTTCCGGAGGAAAATTTACTTAATATAATTTTATTATTCAAGCGATTCCCAATAGCATTTGCAAAGTCGCGCTGATGTTATTGTTTACTACCGCATTTACACTAATGCTATTCGCTATCTAGGCTACACTAAGTATTGTTTACTAAGTCAGGCTAACCAAATAGCACAATTTGAAAATCGTGAACTGAAATTTTGCAAGTTGCTTCTCAGAAATGGTCAAATCGCTGCAGAACGAACGTTCGCGACTTCTAACGTCTTCCTGTAGTACCTCATGCAGAAAGCAAGTGGTCTGTTCCGGAGGAAAATTTACTTAATATAATTTTATTATTCAAGCGTTTCCCAATAGCATTTGCAAAGTCGCGTCTGATATTATTATTTACTACCGCATTTAAACTAATACTACTCGCTATCTAGCCTACACTAAGTACCGTTTACTAAGTCAGGCTAACCAAATAGCACAATGTGAAAATCGTGAACTGAAATTTTGCAAGTTGCTTCTCAGAAATGGTCAAATCGCTGCAGAACGAACGTTCGCGACTTCTAACGTCTTCCTGTAGTACCTCATGCAGAAAGCAAGTGGTCTGTTCCGGAGGAAAATTTACTTAATATAATTTTATTATTCAAGCGTTTCCCAATAGCATTTGCAAAGTCGCGTCTGATATTATTATTTACTACCGCATTTAAACTAATACTACTCGCTATCGAGGCTACACTAAGTACCGTTTACTAAGTCAGGCTAACCAAATAGCACAATGTGAAAATCGTGACCTGAAATTTTGCAAGTTGCTTCTCAGAAATGGTCAAATCGCTGCAGAACGAACGTTCGCGACTTCTAACGTCTTCCTGTAGTACCTCAAGCAGAAAGCAAGTGGTCTGTTCCGGAGGTAAATTTACTTAATATAATTTTATTATTCAAGCGTTTCCCAATAGCATTTGCAAAGTCGCGTTTGATGTTATTATTCACTACCGCATTTAAACTAATGCTATTCGCTATCTAGGCTACACTAAGTATTGTTTACTAAATCAGCCTAATAGAATAGCACAATGTGAAAATCGTGAACTGACATTATGCAAGTTGCTTCTCGAGAATGTTCAAATCGCTGCAGAACAAACGTTTGCAACTTATTACGTCTTCCTGTAGTATCTCAAGCTCCTAAGCAAGATGCCTGCTCAAGAGAATAAAATTACTTAATATAATTTTATTATTCAAGCGTTTCCCTATAGCATTTGCAAAGCCGCGTCTGATGTTATTATTTACTACCGCATTTAAACTAATGCTATTAGCTATCTAGGCTACACTAAGTATTGTTTACTAAATCAGCCTAATAGAATAGCACAATGTGAAAATCGTGAACTGACATTATGCAAGTTGCTTCTCGAGAATGTTCAAATCGCTGCAGAACAAACGTTTGCAACTTATAAAGTCTTCCTGTGGTATCTCAAGCAGGAATCAAGATGTTTGCTCCGGAGGAAGAAATTACTTAATATAATTTTATTATTCAAGCGTTTCCCTATAGCATTTGCAAAGCCGCGTCTGATGTTATTATTTACTACCGCATTTAAACTAATGCTATTAGCTATCTAGGCTACACTAAGTATTGTTTACTAAGTCAGGTTAACCAAATAGCACAATGTGAAAATCGACAACTGAAATTATGCAAGTTGCATCTCGGGAATGTTCAAATATCTGCAGGATGAACGTTTGCAACTGATAAAGTGTTCCTTTAGTATCTCAAACAAAAAGCAAGATGTCTTCTCCGGAGGAAAAAATTACTTAATATAATTTTATTATTCAAGCGTTTCCCAATAGCATTTGCAAAGTCGCGTTTGATGTTATTATTCACTACCGCATTTAAACTAATGCTATTCGCTATCTAGGCTACACTAAGTATTGTTTACTAAATCAGCCTAATAGAATAGCACAATGTGAAAATCGTGAACTGACATTATGCAAGTTGCTTCTCGAGAATGTTCAAATCGCTGCAGAACAAACGTTTGCAACTTATTACGTCTTCCTGTAGTATCTCAAGCTCCTAAGCAAGATGCCTGCTCAAGAGAATAAAATTACTTAATATAATTTTATTATTCAAGCGTTTCCCTATAGCATTTGCAAAGCCGCGTCTGATGTTATTATTTACTACCGCATTTAAACTAATGCTATTAGCTATCTAGGCTACACTAAGTATTGTTTACTAAGTCAGGTTAATCAAATAGCACAATGTGAAAATCGACAACTGAAATTATGCAAGTTGCTTCTCGGGAATGTTCAAATATCTGCAGGATGAACGTTTGCAACTGATAAAGTGTTCCTTTGGTATCTCAAACAAAAAGCAAGATGTCTTCTCCGGAGGAAAAAATTACTTAATATAATTTTATTATTCAAGCGTTTCCCAATAGCATTTGCAAAGTCGCGTTTGATGTTATTATTCACTACCGCATTTAAACTAATGCTATTCGCTATCTAGGCTACACTAAGTATTGTTTACTAAATCAGCCTAATAGAATAGCACAATGTGAAAATCGTGAACTGACATTATGCAAGTTGCTTCTCGAGAATGTTCAAATCGCTGCAGAACAAACGTTTGCAACTTATTACGTCTTCCTGTAGTATCTCAAGCTCCTAAGCAAGACGCCTGCTCAAGAGAATAAAATTACTTAATATAATTTTATTATTCAAGCGTTTCTCTATAGCATTTGCAAAGCCGCGTCTGATGTTATTATTTACTACCGCATTTAAACTAATGCTATTAGCTATCTAGGCTACACTAAGTATTGTTTACTAAGTCAGGTTAACCAAATAGCACAATGTGAAAATCGACAACTGAAATTATGCAAGTTGCTTCTCGGGAATGTTCAAATATCTGCAGGATGAACGTTTGCAACTGATAAAGTGTTCCTTTAGTATCTCAAACAAAAAGCAAGATGTCTTCTCCGGAGGAAAAAATTACTTAATATAATTTTATTATTCAAGCGTTTCCCAATAGCATTTGCAAAGTCGCGTTTGATGTTATTATTCACTACCGCATTTAAACTAATGCTATTCGCTATCTAGGCTACACTAAGTATTGTTTACTAAATCAGCCTAATAGAATAGCACAATGTGAAAATCGTGAACTGACATTATGCAAGTTGCTTCTCGAGAATGTTCAAATCGCTGCAGAACAAACGTTTGCAACTTATTACGTCTTCCTGTAGTATCTCAAGCTCCTAAGCAAAATGCCTGCTCAAGAGAATAAAATTACTTAATATAATTTTATTATTCAAGCGTTTCCCTATAGCATTTGCAAAGCCGCGTCTGATGTTATTATTTACTACCGCATTTAAACTAATGCTATTAGCTATCTAGGCTACACTAAGTATTGTTTACTAAGTCAGGTTAACCAAATAGCACAATGTGAAAATCGACAACTGAAATTATGCAAGTTGCTTCTCGGGAATGTTCAAATATCTGCAGGATGAACGTTTGCAACTGATAAAGTGTTCCTTTAGTATCTCAAACAAAAAGCAAGATGTCTTCTCCGGAGGAAAAAATTACTTAATATAATTTTATTATTCAAGCGTTTCCCAATAGCATTTGCAAAGTCGCGTTTGATGTTATTATTCACTACCGCATTTAAACTAATGCTATTCGCTATCTAGGCTACACTAAGTATTGTTTACTAAATCAGCCTAATAGAATAGCACAATGTGAAAATCGTAAACTGACATTATGCAAGTTGCTTCTCGAGAATGTTCAAATCGCTGCAGAACAAACGTTTGCAACTTATTACGTCTTCCTGTAGTATCTCAAGCTCCTAAGCAAGATGCCTGCTCAAGAGAATAAAATTACTTAATATAATTTTATTATTCAAGCGTTTCCCTATAGCATTTGCAAAGCCGCGTCTGATATTATTATTTACTACCGCATTTAAACTAATGCTATTAGCTATCTAGGCTACACTAAGTATTGTTTACTAAGTCAGGTTAACCAAATAGCACAATGTGAAAATCGACAACTGAAATTATGCAAGTTGCTTCTCGGGAATGTTCAAATATCTGCAGGATGAACGTTTGCAACTGATAAAGTGTTCCTTTAGTATCTCAAACAAAAAGCAAGATGTCTTCTCCGGAGGAAAAAATTACTTAATATAATTTTATTATTCAAGCGTTTCCCAATAGCATTTGCAAAGTCGCGTTTGATGTTATTATTCACTACCGCATTTAAACTAATGCTATTCGCTATCTAGGCTACACTAAGTATTGTTTACTAAATCAGCCTAATAGAATAGCACAATGTGAAAATCGTGAACTGACATTATGCAAGTTGCTTCTCGAGAATGTTCAAATCGCTGCAGAACAAACGTTTGCAACTTATAAAGTCTTCCTGTGGTATCTCAAGCAGGAATCAAGATGTTTGCTCCGGAGGAAGAAATTACTTAATATAATTTTATTATTCAAGCGTTTCCCTATAGCATTTGCAAAGCCGCGTCTGATGTTATTATTTACTACCGCATTTAAACTAATGCTATTAGCTATCTAGGCTACACTAAGTATTGTTTACTAAGTCAGGTTAACCAAATAGCACAATGTGAAAATCGACAACTGAAATTATGCAAGTTGCATCTCGGGAATGTTCAAATATCTGCAGGATGAACGTTTGCAACTGATAAAGTGTTCCTTTAGTATCTCAAACAAAAAGCAAGATGTCTTCTCCGGAGGAAAAAATTACTTAATATAATTTTATTATTCAAGCGTTTCCCAATAGCATTTGCAAAGTCGCGTTTGATGTTATTATTCACTACCGCATTTAAACTAATGCTATTCGCTATCTAGGCTACACTAAGTATTGTTTACTAAATCAGCCTAATAGAATAGCACAATGTGAAAATCGTGAACTGACATTATGCAAGTTGCTTCTCGAGAATGTTCAAATCGCTGCAGAACAAACGTTTGCAACTTATTACGTCTTCCTGTAGTATCTCAAGCTCCTAAGCAAAATGCCTGCTCAAGAGAATAAAATTACCTAATATAATTTTATTATTCAAGCGTTTCCCTATAGCATTTGCAAAGCCGCGTCTGATGTTATTATTTACTACCGCATTTAAACTAATGCTATTAGCTATCTAGGCTACACTAAGTATTGTTTACTAAGTCAGGTTAACCAAATAGCACAATGTGAAAATCGACAACTGAAATTATGCAAGTTGCTTCTCGGGAATGTTCAAATATCTGCAGGATGAACGTTTGCAACTGATAAAGTGTTCCTTTAGTATCTCAAACAAAAAGCAAGATGTCTTCTCCGGAGGAAAAAATTACTTAATATAATTTTATTATTCAAGCGTTTCCCAATAGCATTTGCAAAGTCGCGTTTGATGTTATTATTCACTACCGCATTTAAACTAATGCTATTCGCTATCTAGGCTACACTAAGTATTGTTTACTAAATCAGCCTAATAGAATAGCACAATGTGAAAATCGTGAACTGACATTATGCAAGTTGCTTCTCGAGAATGTTCAAATCGCTGCAGAACAAACGTTTGCAACTTATAAAGTCTTCCTGTGGTATCTCAAGCAGGAATCAAGATGTTTGCTCCGGAGGAAGAAATTACTTAATATAATTTTATTATTCAAGCGTTTCCCTATAGCATTTGCAAAGCCGCGTCTGATGTTATTATTTACTACCGCATTTAAACTAATGCTATTAGCTATCTAGGCTACACTAAGTATTGTTTACTAAGTCAGGTTAACCAAATAGCACAATGTGAAAATCGACAACTGAAATTATGCAAGTTGCTTCTCGGGAATGTTCAAATATCTGCAGGATGAACGTTTGCAACTGATAAAGTGTTCCTTTAGTATCTCAAACAAAAAGCAAGATGTCTTCTCCGGAGGAAAAAATTACTTAATATAATTTTATTATTCAAGCGTTTCCCAATAGCATTTGCAAAGTCGCGTTTGATGTTATTATTCACTACCGCATTTAAACTAATGCTATTCGCTATCTAGGCTACACTAAGTATTGTTTACTAAATCAGCCTAATAGAATAGCACAATGTGAAAATCGTGAACTGACATTATGCAAGTTGCTTCTCGAGAATGTTCAAATCGCTGCAGAACAAACGTTTGCAACTTATTACGTCTTCCTGTAGTATCTCAAGCTCCTAAGCAAGATGCCTGCTCAAGAGAATAAAATTACTTAATATAATTTTATTATTCAAGCG
Source organism: Agriotes lineatus (assembly GCA_940337035.1). Classification (NCBI taxonomy): domain Eukaryota; kingdom Metazoa; phylum Arthropoda; class Insecta; order Coleoptera; family Elateridae; genus Agriotes; species Agriotes lineatus. Next base: position 125,924,318 of record OW679196.1, read on the forward strand.
TTTCCCTATAGCATTTGCAAAGCCGCGTCTGATGTTATTATTTACTACCGCATTTAAACTAATGCTATTAGCTATCTAGGCTACACTAAGTATTGTTTACTAAATCAGCCTAATAGAATAGCACAATGTGAAAATCGTGAACTGACATTATGCAAGTTGCTTCTCGAGAATGTTCAAATCGCTGCAGAACAAACGTTTGCAACTTATAAAGTCTTCCTGTGGTATCTCAAGCAGGAATCAAGATGTTTGCTCCGGAGGAAGAAATTACTTAATATAATTTTATTATTCAAGCGTTTCCCTATAGCATTTGCAAAGCCGCGTCTGATGTTATTATTTACTACCGCATTTAAACTAATGCTATTAGCTATCTAGGCTACACTAAGTATTGTTTACTAAGTCAGGTTAACCAAATAGCACAATGTGAAAATCGACAACTGAAATTATGCAAGTTGCATCTCGGGAATGTTCAAATATCTGCAGGATGAACGTTTGCAACTGATAAAGTGTTCCTTTAGTATCTCAAACAAAAAGCAAGATGTCTTCTCCGGAGGAAAAAATTACTTAATATAATTTTATTATTCAAGCGTTTCCCAATAGCATTTGCAAAGTCGCGTTTGATGTTATTATTCACTACCGCATTTAAACTAATGCTATTCGCTATCTAGGCTACACTAAGTATTGTTTACTAAATCAGCCTAATAGAATAGCACAATGTGAAAATCGTGAACTGACATTATGCAAGTTGCTTCTCGAGAATGTTCAAATCGCTGCAGAACAAACGTTTGCAACTTATTACGTCTTCCTGTAGTATCTCAAGCTCCTAAGCAAGATGCCTGCTCAAGAGAATAAAATTACTTAATATAATTTTATTATTCAAGCGTTTCCCTATAGCATTTGCAAAGCCGCGTCTGATGTTATTATTTACTACCGCATTTAAACTAATGCTATTAGCTATCTAGGCTACACTAAGTATTGTTTACTAAGTCAGGTTAATCAAATAGCACAATGTGAAAATCGACAACTGAAATTATGCAAGTTGCTTCTCGGGAATGTTCAAATATCTGCAGGATGAACGTTTGCAACTGATAAAGTGTTCCTTTGGTATCTCAAACAAAAAGCAAGATGTCTTCTCCGGAGGAAAAAATTACTTAATATAATTTTATTATTCAAGCGTTTCCCAATAGCATTTGCAAAGTCGCGTTTGATGTTATTATTCACTACCGCATTTAAACTAATGCTATTCGCTATCTAGGCTACACTAAGTATTGTTTACTAAATCAGCCTAATAGAATAGCACAATGTGAAAATCGTGAACTGACATTATGCAAGTTGCTTCTCGAGAATGTTCAAATCGCTGCAGAACAAACGTTTGCAACTTATTACGTCTTCCTGTAGTATCTCAAGCTCCTAAGCAAGATGCCTGCTCAAGAGAATAAAATTACTTAATATAATTTTATTATTCAAGCGTTTCTCTATAGCATTTGCAAAGCCGCGTCTGATGTTATTATTTACTACCGCATTTAAACTAATGCTATTAGCTATCTAGGCTACACTAAGTATTGTTTACTAAGTCAGGTTAACCAAATAGCACAATGTGAAAATCGACAACTGAAATTATGCAAGTTGCTTCTCGGGAATGTTCAAATATCTGCAGGATGAACGTTTGCAACTGATAAAGTGTTCCTTTAGTATCTCAAACAAAAAGCAAGATGTCTTCTCCGGAGGAAAAAATTACTTAATATAATTTTATTATTCAAGCGTTTCCCAATAGCATTTGCAAAGTCGCGTTTGATGTTATTATTCACTACCGCATTTAAACTAATGCTATTCGCTATCTAGGCTACACTAAGTATTGTTTACTAAATCAGCCTAATAGAATAGCACAATGTGAAAATCGTGAACTGACATTATGCAAGTTGCTTCTCGAGAATGTTCAAATCGCTGCAGAACAAACGTTTGCAACTTATTACGTCTTCCTGTAGTATCTCAAGCTCCTAAGCAAGATGCCTGCTCAAGAGAATAAAATTACTTAATATAATTTTATTATTCAAGCGTTTCCCTATAGCATTTGCAAAGCCGCGTCTGATGTTATTATTTACTACCGCATTTAAACTAATGCTATTAGCTATCTAGGCTACACTAAGTATTGTTTACTAAGTCAGGTTAATCAAATAGCACAATGTGAAAATCGACAACTGAAATTATGCAAGTTGCTTCTCGGGAATGTTCAAATATCTGCAGGATGAACGTTTGCAACTGATAAAGTGTTCCTTTGGTATCTCAAACAAAAAGCAAGATGTCTTCTCCGGAGGAAAAAATTACTTAATATAATTTTATTATTCAAGCGTTTCCCAATAGCATTTGCAAAGTCGCGTTTGATGTTATTATTCACTACCGCATTTAAACTAATGCTATTCGCTATCTAGGCTACACTAAGTATTGTTTACTAAATCAGCCTAATAGAATAGCACAATGTGAAAATCGTGAACTGACATTATGCAAGTTGCTTCTCGAGAATGTTCAAATCGCTGCAGAACAAACGTTTGCAACTTATTACGTCTTCCTGTAGTATCTCAAGCTCCTAAGCAAGATGCCTGCTCAAGAGAATAAAATTACTTAATATAATTTTATTATTCAAGCGTTTCTCTATAGCATTTGCAAAGCCGCGTCTGATGTTATTATTTACTACCGCATTTAAACTAATGCTATTAGCTATCTAGGCTACACTAAGTATTGTTTACTAAGTCAGGTTAACCAAATAGCACAATGTGAAAATCGACAACTGAAATTATGCAAGTTGCTTCTCGGGAATGTTCAAATATCTGCAGGATGAACGTTTGCAACTGATAAAGTGTTCCTTTAGTATCTCAAACAAAAAGCAAGATGTCTTCTCCGGAGGAAAAAATTACTTAATATAATTTTATTATTCAAGCGTTTCCCAATAGCATTTGCAAAGTCGCGTTTGATGTTATTATTCACTACCGCATTTAAACTAATGCTATTCGCTATCTAGGCTACACTAAGTATTGTTTACTAAATCAGCCTAATAGAATAGCACAATGTGAAAATCGTGAACTGACATTATGCAAGTTGCTTCTCGAGAATGTTCAAATCGCTGCAGAACAAACGTTTGCAACTTATTACGTCTTCCTGTAGTATCTCAAGCTCCTAAGCAAAATGCCTGCTCAAGAGAATAAAATTACTTAATATAATTTTATTATTCAAGCGTTTCCCTATAGCATTTGCAAAGCCGCGTCTGATGTTATTATTTACTACCGCATTTAAACTAATGCTATTAGCTATCTAGGCTACACTAAGTATTGTTTACTAAGTCAGGTTAACCAAATAGCACAATGTGAAAATCGACAACTGAAATTATGCAAGTTGCTTCTCGGAATGTTCAAATATCTGCAGGATGAACGTTTGCAACTGATAAAGTGTTCCTTTAGTATCTCAAACAAAAAGCAAGATGTCTTCTCCGGAGGAAAAAATTACTTAATATAATTTTATTATTCAAGCGTTTCCCATAGCATTTGCAAGTCGCGTTTGATGTTATTATTCACTACCGCATTTAAACTAATGCTATTCGCTATCTAGGCTACACTAAGTATTGTTTACTAAATCAGCCTAATAGAATAGCACAATGTGAAAATCGTGAACTGACATTATGCAAGTTGCTTCTCGAGAATGTTCAAATCGCTGCAGAACAAACGTTGCAACTTATAAAGTCTTCCTGTGGTATCTCAAGCAGGAATCAAGATGTTTGCTCCGGAGGAAGAAATTACTTAATATAATTTTATTATTCAAGCGTTTCCCTATAGCATTTGCAAAGCCGCGTCTGATGTTATTATTTACTACCGCATTTAAACTAATGCTATTCGCTATCTAGGCTACACTAAGTATTGTTTACTAAGTCAGGTTAACCAAATAGCACAATGTGAAAATCGACAACTGAAATTATGCAAGTTGCTTCTCGGGAATGTTCAAATATCTGCAGGATGAACGTTTTGCAACTGATAAAGTGTTCCTTTAGTATCTCAAACAAAAAGCAAGATGTCTTCTCCGGAGGAAAAAATTACTTAATATAATTTTATTATTCAAGCGTTTCCCAATAGCATTTGCAAAGTCGCGTTTGATGTTATTATTCACTACCGCATTTAAACTAATGCTATTCGCTATCTAGGCTACACTAAGTATTGTTTACTAAATCAGCCTAATAGAATAGCACAATGTGAAAATCGTGAACTGAAATTTTGCAAGTTGCTTCTCAGAATGATCAAATCGCTGCAGAATGAACGCTTGCGACTTCTAACGTCTTCCTGTAATACCTCAAGCAGAAAGCAAGTGGTCTGTTCCGGAGGAAAATTTACTTAATATAATTTTATTATTCAAGCGATTCCAATAGCATTTGCAAAGTCGCGCTGATGTTATTGTTTACTACCGCATTTACACTAAT
>OW679196.1:125928873-126096338 GCA_940337035.1 Agriotes lineatus
CATAGGAGAGATCAACCTATGTTGGGTATTAATAATTCGAAGGACAGGAACACCAGCACCCAAATCCTATAAAAAAATAGAACTACTCTGCCTGGCGAATAGCATAGCAAGGCTAAAGTGAAGGTTTACAGATAACCTTAAGGTTTAAGATAAATTAAAAAGGTAACAGTGACAATTGCCATTCTAGGATAAACCCCAGCCCTATTAAACTGTTAAATTTCATTAATAGTAGTTATTTTTGACATTTTACTTATTTTTTTATGTTTTTATAATCACAAAAGTGATCTCTTTTCATTTTTAGAGGGTAGTACTTCCTCAATTATGTGTTTGCCCACCCATGTTTCGATTTAAAATTGCCTTGGTTTTCTATGAGCATTCTATTGGAAGAAACCTAGCCTAAGATCAATTAATGAAATAATACACATTTTCTGGCTTGTGTTATTATTTATATACCTATAAGAATATGAGATGTAACTAAAATATGGGGATACACTTTTACGTACTTGCTATGACTAGGGATGCAGAAGAAGAGATGTAGCCCCCTAAAGTTGGTGAGGGATGAATTGTTTTTTGTTTATATAAAACCTATGTATCAAAACGAAATATCATGTTTTAGCAGAATTTGGATTCGCCGGGACGTTCTGATGTAGCATTCATGGTATTTTTTGATAGATTTCACATAAAAAACGCTTTCTCATAGGGAACTTAAATTATCAATAAATTATTGCAAAATATTGTTTTCCTATAGTAAATTATTTAAAAAAAATAACTCCTTGTTATTAACTTCAAGGGATTGTATCTCGTTAACGGAGCGTTGTCGGATCTCGGGCCGTAGGACCATTTTTAACCTATGCCTATTTTAGTGAGTGTATACCAAATTAGCTATTTTTAAGAGCATAATTTAGAAAACTATGTATATTTCAGTGAAAGCAAGTATGAATACATTTCAGCAGGCCGTTTTTCCAATAACAACGTAGGTTTCGGACATGAAAAAACCAGTAATTACAAAACTAAAGTTTAAGCGACACTATTTTCACTCCATTGAGTCAAAGCTGAAGAAAAGTGGTAGAAATCCTCGCAGTCTGGACATTCAGTAACAGGTGAAGTATGCAAATCATGTGGATGTTTCTAAATCACCCCGCTGGCGGCAGCATAGCCGCGAGCACCCGTTCCCCTGGTAACCACTTGCTCTTAATTGAAAACCAACCTGATGACGAATCAATAAAGAGAACTTCTACCACGCCCTGCTCTACAGCTCCTGCTGACTTAGTGTATACCTAGACATCTTTTGCAAGGGCCGCACCTACCATTGATAGCGGCTGTCTAGGCGACGGCTTGACACGTGTCTCCTTTTTATGGAAAAAACACCCAGATGGAGACTGGAAAAGTTACCCAGGACTAGAGCAGAGGACGCGGCCTTAGTGTTCGTTGCCGTTTAAATATTTTAATTATCCCAGCGGAAAATTTGGCAAGGGCGTTTCGAGGGTTTTTATTCCCTTTCGGATCCCCCGAATTACCGTTCTCTAACTGTATCAGGTTTAAGTTCGTCCCTAAAATTTTTTGCTTATTAATTAGGGAAACGTAATAAGTGGCTATACAAGGGGATCGTGGCTTAATGGGGTAATTATGTCTCCCAAACTTATTTTTTGCGCACTTACATTGGAGCGCATTTGCAGCTTCCGTGAAAATTTATTCGCACCGATAGCGACCTTTTCAACACCTCCTGTTAGGCTTGTTTAGAATTGCCACGGTGATGACCGAGTTTCGTGTGGACATTTACCCACCCTTAAAATTGAAACGGCCAACGAGCAAAAACCGTACTCCTGCTCTATCATAGACGAAGCAGTTTTAAATGAGCCAAAATTATTTGCACAGTTAATACATTTTTTTCAACGTGCAAGTATTCGTGAACTACATTTGTTCAAAAGGTTTTGAACGCAACAAAATAAATACATTAATATTACAGTAGACATATCAACCATTTCTGGTAAAATTAGGCCAATAGAAAAATATATTTCATCTTAGAAAAAATATTTAAAATTACTAGATCGATTTTTCCAAAAATTTAACTATTTTACCAAGAACTATATTCAGATCAAGAGAAACAGAAGAGAAATTCAAAAAGCTACAGTTTTCAGCTTTTGATAATTTTGTATATATTCAATATTGTTCAACATTAATTAATCTCGTCAAGATTAAACGTTAGTTAAATATCGTTTTTTAAATGGTGAGGCAATTCATCTCGTCCTCAAGAATATGCTGCGATAATGAGTCAACATTGCTAGTCAGCACGACGCTCTAGGTCACCAATATAGTCACATAACCGTATTCAGCAAAATCCATTTACAAAACGCGTAAACGAACTGCAACGGTTTTGCTAACTATTTATGTGTTTACCTTTATCTATTAAGTTATCAAATATTACTAGGTTAGCAGGTGTTTATTTATAGGTTTTTTGCGCTATGTAAAAACATGTGTATATAAGGAATATATTTTCATGAATAAATCAGTATTAATCTTTATGATTGTACTCTTTCACCAACTACCAGAATATGCTTTCCAGGCCATAATTACTTGGTATATTATCATATTATTAATATTTACTACGAAAATTCACTGAACTTGGAATCCATATCAGTATATGAAAAAGTAGCTGGACATCTTCCAACACCAAAAAGGTAGAGTAACTTTATTTCAAATTGCAAGTCATCTTTTCTTTAATATTTTAACAGTACACGAAGTTCTCGCTGCAGTGATGTACTATAAGAGTTGTTGCCATTTTATCAATAGTGTAATGATGTGGCAGTGGAAAACCATTCACAATATGTGGTTGTTAAAGGACTTTGTTACTTAGCTTTAGTACTATACCAAATGATGAAAACCAATGCGAGTATTCTAATAAAAAAATATTGATAACTTCTCTCTCCCCCTTCATCATCACCAGCCTTTAGATCGTCCACTCCTGAACGTAGGCCTCTTCTCTTCATTATCTTCTGGCTTCTGCTATCTGGTATCATTTTATTTCCGCTATTTGTTTAATAGCAGCCACCTTCTTGAGGGTCTGCGTCAAGAAATCCCTATTGATCTTTATCCCACGTTAATTTTTGGAAAACTTTTTCAAAGCCAAAGTGGCTCGTTTCGAAGAGATCAGATGTCTTGGTGCAGATAAAATGGAATACAAAGCTATTGAAGATGACATAGCGGCACTAATGAACAAATGTATATGAAAAGAAAACATTCTTTCGATGTGATGTAATGCGGAAGTGATATTATTCAAAAAAGAACACACTACTGAATTCAAAATCATCGTCCAAGATTTTGAAATCACACCTTTACAAACTTTTTACAAAAATAATAAAAAAGTGTCTTACAAAGAAACTCCCGTTTTTCCAACAGGCAGCTATGGACAACGGTAGAGTTGATTCTCTATATATGAATATTATTAAATACATACATGCCGGGGTCGGTAGCTCAGTGGTAAGAATCCTAACTACTGATGTAAGGATCGCGAGTTCGACTCCCGGTCCCGGTGAGGTTTTCAAAAATTAAAAAATGCAGATGAAAACCTCTACAGAATGCCATCATTCGGAAGTGATGTAAAGTCGTGGGTTCCATGTTAGTACGATGTGTAGCATGTAAAAGATCCCTTGCTAGGGTTGGAACACCTTAGTCTCGGCAAAATTCTAAGTAGGACTTTGACCATATGACTATAGCAGTCGGTGTCTAAGGTACCTGGTACTCTTAATGGCTAGACCTTGTCCATTAACAAACAAAATACATACATGAAAATGCATCGTTGCAAGTGAAAATAGAAGACACAGAAGCAAATAAAATCAAAATAAAAAAGGAGTAGGTCAAGGAGATACGATCTCTCTGACTTATAACAATATGTAATAATTTCGAATGTTTTGAAATTTCTTTGAATTGTATAATAAAATGATTTTATTAAAATGTCACGTCAATCAAGGAACAATAACAATAACTTTGACATCTTTCTTTCAAGTAGGTATTGAACCTTACAAATATCTTTTAAAATTGTCTACACTTTTTATGCTCATAGTTATTAGTAATATTCCTATATTATATCTATCACTGAGGAAAAGGTGACACAGTTATCCCCCTTTTTTAACGATTGTTGATAGTTCATTCTTCTCATTACCTGCTCAGTTGCAATATTTCCAGTTAAAAATATACGTAGCTTTTTTGTAAATGGCATTCTTATACAGATTGTCTGCAGGTACTAGGTACACACGGTAACTAGATACAGAGACGGTTGAAGATGTTAAGACAAACAAACCGTATCTGTATTTAGTTACCATGTGTACCTAGTACCTGTAGATAATTTAAGTTATATATAAATGTGTGTTGTGACCGCCTGCATTCCTGCGTGTGTCACGTTTTTACGGTCACCAGTCGGGCGCACTTCGTCCGCGGTCGGTCCTATCGTCATGGTGCCCTTCATAATGCAACGATAAGTCTGTATCTTATGAAGCATCCCATTGGCGAATAGGGTAAAGAGTCTGACGAACAATCGGATTCCGCCAGGTAGTACAGGATCGATATCTACTGACTGCGATGATTCGTTTCTTTGTGAATTTATGTAATTTGCAATACTAAGCGTTTCCTTTTACGGTTTCAGTATAAATATTAAGACATTTTAAGCTATTTTGTACATCACTTTAAATTAGCTTAATCTCCTTCTTATGTTATGCCAGTAGCCTGTTTCGTGCTACAAAGTTGTGCTTCCTTGCATCTTTGCTCGTAAGCCCAGTACGTCCAAATCGAGGAAGAGTTTACTTGTTATGGGGTTAACGACTACTACAGGTATTAGAGCATAGTAGCCTGAGAGTGTACGATTTTAAACAAAATTCTAAGGTAGTCGGGAATGGAACCCGCGCCGGCAGCCTCATAGTCGAGCATTTACTCAGTGGGCCATCCGCTCATCCATTATTTGATCTAGCAAAAGTTGTTCTTTTGCTTTGTAGTTTCTTTATTAAAAACAATACAAAAATGTCTTTGTGAATTTGTTATTTACTGATGTAGTCTACATTTTAAACCAACACGTATCACAAGAAGTTGGAAAAGAAGCGACAATGCAGGTCCTAAGAGTGTAGAACTGGAAATCACATGCTCCTGTTAGAAACAGATGGAAAATGACGAAAATCATAATTCGAATGGGGTTGCACCATAATAATAGAAGAAAGAGTTCGATATAATTTATAATCAGTCGAACCTGTTAGAAAAAAAATACATATTTAAATGTTGCTTTTAAAGTGTCTCCATTACTCAAATACATTCCTGAGTTCTACTGCAGATTGCTTGGAGAAAAGAATCTGTCAGATAGTCTAAACTGCCAATGAATTTCGAATGCATAATGTGATAAATAACATGCAATGGTAATCGGGATTATTTTTAAATTGTGTTTTCCTAACGAATGTGCGTAGTGTGAAATGTAAAGGTTTGCAAGTTCTTCTTTAAATTCAAAACGTCTATTGAAAAAATTTGCTGGCAACCATTTATGGTACTTATTAAATAAAGATTTTTACCAACAAACTATAGTAGAGTTTATTCACCTACTATAAAGCAAAATCCACTACAAGCATTTTGATATTTTGAAATCAAGCGCATGATAATTCTGTTTAAGGGGATTGTTTAGTAGATTTACCACACGCGTAATGGGTATATTTCTGCAATTATTTGACTTTTTTATTTAACACTTTATAACTTGAAACATAGAAGATAAAGGAGCGGTAACGTGCTTATAACAAATAAATACAATGCAGAAACTTCCCCATGGTAAAAAAACTTAAAAAATGAAGTAGCAATTGGAATTATTAATCATTCTATACAGAACAATAAAAGTCAATAAAAGCGCTATTAAGTACAAATTTTCACTTTTTTACCATGAAGAAGTAGCTATTTCTATTTGATGTGTATTAACACGTCGAACAATGTTTTAGTACATTTAGAAAAACTTGATAACAGTAAATCAAATTCATTATACACCACACAAAGTTCCAAAATATTTATTAAAATTAGGCAAACACTTTACTATTTAAGAGTAGAAAGAGGAAGCTGATGCTCATAAACTAATCCTAAACTTGAGTTTGGGCTAGTTAATTACCATATTCAAGATAACAGATCTTTACCTGGAAAGGTATATATATATATATTTGGTTTCCTAGGTTCTTAATTTGCTTCAAGTATCAGCTTTACATAGTTGTGGTGAATTCAACAAAGAACATTGTATTTATTTCACCTTTCAGTTCAGGACTAGGTATGATAAATTACCACAATACTGATCATTTACGTTTTTAAAAAGCTCAACTTTGCTTTTTGGAGATACATGCAAAGCTCTTCATTTAGTGTGTATTAATCATCATTTAATTAAAAAGTGCACTATTTTTATACTTACAGTCTGTAGTTTATCATTAATATGAAGTACTGTAGGTATATTTTATAAAAGTGTCTTCTGATGTTCGTTTTATTCATTTTCATTTTCAAAAAAGTTAAAAACAAGATAATAACACAATTAACGACCGCGTATAAATATAAAAAGCCAGTTATCAATATTTATCCTTATTATGTTAAAATTATTAATACACTTTAAATTAAATTATACTATTAAAGCCCGTAGACACTGTTTGTACATGAAGTCTATAATTGTAATTTTGTTTTCATAAGCAGAGCCAATTATTTCAATTAAATATATTTAAATATATTCTGGCCCTGTCTTAGTTCGATTCATACTCATGTGAGAAAACATTACATTTTGTCATTGTTATCAGTGATAGAAGGCTAACACATTACTTTTAGTTTCCATTGGCAATCCTTATCGAGAATTTAAGTGGTACTAAAAATAATGCACTGACAACATTTTAATGATTTATTTAGAAATAAAATACTGTTTTCAGCGGAATCTGAAGGAATCGGTTGCATTGATTCTGGAACTACGCTATCCCCTCATAAAACAGCAACACTGAAATATATTTATTTTACGTAAATACTACGTAAGTAGGAGTTTAGACGAACAATAAGGTTCAAAAAATTGATGAAAAGATGTAAACTAGATCGCAAAGGAAAAATTAATACTTTAAAAAATACTGAAGAAAAAGTCACTAACGTTTGGTTTGGAAAGCAACACCCACATAATCAAGAAATGAGACAATTTGCGAATTCCGATTACCTTGTATGTAGGGTGTGTACGGTCTTGGGGTAGAAATTTTAAGGGGATATTACGCTTGATGGTAGAAAGTCCATACGCTATTTTAAAATAAAAATTCAAGTTATAAGGGAAACTCATTTATTTACAACTTTGATCTAAAGCTAATGCTGGAAGTTGAACTCGCTGCCTTATACAGGGTCTCAACGAATTTATTAGACATGCCAGAACTTCTAGAGTATTAGGTGTATCAAAATGAGATATGGTATAGGGAGAGGAGAATTTTTGCATATTTTTCACTTTCCGGTCACTTCGGTTTCACCGGAAATTGTACCAATTTCGAATTTTTTAAATAGAACACCCTGTATATTTCTACATATTTGGATTTCTGAGACAATTTTGCATCAGAATATGACAGTTCTAAAAGTTTTAAGCCTACTTGATTTTGTTAAAGCCACTTTTAATATTGCATCTAGGTGGCCATGATCGGACGCAAACTAATCTAAGGATCTCAGGCGATGTCAGAAAATTACAATCGCAAAGTTTTAGTGATTAGTATGATAAGACAAGTTGGCGAAATCACATTTTCTTGTTTAACTATTTTTATCTACAACCACTACTAACGGTAGGCTTTTTAGCGCTAGCTTGTTTCACTAAAAGTGACGTTTTATAGTTTAGCGTGGTTAAAGAAATCAGCTGTTTACTTTTAGCCCATGTGATAAAAGTGAAGTGAGGTTATAAAACTACAATTTCCAACTGGAAGTGAAGTTGTAAAGTTATTCTAGTTGCTTCTTGCAGGTAAAGTGTTTTTGAAATAATTAAAGCGTTAATTAATGAATACAGTCAGATGTGGAGTATTAATAATTACATTTCGTAACTGACCTTGACAGTACTGGCTTCGCAAACATTCGCCCGCGCGGCATGGCCTACTGTTTATTATGACATAAATTAGAAGTGTCGTAGATGCAAACCTTTGTTAAGTCGATATTGATGGATTACTAACAGCAACATTAAGGTCGTAGATAAAATATTGTATGCAACGCCTGCTAAAAGTCGTTTATGCACGAGATATGTTATGAAACTCAGCCTTCGGCACAATCCACCTACTCCGCACAATTAATGCTACTTTATTAAAAATGTTTTGCTCCCAACTGTAGCGCATAACTTATTTTTATAAGTTTTTTCGATTATTGCACACAACTGTCACATGACTGATATAATCCAATGAGCACCATGCATTTTTTTGAAAATCGACCAATCCCGAACTCATTACCTGATAAGCGCCCTAGGGATGATTATCAAGCGATAAGTTCCCTAGTGCTGATTATCGACCTCGGAGATTGTGTTAAAATTAGAAATAGAAGTGTAAGAAACAAGCAATTAGAGTCTTTTGGCATTATTAGATCAATTTTAAATCATAATTCGTATACAGGTTTGGTGCAATGTAAAATATAAATGCGGGCAACACAGTTACATATCATTTTGCCCGTGCCAAGCGTCATCGTGCTGGTTGCCTTTAGAAAACTGCCCTAGGGCAAGCTCTCGGGACAGTTTTCATTGCAACCAGCACTCGACCTTTGGCGTGTGCAAAATTGTCGGTAACTATGTCTCGCTCTTGTTGTATTACTATTGATAATTTCATTAGTAAAAATACAATCCACCTGCTCCATACTAGGTGGATAATCTGTAGTATTTATATAGAAAGATTTCGTGTTACTCCTGGGACACCCTGTATATAATTTGCCGATAATTAGTGCTACGGATAATGTTTTACATTTCTTTTAATTGCTGTACTAACGCAAAAAATACAAATAATAATCCCTAAACTTACCGTCCCGTTATATTTCTAAGTGCAACCCGTGCAGCATGCAATGCCTTCTTTTTTGCACATTTTCTTCGAACAAATAAAGCTTTTTTCGACTTTCAACCCATATTTTAGCATTCACACTTCACTTATTTTCACTACTTACAAATACATATAAGGAAAGCTAAGCGCCAATAATAACTGATATAACTCGATGAAGATTTTATAAACCACCAATATGCAGTCTGCTAGTCATTACAGAACGTTATTATAAAACAATTGAAATAGATCTTTAGAATTTTGGGTTTCCCGATAAGCACCCAACGAACCACCTACATCATAATCCTTTGGCTCCATTCATATTTTGTTTCCTCTACATAATACGTACCAATAACATGGCAAGGTTATGACGTGTAAACAAAATCATTAGAAATTACTAGTATGGCTTGTTGTCTATCTTTAGGCGGTTTTGAAAATTCCGGACCTGTTAGAAACGAAAACTGAAGTTACTAAACAGTCACCTTAAATAATAAATTTATCTTTAGAACTCTTTCTGTAATTTCGTCGGGAGTAGAAGTATTTCGGTTCTAGTTTGCAGTGGATGAACAGACGCCTAACCATTCTAATTTGTCACAATCAAAACTTAACAAGACAAACACGAAGAATCGCAAATGCACCAACAGCGAGTAATGCTTCACTAAACCACATCATTATACGGTAATTCTCTGCTAGTACTTGAAGCTAAACTGCAACACAACTTTGGAAATCGAGAACTGTAATGGTTGGTAAACCGAAGTTTCGAGATTAGCATGATGTACATCCCAATTCGAAACCCATGCTAGGTTCATATTTTATCAAGTTTTCCTGACTTGACAAATCTGATATGTATGTAGCCCCGCAACTGGGTCGCGGTGAAATATTAGCTTAAATGTAAAATTCAAAAATGCTTGTAAAAGATTAAAAACATGTTATATGCTCTAAAAATTAGCTGCTAGTTTGATAGTCCACTGAGATGATTGAGTCACACACCATAGATAAATGTGATCTTATAGAATAAAAATATCCAGAGCAACACGTTTAATATAAGTATTCCCTGCTAAGATAAAAAAAATATATACATATAGGTATATCTACGTACAGTATAGATCTTGATTTCTTTGGCGATGGTCTTTCATTATACAAACATACAACGACTTTTGATGTAATTTATTTGTGGTTTTGCATTTTGTGTAATATACAGGGTTAGGAAACAAATATATTTTAAACAATATGAAAGTTACGTGAAATATTTTTCCATAAAAGTTATAGATATTAAATAAAATATATATGATTATACAAAGTGACCCAAAAAAGTGTTTGCCATAAAACTTACTAATTTTGATTTGAAATGCTAATAATTGTAATATAAACTTGTAAAGGTAGAAAGTTAATTGTTTTCGGTATACACTACGACTTAAAATTGCAAGTGTTGCAAAAATAACAACTTTCCTTGAAAAACTACAAAATTATCAAGATTATTTTTTACTGAGCCGCCTTTTATTATTAGCATATAAAAAGCAATCAATACATATGTTTAAAATAGAAGGTTGATTTATGTTCCACTTCGTTTACGAGTTTCACCTAAGCAATTTGTATGATCTTTTTTTATATTGAAGCTTTCACCCTGTAGATTAGCTAACACTACTTACTTTTAATTTTTTAAAGTTTTTTATATCCTTAAAACCATAAATTATATATATATCCACTTGCAACTCTCCCAATAGTTCCCCGCATGTCAACTTTTCGAACTATTCAGTATTCCCACGAGGTCTAATAACAAGAGCTGTATCATTATTATTCCGTAAGTACTTAATTAAATATAAATGAATCAATATTTGTCAAAAACAATTTCAAAATCTCGAATCATATTCCAGAAAACTTTTGTCGGTTGCCGTACGAAAAATGTATTTTTGTAAAATTTCTAGTTGTGAAATTCTTATCTACAGAACAGTCTAGCGAAGTGATACTTTAACGTAAATTAACTTGTGTCATGAAAGCCATTAGTTTGATTGACAAGAAGAAATACCAAAATTCTTACAAACTGCATTGCGCGTTAGCATGATGACACGTCAATAACAACAAGGCGGTAGACGCGGTTTTGATGTTTGGTGTAGTAAGTTTCTTTTTCACAAACCTTAAAACCCTCTTTAGTTTTCCCTGCAAAGAATTTACGGTCGCGGAAAATATTTTGTACGTTACAGCTGATCCTGAAACTTGCCTACTCGTCCAGGAAATTAGTACTTTCCGGGCTTCTAATGTAATTAGCTGTTAACCGGGTTTACAATAAGTTTTGTTTGCAAATTCCCGTATTTGAAAATATAAAAATGGTAAATAGTTGATTAACATGCGAAACCGTATATGAAGTCCGTTCGCTCTGAAATAATTTTATTATTGTGGTGGTTTATGCTTGTACTTTTTAATTCTATAAAATCAAGCTGAAACTAAATTACAGGCTATATATAGCACAATCGTCCAACAGAAGTGATCTCTAAAAATGAGGTTATATGTTGAGCGTTTGAATCACAGTTTCGCTTGTCATTTCAAATCCCTAACATTCAACCAAATGCATGTTTTCA
Source organism: Agriotes lineatus (assembly GCA_940337035.1). NCBI lineage: Eukaryota > Metazoa > Arthropoda > Insecta > Coleoptera > Elateridae > Agriotes > Agriotes lineatus. Next base: position 125,940,455 of record OW679196.1, read on the forward strand.
TCACAATTATAGGAATCATTCTATTCGAAAATTAAGAAAATAGTTTAGGTACCGTCATCAACATCATGCTTACATTGGTTATTTATATAACAAAATAATAATTTAGGATTTTAATGGACGAAATTGAACGCAAAGCGAGCGAAGCAAACGAGTCCAATAAAGTGTGATTGGGCTGCATACAACGCTGATATTAGCAGGTGTGTTCAATTTTTTATTTTATTGGACTAGTACGATGAAGCAGCACTTTCTGAATACTAAACAGTGACATAAATCAAATGTCTATTGAGCAGCCGAGCATAAAGCATTTACATTTTTTTTAAACGTTGTAGTCATCCATGGGCTTAACAGATTTATTTATAATAAATGCGTATCCATTATCAGAAGCCCAGAACTCAAACGTTAAAATTTTTAAAACTAAAATAAACAAATAAATGTATTATATAATAATATCAATTAAAAATATAAACGTTTTTATTTGGAGCAGTCAATATTTTTAAATTTGGAATGCTGAAAATTAATCTCGTTTTTTTAATTAGTTACTTTAGTTAGTTTTTATTTTGTTAGTATTACTAAGGCGAAATATGTTTTAATTAATAAAGTTATGAATACAGATTTCTGAATATCTTTTTAGCAGCTAACTCTTTTATAAACTGGCAGAATAAATGAAACGAATAAATTTTACTTTTGACGGTTTTATGTCTAGAAGGTATTCAGACAGTTTAAAAATGACGAAAATTTAGTCTGGAGAACACAAAACGAGTTTGATCTTATTTCGCTGAATGCTCAATATTAATTAAAAATTAGTTCCGAAGTTGCAGAATCAGAGCTGCTATTTTTAACAGAAAAAGTGTCACCTAGGGATGGGCGCGTGACTTGAAAACGGTGGAGTCACGCTGGTTTACTGTAGGTCAGGTCGTGAAAGTGAGTAATATTTGAAAATCGGGACGTGAACGTGAGTAAAAATTAGAGCGAGAGGTCATTGTACTTCTGTGTGGCAGCCTGCAGCGACGAAGCTTCACACCTGTGTTGTCTTGTGAATGTTGTGTCTACAGTCAATCGCGTTACTTTTAGTTTCTCGGACGTAAAAGTGTTGCCTAGTAACATATACCTTCTTGTACTGGTATCAGTAAGGGAAACATCAATTCCATTGACAGCTTTTGAAGACGGTTACAAGCAATGTTGTAAGCTATTGTAGTCAGTTTTCATTTATTTCTTTTGTATCTACTATTCTGCATGCAACATATCACATAAATTATTTCAAGTGCAAAACATATTTTAATTTAGAGTTTTTAATTTGGTTACGGGACTTTATTGGTTTTAAATTTGAACATTCTGTTCTATCTGAATTTGAATTTTCAAATAATAGCTGCGGGTCACGTCGTGAGTGTACAGTTGCGTGGTAAACGTGAGTGAACGTGAGCGTGAGCGAGCGTGAACGTGAGTGTTTAAAGCAAGCTTGAAACGTGGGTGACGTGAGTGAATACTTACTCACGCGACAACATCTAACTATCACATATGGCGGCTGAAGCAATAAACTAATCTAATAATGATTTTATCAACGTGTTGTTACTGTTCCTTATTTGACGAATTCTTTGTTTTACAATTGATAAATATACAGGGTGCGCCAGGAGAGAAGGATACATTTTGAGTATGTGTTTAAAAAGTTAAAATAAGAAAAATAAACAAATAGGTTTAAGTCCGATTCTCAACACCTAGGAAGATATTAAATAGGGTTAAAATTAGGTTTTTGCCATTTTACTGAAAACTTGTAAAATATATTAAATTGAAATTACACACATATTTTCTAACAATAGCAAGGCTTATTTAAGAAAATTTTTCAATTGTTAGGCATGGCGTTATGGGCTTGAAATTAGCAACCCGTATAAATATTTGTATTAGAAATTTTCTACGAATAAAAACTTGGTTTCCAAAAATATATACTGGAAGACGTAATTTACTTAGAAACGTTTTTAGTTCTAATAGTTGTCTTTAAAAACAATAGTTTTTGTGTAAAAAAAAAAATTATGTGTTGCTAATTTTATCTTGTTATAGCCATATCTACAAAATTAAAAAGTTAAAATAAGAAAAATAAACAAATAGGTTTAAGTCCGATTCTCAACACCTAGGAAGATATTAAATAGGGTTAAAATTAGGTTTTTGCCATTTTACTGAAAACTTGTAAAATATATTAAATTGAAATTACACACATATTTTCTAACAATAGCAAGGCTTATTTAAGAAAATTTTTCAATTGTTAGGCATGGCGTTATGGGCTTGAAATTAGCAACCCGTATAAATATTTGTATTAGAAATTTTCTACGAATAAAAACTTGGTTTCCAAAAATATATACTGGAAGACGTAATTTACTTAGAAACGTTTTTAGTTCTAATAGTTGTCTTTAAAAACAATAGTTTTTGTGTAAAAAAAAAAATTATGTGTTGCTAATTTTATCTTGTTATAGCCATATCTACAAAATTAAAAAGTTAAAATAAGAAAAATAAACAAATAGGTTTAAGTCCGATTCTCAACCCCTAGGAAGATATTAAATAGGGTTAAAATTAGGTTTTTGCCATTTTACTGAAAACTTGTAAAATATATTAAATTGAAATTACACACATATTTTCTAACAATAGCAAGGCTTATTTAAGAAAATTTTTCAATTGTTAGGCATGGCGTTATGGGCTTGAAATTAGCAACCCGTATAAATATTTGTATTAGAAATTTTCTACGAATAAAAACTTGGTTTCCAAAAATATATACTGGAAGACGTAATTTACTTAGAAACGTTTTTAGTTCTAATAGTTGTCTTTAAAAACAATAGTTTTTGTGTAAGAAAAAATATTATGTGTTGCTAATTTTATCTTGTTATAGCCATATCTACAAAATCAAAACGTTTATAAACCCTCTTATCGGTAGAAAAGATATGACAATTCAAAATTTAATTTCTTTTGGCATTTTTAAAAAAATTACGAAATCCTAATTTTAACCTCCCTCTAATATCTCCAGAAGGGCCGAGAATCGGACTTAAACATATTGGTTTATTTTTCTTATTTTGACTCACTCTGTATATATGTATTTGCTAACTTTTTAAAGTTATTTGTCTTGCCATTAAAAAGTTACTGTCTGATCTGTGTCACACGTGTTTCATCCATTAGTAGTCGACCAATAACAAGTACTATTATACCAAAAGATCATATCTACCTGTATGGAGTGTGATATCAAATATCATCTAAATCTACCCAAGCGTTCTATTGTTATATTTAAATGCAAATGTTACCTGAAAACTTGAACTGAACTACAAATTTGAGGCAAACCCTATACGAGTTTTCAACTTAGGAGCCACCTAGTGTAAAATTAACTAATAACTTTTAAAAGGTATAAACTTAATAACAATATTTACATAAAAGATGTTGAATATTTTTTTTTTAAATAACCATAATGAGAATATGTACATTTATAGTTATGGATATCTGCTTTATATAATGGTTAAGTAAGAAATTCTTCATTAATTTTAAGAACTTTCTAAAGTATTTCATATCAGATTAACTGATACCTGATACCACAGTTATTGCAAATATGGTTGCTGTTATGCTTTTTCCAATTCAACGTTTTTTAATAACGGCGACACGAAGTGATGGTGCGAATCAGTAGGGCCGATAAGTCGGTCAATACCAATTCTTTCCATTCCATTAAAAAAAATAGGACCAGGAGGCGAGCTTTGTCTGCTCAGCGTTTCCGGCCAACTTGGAAAATTACTTAATTTGTTTTGGAAAAACTAAAGTAGAAGCTTCTTCCAGTCCGACCCTTGTCATTCGACAGCCGAAAGGCTGAACGAGCCACACTCAATCAATTTCGGCTATGTGTGCTATTTGTATAGCCTTTAATTACCTCGGGGCTGTTTCTTTCAACTTCCGCAGCCGGGAACAGCCCTGGCCTCAGCCAACTCCGATTAAATACTGAGCCAACCTGGTTAAACACCACTACACTTTTGGAATTTTAAGCAGACCACCGCTGGATACTCACAATTATGAAGGGGACGTGCACGATGCCCGAAAACGTAGTCCAAAAATAAACAAAAGGAGCAAGGGCCCTATAGAAGACTGCGCTCAGAACGGCCCTTCGGCTTAACTCGATTAAGCTGCCGAATAAACTTTAATTAAATTTACGAGTAAAATATGTTTATTTAGGTAACGTAATTAAAAAAACATTTGTTCAAAAAGGAGAGGGAAACGTCGAGTTTTGGCAGAATTTGATATTTTAGGCGTTGTTTCCGGTTCCCCATATAAGTGTTAATAATGTATTTTTGTCGTTATCGGGGACTGTAAATCATCGAGAGCATAGAAATGAAGCTGTAAAAGGAAAAGTTGCTGAAGTCGGAGGAAATGCTTAGAAACAAAGAAAACTTATTTCCATATTTACATGGAGTCGATATGAATAATGAATTTGCATAACAAAGCATCCCATAAATTTTATATTTTTCAATCACCCTTGCAGGCGGAAGATTGATATCTCGTGAACAGTCTAGAACAAACATAGAGAATAAGATCAAATTGCCTTGACTTGAGGAGTCCGCCATGTTTGACTGATGATATTTTTACAAATAGACGTAGGAATACGTTTGAGTTACTTTCTTATGCAAATATTTTATTAAAACCTGATATTTCGCGTAGCAAAACTCGTTAAGTGGATGCCTACAAGGGGTATCCAAACTTCTGTCTCCCCTATAATAATTCGATTTTAAAGTGGTTTTATTCGTGTTAGCGATTTTAAAGTTTCACAATTCAAATCGTCTGAGTACATACGGGATTAAATTATCAAGCTTGTCAGGCGACTTGTTGGCATTTCGCTATTGTCGGCTTAGATGAGTGGAAGCTAACGTGGTTAAAGCTTGATGAACATAAGCGCATCCAGCGCAACATAAGCAACAGCCTTTTGCCGTTAAATAAAGTATTTCTAAATAGAAAAAATCTCCTGGGAAATAAATTATTCATAGCCAGTCTGATACTCTTCCGCATATTTTAAATAAAACCGTACTCACTCATTTGGGTAGGAAAATAAAGAATTTGATAACAATCACATGGAAGGCAATGCATGTCTAATCTGTTTAGTTTTTAAATGATATTTATGTAATTTTTTTCCATTATATTTACAAATAATATTTTAACTTACAATAACTTGTATTCGTAAGGCAGCAACAGTTTAAGAGCAAGACATTTTTCAGTATTTGTTTTACCCTCAGTTAAAGTAGTTTTTCTAGCTTCCATTTCAAGATGAAGAACAACAAATAGAATTTAGTTCCAGTAGCTCTCTTCCGTTTCACGTATCCAGAAGGAACGACTACATTGATATCGGTCGTAGCCTGCCAGCCTTTTATGACATAATAGCTGAAAGAAGTGTAAACTATGCAACCAAGGCTAAAGAAGAAAAAATGTGTAAAAGGCTTTACCCAAAACGTCCCTCGCAAGTGGACACTAAATAATTTTAAAAATCAAATTAAGCTAGGAATAAAATATCTTCACGTTTCTAATAAATTACATAAGTTTTCAATTAAAAAAACATTATTGGTGGTCGAATTCGAAGGGTAGGCGGCTACGTAAGCGATTCTAGCGTGTTTTAGGATATTGCAAGTGAATGAACTATTTCTACATGAGCTACAGAGCACATTTTGTGTCAGTGCATTCCGGCTGCCCTAAATGAAAGGTTTTTTCGTTGACACTTCATTCTGCACTTACGCTGTATCTGCTGAGTTCAATTTTTGTCAAAAGTAAGGTCTGAACTATGTGCAAATTGCTACTTTCATGTAGTGAAGTAAAAATAAACAAGTGAACGTTGTGACATTAAATAATTTTAAAAATCGAAGGCAAATAGGTGTCAAAATATTTTCACGTTTCTAATAATACTGAAACAATAGAAGGAAACACTTGGTAATGTAAAGTACATCAATTTTTAAATAAAAAATAATTGCGCGTAAGGGGATTCGAATTTCAGGTGCCTGCAAACGAGCCGGCCCATTCCTCGCCAGTATGTCACGGCTAAATCAGGCTTTTGCCGCGTGAGCTATCGGGACGCTTCGAATTCCTGCGATGCAGCTGCATTTAACGTAAGGCACTTATTGATTGCTCCTTTTTGTATCGTACAACATTTATCCTGTATCTGTTGGGTTCAATTTTTGGCAAGAATAAAGCCTGCGCTATGCACAAATTGTTACTTGTATCTATTTGTAAGTTAAATAAAAAATAAACAAAATTTTATTTCTTTAAAGTGCTCAACCTGTATATATTTGTCTGAAATTTTCTCGATTTCATTCCAGGTAGATATATACAGACACATAGAGAGACAGACAGAATTGAGAACACCTGTTTTTCGTCATCTAGGGGCCCTGAAACGTGAAGATCAGGAGAAATCTCGAAAAGTGATTTTGTCGCGATTTTTTCCTTCGTCTTTTAGACGAGATAACTAATAAATAACAAACTAATCATATCAAGGTTGTGGAAAATTCTAAAATAATCTGGAAGAATAGATATTATCAACAGTAATGTATTAAGTGCATAGTGACTTGCCGATAATGCTGGTCAGATTGCACGACCGCAGCGTGAGTGCAATCTGGTCAGTATTATCAAAGCAAGGAACTATGCACGCAATATATTTTGCGTGACTATTGCTTGAATAGATAAAAAAAACTAACGAATCATCATTTTAATGAGTAAGGTGGAGTATTACCGATAAGTAGTTATATAACAACTTACCGATAAGTTGTTATGTAACACCTTATCGACGCAAGTCGTTTTAGATTGGTTGAAAGTTAAAAAAGCAAGTTCGATCATTGGTTAAATGACATTGTTTGACAGATGTATGCAATAGTTGTATCTTGTTATATATCTTTGGTCACAGCGCCAATTGAGGTGCCAAAATTATTATATAACAAATATTATATAGATATATACCCTCTTGCTTATTAAGAAGAAGTAGTATCAAGAATATTTTCTCAAACACTTACCTTTCTACTTATTGAATTATTTTCAATTGACATTTCTTACTAATGAAAATATGACATTTGAAATTATGTCATTTGATTCTTATTAAAAAATTACCTCGGCTGGACAGTTATTAAGCAATGAGACTCTCTTTCATCCGGAGCTGAATGGGTTAATGTTAAACTTATTAATCTTCTTTTTTGTTGAAGACTGAATTATTAAGTTATTACCGAATTGACTTCTTTGGTCAATTACACTCTCTTGTACATTCAATTAAATCTTCTTACTCAGTTAGTTAGTATTTGAAGGATTGGTCTGACATTACAATAAATCAAAATAAAAATGTTGTCAAATGTTCTAACTTGATCCAAATTTGATGTTAAAATTAATTAAGATACCCTAAACCAAAATATGTCAATTTCTAATTATAATTTCCGAAAACATCGAGTACCCAAATCAATGTAAATTTAGAAAAATAAATATTCTAAATTACTCTCTGTTCAGGGTGGAAGTTATAGTGGACTGTATGATTTTAATTTGAACAATTACAGGATACGTCTTAGGGGTGCAGGAATTAAAAAGGGTTGCAAACCAACGGTCTTGCGCAGTCTCACACAAGATAATGTAATAATAGACTTGGTTCCGTTGAAGCAGAGGTTTCGTGAATACAGAAACAGATGTCAAAACTGTATTGTTTATTGACTAGAAAAGTTCCTATTTATATACATAAAACTATGACGTAATATACAAGGTTCAGTTTATATGCCCTAGTTCAACTTGCATTTGCACTTTCCTGTTTAATTTCATAACAAATAGTGATAGCAAGTCTACATAATTGCAGTTTGTTCACCGGGTCATTCGACCAATGCTAACAGAAACGCTGACCGCTTTGTTCTACATTTCCGCATGTAACAGCCAGCTTACGAAATGTATGCGTTTTTTATTTTAAAAGTTAACATTATGTTTTGGTTCCTAAACACTCTCTACATATAAATTACACATATTTCCACTAATTTTGCAGTACCAAACTTCTTATTTATTTCTTAATGAAATATAAGAAATACGCAATAACCTTCTTAACGTATCACTTGTACCTGAGTGTATTTTCTATCAGCTCCTAACTGAATGGAACCCTGTAAACACCTCCTTTGGGTTGTTCACGACCAAAATAGCTGATTGCAGCTGTATGACCCCTTAAGGTCTGCATATATCGTAGCACAGCATGCCAGAAACACAAACACTTGCACATTTTACTGGTTGAAGCAACTTTTATCACATGATACCCATTAGATATCTGGATATTATTACTGAATTAATTAAGCATCCACACAGCATGCTGCATTACAATCTTTGATTATGCAACCTACAGTAGCATTCATAGTTGGAATATCTATAAGGTGTGGTTTATAAATACTCTATCAGACATTTTAATGAATCTGAAAATGTTCTGTCTATTTTTTTAAGCCAGAATGAGCCTAGTATGAACTAGAAAATTGTATAGTTTCTATCTACATGTTTATTCATTTCCTTTTTTCTACTATATCCAGTTATTGATTCATGATGTTTATATTCTCGTTTTCTTTCGTTATTAATTGTGCTTCAGGTTCATTATCCTAAATAGGACAGGAAAGTGCGGAAATTTTGTATAACTTTAGCATTCTTTATTTCTTAATTTTTTGTAGAAATTCTTCGGTTGTTAATTAAATTAGTTAGTGTATAAGTAAAACATTGTTTAACCTAATAATTTAAAATTTCGGATCTGATCTATAGTTTCATATTTAGCTTTGGATATATTACAATGTTTAAACGGTTAAGCCTTACTTAGCTAGTAAGATGCTACTTTATTGAATAGCGTTAATAACAAGAACTTCGGCTAGCTCAGAGTGAAGCGGCACGATCCGGCTACAGAATTATAAACAATTATAGAAAAGAACACTACAGGGCACTACGAACCTAATATGAACCTTAAGCACTATGGTTGACAGATGCTGGTGGTTTCAGAAAGATAATATATTAAGTGAAACGATCCCCAAGATCTCACCGAAAACACGCAATTACAGATACGGTACTGTTTATCTCATAGAAAATACCCTGGGCCCTAATCGTCGAACAAAGGCGGAGGAAAGTAGACTACTTCACTATTTAACAAAAAATGGCATACATCTGAAAAATACACCAAGCAAGCGAGATTGGTAAACAACTAACGGTTGTTTACAAAATTACAACGAATGCAAATCTACAATAAAAATAGCAAATGCTAAACATAATGATGATGGCAAGTAACCTCAAAAGCGTTATACGACAATCTAGATGGTTCCAAAATAGATGTGATAGAATGCCGAAGTACGTGAAGGTAGAGGACATTTTGTGTGGCGAATGGTGCATTTTTTTCCAAAATTTAATTGAATCTTGATTCAATCAGATATGTACAGCGATTCACCAAACTGTAACACTAAATCTGCACCTGATTACCGACGATGTTTCAAGATAAATCTTTTTACTAAACGCGTATCTCAAACGGCCAAAATGTGCGCCTTACATCATTGGAAATAAATACTCAACATTTTCAAAATTGAGAACCAGAAATATCTCTATAGTGAAGTCCTATGTGGAAAACTTTCAAAAAGGAGCAAGATTGCTAATTCTAAACCAAAATTTACTATAAAAGGCTACCCATCTACTAATTCTAACATCAAAGCACCTGGCACACGTAATTACCGTCAAAATCCTCTAACTCAATGTAAAAGCGAAATTGGGGAAAATATTTTAGCATCGTTACAATATGTTTTTGTTTTGATATTTTGCCTTAGATGTTTCCAAAGATGTGTTTTGTTTATTTTGAAATATAGTTTTAGTGTGTAAATTAGTGGCTGCGCCGATTATTCTTCGAATGACATTTATAGGGTGGGCTGAATTTCTTAGACACGTCGACAAAGAAGGTGCAGAGTATAGGAGGTTGTTTAAAAAGATAGAAATAGTCTTTTAAGATGATTAAATACGAAAGGTATCATCGATGGAATACCACAAAAATTCAAGGTTTTAATTCAAAAGCATTTCAACATACAATTTTGAAATATTTTATAAAATTGTTGAAAGAAGCCAATTTATAGCAAATTAAATATGACATAAGGGATCAAATAAGTAAGAAATGAAAAAAAAGTAATAAAATTTGGGCTAGAAATATGTCAGTATATATCTTGCAAAGTTTAAAGTATTAACTAACAAATAGATTGAAAAATCTATGTGCAAGGAACAGGTCTAAGAGGAATATTTACAATTTTGTAATGCAATCATATCTAGACAGATGTTTAGTTAAACTAACAAATGTTTTATATGTCTGTATTAGCTAGTTGTTATCGTGATCCTTGAGTAGCAATGGTTGGTGAGATGTACAGTTTCGATTTCTATAAACAACAAATTTGTGTAAACTTATACAAGAACTAATTTGAAAGTATAGTAGCAATTATTATTTGAGCATTTTTACTAACAATAATTTTAAAAGGCTTACCATTAAATCACGCTCAACCTTTACTATGCAATAGTACCGTTAGTAGAGCTGCCAATTCCCAAGACGAGTCAACGTCATGTTATCTAGCCAGTGTTATAGTATAGTCAGTTAAATAAAATGCTAGATTAATTACTGCGTATAATTCCTATCTTGACAATAAACACTCCTAGTCTGATCAATAACATTTTTGTTCAAATGAGAAATTGAACTACCAGCACTACCGTAATAGATATTTATACACCAAGTACATAATATAGAACTTTATTGGAGGAGCTTTGTTTATGGCTGAGCGAGCTTATGTGCGAGGCTAACACGAAGGCGATTACCGTAGAAACTATTATTTATATTTAAATTGATTAAGTGGTTTGTTGCTGGTACTTCCGGCTTTAAATGTTATCTTATAGGCTACCGGTTATCAATAGCTTTTATTACGTGAAATAGGTAATAAGTTAAATAAAATCGGTTTATGCTTTGTAACGGTTCTCAGTGTTTTAATTAGCCCTTAAAGTTAAAATTTCACCTTCCATTAAAAACGGCTTTTAAAATGGACTAATTAGAGTTCCCACTAGGAACAAAGAATCCTAATCCAGCGATTGAAAAGTTCCGTTGAAAGCTTTCAGTCCCAAACAGCTTAGATAAGAAAGTTTGCGGCACTATTAATCAGCGACTGCCCTCTGGCCCTGAAACGTACATCATATTCCGCTGTACGCCCAGTTTTCAAAAATTCATTTTCTCGCACAGGCCGCAGTAGCAAAAACATGTTTAGTTTCGAAATAAGCGAAAAGTTCGATGTAAAATACAAAGGAATACAAAAGAGCCGGGTCAGCTTTGATAAATAGATCTGCGGCTTGCGTATCGGAAGAACGTAGCCGTCAAACTGTCGACAAATGGGCCTGAATTACATGAGAGAGTGAAACAGCTCCATAAACAATAGAATTACCAGGACAGAGAAAGTAACATAAGGTGCAATTTTCGAACGCGGACGAAGCAAAGAAGAGACCATCGGAAAAAATGCCGTCATCATCGGAATAACCATATTTTTCAATTTTCATTTACCGAATCAGGCCAAGATTTCCTTTTATAGTTATGGCCTCATTTAACTGTTTAAAATGGCTCTTTTCTATTTCTTTGTTCCCCAATGCACGTTTATCTGAACCGTAAGCAGGGCGAAATTTGGGACCGAAATTTATCGAACTGTTTTGGAGGCTGTATTTTCATTGCACGATTTTTATAATTCAGCGTCTGAAGTGGCGTTCTTGAGAAAGAAAGAGGGGGAGTTATCATAACAACGTTGTAATGCGTGAGTTGTTCGCGTGAATACCGAGAGCAAAATCATGTTTACTGGACCGCTAAATGATGGATTAAAATCTGAACAAGCAAGGCGTGCTGGAAATCGTTTAATTGCTATAAGAAATACATCCTAACGACCGTTTCGACAAGCGTGAGGGAACATCACACTTTATCAATATTAATAATGGCTGCGCTCGTTTTAACGAAGCTCCGGCAATTTTTTGAACGGTCGGCCTTATTGGAGCAAATAATTAATTTCGAAACCGAAATTTCTCCCGCGAATAGAAGAAGTGAAGTGCCACTTATACAAATAGGAACATTTCGGTGTGTTTATTTCCAATTGTTTGCGTCTCTTGTATATTTTAATTGTTCGAGTTCGTTTTGAACAGCATTCGCCAGGTTGAGTATTCGCTTTAAAAATTCCACTTGATGTAAACCAACCAGTAATTGTTTCAAACGTCCGCACAAATGAATAAAAGAGTTATATTTCATGCAGATTTAATGATTTGTGGTACCAGGCTTTTATAATGCTAATGTGTTTCCGCATTTCCGAGTGAAACTGTAATTGCAGCGCTAGACCCATTCGTTTCCAAATATTAATGGAAAACAGATAAATTGATTTTATAAATATGTAAATAAACCGTCTAAATACTGCCCTCTCTGCTAAGTGGCTAAAATAAGTTTATGCTTTGACAGCTTAATACCGCCTCCCCGGTTTATTTCTAAATAAATTTAAAAATTAATAGAGGATAATTTGTCATCTTGGCTCTTTTCTGATAAAACGTATTGTTACGTAAATAGCACGGTACTTGCGGAGTTGCACAGTATTTTATTACAGCGCCACAGCAGTTGAAATCTCAAGAGAACTATTTTCCAACAAGCCATATGTTATATTAAACATACCCCTACAAAGGCCTTCTACGTAGCACTAACGATATAACAAGGGCGCCAAATTTTGGGTGGAGGCGCCAGTTGCTGCCAGCAGAAAGCTTTAGCGTTACATAATTTCAGTTCAGCTCAATTAAGAAGCAACATTTTGACCTTTCAAATAGTCGTTAAGGAATATTGTAAAATAAAAATGGCTAATGTGTGCATTTAGGATGGGTTTCCTGCAGAAGGTTAAATATTTGATTATGTGAGTTTACCAAATAAATGATTTTAGTTCTCTCAGTTCTATGTATAAATAATGGAAAGCTATTTTATGGCAATACGGTTTTTCGTTTTTACTAGTGGCTAGCTGCTGAGCTAATAGATACCTACATACGCAATAAAATGGGTATAGGTTTTAACAGCAATGTAAACGTTCCTCTATTAACGTGTTTCATGATTAAGGAGTTTATAGGACTCGCTAATATTCTGCAATTTTGTGTAGTCAAGTATAGTTATGAGCAATGCATTTTACTTCATTATATTTGTAACGGCAATTTTTGAATTTAGCGCTTTTCCGAATCTATATTTTAAACATCAGTTCTTTTTTCGCTTCATCTAGGCCCAAATTGATAATTTAGCTATGTTTCAAAACAACCTCGTTCATTTCCAATACTGGCGTCTTCCGGTTCATTTCATCGTATCCTGCTCAAAGTTTTATTCATACTCACATATGGATGCTTGCCGTATAATGGACGCATTATCTTAATTACCAGTTTGTAGGTCCATTCTGTAATGTTAGATTGTCTACATTTTCAAAGTCACGTACGAATGTTGCACAACTTGAGGCAACCAGGACGTTTCTGTATGAGTTAGAGAGAGTGAGATAAGTAACGCACGCTCGCGTTCCCTTTGGCTTCGACGTTCAACCACCTGACTTGAAGGAAGCAATAAGTGCCATCATTTCTTCCGCCACCGTAGAGGCCTAGGGCCTTCGTCGGGCGACGTAGAAATTAAGTTAAACTGTGTATGGGTGTTATCGGTCAAGTTTTTGGTTGTTTGAGAGACGTTGGGTGCAGTTATTAGCCGAGGTTTTCTCGTATCGCGGAGGGCAAGCTCCGATCGACGTCCTTGTGGTGGATAATTAATGGGAATCTATTTTGTGGTAATTGTTTTTAATGAAGTTGCGTGTACCGTACCACAATTTTGCCTGTCGACTACGTTCTTCATATTCTATCCTCCTTGGGGATTTAGCATCGTCCAGACCCGCTAGACAGATAGCACGCTAGGTCGTTTCCCGCAATTCTTCAAACATTTTGGGGCAGTTGTTTAAGTACGTCCTGAAGAATCATTGGACATCATAACCAGAGCAAGCTAATCCCTACAAGGTATTGCATTTTTCCTGTATAATTTTAACAAGCATTTGGGTGCAGTAAAAACTGTTACCATCAGTGAGTCAGATTTGATTGTTTTCCGTCAAGATTTATTGTTTGTAATTAGTTTTATTGCGTAAGTAAAGTGGTTAGCGTTTTTGAGTCAGATCATTTGCTGTCAACTTTACTGTTTGTATTTAGTTTAAACGTTGCGCAATGAACAACACTAATCGTTATTGAGTATTTCATTTAATGTGCTTTGTTCACACACATACTTCTACATTAATATAGTTTATATTCAATTAGTTGCACCCATCTTTAATAGATATATGACGTTTGCATTTGTATTTTGTGATATTTTCCTCTGTAAAAAGATCTTAGGCAGCTATAGAAAAATGCAAGCAAGGTAAGTCCAAAGCAGCTGTATGTTGGCCATCGCCCGAGCACGGCAAAGGTTGGATCGGCAAGGTTGGTTTACCGCTTCCTCTTTCTCGGTGAGCTCACATGTGTTTTTCTCGAGTTAGTAAAGTGGTGGCGTCTGGCAATTAACATCCTTATTTCGTTTAGCGAGTCGTTGTCCTAATTAAGGTCGTAATGAACCTCCCCCTTCACCTTCTGAGTCTTAGTCGGCAACTTTTGTTACAGCCTATTGTAACATAGTTGGGGTAACGGATCCGAGATTTTTCTGATTTATGTCGTTTTATCAGGTCACTGACGGTTGAGTATTTTTAATGTCAAATTCATAACTTAACGACGTTTTCGTGCTGTAACATATTATAAAATTGGAAGATATAGTTAGAGAAGTTAAAATTGCAGTAAATCAAGTGAAAATATTGTAAATTATCCCTCCAAACTGTATAACGTATTAAGAAGTCAGTTTTATGGAGCTATACATTTGGAAAAACAGAATAGGAAAGGATAGTTTTCCTAATAGTATATACGTAGATGATTGGGGAATTTAACAATTTAACGAAAATAAATCCAAATTAACGATTGGTGTTTGCCACCTTACAGTTCTTATAGGCAACTTAAAAGCAAAATTTGTTTTGAAATCGTAAGCAATTGCTACTAGAACTTTCCCCCAGCTTGAAATATTCAATTATTAGATAATCTGTGTTAGGTGTCTATGGTCCTGTTCGACGTGAATTCATAATTGTGTAATGAGTGGTTCTAGAAATATTATCGGTTCTATTCGAGATGGATTTGAACTTCACATGCACTTCAGATGTATTTTACCACTATTTTGGATGTAATTATAAATAATTCCCATAATATTTGACGGGTTCTTGTTTTCTGAAAAATTATATGTGCAAACTCGACAATTTTTTTATCAAACCGTTAAGGACCAGTTACCATCTAAACAACTTATACAAATGTTTTTCCACTATGTAATTGGATTTATATTTTCAGCGTTTTTTCCTGTTTTGTATGGTAACGGCTTCTAATCATTTCATTCGTACTCGAACATCCAACCTGTAGAATCTTGACAGCTATGGTCGTCGGTTACATCTGCGACAGTCCATGAGTATTTTTGGTCCAGTTGAAGCTGGAGCCTATAACCCCTTAACCCATACGCGGAATCGAATAATTTATTGTCACGACGTTTAACTTTTTGAAGTTTTCGATTTTGATCATTCTGAATAGCGGTTGTAGCTCTTTATTTAATGCCACAGGAACTAATTTTAATATCCTTAATGTCAAGTTTCGGAAAGTAAGTTTTTTCGAGATCGATAACATATGTTTGGTGTGCAAAGCATAATTATAAATATCTACCCCGAACTGATCCTTCATAAGAATTTAAGGCTGCTAATTTTAATTAGTATAACTACAAACAAAACTTTGAATAATTGCTGGTTAGCATACAAATTTACGTCAGTAAAAAATAAATTGCACTTCAGAGTGTAGAAAAATCGAATTGGTATTATCTTACATAATACGTTTCTGGAAAATATTATTCTACTAGATTCCTTAAACTAATAATAAATACCATTGCTTAAAAATTAATTAAATTTTGAGTTACACATAGAAAAGGTGATTGCAAAATACTGGACTGGCAAGAAATATTACTGAAAAGAGATGAAATAATGGCTTGAAAATGCAATCATTTATAAAATGGGGAAGTGAACCAACTATTCTATAACTCCTTGCATTGTTGAACAAAATGCATTATAGGAAAGCAATTGAATATAAACTAATAGATCTACACTACATCGAATCTTCCGAGATATTTCAAGCATCATTAATCCTATACAAGACGATGAAAACGTAGTTTTCAGATAGGTTTTGTATAACCTTTTAATTGGACGCATTAGCTTTCAAATTTAGCAGGTAGAAAATTGCAAGTCGGTTTTGAAACTAAAGCGACTGGTCGAGTAACAAGGAAGGACATGTACTACCTACTTCAGATTAATATACGATATGTTACCATCTCTAAGTGATGTAATCTGCCACACGAGTAATACTAGTAAGTTGATAGCATAGGTGAGAGTAGAGTACTAGGTTTTTTACAATTTTATTTTATTGCATAAAGGTGCTACTGTTACTACAATTATTCAAATTAATTTTAAATCAGTTTGGAAAGTACTAAGATATTTTTCTTTTATTACAGCTGCTTCAATGAAATAAAGGCATTTGGAACATGCTTAATCAAAGTTTCCACGGCTCTGGTTCTTTCAAGAAAAAATCATTCTAACAGAAAAAAATACTTGGTAATCGTATAATGTCAAAGGAGAGCAATAAAAAACTAAAAGTTGTAGTTTAAAATCTACAAAAATTCCAATAAAACTTTTAATCTGTCATCAAGCAATCCTCCAATCAATTATATCGGTAATAAGTTTCTATACCTTCCCCTGCATGTATATGCAGCAAGTATCGAACAAGCTATAAAAAATAAATAAAGCCGATCGGTTCAGAAAGCAATTTATTTCCAATTTCCGACACAGTGAGAACTTCAAGTTAAAAGCGTTTTAGCAGGGACGGAAGTTTAATATATCAACATCCAGAACATAGTGGAACTGAACATCTTCAGAGCACACTTTATTTTGACCGTTGGGGTGTCGCCTTGAATGGAGTATGCTTTGTTATAATAAGAAATAGTCGCGTTCCTAAATTCAGAATTTTCTACTCTGAAACTGCTACTATCTCACTATAATGTTCAATAGCAAATTCAGGGGAGATTCAACATAATTCAATTCTACAGCGGTTGCAACTGCTTAAATTATCTGCAGTCCTATCAGGAATTGCAGCTGCCCAAGATGTTATCTAGTTCCGATTATGTCGGAAGTTTGATATTTAATTTTACTTAATTTAACTTTGCAGAATTGCACATGCTTTGAACACCCCAAGTTCCAGCCTTAATCTATTTTCGCCAAGGGACACTCGAGGTCCTCACACGCTTCGGCAATTGAATGCCTGGCGGAGCTAAGGTCCATTTGTTTATTTAGTGCCATAATGGATTTCTTGGGGACAGTTACAATACTTGTTTATAAAGTAACTTTAAATACGAGGTTCGGCTTTGTAGTGTAATTTACATTTGCAGTTGTTGCACTGCCGTTTTAAATTAGATTGTAAAGTTTAATTTTAAATAAAATAAGGCCTTTGCAAGCCTTTATTTCGAAGCGCAAACTTGGCAGTAGTGCTACAGAGAGTTTCGCTTTGTGTATTGGGTTCTGATTTAATTTAATTTTAAATTTATTGGTTAGTTGCATTTTATTCGAGGAGGTATGTTTATAGTTGTTCTGCTTTTTATAAGATTTTGAAAACTAATTTTGACCAGATGATGTTAATTCAACGCAATGAAAAGATATTTAGGGTATTTTACAAACTTGACTGTTCACCTATTTAGTCAACCGCATTTTGAATATTTTGACAATTCTGATTTTATTACTTATATGTATGTTGCATGAATAAACACGTTCGTTACGGGTGGAAATAATCACATAATGTAGATTCCGTGAAGAGAAGGATGAGACTCCTATATACTGCCCCTGCTATTGTGAAGAACTTATAACTGTTCCACAAAAACACTTTGGGGTAACAGTAATCGCACCCAAAATGCAATTAAAATCCTTATAGATACATTTCTGGGATTTTTGAGAAAACCAGAATACCTTTTCGTGACCTGAAAACACTGGATAGCACCATAATATAACGTTATCGCAAGGGAAACAGCGTTTTACGTATACAAAGTGTATTCGAATTTGAACGCCACCATTAAGTCACAATCGGCGTTTGAATTACCAGTGTGCGAGGACTTGGTGATAAGAACAAAAGCCCAAAGGTGCGGGAGAGTGCGAGCAGCTAATCACGACTCATCCCCACCTGGACGCCACTAGGAAATAAGAAGAAATAGTTGGGAGATCAGAAGGGTATACAACGAAGAGGCTTGTCCAGTACACTTGAGTCTATGGTCCAATCAGCGAAAGCCTTTCAGAGCTTCAAATACCCTCCTGAACTCCAATCCTGGGATTGTTTCCTGATCATCCTTTTTACTACCGACGAATACTCCTGAAAACAACCCAGCATGCCGTTTTCTCCTAAAAAACAGCCCTTAAATCGATTTCCTAGACTGTCGTTTCCGATACTGAGAGATATCCCACTCTTTCCTGCATCCGTAGAGGCCAAGCGCTCGCTGACACGCTTAAAATTTTTAAATCAGTTTCAGCCACAATGAAGCGGAGTGCCGTTTGATAGGACCTTCGTCTAAAGAACCGGTTCCTCTGACATGCCGTCCGGGTTCCGTATCCCCAAAGGCACATACGTTCATGTTTAAGTTTATTTACAAAAATGATATGTAATACAAAAAACAATATACTTAATCTGTATGAACTATTCCGAATCTAAACCCTCTAGACAGTCTACGAATTGTTGGCTTCTGGGATACACCCAAAGACACGGAAAAGGCAATTACATAAAAAATACAGAAATTTAGAAAGCATTACAATAAGTTTTCTTTCTCAGTGTAGAGGCTAGAAACATCAAGCAGTAATAATAATAAGAACAATAGTAAAGCAACAAAAACGTTAAGGTAATGATGATAAGATATAAAAGCAGAGAAAGAAAATGTAATACTACAGTACTAGATATTTGACAATAGGAGATACATTTAAAATAAAGGAATGCAATATATTTCTGTTAAATAAAAAGTTGAAACAAATACTTACAAATTTACAAAGCCATAAAGAGTTTCAACGTAAAATGAGTAAAGGGACAAGAAATCATTAAATGACATAAAAAGAAAACTTCATATTGAAAATGTTATATACTCTGTAACTGAAATTAGCGATTCGACACAAGAGACTCAAAATCAGTGTATATTTGGGATCTTTACTAAGCAATCAAGGTGGATGCAAAAAACAAATAAAAAGAAAACTTATGTTTAATATGAAAGAATTGAAGTGTGACAATTAAAACAGAACGAAGACGGTTAAAATTTATTATTTATAATTAAATATCAGTAATAAACGAAGGTAGCACAAATAATAAAAGTTTCACTTTCGAAATATATAAAAGAAAAGGACCAAAAGACACTAAGACAGTTTTGTAATGTGATGGAGTTAGGGGTAGGCAGGTAGTGGGCTGTTAATGGTGTAATTACTTGTTCAAACCTGTATTTGTAAACAAAATAATATGCATCCGCTGCTAGTTACACCAGAACAGTCAAACCACGAACATGGAGCAATGTTGCAGTGGAAGAAAACTGGGTGCCTTAATGTTCGGCGCTATAACTTTAGACATGGGCTGGCGTGAACCCATTCCTATGGGAATTGTGTGATTGTCGTTGTCCTCATCGTACTATTATAATGAGGTGGCATTGAGAGCTCCAGTGAAGAAATTTCAGTCTTTGGGGCGATTGCGTCCAAGACAGCGTTTTTCCTTCGCCACTGACAAAAACATTGCAACCGTGTGGAAAATAGCACGAGAGACTGTTGCCATACCAACTGATAGAAGAGACTTTCGGTATCTCTGTACCTGCAGTGCACGCTTAATGCGAGAAAGATTTCCTGAATAACAAATTACGCTACGTGTTGTTTTAACTTCGTAACGTCAATAGCATCGTGACAGAAGGTTAAACATGGCTGTATTACTACGGTGATTTAACGAAATCACATATCATGTTGTGTGTGCTTGAAAATCAACAGTTCCAATCCTAGGAGACGATCGCTGCTAGTGGTATACACATCAGTGCCCATCTCACATGTTGCAGGAGCTCAAGAGCTCAACACATGGATTCTGCACCACGACAATGCCCCTTCACATTGGCACCCTGTGATTTCGTCTTCTTCCCGAGTGTGATTTAAGGGAAGACGATGTTCAACTGATGAAGAGCATGTGATAAACATGTGCCGAGTCGGATAGAAAACGTAGGTGGATAGATTCGGCAATTGGTTTCGAAGAATACAACAGTGGTATTAATACTATTTATTCGAAGTTTAGTACGTGCACGTTACAAAACACCAAAATAAAGGAAAAATCGAGGAAACGCTTAAAGAGCAGTAAGACAGATCAGATTGTTGCAATAATTACGTAAGACAGACATATAATATAAATAAAAATGTTATGAATTTGGTTATATGTCAACCTTCTTTAATAATTGCAGAAAGTCATTTCCCGAAAAACATTTCGAGAAACTTTCATAATGTCTACTGAACGACAAATTACCTACAACAAAAATTTGTTTCTCTATACGCTTCACCCTTAACCTCTCAAACTTGCAACTTGCAACTGTAAAAAGAAACTATCCCTTGCATGATGAGCAACAAGTAGACATATGTTCTATTGTGAAAATGTATACAAAATATAGTAGTTAACTGAATTGCGGATATGGCATAGATCGCGATTAGCTGATACGGTTTTCTAATTAAATGACGTGTTTTGAGTTTAAACCTGAGGCATCTCATCTATCACGTGCTCTGATAGCAAATTTACTGTTAACCAAGATATTCGTTATATTGTTGGATCTTAGAAAATTCGCTTTGTAGGAAATTTATATTATTTTGAAAAATGCCAATTATAAAAGCATATTTCCATTTAGTCACATCGATGATTGATTTAATGATATCTTAACTAATGCTAATGATTATTTGGTAAGTCTAGTTTACTGCTGAGTTTTCAAACTATGTACACGTAGCATCAAGATTAGGAACGAAACTAATGATCAGACTTGGCCATACCACAACGAGGTTGTTGTCTGAAGTTTTGTTTGAACATTATAAGCGGAAGCTCTGTGAGATCGCCATATTTCTTGTCTTAGAAATTGTTCTTTAAGTATCATACAATTGCACACTAGATTTACTCTAATTATATCCATTCCATTAAATAAGAAACATGAAGGCAGTAAACTATTTTCTCGCGACGTTACTGCCGTCTCCGAGTTTCGAACTTGCGCAGAAAAATATTGAAATCATTCACGGCAAGTGGCGTATTGCTAATATCAGTCTTTTATAAAATCTTAAATGTAAATTAAGATTTTCATCAGCGAATCTTTCTTAGATATGAAGGGTTTTTATAAAACACAGCTGTCACAAACATATAGACAGAGTTCTTTTTCAGTTGCTCCCAAGGCTGTGTGCAAACATCGCTGATCAGTTTCGTAACATTCTTATTATTCAAGGTAGCAGACTGCGTTTTGGTTTGTTTATGAGGCAAACCAAAGCACGAGCATTAATCTTTCCTTTGATGTCTGTCATCTTGTCTTAGATAGGAATAATGTAGGTATATCGCTATCTTAAGGCGCAAATCTTTGATGTTAGTTTCTGTTTCTGAGATGCAAATTATGGCCTATTATAGTTGCTTAAAGTATTACCTGGTTAAATTTGTTTAAGTGCATGCTGTGATAAAGCCATTTATTTAAACCATGTAATGTAGGCTGCTAGACATAGTATGAAATAATGAAAATAGTCTTCTTTAAATTAAATTTGTAAAATTTGGCTTTCTAAGACGAGAATTTTGATAATACAATAATGCATACCATTGTAGTTTTCCGGTGAATTTGCTTTTGTCTGATCAAAGTTGTTCATAGCTAAAATCCTAAACACTTCGCTCATGTTGTATATCGGGTCATGAGTTATTCCTTAGTAATCCCTTAGTCTCTTATATATTCGATTATGCAGTAGTTGTTCTACTGACGGATTACGAAGCTTGTACGTAAATAAATCAGTTACTTCATGAAACAGCAAGAAGCATCTTGATATGTCGCTTCATATAAATCTTATGCGTCATAAATTAGCACCAACATATAATTTAATGATTTGGATTGATATTAAAACGATATATTATTTTGTATCCATTCCATTGGTTGGAACCAAGTATGAGGGGTATAATAAAACAAAAATTTATAAAGCCACTGATGTGATGGTTGATCTTTTAGGTCCCTGCTACGACCATAGCTAAATTCACCTTGATGCTACAATTTGTTGTCGTAGGTGCCTGCGCTAATCTATATCTGCATGTATAAGGGCATAATACCTATACGTTCTGTCTGTCTTATTTTTTCTGTTTTATTGGAAAAGTCCTAGTTTCACATGTATAACTGTCTATTGCTCAGATAAGTGTTTTAACTATGGTTGTTTCTACCAGTTTAGCAATTTTTTTTAATTTAAATTGCATGTTTAGTGCGAAGCAAGTTTTATGAATGTTGGATTCGATTTTTCTTTCATTAGAGGTGGTTATCGTAGTCAAATATTTAAAGGTGTCGACTGTTTCTATTTTTCAATTATATTGCCCTTTTTATAATTTTTTAAGCTACACGACATGTTTATACAGTCTTAATGTTGTTGTTGGATCGCCACATCCTCCTGATTACTTCACGACCTTTCCTTTACTTTAATCTTCTAGGTACTTAGACACGCACTTTGCGCTTACAAAGAAAATCCTTTGGAGAAATTACTCGATGCGGATTTAAAGTAGGACCATATTTATAGCAACCGACTACTTGTCATCCACCGTTTTCAATTTATTTTGCTATGTAAGCCTTTCGATTCCATATTACGAAATAGTAAACGTGTTATCCTAATTATATACAGTCACCTGCTTTGTTCAGCGGTTATAGTGAAAATTGTGTGATAATATTATCAATGCTCTGTAGAAGGGCATTGCGTTCGAAAAGGCTTTTTCGACGACCGTGTGAGCAAGTCAATTTAATTTGTAGCTTTGTTCGATTGCTAATTGAGGTTTTTCATTTAGGGTTTTTATTACTTCACTATATCGGTACCGCGAGCTTTCATCAATAGTACTATTCGTGCACCGAATTAATTATACTAACTAATACGTTAACACCTTCTTTTTCCGGGTTTGTTTTGTCTACACAATTAGGCCCGGTGTAGTTGACCGTTTGTTTGAACCTCAGCTTTTTAACCTCCATGTCGAGACACCTCCAATTAAAGTTTATGATTACTGCATCGTAGCTAAGCTGAGGTTATACTGTCATCGCTTTATTTCGAGATTACTATCAATTAGTATACATTTCAATTTAGCATTAAGCTGGATCCTTTCAAGGTGCTCATTTAGTAAATTGTTTGTATTTCAATATTGTAATACAGAATATTTGATATTAGCCGCTGTTGATTCCTTTAGTAGGTACTCGTTATCTCGTTTTAGTCTGCTTTCATTAGAACTCAGTAACTCCGCGTGGTTCAACGGAGCACGATACAATAGGTTATTGAATCTGGCGCCATTATTTATCGGGTTACTTTTGCTCATAGCTAGTTAGCGAATGCATTGCCCTACTCCGGCATCCCGTATAAGCTGATTGTTTAGAACACCATAGGTTACGACGTCAATATCGGACATCCTCCCTACTGTTACACCAAAAACTAGTGTAACAATCTTTAACGGCAGTTCTACTAAATTATATATTTCTACTTTTTCAAACGTTTAATTGTAGGTACATCATGGCTAATGAAAATCTGTTCTAGAACATATTCCCTTTGAAAAATCTTCTTTCTCTTATTATAGACTAAGAACCTGTTACTAGCACATCGGTACGGTTTTATTATCCATCTTCGCCCGCGGGCTGTGCTAACCTAACCCCTTGATTGTAAGAATGCCTTTTCACAGGGATCACGACCACCATAGATTCAAACTTACTAACCAAACAATGTTGGTAGAATTTATCACAAGGAAACCAATTCAGTTGGTTTAGTGGATTTCATTTTTTTAATCGTCTTAGTTTAGTAGGTATTGGGATTATTGTACTTATAATTTTTAGGAGAGCATTGAAGAGCCGAGTTGTTAGTAGATCATATGCGGGAATTCTTTTAGGATCTCGCTTTAGAGGTTTTAGTATTTTTCTCTATTTTATAGCAGCGACATTTTATTAATTTACTTTTTTCATTCGTTAATTGAAAAAAAAAATATTATAATGCAATCCATTTATAAAGTCTCTTAGCTATCGGCTTGTCTCAACAGCTTATACAAAGCTTTAGATACTGTTGTTTTTTAGCAGCTATCTCAGGTTTTGCTATTTTTACAGCGTTATTAAATACATTAAACTACAATTTTTGCTAAATAATTGCAGAATGCGTCTATAATAGTATATTATGATACTAGTGTATAAGTACGCCTTTAAAGCACGTGCAACGAGTTTAAGAGCACGACGTGAGGTGGAGTGCTTTAATGGCACTTATTGGTTACTCTAGGTTACGTTGACATTCAAATTTAAGGCAAAGCGTGTTTTAAAATAGTATTAAAACACACCACCAATGGCAACGTGCGAAAAAGACGTAATTCGGGCGCTAATATTAGGAGTGCTACAAACGTCACTTTTGATACTAGAAACTGTGCAAAAAGTTGTCATTTTGACACGATCGTAGAAAATAGCTACTTGTGCAACAAGTCCTAAAAGTGGATGTTTATGCACGAGTTTGCACACAATATTTTTTCTACGGCCTTAAATGTACTGTTATTAATCCATAAATGTCGATTTAACAAAGGTTTGCATTTATGACAGTTATAATTTATGTCATAGTAAAGAGATAGCCATGACGGCGCAGGTGACTGTTTCTGCAGTAGGTAGCTATCAAAGTTAGTTAGAAAAGGTAATTATAATAGTACACATTTTACTTTATTCATTACATAATGTTTTAATTATTTAAAAAACACTTTACATCTAACGAAAGAAGTAACTGGAATAGCTTTAGAACCTCACTTCCTGTTTAAAATTCTAAATTCAACACCCGTTGTTTACTTTTAGCACATGTGCTAAAAGTAAACAGCTGATTTCACTTTTAACACGCTGATTTATAAATAGTTATTTAGACCCCAAGTGTTAGAAGTGCATGCTAACACGAGTTGTCTATAAGATTTTTAAACATTTCATTAAATATTCAAATCCAAGCCTATTTTGTATAGAATTGTATTTGTCTTCATTTTAGTTAAGTACGTTGGTCAGTTCTGGTAACTAAGGAAACGTCTGCTTAAAATCGTTCATTCCTAAATTAAAAACAAAGTGTCACTTTTTTTCACTTCACACACCGAAATTAATTAAAAAAAGCCTACTTTTTTAAATGAAATTTTGAAAACGTAATTTCTAGTGAAACAATCTAGTGCTAAAAGGCCTACTTTTAGTAGTAGTCGTAGAAAAAAGTTTTTATTTCATCTGAATTTCAATGGAAGTTGGATGCCGCTTCTGGAATGGGCTCAGCAAAGTTACTTGTCATCGTCAGTGGCGATGGTACTTATTTTACTTAAATTTTACCCATGTGCTTGCTTTGAGCTAAAGTTGTGATGTTTTAATATTACGTTTTATGCTTGAATTTAGCTTTGCAAAAGGGCGGCCTGAAGAGAGGTCAATGTCAGAATGCAATTCACTTTATGACGCAAAACTCCATTATGTTGAATATCTTTTTCATATTAGTGGAGCAATGTAGTGTAGAGCCCCGTGTAAGTTTAGATGATAAAGATTATTAAAGACAAATGATTTTCCCTATTATGATTGGTTTAAAGCCCGCTTTTACTAGTACTAGTTCTATGAGCCATCATTACTATGTAATTCAAGAACGATCTGTGAGTCCAGATTGTAAGTAATAGATTTTTGTATATCGAATATAAATTGAAGTAAAATCCTAGGTTACAGCAAACCGTACGCTTTCATTCCCCATGTTTCCTAATTGCATGTAGGTCATATTGGATAAAGAAGCAAAGGGTAATAAAATAAATGCTATTTACTGTAATTGTATCAGAACAATTCAGTTGACTCTGAGAATATATGTACACATTCGCAGTTAAAGGTCCTTCTCAAATAAAAACTAAGCGTTCCAGCGCTGTTGCGCAGCAAAAGGCCGCAATAATTTATAAAAATGTTATTTCTGGACCGTCTAGCAAAATAATAATAAAAGGACCGTACGTACTTCTGAGCGTCGTGGCTTGCGCGGCTGGAAAACAATTTTTAAATAAATCAAGGTGAGGTACAGAATAAAAGACGTTTAGTTTTAGTTCTTTTTCGGCACTCGTATATTTACGAAGGCGTGTATAAAGGCCATAAGTCTGAACACGGAAGAGGAAAAAACAAATAAGTAAAAACACAACAACCCCCGGACGCCATTACGTTGACAGACGGCTGATGCTGCACTTACAGATCCGTGTACTGCTGACCGGGGCTTCGCTGAAGGATTCTTAACCCTGTACACATCTGCCCTCCTATTTCAGACATATTTCATCCAGTTCCTCTGCCTTAGTCTATTGTCCAATTTACTTTCTACTTTGAAACGCTCTTCTGCACGGAAAACTGCCCGTTTCGGAGTAATGGATGTGTATGATGTTTAATGGAAGATAAAACGGGGTTTCAAAGGATAATTAGTGCCTACTCTGGGATGGGTAATTTTAAGAAGTCATTATGATGATTTAATAAACATCGAATTCGAAGAAGTGGGTTTGAAGTTGGAGCATCTTTAATATCTACCGCTTTTGAGCAAGGAAAGTGCGTTATCTTATTTACGACTTCTATCAAGTTCGAATTACAGCATGCAAAAACGTTTGGCCTTTCGTGGTGGTATAATATTACTGAAGAACAGTTTTAAATATTTCAGAAATTTTGGTAGTAATTGAGAATCGTTTCATAATGTGGCAGCAATAAAAGTTCAGAGTTACTAATACAATAATAATAGCTAATTAAAAAACTACAAAATAAATCAATTCGGTGAATTACTATAAAAGGGTATGGGGTAGAGCTATTAACAAAATTTGCAACTGGATTTCCTTTAGTGAATCAATGGAAAAAGCCAACATTATGCCAATCTATAAAAAAATAAAAGAAACGTCCAACGACTGCAGAGGCATCTCTGTCTGTAGCACAATAATAAGTAATAAGTAAAATAGAAACTGCAACAAAAGAACGAAAAATTGGGATTGCCCTTAAATATAGATAACATAATCTAGTTACTCCATAGCACGTCAGAATAAATAGATAAAAATGCAATAGGGGTATATGCGAAACTTATTAAAAAGTTGTACGAAAGTTAAATTTGATTCTGTGGAATAAAGATATTCAAAACAACAAACAAAAAGTTTACATATTAATCTGAAGCATGACTATTAATAGTGAATATAAAGAAACATCTATAAGCAACAGAAATGAAGAATAGGAAACGTGCAACCAGAATTTCAAAAAAACCAGGAATAAAAAAGCCAAAAAATACCAAGAAAAGCGTGAGGGGGATTTTGGGTACCGGAAAGTTTACATAAATACTGAACACATAGGACGATTGAGAACTAATACAACCTGCTTTGCAATACAGTCATTTCAACCTTAAATAAATGCAGAAATTGAAAAAAAGCTTATTTTAAGCGTTTCACCATTATCAAAGCAAGATTATTTATCCACCTAACATGGATATTTTCAGAGTAGAACTATCTAGTTTCAGAACTTTGAATTACGTTTGGACTTGCACAATATTTAATATCTACCGCTTTTCAGCAAGGAAAAGTGTGTTAGTTCATTCACGACTTCTATCAAGTCCAAATTAGTTAGATTATGAAAAAAGGTTTAGCCTTCCACTATGCCGCAATGTTACTGTGGTAACTAGAGAAGAGTTTTGAACATGTTCAGTAGCTTCGGAATGGGAAACCACGGAATAAGGTAAAATCAATAAAACTTTAGAATTAATAGGAGCTATTTTACAATAGATTTCAGTTAGTTTCAATAAATCGAGGAATTGAGAGAGGTAATTGTAAACGTCTCACCATTATCAGACCAAGATTACTTTTCCACTTGCCGTTAAAGGTTTTGGAAGGAGAACCGATTTAGTTTTAGTTGTGGGTTTTGAGCTTCGGCATCTTGCTTATAAGATTTATCTCTTTGTGAATTGTTACAGCATAGAAGCAGCTTTTATACAATAGCGAGTTCTTAAGGCATCGCATCTAATAAATGGCTTTTGACACAGAACAATAAATTACAGCAAACTTTATTATGTGCAAAACTAATCAAATATAAAAAAATAATTATAGACTTTGGAACTGTTCAGTGATTTAAAAGCAAAAATGAGCAAGAAAATAAGAAGTAAAATACTGTAAGTTTCGTTAAGTGAAGCGAAGAAGAAAATTCCTACAAAATATTAAAAGCGGCACAAACATCTAAAAAACAGTAGGTAGAGATGAACTAAATCTTAAAACTCGACTTGGAACAAATAAAACAGCTAAAGATGATTTCTGCTGAAATGTGTCTAGCTGAAGGAATGGATGATTTGACAGCATCCTATCAATTTTTGATAAGCTGTCAAAATTTCTAATATTGTCACGTTTTCTCGTTCAGAAGTTCATTTCCAGTTTTTCATTTTTGTATTCCAGTCTACAATAAAGGAGTTGTGTAAAAGACATAAAAATTTTCCTAGCGGTACATCTTATAGCTAACCGATTTAGCAACATACGTGTGCACATATTTTTCATTTCTATAAATTCAGTGCTCTTAATTTTGTCCGCACTAGTATAAATTTAGAAGCTTTTACGACTCTTACATGACAGCAAATGTTTTAAAGGAAAACTATCAATATGTACCACCATCTTCAAATGTATTTTACCTGTCAGTAGCTGATAGGTGATTTAAAATGCTGTAAAAGTATTATTCCATGCTTCGTTTTGAAACATTTTAACAAAAACGCGTTGCTTTCATATACTACCAAAGACTGACACCCGTATGCATAGTCGTTCGCCAGCAGCTCGCCGGCGACTCACCGGAGTTTCGTTATGAATAGTATCTTGGCGGCACTGTACGTCTATGTCAAATTCGAGGTTATCAGGTTAGGTTTTCCGTCAGTGTTGACAGAAACTGACACACAATCTAACCTGCTAACCTCGAATTTGACATAGACGTACAGTGCCGCCAACATACTATTCATAACGAAACTCCGGCGAGTCGCCGGCGAGCCGCTGACGAACGACTATGCATACGGGTGTAAGAATATCAAACAACGATGTATTTTGAAGAAAACTCATTTTTATTATTAAAGTGAATAAAAATACTACTGAATATACAGGAGTTACAAATACTTTAACTTTGTTAAATTAAGTAAATATTAACAAGTGGTCATAGTGCGATTGGATACAGAATATACCTTCTAACCTGCGGATCTCGGTTCAATACCCTACACCAGAGATGGGCGCGTGAGTGAGTTTTCACTCACGTCACGCACGTTTCACGCTTGTTTTAAACACTCACGTTCACGCACGTTCACGCTCACGTTCACTGACGTTCACGGCGCGGCGTGACCCGTCACTCACGAAGTGACACGCAGCTTTTATTTCAAAATTTAAATTCAGATAGAACAGAATGTTCAAATTTAAGATCAATGAAAAAAACCCTAAACAGAACTAAAAATATGTTTTACACGTGACATAATTTACGTGATATGTTGCAATCAGAATACTCGTCACAAAAAGAAAAGCATGAAAATTGACTACAATAACTTACGACAAGGAATAAATACCGATTTCTCGCAAATACATTTCTTGCAGCTGTCTTCAAAGACATTACTTTTAATACCAAAAGCTGTCATTGGAATTGAGGTTTTCCTTATTGGTATGAGTATAGAAGGTATATGTTGGTAGGCAACACTTTTAATTCGTAGGTTTAAAAGTACTTTTTTATTATACCTGCATCAGAATCGCCGTTTAAAGCACGCCTGAGCGTGCGAAAACAGGCGATTAAAGCACGCCGAGCTCTAAAGGTTGTCAAGGAAACAAGGTATATAGGTAACCAGTGTTGCCAACACTGGGAAATTGCATTCCACTAAATGAGAGAACAAAATCCACCAGAATTCCACTAACTTTTTTCTAAGTAAAGTA
Organism: Agriotes lineatus; assembly: GCA_940337035.1. Classification (NCBI taxonomy): domain Eukaryota; kingdom Metazoa; phylum Arthropoda; class Insecta; order Coleoptera; family Elateridae; genus Agriotes; species Agriotes lineatus. The sequence continues at coordinate 125,970,743 of OW679196.1, forward strand.
AAATAAACTACATATTTTTTAAATATTGTTTTATTGTACAAAATAGTAAATGTATCATAAACATCGATAGAATTTGAATAAAATGAAAAACAATGTAAAAAATACAGAAATTAATAATGAACAATAACAAAAATATGTATTGTTTTAGCGATAACCTCATTTTACGTTGCAGTGTAGAGGCTGATGCTTTATACGCTTGCATCTGGCGGTACAATGCTCAACTTGCCCCGGATTCGTGATACAAAGTTCGAGCGCACCTTTTGTGCTTATATATATTTAAATAAAAATATCAAAACCGATATCTAACGTCAAAGAGTGGTGGTCCTTCTTTTATAACCTTGGACTACGAAAAATGTTAGGGCTTCCCAGAAAACAATTTGAAAAAAGTTTAGCTCGAATCTAAGCGCCTACCGGCAATCATCCTTACATAATATAGCAGATATCGTTCTGCCGCTCGATAATAGAGGGCCTATTAACAATATTTTTAATTGTTATAAAACTTTTGAAATAAATCTACTTATAGTCAAAATATACCAATTTTTAAAATTTATCATGCATATATTTATACTTGAAATTATTAAAAACCTCATTCTACCAGATTTTCCACTATACCACTAACTACCAAATGTCACCACTAGATGGTGCTCTCAATCCACCAGATTTAGTGGAAATTCCACCAAGTTGGCAACACTGTAGGTAACATTATAACTTCATCGCTATGTTTATTTTGCTGGCACGACTGAACGCAACAACGGACGTGGACGTGACAAAAACGTAAACAATTCTCGTAACTATAGTAGCAACATTATTATGCCCTCTCGATTTATTACGACAAAAATTATTTTTAAGTTTTTAGTGCGTAATTTACTTGCTCTATTTCGAGCACTTCGGCTACGCCGTCGTGCTCGAAAATTCGCGCGTGTTTTAAAGACCTTGTTATCCACTCATACTTTAATATACTATTACGTACAAGGATCAACATTTTCAGCGTTAAGGGGAGTACACAAAACAAAACATTACTTTTATTAGAATAATAAGTTCATCTACACATCTACATAATAAATTGGTTTAAAAATAAAACGTAATCAACATTTTCAGTGTTAAGTCGAGTATACAAAAGGAAACATTACTTTTCTAAAAACAGGTTCACTCGGAGCACCTGCAGTTTTTTATTCGTTACTAAATATATAACGTGAATCACGCCTTGGAAATGTTCACTCACGTTCACGTCACGATTTTCAAATATTAGTCACGTTCACGACGTGACACGCCGTGACCCGACGTGACACGACTGTTTTCACGTCACGCGCCCATACCTACCCTACACGGTTGTCTTTTTCTCAAGGACAAGGACCAGGACCAAGCGAGTGGATAGCAACTCAAATAAAACTATAAGCCTCTGTAGCTGGGTATGGAATATTTCAATACACACCTATAAATTGAGCAAAATAATAAAATATATTCAGTTATTAGATTCAAACGTTGAAGAAAACATGATTGAAAACTCACTCATATGGAAATAGTTAATAACTTCTTCCTTTTCTTTACAAGTAAACACACAAATACGTGACGAAATTTTGTTTTTTAAAGTAAGTTTGTGAAGCAGCTCATTTATGATTTTCTTATTGAGGGTACGAAAGGGGGAAATTTATAGCGTCTATGGAACGATTTCCTGGACTAATTAAAAAACTGATTAACAATTAAAGTAATAGCAAAGTTTTTGTACATGGTTTTGGTTTTATAATTTGTTGTACTATGCAAGACAAAAGAGACTGGGGCAGTTAGTATGGTCTGTTGTAAATGTGACTGCCTTAATATGTACAGTTCATAGGTATTTCTAACTTAACCGTCAGTTTGTTTAGAAGTTGCTATGAATGAGAATTGCTATAATAAATGTAATTGTTTAAAACACCGTTTAAGCTAATCAAATTATGCAAAAATCTCTATCAAGAGTTGTCCCAGTTTTTTTGTTTTGCATAGTACATACCTGGAATATTAAAATGTTGCCAACATTTTCTTGTTTAAAAGAAGTTCGTGAATGGGTTAGCTGTATTGTAATTGATATACTTTTCTCTCACTTCACTTGCATCTGTTGTGTCCTGTTCATGTCTATTTTGTCAGAGATCGGTCACTAGTTCTGCTGTTCTTGCTGTTTGCTCGCAAAATTATCATCATGTCAGCCCATATTCATCTACTGTTCCACCTACTTTCTATCGTCGTATTCTAATTCAACCACTGCCGCCCGGTAAAGCGTCGTTTGCCGTTTACCCATGTAATTGGTAGTCGTCCTTGTAACCTTTTGTTGGTTCGTGGTCTCCATTATATGATTATCTTCCTCCATTTATCATTCTCGCTTCGTTCAAACTGTCCAGCTGAATTTCACCTCATCAATGATATGGTATGTTTCTTAAGATTTAAACTTTCTGAAACAAAACTAACTATATGCAATGAATAGCTTTTTCAAAAAGAAGTTAACAAAAAATGGATATTGCTAAGCATGTATGACAATATTAGAAATACAATAGGTTTCATCATATCCAGCTGTAATACAACATGTGTCTATGATATAAAAGCAGAAAGGTGAACAATCATAACCAAAATCTGTAAACTTATAAAAAGTTACGTAAGGGATATTAGAGCACACAAGAAAGCATATACAAGAAAGATGGAGTAGTTACTACAAAACAGAGACTTCAAGGAATATATATATACAAGAACCTAACAGATGAAACTATTTAGATTATAGAAGGGAGACGACAATTAGAACGACAAAACGCAGCAGATACAGAAAAAGCAGACAATAAAGTAAAACAAGCTTCAACTATAAAAAATAATTGATGCAAGTAGTAACAGAAAGGTACTGAAATCAAAACTACCAACAGGAGAAAGAGAAATCTCTAAACCTTCTGATACAGGCAACATAATCACTAACCATAAGAGAAAAATATTGGAAATTACAATAGACTATTATAAAGCACGAAATTAATCGGAAATAGCAAGACCTAATCATGTATTAATAAATAAATCGCACAGAGAAGCCCAAGTAATGTATGTCCGATCAGAAGACATGTTTGCCAGTAGAGTAGACTAAATACAGCATGCAATACTACGGGAACTAAGAGACTAAGAAGCAGACGTCCATCAGGAGAAGATGATATAATCTCACCGATGTTAAAAGCTCGTGCTACCAAAGTACATGATAATAGCTTCATTACTAAATAGATCGTTAGGATCAGTTAAACGTTCCAATTACCGCCCATATTTTGTGCGTTACGAAAATAAGCATGTGCGGTATTCGTTGGTCCCTGTACGTGGAGTTCCTGAGTTCTGCACTGGTCCTCAAGCAGAGAGGTTTCTGGCAAAGTGAGCGTTTTATACTCATTTCACGTCAGCGGGAAGGTTAATTTCAAAGGTGACCCAGGGTTATGAACCAATAAAGCAGTTTGTTGCAGTTTCTGTGCCATTCAGAAAAATGACAACGAATTGTCGGATTTCATCCGCATCACAAATCTCAGACTACCAATTTGAAAATTTTCCGTATCGTCTCGAATTATCGCTTCCAATCGAATCTAAAGAATAATTATTGAAGCTCTGTACTGCAATCATGTCATATAATTTCCGCATCCCGATGTAGCACTAGATAGCGTTATCGAGGGCCGACAGACGTCTGATGTTCATTTTGCGAGGCCCGCAACTTCTGCGTTCAGCTTGGAGATCAGCTAAACCCTGCCCGACAAAACATTTTACTCGACACCCGTTGATGGACTTGCTTATATTCTCGCATCCGTTTACGCTGAACTCAGCTAAGTCATTTTTGATTTGTTGATTTATTATTTAATATGTATTTTATTGTATGTATGTATTTAACCTGTAACCTCATTTACCTTGAGGTGTAGAAGCTGGTGCTTCGTACGCTAGCAACTGGCGGTACAATGCCCAATTGGCCCCGGATTCGGGATACAGAGTTGGAGAGCGCCTTTTGTGCTTGCGCAGCAACCATTATGTGCGGTGTATGTCTGCGTGATGTTTTGACCTTGTTACTCCATCTCTTAGGTCTGTGGTTCTGAGTAGAGCACAGTTAATTTGGTGCCCAACTGTGAATGATCTCACCGAGCCCGATCCAATCGCCAAGGCTGCGGACTTGCTTAGTGCAAGCATAGCGCTTTCCCAACTGCGCTACGCTGCTTCTTGATTTAATATGTAATATATAAATGGTGGATAAATGTTATTTGAATTATAATTGTTTAAATTTTCACATGTTATAAAAATGACAATGTATCACTTTATTTAATTGGGCATAAAAAGTGCTGCAGCAACATTATGTGTCTAATTATATATAATAACAAAAATCAAACGCTTCAACAATATAATTCAATTAATATGATATCCAATGTATCACCATTTTACCTCAATTATGATTTTTCACATTCACATTAAATTATTGTTTTCGAATTTTCTTACTCTTTTGCAATTTAGATATTAATTTTGAATATAAAATTATATATGTTATTCGGACCAAAAATTGTTCACGTGCTTCGGCTGGCTTGAATGCCTCAATACGTACGGCAACCAAGCTAACAGACTCTTAATTTTTACTTCTAATGACATAATGTACTATAAAGAAATTGAAGTTACTGCTTGGTACGGCTCCGGCCTTTATCGAGGACCGTTGAAGTATAACTTCATGTGCTTGTTCTTGAATAAGGGTTTAAATTATTGGGGAAACTTTCATTGTAAGCTGCAATGCACGGCGCGTATTTTAAAGTTACAGTAGTACATTCAGGCAAAGGATAGAAATAAGGTAGGTTTCAAGTCCGGAGTCGAGCTCAGCACCAACTCCACTGTCGTCGATCATGTTTTTTCTGGTAAAATCTCTAGGTCCATTTCGACCTTTCTCTAAGTTACAAGGATCCAAACAATAATAACCTTCTACGTCTATACCAAAATGACTTTTATAGGCAAATGCCTACGCTGTCAGACTAAAACCTCACCTATGTTCTACTGAGGCTAGTTGAATGCACTTTTCAGCCTTGCTACAGATAGTAATTGGTTTTCACCTGTACCAAAATGACTGAATGGTGAAATACCAGATCACTGGAACAATACTGTAATAATATTGTACGAAAAAAGAGATTTACAAACGCTTTACAGGAGTGATACTGAGAAGGTTAAGAAATAGAAAAGAGAAAAACTAGACTTCTTTTGACCACCTTCACCTTCAAACTTTAAAAACACATATCGGAAAGTGCACTAAACATAGTAAACGCATAGCATTATTTTGTAAATTACGAATAGGTCTTCGACGTAATTAAAATATGGGCAATCATAAACACTTTAAAGGATGAGAAATACATTCTATGGCTTAGGACCATATAGAGGAAAGCAATATCTTGCATACCTTTATATACTACAACTAAAACACTTTATACGTTGACACTTAAAAACATCTTTCGATATGGAGACAAAGATATGGACAAAAGCTGAATAATTTGAGATTTGCCTATGTTATAGCTTCAATATAATTTTTAACAAACCCTAAATACATATTTCGACAGGTAAGCTGTCATCAACTTTCACTGATGACCTTTGGAATTTGGTGGAGATAATATCTCCGGAGGTTTATTTCAGCCAAATTTTCGTGTTAGTCTCTCTTTTCAGGGCTACGGAAGATGACAGATTAGCTGTCGAAATACATATTAAGTGTTTGTTAAATATTTGTGTGGCTATAGGTTTTTAACGAATTGTTTCAGATTCAGACCACAGGCTTCAGCAGTGGTATAGTCATACCTTTAATAACTGATAATTTCGACGGAATAATAGAAATGTTAAGATAATTACTAGATAAATCTATAGCGCTTGGTTGGCAGATGTAAACGTAAACAAAATAATAAATTGTGTTATATTTTTCCAGAAAACTAACAGCTTTCAATAGTAACAGTTACAATCTATATAAATATGTAGGCTAGAAGGATCACCCTAGATACAGATAACTAAACAGCCAAGAGAATTATCCAAACATTGGTTGCCTTTGGAAAGCTAGACACAACATTTCGAAGTAAAATACTACACACCTGAAAGCACAAAGTGTCTGATGAACATGTTCTTCTCGTCTTTACTTATGAAGCTGAAACAATAATTTTGACAAAACAATATGTTGCGAAGTTTAGAGTAACACTAAGCAAAATGCAGAGTATAATGTTTGGCGTAACCTTAGTCTCTGGAATACGAAGCATTTTTCCAAAACTGTAGTGTAAATTTTAAGATACATCGGTTTGATCCATGTACACGTACAAGATTTTTGAATATTTGACGTGAAATTTAAAGTACTACTCGTGTCTCTCTAAAGTTTAATTAATACTCATAGAGACATTATACTGACAATTAAGATGAAAAATGCAATTCCCAAAGCAGGTTTAACAAATTTATATAAACTTTAGACACGATTATTAATGCTATACATATGTATGAGTTTATGACTTAACAATTAGCATTTTTTTACTATTAGGTATGTTGTATTGTTACGGTTGTTTTTTAAGGTAACAGTAGCGCACTCTATGAACACAAAGTTTAACATCCAGTAGAGATTCCTTTTGCCAGTTCTCGAATTGGAATTCGTTATAGACATGAAATTCTATTAATGGAAGTAAGTAAATAAAACTCTATTGTTTTCATAAATATATGTAAATACGTAGGCATTGCAAATTTTATTTAAAATAGGTAGCGTAACCCAAATGTATTTCCAATTTATGCCCTGTTAAAGTTCTCTTATAGAACTAAACAATGCAAGAATCCATCTAGCTGCGTCTGTGTTAAGCAAGCAATCATAAATTAATTAATAATTGAGCCTGTAATCCTCTTTTTCAGCATCACAAGCGTTTTCGGTTATAATGTTAAACGCCCAATATCTCAATATGCGAGTGAAGCAACGAAGAAGACAAATGCGAACTTCATTAGCATAGCTGTTTAACTGCTGGAATTTTCATGAGAAGGAAAAAAGGAAGTGCGTTGGCAGTGCGCTTGCAAAAGTAAACAATACGTGCTACAATTTAAACAGTCAGCCTATATTTCCATTTTTTGACAAAATCAATATCAGTTCTCATATAAATTTTCCCAGATGCTCCCCGGGCATACGCGTGCGTATGAATATTAATACGGAGTTAGTGTCGAACCTCAGTTATAGCTTGATCAACAAACAGATGCACTAATCGCTTAATAACTTCACACTATGCTTCCCGGAAGTTCATCCTTATGTGCTTCTAATTTGCAGGATATAATTCCAGCGAGTTGCGGCACTAAACTCCTAGTTCTTCTAAATTAGGCGAAACAGAGCGGCTTCTTTGCGATTTGAAAGGCGCGAAGCGGAGGCAAAAAATCAGCCAAAGAAGCAATTTATGAGCATATGGAGAGAACGAGATTATTGCTTTATCCTTGAACCCCAAAATGCTATCGGGCTCAAGAAGTACAACAAATTGATAATCCCCAATAATCACATCTCGCCCTCATGCGATACCTTTTTGATCCGAGTTCATAGCCGCATTTTCCATCCACAAAATGTCTGACCATTTATCAAGAAGATACGTGTTTTCATTTAACCGAAAAATGACCCCTAAAACAGTGTTATCTGATGGGAGTAGCTTTTCCCTCGTAAGGGGCTCTGTATCACATCTTAAAAAATATATGGAAGAAAACCTAAACCTATCGTCTTGTTCAATAAAAACTCAGTATAGATAAACTGGTAAAGGATTTTTAAAATAAAACTAACGATGTAAAACATTGAAAACCAAAGCTTTTATCAGATAATGAACAGTGTCAAAGAGAAAGATAAAATGCTCTATGACGTGCAATACCAACTGATTCCTACACAAAAGTTACATTTGATAGATATTATTAGATTCTCAACCACCTTGGAGATTTACAATTAGATCTAGATTTCCCTCGCAATAATTTAAATTAAACGAACTGATGTAGATACGACTAGTTCATAAATGTGAACGTCAGTTAAGGAATGCTGTTGGAACTATCTAAATTCATTGTCCATGCTGTTTTAGAAATTGGTTTGGTACGTATGTTTGTTGGGATGCAAACATTTCTGTTTTCTGCAACCGTCTAATATTAAAACATGTCATTGAAGTTGACGTTTTTCTTACTCATACAAAAAGGATATGTTGTAAGGCCATACTCTTAGTTTCTAGGATTAAAAATACTTTTATGGTATTCTGAATCGTAAACTACAGTTTACTGAGCTCCGTCTCTACGGGTAAAAAGCTTCTTTACGAGCTGAACGTTGTACAATGCTCGACCGTTACCAGCACGTTACGTGCTCACACGGATAACAAGCTCGCTAGCGCTCGCTTGTTAGATACCGCGCTCGCACGTAAAGTTCTAAATAACGGTCTTGTAATGTAAATTACTATTACTTCCTATGAATTAAAAGTAAGTTTTACTTGGTCGGCTATGAATGTAATTGTCGTTTTTTAAATGAGAAGGTTCAAAAACAGTCAGTTTTGAATATTTTGTACATATCTTGATTGCAGAAGAAAATTATGTCAAATTAAAAGCGTTTTTTAGTTGAACGTGAACGGTTTAGCCACAAAAAATTTTTTCTAAATCCCTACAAGCCTAGTGTTAAGTTACAATTACTGATTCAGGTTTAGAAAATATTTTTTGTGGCTAAACCGAATACCCAACTAAAATTTTGTGAGAGAGAAAATAGCTTCTAAATTAAAGTAACTATCCAGAAAAAAAATTGGTAGTGATTATACAGGGGGTTAAAAAAATATGGATGGATAATTTATTGAGACAAAGCTTTTAAGCACCCTGTAATTTTCGAAATTACGGTTTATTCCACAAAAAGCTATAGTTTACTGATACAAACGCATGGCCAACAAATGAATAAAATCTATCAAAGATTTTTCGACTTATTTGAAAAGAATTAAAAATGCTAATCATTTTTAAAGTCCTCTAGCGGCTAAACTAAGCCACTTTGTATATAGGCAAGTTGAGTTATTTTGCATTCTTTTAATGTATCTACACAACTATCAAAGTCACCCTGTATATCTCTTTCCACTATTTTAGCTTTTTTTCAGTGTTGGTGAAACACATTGTTTCAGCTGCATAAGTTATTACAGGGCTAATTGATCTGTCCTTTAGGAATCTCTGGAACTTCCAGTAGGCTCTGTTTCCAGATTGTATGAGTTCCGTCACTTCCATAGTTGTTCTGAGTCGCAATAACTCCTGTGTATTCCTGTGTTTTTGATTGTTTTTGCCAGTGCGATGTTACAACGTGATGCTGGCAGCGCATATCTTTGATTTACTTCCAATTCTATGTTAATTTTATTCGGTACTGCTACACTGATTAATATATTTACATATGATTGTTTCATCGTTATTCTTGTTAGTCCAATTAATTTTGATGGCATCTTAATTTTTTCATTTCTTCTCTCAATTGCTGTCTTTTTATACTATCGAATGAAGTGATAGAAAAAAATATGTACTTGTATGTCGTTATCGTAGTATTTCTCGATTGTTTGGTTCATGGCGTGTAATGCATGTATGGTTGATTTTAGTTTTTTAAATCCTTTTCGATGTTATCCGATTTTGTTTTTCGTTGTTTCTCTATTTTTTCCAATTATTGGAATTCCTCTATAGATGTTACAGTTTGAGGGGTCTCCTTTTGTAAAGAATCATATCAGTAAGACGATTTTCAATTTTTTGAGTCTGGTAAATGTGTTACATACCATGTTGCTAGACGATAAAAGGGACAGTTTATATATATTCTTTATATATTGGTGTCTCGTCACCTTTGTTTACCTATTCGATAGTTTTCCTTATCTTCTGCCATTATTTATTTCTTCTGGTATAAGTCTTTGTAGTGTTATTTTAATTTTCTTTGTTTAATTTGTTTCTTATATGTTGTCTTTTCATGACTTTATCTAAGTTTCTATTATATTTGCTATTTTGTTCTATTTCTTGGATGAGCTCGTTAATCTACTGCTCTTTTTTCTTCTTGATGCTTCGTTTCTTCTTTCTTCATATTCTTCTAAGTCTTGATTGCACTATTTTCTGACATTTTTTAACAGCATTTGGTCAATTTGATTAGTTTTGGTACTTCCTGGTATCATTCATGCTATTTTGTGTAGGTTGCACAGATTGCACACCCTTTCTCCTTTGATATTAGTCTTGCTCCATTTATCTTCCACATCTCCTTTTCAATTTGAGTATTAAAGTCTTCTAATATTATTACGATGTCGTTCTTTGAGATGCTCTCATAGATAGTTTCTGGTTTTTTCAAATTTAGAACTGAATCTTTAATTCATTCAATTTCTTCGGTAGTTACATATAGGTTGAATATAAATAGTCGAAGTAAAATATCATAACTTTGTCTCTACGCTTCCTACAATATAATAACAATATAATAATAATAATAATAATAATAACAAAGTTCTACTGTTTCCTTTATTCTTGGTAGAAAGCACCCCTTGATGATATTGTAATTAACCGTTCGTACCAGGTCGAATTCAAGTATATACCGTTTCAAAAAGAAAACGTTACACTCACTTAAAATGCGGGAATTACTTTGCTTTTTTAATATATTGTTTAAGAAGTCAAACAACATAATTGTTTAAGTTTAGGTTAAAAAACAAATAAGAGTTATAATAACAAATAAATATTAACTTTCTCTGGTGGACCGCAAAATCTCTAGATTTATCGCCCATTGAAAATATCTGATACCAATATACAACAAAGGGGGCCCGAGGGAATGCTCCAACTATCGGGGTATATCCTCGATATGTGTTGCATGTAAAGTATAGGAAATTGTCCTAAAACAAAGATTACGGAAACTAATAGAAAGAAAACTTCATGCGGCACAGAGTGGTTTCAGACCTGGGGGAGTCCTGAGCCCCCTACTATTTATTACGTTTATGGACAAAATAATAAAGAACTCGAGTGGTAAACGTAGAACAATAAATTATAAAATGAATTCAGTTGGAATAAGTGAATGCGTGTTTGCAATTTAATGTATATATGTATATATATATATATATATATATATATATATATATATATATATATACCATGTCATTATTACGATATTATCTGCATATATATAAATACAAACAAGTCAAAATCCATAGTAATAACAAATGACACAGAACTGAAAGTAAATATCCAGATCAATAATAACATAGTTGAACAAGTTGAAATCATTTCTGGGAGAAGTCACAGATATGACAGGAAAGTCTGAAAAAGAAATTAACAACAGAATAACGGCAGTATCAAAGCTGTTGGGGACACCTAAAACGAATGAATGAAAAAAGACAAGCAACAAAGTATGGGGAGCCAAGAAAACTGAACGGAGAGGGAGAGGTAGACCACGCAAAACATGGGACAATGAAGTTGGAAAAATATTAAATAACAGAGGGGTATCATGGAAGCAAGCCTAGAATTTGGCAAGAGACAGAAAAGAATGGAGGAAAATGGTGAAGGAAGATAAATGGAAAGTGTAATATTTAAGAAATAAATTAATCCTCTACACTTAACAGTAGATGAGGAATAGATTACATATATGAACCTATCTGGGACATGATGGGATGAAAGATTTGTTTTACCAGAACCTCCAGAAATGGTTGCAGAACTACGACATAATTTCCAAGTTGCCTGGAATGAATTATCGCTCAGTTGATGACCTTATTCACAGCATGCTTAAAAGAGTAAATGAATGTTTGAGATATCGGGGTCGTGCAACAATTCATTAAAATTTAGAGGTCTTGCGTGTGTGTTTTTTGTAACAACACTCAATCAATTATCTTCAATTATCTAATTCCTGTGTTTTAAATGTGTGTAACTCAATATATTATAATTACTATTTAATGGTATTTAAATTTTCAAAAGATACAAATTGAAATAGGCAAAGCAAATGGAAATGTCACACAAAAATGATTATATGGGCGTTGATGATCCTGCTTGAATGTAGGAATTTAGAATTTCATTTTACTTCCATTTGAACTCCACAGTAATCCCGAAACACCAGCGTGATTTCGATTAAATTTACTAGTGCCCTAATTACTGTACGTTTGTAAACACATTTATTCAGGCATCAGTCTTCAAATCCGCATGTAATCGATATCTGCATTCATGTTTGATTACTCTGGATTAATAGGGACCAACTGAAATTACGTTATCGTTTGCAAAGTCCCAAGCAAATAAGCAGAACTATCGTGGGAACAATGGAACTTCCGAAGGGTAAAATTAAGCCATCTCGGCCCCAAGCCGAAGAAATCTCTTCTTGCTTTTAAAGGGTTAATCGCCGGGTGTATATTTCAGCCCCGATATATCGCGATGTTATAAATCCCCGCAGCAAAACACATGACGTGCAATTTTTCACCACCTGTTGGGGTAATTAATACGCAGGTCGGCAGCCAATTCCGCAAATGAATTCAAGCAATCCATTCAATATCTGAGAGTGGATTACGCTCCTGTTGTTGTGCCCCAAGATTACCAATGAGGCATTTCCGCAGCGGCGGGGCGCGAAAACAATACATCATAAGTAAGATCGAGAAAATATTAGGACCGCGCAAAAAATCGTAACACGCTGCCGGCATAATGAAAGTGGCCTGAAAACACTTCCGCCTGCAGAAAAACGAATGGCGGCCACTAATCAAAACTGAAAGAAGCGACAAATATTTTTTGTTTTAACGCACGCCACTGCACCGAGCGATGGAAGAATTGAGATTGGTGGAGCAGCAAAGTGTGGAGGCTCCGGGGAACGAGCTAAATGCGTGGATCGTGTGGCAGATCTCAGAATCCGTTTAATTCATCTGAGGATAGGGCACTGGAAGATTCATCCAGCACACGCGATAAATATTTAAATAGAAAAATACCAGTCACTGAGGCTTGCAACCCCTGCGTCTACTCTTGCATAATTTAGGGACGTCTGCGAAGCATAATCAGCTGTAACGTACAAAACCTGTAACACACAAAACCAATTCGTTCGAGTATTAAGTGGTGGCATGTTCCATACATTTTAGATCAGATTTATTGGTAAATTTGAATTTTGTTTGTATACTACACCCAGCGATTGGAAATACGAGAAAATTGCTCACCTTCAATTGTCTATACAGGTCAATATCGATTATTCCTGAAAATAATTAATTGTTTACCTTTGTGAATAATTTCAGTACCTATTGACTTATTTAGTGTAGTTTGTTGTTATGACATTAATTACTATTACCATTTGTAAAACTTGAACACTGAATTTTTTGAAAGTTTTGTAGCTTAAACCCTTGCTTTGACTTCGCCATTTTAGTTTTATTTGTGTTACAATGTACGGCAAGAATTAGTACGAGTAGTTACTTATTTTTAGACTTTCTCTAGGTTGAGCTTCTGATATAAATTTCATTTTTTACTTCAAAATAACATTTCATTTAATGTTATTGCAGCTGTTCATGATTAAAGTTCCATTTATGTATGAATTAATTGTTTGCCCTCCTTGCCTTTGCTCTAGTTCGATATCACAAATCGGGCTGTGGTTTTCTCTTTTTCCCTCTTCTATCTTCTTTATCTACTGTACTCTTTTACTGGTTGTGTAATATTTTTCTGCTTTCTGGAATTTTTCTCCATTTTTCTCATTGTTACTTTGGTGTTCTTCTTTCAATGCCTCCCATGATAGTTCTATTGTGTTTTGCACGTATGCTGTCCATTAGTTCATCCTTTTTTCTTCCAGTATAAGGGGAAACTCCTGTTCAGACGTGATCCCCGTCACAATCGCTTTTTGCGTCGATTCACATTTCTTTTTTCTCCAGGTCGGTATTTCATTGCTGTAAATTATTGTAGGAGTCGTAACCTAACAATTGTGTCTAAAGGATATTTTTCACTAGCTATTATCTTCACTTGTTGAACTCAAGCCCAAGAGTATTTATCTTGACATGGTCAAATATTAAATTATTATATATGTTATGGTATGTATATGGCCAGGCGATTTATTTAAATTTGATTTAAAAGTAAGCGCATAAAAAATAGAATTTTCTGTCAAATAAATGATATTCGATTTTAAAGCAAAAGTATGAAAGTTGTAACGCGTCATTTCATTTGCGCGTTTCACATCTCTAATATACAATAATCCCGCGGAATCCTCTTTTCGGGGAAGCCGCGCGAAGGAATGTTGAATTTTCGGTAAAAACGCTAATCTTCGAGGTAAAGAAGTCCGGGCTTGAAATTTTCGAGTTGCCTTCTTCGATTGGACGCTCATCGAGGGCGGCTGTGAACGCCGACTAAATCAAGCCTTCTAATGCGATTTAATACCTTGATTCAAGTAGCATATGCCTATTAACAGTATATTGTTTCCTGTCAATAAACGCGGCGTACGCTTCCAGCGGCGTCACTTGTAATGAGTTAGACCCGACATATTAGGGTAAGATATTTCCTTGTTATTTTTTTGTTTCGGTGCTAATTCAGCGGTAATTAAGCCTTTATCATTCCGCATAATATCCTGGCTGCAATAGCCCCTGGAAATTCTCTGATGGACGGCCGAAGGTCGTTCAAAATATATTCAACCCAGGAATGCTGCATTTCGCATGTTGTGTTCGCGCCTGGTGACTGCATTCAATGGCTCCATGGAGAAGCGTCTCATATTGTAAGTTCACACTAATTTTCCATCCAGCGTTTTGATTGTGTCGATAAGGGCATATTCACCTGCTATAAATTGCGTATTTTCAACAAAGGCCTTTGGGAGTAAAATCGAACGTAAATTCCATAGTTTTATCAAACGCTAGTGCATTTTTACGTAAGGATCAGCAGAGAGCATGCCTGTATGTACCCTGTTAAACATCATTTGAGCAGTGTGACCTTGAGCGCCCGGATTTTCCCAATTTCAAATTTTACCAGTTTTGCAAGCCAGGGTTCAAGCGCTTCTTTTATCAGTGCAACCGTTAATTTTGCTGGCATTAGAAATGTTTAATATGTTGTTTTGTGCAATGTGTTAAAATTTTATTTACATTGAAATATATTTGTGTGTTATGATTTGGGTGACTCAAAATTCAGTTAATTGTTATTTGCTATTTCTGATCGTTATTGAGCCTGCAGCCTTAATTATGCTTGTTAGTTGTTATCCTGTTGATGAATATTAAATTATATTAACTGTTGCTGGTTTATATTTGCTTCGATTATTTATACTACGACCCTTCATAAACCTGCTCTTGTTTCTGTGAGATTTAGGTTGATGTAAGAGATAGGTAATTATTTGTGTATAACGACTCGCGCCCATTTGTATAAATTTATGAAGTTTGTAGCCTTAGAACCTCTGCCTGTTCCGAGTGTTAGAGCTAGTTAGAGCTGTGCTACTCCTCGTTTAAGGGCTACAAAGTAAAATATGTACGAAGAAAGAAATGTAATATTTGTGACTATCATCATATCTTTGTTCTATATTTATTGCAGTTAATTCGCGTTCGCCAATCATTTTCATCTCCATAGCTGTTTTTCCAAGATTAACGTGATTATATGCTTGTGTATTGAAACAGCTTGGTGTTGTTCTTATTATTGCTGTCCAAATCAAATCTATACTTCTCTCGTAATTATGGTAAGCAGTAACGAAGAATAAAACTGCTGGAGCCTGTGGTTTGAAATTATCACAAATTCGTTAAAACCCCGAAGACATCACCAACAAAATCAATCAAGATAAGATGCTAATACGAACATTATCCACTCTACAAGCATATCACTTGTAAGTCTTAGCAAACATCTATACATATGGCTCGGCAGTATAAGAACAAGGTAAAAGAAATACTGATTATTAAAAGATCTGACTGCATTTCAAAATTAAAACATATACACGGTCATAAGATAATGGGATTCTCTAAGTCCTTTCTTAGTCAATTTAATAATTAATGAAATAACTCTTTACCTGCCTGAAAATGGAGATACTTTAAGACAGTTTGCTTTGCAGATGACTCTGTTCTAATATGACAAAGGACGAACTACAGCAATTAATACACTGATTTAATACAATAGCAGAAAAGTTCAACATGATGAGAGAACTTGTGAGATACAAACTACAAGTAGATTAAAGCATAATAAAATAGGTTACCTATGTCATTTAAATACATTAATGTATTATAGAAAGTATTAATGGCAAAATACTGCAGGATAGAATAAGATGCGAAGAACTAAGAGGATAAAGCAAGATGTAGGATATTGCCAAATGACCAGCGATAGGAGAAATCAATGGAATAGGCATGTTGAAGGAATGGACAACAGTAGGTTAGTGAAGAAAGCAGAACAAGCGGGAAATGACGACCGGGAAGGCTACGGAAATAAAGAAAGGAATGTTGGACTTTCACAGTTCATCTGGAAAACCGGCTGATAGTAGAAGTGTGAGAAAACATATTAGAAATTACGTAGTAGAACGAAGAATGGAAGTTGAGAAATTCTTTATAAACACTGCAGAAAAGAAGAAATTACTTTGGTACGGACACCTTCAACAAATTCCTGAAGAAAGATGGCTCATGAGAACATCTATTCGAATAGATCAAAACAGACGGAAAAAAAGAAGAAAACTGAAAAGGGTTGGCACAGATGCATTGTAGAGACCATGGAAAGTATAGGATTATGAGATGGAGATTGGATGAATAAAAAAAATGGCGCTGATAAAGCGAAAAGCCGCAAAGTGTACAGAAATTCGTATATTGTACATTTCCACAAACTAATTTAAGGATAATAACAGTCTAAATTATTAATTGTGTATAAGATAATCAGTAAACACGCATACAGAAAACACATTTACTAATTAATAATTTTTTTATTATACCTGCATCAAAATCGGCATTTAAAGCACGCCTGAGCGTGCGAAAATAGGCGATTAAAGCTCGCCGAACTTTAAAGGTTGTCAAGGAAACGACTGAATGCAACAACGGACGTGTACGCGACAAAAACGTAAATAATTCCCGTAACTATAGCAGCAATATTAATATACCCTCTCCATTTATCACGACAAAAAATATTTCTAAGTTTTTAGTGCGTAATTTATTTCCAGTATTGGAGGTATAATAAAAATTAGCGTAAAGTATTCGTGGATAACTGGTCTTTAAAACACTTGCTCTATTTCGAGAACTCCGGCTACGCCGTCGTGCTCGAAAACTCGCGCGTGTTTTAAAGACCTTGTTATCCACTCATACTTTAATATACTAATTTGTTGGTACGTTTATTGATTTATTGGCAATCCGGTAATGCCGAAATGGAACATAAGATTAAACAATCTTATGTTCCATTTCGGCTTTTATACTTTCCGGAGAATTTTTGATTATCCATGTTAATTAACCATGCTATCTATCATTTTCAACGTTCCTGTATGGCATTTACAGTATTTTAGAGTTTCTACAAATAATATTGCATATTTGGCAATATAACAAAATTAGTGCTATAAACAAGACTAACTTTGCTCGGAAATTAGGGAAAGTATTAAATTTAAATATTCGAAGTGAATAGAGTGGTGTTCGATTGGATGATATCATTTCATTCAACTAATCAACAATACTTATCAAAAGTGATTTCTGCAGACGCTGCGGTTGTTCGGTATTATTTAGCAGTCTCACAACTGCCTCCTTTCTTTTATTTAATTAAACAAGGAAAGTGAAAGTATCGACTCAAATGTACGTCATTGCTATGAAAAGAAGGTAATACGATTTTTTTTTAAATTAAATGATGTTCATTGGATAAAGTAATAAAAATAATGAGTTAATCACAGCCGCATAATTAATGTAATAGTTTGCATATGTTTCGCAAATATATATTATTACTACTAGGAGTGAATAATAACATATTCCAAGTTCTTTAGTGTTGAGTTGAACAACAACGCATTCCAACTATTTACAGAATTAATACAAAAATCTAATAATCTTTCAACATTTTTTATAAAAAATTGCCACTTAGAAGTAAGTATGTGAATGTTTATCATTCAAAATCGTAATTTTTTAGATCTCACAAAAAAACGGTAACTGACAGAATTGGAAACGAGAGCTTTGTGCCTGGTTACTAAAAGAAAATATTTTTGTTGATGATTGTATGTATATGTGAATAACTTCTAGATGTACAGAAACGTTTGTTTATTATAGTTAGGCAATTTTATAAATAGTACCTTGGATGTTTGGACTCTTAGGTAGAGGGTAAACCTAATTCACGCCCACTTAGGCTTCAAGGTAGGCCCGGTGTGTTACCTCCAAGCGACGTATGTGTGTAGTCTTGATATTCTACCTCACAGATCAGTCTTCCAAGGAGAGCGAGATAGAATGGTCACTACTGATTCAGTGGACTGCGGAAAAAGTTCCGTCTATTCAAGGATTCCAACCAAGAACTTGCTTATTACAAGTCCAGCACTCTACCTACCGCACCATCAAGGTGGTGTGATGAACACCTTTATTTCTACAGAAATAAATAAGTAATAAAATACAAGTTTTTTTGTTACGAAAGTGTTCGTTTTATTGTGCAAAATAATTTTTAGTCCATAATTTATCACTCATTCGATTGGACAACTGCAGTTTCTTGGGTACCGGTTATTTATTAACAATTTGTAATTGCAGAGACTGTACCCCGCCCCCCTCTCTTTATTTTATTGTAATCTGCTTTGCAGAAGAGACATGACATTATGGTTAATAGTATTTCAGGCCGCTATTATTTAACGACACGTTTTATATCTTTCAGTTTAATTTTATCGCGAGATAAATTAGTAGCATCGTTTACTGAACAAACTGTAATTCTTTAAATCTCATTAGTCCAACGTTTTGGAGAACGTCCTATCGATCTTTGCCTTTCCACTGAGCCATGCATAATTAATCTCCAAACTGCTATATTTCTGGAAATGTGTAGATGTGCACAGCCGAATTGGCATTTCCTTTATCACCGATTGGTTTGTTCGCCCCGCTATCTAAGATATTCTTATTGTAGGCCTCTAGCCAATACCACTGAAACAACAAGGTCACAGCTCTCCGGCGTGATGTCAATAGAGGGAGGCCCAATTAGCCAATAAGTGAATTTATCGAGCGTCTCATCTGTTTCACGTTGGAGAGCTGTGGCCTTGTTGTTTCGTAGGTAATGTTCCATCACCATAGTTAATATCGTTGATTCTTCTCTTAAATCCTGTCTCTATCGTCAATGTTTCGGAAACATAAATCATTGTTGGAAATGCTAGAATGTTTACTATATTTTTCTTTGTATTCAACTTCGGTTAATTTCCAATGCATGTTGTTTGCTAACTTCTTCATTAATTCTGTACCTCAGTCAGCTACTATTGTAAATTATGCAATTTTTGAGATGTTTTATTGGACTTTTTCCACTGTCTCGGGTGTTTATCACACGATGTTTCGGGAAAAGTCCGATAAAACATCTCATCATTAATTGTGGCGCCACATATCGCTACTCCTCCTTCCCAGTTGTTCAACACCAGCCGTATTATACAGGGTGTTTATAAAATAAGAAGACACACTTCTTAGGCGTATTCTGTAATCAAAAATAGATCAAAAAGGTATAATAAACCTATGTCTGCAAGTGATTCCTGTCTTAGATGTTGAGTTTTAATGTAGGTAATTTAAAAAACACTATATGAATATTCTGCAGCAAACGTTTTATCATTTGGCTGCTGTCGATTTGCAAAAGACTCTTAATAGAGCGTTGCAGCTTAGCATCCATTCTCATTGGCACGACCGTACATAAGTATCATATTCGTTTTTTGACAAAAAAAAATTGCATTACGTTATTGAAAATGAATTTGACTTATTTCCGTCAAATTTTAATAGTGCACTGACTTGATCAACAACTTCACTATGTCATTTTGATAACATTAAACTTTAAAGCTTAATACCTTGGTTTATAAGAACTTTTTAATTTATTTTTGATAATAAAATAGTGCTGGAAAGTATTTCCTCTTACTTTAGAAAGACCCTATATATTCGTCGTACATTTTAAATAACATGGGAGAGATTATACATTCCTGTGTTACTCCATTTCGTATTATGCACTCACTAGATAATTTACATTAATTTTCACCACGGCAGTAACTGCTGTTGGTTTTTTGTTATGTCAATTAGGTGGTTTGGAACACCAATTTCTTGCAAAATCGTCCATAGATTATATCCTCTTACATTATCACTGAAGCATAGATAAATGGCAATGTTGAATTATCTGGCTTTCTCTATGATTTAGAGAACATTTAATAATTGTTCCCTCGTGCACTTATTTTTGACAAAAGCAGTCTATTCTTCTAGTATTTTACACGCTATATACAGAGTGTTCCATCTTCGATGGGGTTCAATGGAAATCTCCGTTTTTATTAGAGCTAAAGAGAAATCGCGTACATATTATGGGACATCTTTTCGAGGGCAACACAATGATGCATGAATGAACAGAAGTCGAATTCCGTTTTTGATTTTCGAGTTACAGTCGAAGCATGCAGAATTCAACATTTCTATTCAACGTATAATATTCTGAAAAACAAATCAACTGTGTTGAATTATGTGAATTGTGAATTGAATTTTCGACTCTAGTGGAAACCAAAAGAACTATTCGAATTGTGTTTACGTTATCGCGTTGCCCTCAGAAATTTGACCCTATAATGTGCAAACTGTTTTCTTATGGCTGTAATAATGAAGGCAATTTCGATTTAATTCCATCGACAATAGGACACCCTGTGCAATCATATGTAAGTTAGTAATATTAGCATAGCCGGCTACTTACTTCTCACATAATGATAACAATAAATTTATGTTTCTGTTTATATGTATTTATTATTCATGTTTGAAGTAGCTATAATTGTTCTCTATTAATAGTATACGTGGTAGTTGTATTGTTGAATATTTATTGAATATTTATTTTAAGAAAATCTGTTTTATTACAGCTTAAAACCCTTGGTATTCGTTAATTAATTCATTTTTAAAATTCAAGTGTTTTAAATCAGTTCACTGGACGACGAAAGGGACTTATTCCTGATACAGCTACAACTTAATTGAAACTTACGAAAAGTTCTGATAGCGTCCTTTTCATCGACGTTGATGTCTCTAAATAAAGTGTAAATTTAAAATAAAATCTACTTTTATGTCTACATCCTAATATTATTTACACAAATCTCGGGTCGTTAAATCATAGACGGCCATTGCGTCGCAACTTAGCAACAGCACTACAAGGAGAAATGGTTCGATAAAGCTCAAGAGAGGTTATAAGAAACAGGAAATAATTTAATCACCAGCAGTCAAAGTCGGTTCAATGAGTTGCGAAATCCGGAAAATCTGAGGATGGGCTCCCTTAAGATTCTCCAGTGGACTAAGGTAAAAGTCAGAATTAAATTTCTGGGGATTTATCACGTGACGTAGATTTGTTGCTAGCAACTGCAGGGACTATGCTCGAATTGATGGCAACTTTGGACCTTAATCTATAATCTCAAACGTGAAAAGCGGATATTGGAGATTCGCTGCAGCACATATTTATCCCACGTTAACTGCGTACGCTCTTTCGCACACACCTTCCTCGCAAATGCAGCAGAAACCATTTATTTTGGACTCGGCTCCAGCAGAGGGAAGCAGTTTCTTTAATTTTCGGGATTTTTATGTGCGTTGGCAGTATTGATTCCATCAAACAAAGCATACCTGGAATGCAATTGTCGACTTGACAGAGTAACTGGGAATTAATCGACCATTCAGTTTAATATTGTGCAAGGTCTTTTAGCGAAACGAACGTGAGGTCCCTTTGTAGTCCACTGTTTTATGTGTTTTTGCCCATAAATTTCATATGCACTTTCTAAATATACACGGTGCAGCTTGAATAATATAATGAAACTGCAGAACAGGATTTTCATTTAAAAAAATATGGCGTTGGATAATTCTATGACGGTTTTTCAGCGAATATATAATCATGGCTTTTGTATTCGTAAAGAAATGCTGGTAGCGGTTAAATTTAGACAATTAAGGAACAATACAAAGTCTCCATTGTCTCGAAGGAATTTAGGTCATTATAATAAATACGATCTCGATAATCGCCTGCAAAATTTGACAAGAATTTCCCATCAGAGTTAATTTCCTTCGATATTTTCCCCAGTAAGTAAGAGAGCTTTAATCGATAATTATCATCAATTTCCAATCTGTTATTCCTTTATTTGAATGAATAGGACTGTTCCCTGAATACAAGTCTTGAGCTGAAACGAAGGAACATCAATTACACGGGCGAAGATATGGATTAGCAAGACGATCAGGAAAATGTTAACTCGCATTCAGAGAACGTATAAGGTAAACAAGAAGAAATTAGAGCTCCCTCCGCGTGGAAAACAGGGGATTACGGCAAAAGAGCTCGAACCAAAAGCAATTCGCCACGGAAATAAAAAAGTGTTTATACTCAGTTTCAATTATCTTAAACCGCGGCTCTCATTTTAAAAACGGGAGAGCATGTATCAGATTTACAAGTTCAGCCAACGCGAAGGAATCTTCCTCTGGCGTTTGCATGAACGCCTCCTAGGGGAAAAAGTTCGCATGAAACGAGATAGATGGGAACGCAGAAGTGCAGAACTTCGATTAAATATTGAGTCCCGTTTGATTGTAACGCGAAAAGCAAACACTTGCACAATTTATTTCATCGCCAAGCGGCAAAATTTAATCGCTCATGTGGGAAACCGGGACAATTAATCTCTCGCGGTGAATTTATGGCTACCATCAGAGTGGGTGTCCTAAAATCGTTATCCAGAGTAGTAATCATTAAATTCTCAGGATTAGCGTCATCACTCATCGCTTGTGTTTATTCGTTATTTACATATGTCATAAATTTTTACCTCGCATGGAACTGCACTAGGTTCAACAAATGGCAACCAATTTTAATGGACGTGACAATGTCAATCTTCATAGCTACCAAGCGCAGTCTTAACGTCGAGTTTGATGAAGTTTGTAAGGTTTTAATTATCTTCGGGTCGTAATGCAATTTTGAATTTCGATTAAGGAGGGTTATTTTAACACCCCGTCATCAAGAATCCTTCAATGTGCGTAAACTAGAAGATATCCACGTGTCCCTCTGATGAAAGATTAAATGAAGGAAAACTCCGAAGTCGTTTTATATTCGTCGAAGGCGACGCTTGTTTGTCAAGCTCAATTTGCAAATATAGATTACTCTTCCTCCAGCTAGAAGGTTAGGAATTATGGAGCAATTTCGGCAGTATTCTCTCGCAGCTTAATTGAAACCTTAGGAAAACAGCAAATATTCCAGCAGTTCTCACTTTTATGACATAGCGAATTCTAGAGTTGTGTTTAAGTTTTAAATTTCAGCCGAGGGTCCTTATGTGTAAAGGTTGTTCTTAAGTTTAACTCGCAACGGCCACACCCTGTCTATTACGAGTAGTAGGAGCAGCAGCGAGGAAACTTAGTCCATTAAAATATCAAATATTTGTCAGGATTTTTCAATTTAAATTTGATACTGAAAGTTTGGCGCAAAGTAACGCCAAACAATATCGAGGGGTCGTCGCATTGAAACTTTAGTTTTCACCGGCAGGTTAGAGTTTTAATAGAAAATTCGTTTACATTAAATGAAGTCTTTCGAGTCGATCGAGGACAGCTCGGGAGGCGTATCATCTGCAAGAAGTAGTTTATTTTTTGAAGAGCCTGCCAAAGTAAACAAAAGTCTAATTGGTTACTCCCTGTAATCAAATATCAGAAGTTACGAGGTGGTGGTGGGAAGTATTTAATTTACTTCACGTCTTCGCCTCGCTCTCATCTAGATCGCCGAGAGCGCCGAGAGCGGTCGTAAGGGAAATTTCATTACTGCCTGCAAGAATATGAAACAGAAGCTGCTTCGCAGACGTGACCCTCTATTTTAACCGGGATGAAGAAAATGCGAGACAGAAGTGTAGATAATATCATATTACACTTCATTCTAGTGAATACGAAGAGGTACAGGTAATTGCTGCCTGTATAAACATTAAATAATAAGGAAGTTATAAAGCCAGGATGGTTGAAGTGCCAGATTGTGAGCGATGGTAGAGATGTATTTTCTACGTATACCTCCCTTGTTGTTTATTGAGTGAAATATATTATTTTAGTCTCGGCTCTGATTTTCGTTGTATACGTTCAGTTACTAAAAGCATTTTGAAATGAAATATAAACTCCTTAGAAATCACCGTTGTTAAAGTGAATATTATAAAACGTTGTATGTAGGTAGTAACAAATGAAAAAAAGTTCAAATTTAAGCACATACCTGATACCAAATAAATATACGTTTCCAGAGAGACGTTGTGTTTGTGGATCGAAAGAAGACTTGATTGCGACAAAAAACAATAGAGTACTGTACAGCTAAAAGTGACTTCAACAAACACAGAAATCAAATTGAAAGGGGGTAGCAGAGTGTCCAACAGGTTCAATGGTTCTTGAAGTACACAGTGTGCTAGAAATAAAGTTAAACTATTTCCACAAGTATTGATCTCAACAAAACACTGCAGTTCAATAAATTACAAAAGTATTTAGAATAAGCCCATTAGAGAGAAGAAAAAAATGGGATAACACAGGAAAACAGACTTGGAGCTATATTTAAAAATTATTGTACATTTGTAAAGAAAACCAATGCTAATATACAGCTTTACAACACTAAAGAGAAATTCAAACGTAGTAGAGGTGTAGTCGACGATTGTGGTAGACAACATGCCCTAGGTTGATAAAAGAAGGGAAAAAAATATAAAAAGCTCTTTGCAAAAACACATGAAAAAATACAACTAAGTGATAATAATCATGTCATAAATAATACTCAATCTGAAATATTTATTTGAATTGATAATTGATGCTAAAATACAAACTATTTAGTTCGAATAAGCCGAGTTATAAATTTACATTCCTAGAAGACTACAATTTTGATTGGAATTAAAAACGCGAGACTTCCAATTTCTAGAAGTCTTAAATTTACTTCCGATAGTGTAGTGCGAATTTTTCCGGGCTACCTTTGGTGACGTTTACAAGCAAATTTATTTTGAAAAATCGTAAGTAATTTAATTCAGATTAAGTTTTATGGTTTGGAAAATTGCTGCACCCCCTGGTTAAATTAGAATTTCATAGTATTTTGAAGTAAAATACCGATTGGCGGCCCCAGATCTCAGATATGGAATTGTAACCGCTTACATTCATGTGTTCTGACGTTTGATCGCATTCATTTTTAGGTTTTCTCTCTTTTTCCGAGTAATTACAACATTCGTTAAACTAGCTGCCGCAACTCCTCAAATATTGAAGGAACCGTTTGTTTCTATTTATCTGTTTCATTCTAGGAAAAACCAAAACACTTGGTAATACAAATCAATTCTGGTCGATCGATTCCTACCGCTTTCGAAGCAAATCTACAACGAGTCAAGTCAAGGGTAATTTTTTCATTCAACTTTTTGAGTTTTTGGGGGCGCAGTTAGCATGCTTGCGTTTCTCGCTGCGGTTGGATAGTATAGATTATCGTATTGTTTGTTACTTATTGTAGATTCTAAATTCAACTGCTTGATATTTTTTATTACTAGTAGACAACCGGGGAACCATTCTACTCGCCGAATTGATCAATACGTTGTTAAGTTGTTGGTTAAATTGTGCCCACAAGTTTGGAACCAGAAATACCGGCCTCCAATAGTGCTTCAGATGTTTTTAATGTGGTCTCGGTGCTTCAATTTTTGTTATCACATGAAACTGGGTAGCAATAGAACCACTTTGTGCTAATCGAAACGCTAGTTACTAACGTTCTACTATAAACCAATGTTGTTACAGCGAGGTAAGTCTTAACCATTTGTACGTTATAGAGTGTGAACCATAATTGCTAAATATTTTAAGGAGAAGAAAGGTATGAAGAAATTCACAAGAAACAAATTTCTTATTTTTTTAATACTCTGTGTATAACGGAAAATAGGATACTTCAATAACTTATTATTGGGCAAGATAAGGATGTACTGTAGCAACCAAAAACTTTGATTAACCTCATTCTTCTATGTCTAACTAGTTAGGTATAAAAATAAATAAAAACATCAAAGATTACGTAATAATTAGGAAGGAAACTTCAACAAGTTCATTCATTCATTTAATGCCCCCCCCCCTCACCCCGCTTTCTACATACTTGTTATAAAACTTTAATTAAAAATTATGATTTTTTCGAATTGTTGTTGATCTTCAGATAATGTTATTACTTTTTTTACGTTGAATTCAAAAATTGATTTTTCTAGCACTAGTTTGGAATATCACATATCACATATGCATGCTAGGTGACCGAAACTCAGGTTCTACAGTAAATTCCTATCATATTTGATAATAAGTTAACTTTGAAGTAGGTACCTCATTTTTCGTAATATACCGGGTGGCAAAAAATATAAGAAAAACCAGTAATTTTTTTTCGCATTTAGTGGCCGTAGTATTGTATTTGATACTCTCTTTCACTCTAATCACATTTTTTAAATAATACTTTTGTATATTTTGAAAGATAAGGTTCTTGAATATTGAGCCATTTTCATATTTTCGAACCTTTCTTGTATACGAAAGAAGACATTTATATTTCCTAGATGCATTCTGAGTTTGAGAAGATGCAGGAACGTTTATCAAAGCTAAAATTTTATGATCAAGGCTGGTTTCTATAAAACTAGAAATACCTTTGAGTTGGGAAAGATTGTATGCTATTTAGGTTGATGTTAAGATAAATTACATTTAGTAGAAATCTTCAAATCTAACCAGACTATATAATTTTCAATAAAGTTCGCGAGCTCATTAAGTTTCTACTAGTTCTAATTTATTCTAGAAATTGTTTGGCCCAAAATCAGATTTAACGCACTAACAGTGAGCTATTGTTAGAACCAAAGCTTCAACAGCTTGTGAAAGGCAGTAGTGATTCATTTAGAATGGACATTTTATGACGACTAGGGCAGTACGCAAAAACAAATACATCCCTTATGTTGGGGTAGCTTCCCACTTTTCCTTTATATGGAAAATTTATGGTTGCAGGCTCGATTCGATTTTTTGCTGGACTGTAGGAATTGTAGGTTTCACTGAATTATAAACACGTTGAAAGCAGGAAATATGTTACTTTATTAGCAATAAACAACACATTGAACACAAATATTTGAAACATTTACAAAGAATTAGCTTTCGGAGTGCGGACCGGTTCGCATGCTGCCACGTTGACAGATGGAACGTAAGTAAGGTGAACGGCGAGGCAAAACCCGCTTGACAGTCTACTGCGCACAGTATGAATTCAGAATGCAAGAGAGGCGGCAAAAGTTTATAAAGTCCTTAACATACCGCCCGCCTTGGAAAGGGTAACCTTTCAAATAAAACAGTACAGAGTTGACATGTAAAAGCTAGAGTAAAACATGTAACATGAACACACATATATACAAAGCATAATAGTACATGGATCTTAATCTAGTACAAGAAAACCCGAACAATGGGGAGCCAAAAGGCTTTACGAAAACTGCGCTGAACGCTAACGCACTAGTTCACAACACTAGGTAGCGGGCACAATTTGGCGAAGGATCGCTTCACGATCCCTGACACAGTGTTCACTGACGCCACACGCGCAACGCCGTCAAGGCCAGGGTGCAGCTCGGTGACCCGGCCTAACCTCCACTTCAGAGGGGGTAGATTGTCATCCTTGATGAGGACCATGGAACCAGGCTGGAGGTCCGAAAGATGCGTGCGCCATTTGGTGCGCTGTTGGAGTTCCGAGATGTACTCTTTACTCCATCTCTTCCACACATTCTGGTGAAGTTGTTGTATTCTCTGGTATTTAGATAGCCGAGACTCGGCTATCTCAGTAACGTTGGGATCAGGCAGTGACACCAACGGACGACCAATCAGGAAATGAGCAGGAGTCAAAGGCTGAAGGTCGTTTGGATCAGAGGACAAAGGGGACAGGGGTCGGGAGTTTAAGGCCGCTTCCACCTGTGCTAACAAAGTGCTAAATTCATCATAATTTAGACTAGCGTTACCTATAACGCGACGTATGTGATGTTTGGAGGACTTGATTCCGGCCTCCCACAATCCGCCAAAGTGGGGACTGTGCGCGGGTATAAAATGCCAAGCTACTCCGTCGTTCGCGACTGATTCGGAAATAGAAGGGTTTTGTTCCGCGAGAAAATTGCCTAATTCGATTAACTCGGAATTAGCGCCTACAAAGTTAGTGCCGTTGTCTGAGTAGACATGGAGCGGTTTGCCTCGTCGAGCCACAAACCGGCGAAAAGCCATTAAGAAGGTTTCAGTAGAAAGATCAGCGACCAATTCAAGGTGCACTGCCTTTGTGACGAAACAAACGAATAGACAAAGGTAGGACTTTACTAGTTTAGAACCACGTCCTTTGCGATCCTTTATCATGAAAGGTCCACCATAATCAATACCAGTCGTATGAAATGGGGGCGATGATTGAGTACGAGAGGCTGGCAGGTCTCCCATTATGGGTTCAGTTAACTTAGGAGAGAATCT
Source organism: Agriotes lineatus (assembly GCA_940337035.1). Lineage (NCBI taxonomy): Eukaryota > Metazoa > Arthropoda > Insecta > Coleoptera > Elateridae > Agriotes > Agriotes lineatus. The sequence goes on from OW679196.1 coordinate 125,999,176, forward strand.
AAAACACCGTAAGCATTGATGAACCACTTGCTTGACGATATTTCTGCCAGAGGTGATCCAATATCGTTCTCGGAGATTAGCTACCAGCATTTGAGGTCCGGCATGGAGAAGCCGAAGATGCTCATGCGATACTAGGAGTTTGGCGAATGGATGTTTGCCAGAAATCACTAGAGGAAACTTCTTGTCAAAGGGTAATTGAGAGTTGTGGAGCCTACCACCAACTCTTAGCAGTCCCTTGGAATCCAGAAAGGGATTCAAGGATATCAAAGCAGAAGATTGTTTCACAGGCTTGCTCTGTGACAACAGTTTAAGTTCGTCAGGAAATGACTCGCGTTGGGAGAACCTGGCAAGCCTTACAATAGATGCTTGCAGTTCATCTGTAGAGAGGGGACCAGAAAGACGATCAGCCTTAGGGGCTCGCGCATTGTTATGAAAACGAAAGCAATAAGCTATAACTCGTTGTAAGCGAGCAAAGCTTGAATACTGATTGAACGGAAATGGTTCAATAGAGGTTACAGGAAGACTCTGAACTTCTTTTTTGAATTCTGGAAGCTCAGCACGAACATGTTTGGAAGTAGGCCAAGAGGCCTCACCTTCGCTTAGCCAGGTGGGACCATGCCACCAAAGGCTCAATTCTTTCAAACCTAAAGGGGTGATTCTCCTAGTGAGAAGATCAGCAGGATTAGACGTTGTGGGAACATGCCGCCAAGTGGCATCAGAGGTGAGTTGCTGAACATCAGCAACTCTGTTGCACACAAAGGTCTTAAGAAGATTTGGACTGGTTTTCAACCATCCTAGCACTATTGTGGAATCTGTCCACAGACCGATTCTAGATATGGGCAAATCAAGTGCCTTTATGACTTGCATGGAAAGTTTGCTTAGAAGAACAGCTCCGCAGAGCTCGAGCTTCGGGATTGTCAAGGGCTTTAAAGGGGCTACCTTGGCCTTGGAACAGAGAAGGTGAACCTGTACTTCCCCTTCCTGATTCTTGGAACGTAGGTATATCGACGCACCGTAACTATTGTTAGAGGCGTCGCAGAAACCATGGAGCTCTATCTCGACCACGCTCCGACAGAGGACGTGACGAGGAATTGCTAAGTCATTGAGCATGAGAAGCTCACTGCGATAGGTTAACCATTTTTCGTGTATGGCTTTAGGAACGGGTTCATCCCAATCCAGCTTTTCCATCCAAAGCTGTTGCAAAAGAACCTTGGCACCCATGGTGCATGGACTTAGAAGACCCAACGGGTCGAATATCTGCGATATTTCAGACAAGATGCTACGCTTCGTAGCCTTACTACTTGTAGAATTTGAAATATTGAACATCAGATGATCGCTTTTAAAGGACCAAATCAAACCAAGGGTGTTTGTGTGCTCATGTGCACTGAAATCAAGAACACCCGGATGCAAATCGGAATCTGGTATTCCATCGAGAACTTCTGGAGAGTTAGAAATCCACTTTCTAAGTTTGAAGCAGCCTGACTCAAGAATCTGATCCAAGTTTGAGCAGAGAGTACGCGCTTTCTCAGGAGTGTCGGCACCTGTCAGAAGGTCGTCGACGTAGAAGTCCTCCTTTATGATTCGAGAGACTTCGGGATTTGAAGCCTCACATTCGATGCCCAATTGGGTTAAGCATCGAATAGCAAGAAAAGATGCTGAAGCGGTGCCATACGTAACCGTATTCAGGTCGTACGACCGAAGAGGCTCAGCTGAGGAGGGTCGCCACAAGATTCTCTGAAGGGGCCTATGGTTAGGATTCACCAGAACCTGGCGATACATCTTCTCGATATCAGCTGATATAGCGAATAAATGCTTGCGAAAGCGAACAAGAATTGAAAATAAGTCTTGCTGCACGGTTGGGCCAACCATCTGAATGCTGTTCAGAGATTGCCCGGAAGTGGTTGCTTGAGAACCATTGAATACAACTCGGAGTTTAGTTGTCAGGCTTTCCTCTTTTAAGACTCCGTGGTGGGGTAGATAATATGATATCTCGTTTGAATTAGGGTTTGAAACGGACATATGACCTAATTCAGAATATTCATTCATGAAACTCGAATAGCGATTGGACAAGTCAGGGTTCGCTTGTAACCGCTTCTCTAATGATAAGAATCTTTTCTGAGCGATTTGCAATGAATCACCCAATACCTCTACAGGTTCCTTGAGAGGGATAGAGACAACGAATCGACCATTCGCTTCTCGTTGAGTATTTTGCACGAAATGTGCCTCACAGGCGTTCTCTTCATTTGTGCGAACCTTTTCCTCTGGGTAATGTTCGAGTTGCCAAAACCTAGCAATGGAATCAGAAGCATCCTCGATCGTGCTAAGATTGCACTGTACAGGGTACGCAGAAGGGGGGCCTGTAGGGCCAGAAACAATCCAACCAAAACGAGTCTTTTGGAGGATGGGAAGATTTGGGCCTAGACCAATTTGTCCAATACAAAGGAGCTGCCAGAAAATGGGCGAACCAATCAGAATGTCGATGGTGCCCGGTTGGTCATAGGACAGATCTGATAACTTGATGTTATCAGGAACCTTGAAGCTGTTTCGCTGGACGCGAAAACTTGGGGTAACACCCGTAATCTCATCGAGAACAAGACAGGATAGGCCAATGCCGTATGAAGTGTGAGGGGCTTGCAGCTTGATATCACACCTAGCCTTGATTTGAGAAGTGGCTTTACTTAAGCCAGAAACAGTAACGTTGACTTCGCGAATTGGAAGCTTCAACCTTTTACACAAATCTGAACGTATGAAGTTCGATTGGGAACCGGAATCCAACAGGATTCGCACAACGTGAGGCGTACCATCATCAGCGATGAGTTTAGCGGTAGCAGTAGGTAAGAGTACCTGCAAAGCATTCGAACAGAATGCAGAAATCGATTGGTTTAGCTCAACAGGGGTTTCTGCCGACATCGCAGATCCTGGTTGACTAGAAGAAGCATTTTGAGGTTTATCCTCATGAAGAAGTGTGTTGTGCCTTGATTTGCACTTTCTACACGTATATTTGGAGCTACAAAGGCTCGCAAGGTGACACTGAGTTAGGCAATTAAAGCATACGCGGAGCTCTTTTGCCTTTGACTTTCTGTCAAGAACAGACAGCTTGACAAACTTATCGCATTTGTACAAGGAATGAGATCCTTTACAAAGTGGACACGAAGGGGTACCCGACACAAATGATTTAGAATGTACCTTGGAAGACCTTTCGGGTACAAGCTTGCTATCTTTTACCTCTAGAGTTTCTAGAAGATTTGGTGTATTTTGTAAGAATTCCTTGAACTCATCAAGATTAGGCAGGTCAGAACTTGACCGGTTTCTAAGGACCTCCCATTCACGAAATGTAGTGGGGTCCAGTTTTTTAGAAACTACATAAATTATAACAAAATCAAGAAGCTCGCTTTCGGTAGCTAATGATTTGATTGCTGCAAAATGTTTGAATAACATATCGCTAATCGTACGTAATTTAATTGCAGATTCCTTACTGCAAGATTCAAGCTCGAAAATAGCCTTGAGGTGGTTATGAACCAGAATTTTTGGATCATTGTATCGATTGCACAATGCCTCCCAAGCTAGAGTATAATTACCCGCAGTAAACTCTAAACTTTTTATAATTTGGCTTGCATCACCCTGTAAACTAGCCTTTAAGTAATGCAGCTTTTGAATATTAGTTAACGCTTGATTCTCATGAATTAAACTAATAAAAATCTCACGAAATTCCAGCCATTCTGACACGTTCCCTGAATATTTGGGAATCGAAATGGCAGGAAGGCGTACAGCTCGATTATTGCAATGTGAACTGCAATTTGAATGCGTTGATCTTACGCTACCGTTAGGAGATCCAGAACAATCTGGTGCAACATCAGATTGCTTGTTGTATTCATTAATCAAATATTCAGCTTGTGAGATTGCACGAAAATAAGAGTTTTCAAATTCGACTTGTTGCTGCATTTCAGATTCTGTATCCTTACTGGTGTCTAAAATTTGTTCATGAACCTCATAATATTCTGATAACACGGTGGCTATAGCATCCAATCTTTTTTGCAATTCAATAATTTGAGTACTAGGTAAAAATTGATCTTCATCATGAATTGTTTGCAAAGATTGCACGTGACTTGCAAAACGCGTAAGCTTGCCTTTGATAGAGCCACGTACTCTTACAAGCGGATCCATAATTGTTGAAATTAAAACAACTTAAGGATGAAAACTGTTCGTACGCCACTGGCGTGAATTTTGTACGCTTCTGGTACGCGGACCCAACGGGCCAACTATCTGTGATATTTCAGGCAAGATGCTACGCGTGGTAGCCTTACTACTTGCAGAATCTGAAATATTCTTTAATGATAAAACCTTTCGCACGCCTCTGGCGCGAATTTTGTTTACAACGCAGACAGCGCTTGATAACAACGCGAGAAACCTGTCGCTAACGACGCAGAAAACGACCCTGGTACAACGCGAGATGATTCACCTGTGACTGCTTCGACTGCAGTATGAAACATGCAGGGGATATCGCTAACAAACGTAATAGCTTGGCATTTCACGCAATTAAAAATGTTTATATGACTCATAAACCATTTGTTTACGCAATAATACGCAGCTGAAATTATGCACATGTATAACACAGATGATAGAAAACCAAATATTCATGCATAGGAAATCACAAAAATAGGAAATTAGGCTTACATTGATATTGGTGTATGTGCCGCCTTGCCGGTTTTCCTCGTTGCTGTGGTTCGTACTACCGTCTCGTCTGCAGCTGCAATGGACACGTGCACGAACTTGGCGCCAAACTCGGCGTTTGGCTATCTCGCTCTTACGTTGATAGCACCGTCTGCTGTCTTCCTTCCTCTCGCTAGGAATGAATTTAACACGATTGAAACTGCTTGTACTTGCCAATGACCAATGTTGTCGAATGCTGTCGCTGTTGATTGGACTCGCAATGACCTAATGTGGTTTAATCCTGGCTCTGTAGGACCAATGTTGGGGTAGCTTCCCACTTTTCCTTTATATGGAAAATTTATGGTTGCAGGCTCGATTCGATTTTTTGCTGGACTGTAGGAATTGTAGGTTTCACTGAATTATACACACGTTGAAAGCAGGAAATATGTTACTTTATTAGCAATAAACAACACATTGAACACAAATATTTGAAACATTTACAAAGAATTAGCTTTCGGAGTGCGGACCGGTTCGCATGCTGCCACGTTGACAGATGGAACGTAAGTAAGGTGAACGGCGAGGCAAAACCCGCTTGACAGTCTACTGCGCACAGTATGAATTCAGAATGCAAGAGAGGCGGCAAAAGTTTATAAAGTCCTTAACACCTTAAATAAATTACATTTCCAAGCATTATTCGTTTAAGTGGAAATAAATGTTTAGTATTGCGCAAGTAGCCCTTGAAATAATACTCACAAAGGAAGTTTATTCTGTTGTTTTCAGCTGTAGTCGCGGATTTGTAATTTACGCACTTTAATACAGCGTTTGTCCTAATATTAACTTTAGAATCTCAACGATCTCAAATATCCGGTGTAACGAGCAAAGTAGTTAGACAAAGGGAACTTAAAGAGTAAGTTGACCTTTCATTTTGTTCGTCGAAGCTCAAATGTGTAGGTTTAAATATATACATGTTATGATTTGGGATCAGGCCATTACCGTCTTCCCAGGGTTAAGTACTAACAGAAGACAGTTAGGAGAGTAAATTTAGTGGCCAGGTGCGTTGAAGTCTTCTTGCGGCTGCTGGTTGGCGTGCGAGATGCCATATAAGGTTATTTTCATGTCCTGGTAACTTGAGGTTGTATGCTTCTGCGAATCTTTGGATTTCAGTTGTTACATGAGGGATTTTCAGGTCGGTGTAGATAGAATCGTTGCTTACATACCATGGAGCATCAGTGATTATTTGGAGTATTTTAGATTGTATTCTTTGTATGATTTTTGTATGGGATGCTTTTGCACAGCCCCAGAGCTGGATACCATAAGTCCAGATGGGTTTTATGATGATTTTATACAGCAGTACCTTGTTGGATAACGAAAGCTGTAAACGCCTTCCGATTAGCCATTGCATCTGCTTCAGTTTCAAGTCTATTTGTTGTTTTTTTTCTTGATATGCGTACGCCAGTTGAGTTTTTCGTCAAGGTACATACCTAAATATTTTATTTCGGACTTACTTGGGATTTGAATATTGTTAAAACTGGTGGGAGGGCACACAAGTCTTCTGTTAGTCAAGGTTATTTGTGCTGACTTGTCGCTGTTTACTGTGATTCTCCATTTGTTGGTCCAGTCCTGTAGGAGATTGAGGTGGTTCTGTAAGTGAGTTGTCGCTGCTGCAGGTGATTCACTGGTTGAGAGCATGACCACGTCGTCGGCAAACATGGCAATAGTAGTGTTTTGCGTGGTTGCCGAATCAGATGAATACATCAGATAGAGTAAACGGCCTAACACACTTCCTTGCGGCACTCCTGCTTTAATTTAATGGTAGTCCTAGACTGAGTTATTTATTACAACTTGGAACAACCCTTTGGTGAGGTATGATTTTAGGATTAAATATATCTGAGCTGGGAATTGTAGTTTGATCTTGAACAGGAGGCCTGCATGCCAAACCTTATCAAAGGCTTGCTTTATATCTAGGAAAGCAACTGCAGTTAATTTTTTGGTTTCAAGACTTTCTATTATTTAATTGACGATTCGGTGGCATTGCCGTATCGTTGAGTGGGCCTCATGAAAACCGAATTGGAAGGTCGGGATTATCAGGTCAAGATTAACAGCTTTTTATATTTTTTTCAATAGAAGTCGTTCAAAGAGCTTGGATAATAGAGGTAACAGGCTTATCGGTCTCAAGGAAGATGGGAGGTTGGGTGGTTTGCCAGGCTTTGCGACCATAGTAATCTTAGCATACTTCCATTATAGTGGGAAGTACGTTAATCTCAATATACTATTGTATATGGTGGTGAGAAGGACCACTGTTTTTCTTGACAGATGTTGCAGTACTTCACCTACGATCAAGCCATAGCCAGGGGCTGTTTTGGCGGCGATAGTTGGCACCGAGCGGTTAGGAAATCTTGAATTTCGGTGTCGTCGTAGTTATCGTGTGGGTAGGGGGTATCAAATACGGTGACAAGGTGTTCTGCGAAGGTGTTTGCTTTGTCCGTGTCTGTTCTGGCCCATGTATTATCAGGAGGTCTGATTGGTGGTATTGCTGTTATGGGTCTCTGGAATTTTTTAGTTGCTTTCCAGATTCAATGGTCGGTATGAGAAAGCTTGGTAATGTATTCTTTGAAAGTTTCATTGCCGGCTTCCGTAAGTGTGGTATGTAGTTGATGGGTAAGTCTATTGTAGATTGTTTTGTAGTGCCTGTTCTTTGTTATTTGTAATTTTTTTCTGGCTCTTCGTTTCTCCGCTAGTAGGTTACGTATATGGCGAGGAATGTTATTGATTATAGGAGTGCTATTTATAGCAGTAGGTGTGGCTTGCCAAGCAGCGACTTGTATTGTTGTCGTAGGGTGATGAACTGCTTCATCAAGGTCTTCATTATCTTTAGTTCTGATACTTAGGATAATGTTTTCTTCTAATAGGTCTCTGAAGTGATCCCTAACCGGCATTTTTTTGTGATTATTGTTGTGCTGACGGTGATAATGACTGGGGTGTGATCAGTGGAGAGGTCGTAATTAGATTCTGTTTTGGTATAGATTTTGGCTATTCCATTGACAACTGCATAGTCTAATAGGGAGTTTTTGTGGGACACTAGGCCAATACATCAGTTGTCCGGTTGATAAAAAGTTAAAATTGTTTCTCTGGATTGTTCTTAGTAGGTTGCGTCCTTTCGGGTTGATAAGTCTAGAGCCCCTGGCTGCATTTTTTGCGTTCCAGTCTCCTCCTGCAAAAAATTTAGGGCCTGGCGATTTGAGAAATTCTGCATATTCGTCAGACGAGATGGGGTTCCTCGGTTGGCTGTAGATGGCTGAGATTACAAACGAATAGGTGAAGGTTTGGACATCTATGGTTGCACTTTGAATCTTTTCAGTTAGGTATGGTTGCGTTGTGTTTCACCGCTGTGGTTATTAGCTTGGTTACGGAGAGGGGGAATTCAGTTAGGGTAAAGTTAGGAGGAGCTTGTTGCAGACGGGATTGGTTAGCTATTCCTCTAAATGGCGTGTTTCGGGCTCTTTGGAGGCCCTGGTATACTGTGCAACCCTTGTAATTGGCAGGGTGATCTCCGTCGCATAGGCCGCACTCGGCCGGGGTATTTCGATCTTTTTTGCATATTGCAGTATTGTGTCCGCCGTCAAAGATCACTACACCCGAAAAATAAAATGCGCCAATGTGCTAGGTGCTAGAGATATGGGCATATCAAAAAATATTGTTGTCACAGACCACGTTGTGTTAAATTACTTGGGATCATGTAACTGAGCAATGCCAATGAAAAGAAACATTTCCTAATTTTAAATGTGGTCTTTGTGACTACAAACGCTGCTCTGTATATAAAGACTTATTAAAAAATTAATACCCAACATTCAGAAAGACATGTTAGAATAGGACCAACAGTATACTCGAATATTACGTAAGCTCAGATGATTAGTAACAAGCAACAACACGAATTTCCAGGTAACTCCTTTTCGGGATACTGAAAAAAGGATAGTTCGCATATCTGACCTGTGCTTTCTATATTTTCAAATATGCCGTGTAATTTAAAAAACGATTATATTTTACTTAAACGGCATGCGTCCTTTATGCAATCAGCCATGAATAAGCGTAGCGAAATCGATGGTGTTATTCTGCTTATCTAGATGGTTTCGCCCCAACCAGTAAATATTCCAACAAATTAAAACATAGCAGAGATCAATTGATCTCCTGCTATTCCCGGGAGACATTAATCTTCGATATAAAGCGATTTGTTTCGCTACAAGCCTGGCAACCTTTTGAAACGTAGGATTTTGATCCCGCTACAATTCGTCCTTCAATGTCAGGCGCTTGCTTCCATAGATTCGCGGATAAAAACCGAAAGAGTCATCGTTCAATGCATCGATTCTACATGGGGTTATTCAAATGCAACTAAGACGCAGCCTCCCAGGACGACGCCAAACGTTATCCGCTTACAAATTGATACTGGACGGTCATCTCCATATGGAAATAGCTTCAGTGCATCTGGAGACCGCGGCGCTTCGAAATGCAACGAAGGAGGGAGAAACAAATTTACATGCGGCAATAAACTAGCATCGAATATGGACGCCGTTATTGGTTATCGATTCTTTGTAGCGCCGTAACTGGCTAATTGTGGGCTACGTTTTCAGCAGGAAATTGCGTTATAACGGCCCTGGCTTTCGACGTCCCGACGACGTGCATTAAAATTCATTAATCATGCTCTGCCCCTACTTAAGCATGTTTATCAATCAGCTAATGGCTGTATTTAGATATGGGTCTATAAATCAAAAGAAAATAGGAATGCGGGATTCCGGCAAAAACGGCTCCGAGGCGGTTCCTAATTTTCTTAGCAAATGCGTCTTCGCAATTAAGAACTTGGCCGTTACAATCTAACTGTGGCCCATGTGAGGCGTCTTCGTTATGTGTTGTGCTCCTGGCCATAATTCTTTCTGTTTTCAGCGGAAGTGCTTTGCGCCACTTCGTAACAAACGGATGCGCTCTGTAAGTGCGGGCAATACAAGTTTCCAAATTAAGTGTCAATCATAATTAAAATGGGATACGCGGCACCTGCCGCGTGAATAACGCCCGGGAACGCTCCACGTCCTCTAACATCACATTTATCAACCAAATATTGCGGTTCTATTCAAACGGGCCACCTTAATTCATCACTGTGTGGCTGAAACTGTTTCAATGGCTGAGAAAAGGAAACCATGCATCGTGGGCTTGATGGGTTTCATGTTCGCCGAGGAGGGAGCGCACAATTCAGACCACTTTCAAATGCGCGACGAACTAAGAGAAAGATGAAAAGAGGCTTAGTACTTTCAATATACTAGTTCAGATTTTCATATTTAGCTTTTGCAAATCCCTCCGAACATTCCGCACCGAAAGTGTCAGCTGCCAATTCCACTTAACGGTGCGGTCGAGGGAAAGCTCTTTGATGCAAAAAATCACAAGGATTTTTTGTCCCTCGTGTCCTAAAATTTATTGATTGTTTGTGATATTTACAACGCCGAGCCCTTTCTTCCCGGAATTCGATTGCTCCAGAAAAGTTTAAAATCAGTATATTGCTTTTCTAAGTTGAACCTCTAGTCTCTATTTCGTTGTGCTCAATAATACTCAACAATATAGGTATAAGGAGTTTAGAACGAAAATAAATCCTCTGTCTGATGAGAGCCGAATACAATTTCATACATCATTCGTCATAATAATGGAAACTTTGCTCAACGGACGCATTTGCATATCAATTGTAAATAATTTTTACATTTCAAGCTTCCTATATCTGCAAATTAAATACACAAAAGGTTGCAAATACAGCTGATTGGATTTCAAGATATTATTATATTATATAATCCTGCTTTGCTTAAGGTTTGGAAAGTATGTTGTGGAAATATTTAGACACACAATGCTTAGAATGTGTTAGCAGTAACCTTTTCTTTTAGAAGTAAAATCTTATTGTCGATATAGTTTTATGCAAATGTTAATTTAGGAATATCATTTCTTATCTGTTATTATTATGTACCAGTATTTCAAATTATAAGTTATTTATGATATGTGCATTGTGTGACGGATCAAAGTTACTTAGCGCTGAAGGTTCGAATTCCGCGCGTCGCGTTCTCCGCTCGGCCGATGGTCATTTTTCAGCGAGAAGCTGCGCTCGGATGAAGCTTTGGGCGTTATTTTTCCGTTTGCACTGTGAACCAAGCAAGACTCGTTACGTCTCGACGATTTCATTTGGCATTTTTTCCACTCACCTATTGCCATTAAGGATGAATTACCATGGAACTCATCTTTAGAAGCTGCGTTTAAAAATATTTTTACTTCGTCAAGATGACGGATTGGGCAGTTTAGTTTATCGTAATTCAAGCGTTCAAATGGGGTAAGCTTGCTTCCTTGGTAAGAGCCGTATCGTTGTGATTTGCGTGGTATTTTCAGCTATTGCTACCGTACCTCTCTTGCTCCTGCTAGTTGCAAAGACAACTAAATTCCACAGCTCGATCCTTGAGTGCGTGGTTTTATAACATCACTCCCCGGCTTTGATCTACTACGGAGTATATTGCTGCTGACTGCCCAATCAGCCTGCAATCATCGTCAAGGGAACGGCTGTTTTGTTATGAATTTTTTGGAGTCTTCGAATTTTCCGTAAAGTTTAATTTGTACTTTTTTGATTGAGATTATATTGCTGTGTCGAGTGTCAGCGTATTCCATTACAGACCTTGGGGTTTTTCGAAGGTCACCTTTGCTTATGCATATTTTGATAATTCCGCTTTGATCTCCTACGTTACATTTTAAGCTGTGCCAACCCCTCCGATGAGCACAATTAGGTCTTTGTAACCTTTATTTACCCTGTAAATAATATTTTCTCTGTAATTTTTAACAAGAGAGTTTGTCCATTTAATATGACTGCAATTGTCTTTACACACTTATTTGTTTATTGTGTTTTGATCCAGTTTGCTAGCTGTTGCTGGAGGAGCTGTGATATTTAAACTAGTATTATTACTTGAAATCATGTTTTTTTTTGTGGAGGAGGCGTACTGAACGTTTATATTAAAGTGTAATGTTGTTAACTATTGTACATTTTATCATAGACATGTGTTTTAATTACACCAAACCGATTTATGACCTGATTATTAGTCCTATTGCATTTCAGATTATTATTATTCTCGTTAAACTTTGAGTTTATAAGTTTTCGTTTCTACCTGAGCACATTTTTTTTGTAATAACGCGCTTTTTTGCAATTATGAATGAATATAAGCTTCTGTAGCGAGCCCGTGCCGCCTTATCTGTTAGCTGACCGGCCCTCAAATGTGCCCATGTAGTCACGATGGTTTGAATTTGGTATAAATTTGGTATCAATTGTTGAGTCTGTTCTCTCGAAAAGTGAACTGCTGCAGAAACGTTCAAATTTTAGTTTTCACTTCGTTAGGTTTAGTAGTAATTACAAGATGTGGTTTAGAGTTTTAGGTGATAAGCTACCGTAAGGGAACTGGTACCCTATTGAATAATTCTAAACTAACAATAATTTATTTTTACTTTTCAAACCTTTTATTTCGTACAAAGAGCATGTAGGTAACAATTTTAGTAATACGAGTATCAAAACGCATATTGAAGAATATGTTTGAGAAACTATTGTTGCGAATGCTCTATCTTAGTATAAAATTTAGCAAACACCAACTTGATAAAAGGTTTTGAAAAAAATCGTAGTTGAATAGCAGTGAAGGTGGTTCAGAGCTACGGGCCTCTAGTTCTAAGCTCGAAAATCTGTGTTCAAACCCCAGTAACTCCAATGGCCTTCACTACGATTCCCTAATCCGGTCTTAGAAACTGCGGGGTTTTAATCCCTAAGACTCTTCAAAGAGAAAAAGCCGATGCCCCTGCAGTGCGGATGTTAACAACCAGACTAACAGGGAACAACGAACATAGTTGACAATTTATGGAAATTTTACTAGCATTCTCTGCAAACCATTTCTTAATTGACTGATTTAATTTTGAAACTTTTAATATCCTATATTGTCCGTATCAAACAGCAAAACTTTCAGTAATACCAAAATAGATTTTAAGTCTGCCAGAATGTGTATATTGCAGTATGCGCTTTATAAATCTCAGAATTTTATAGTCAATTTACCTATACACAGTTTACAAAAAGGAACACAGAACAACCCTACCCGTACAGGAATTTAGACATAATTCTCACACAATCCTAAAGTGAATATAAAGGGATATTTAATCAGCTAATGGAACGGGATAACATGTTACTAAACATGTTGTCTACAGTTATTATCAAATTAGCCAGATGAAGTTCTCAATATTCGCTTTATGGAATACGAACGGCATCTAAACATCAACACAAGTTGAAATATTTCTGAAAATGCACATAGTTATTTTACTAAAAGGTCTTGTGTAAAAATATTCAAGTATGTAGTTAAAAATATATTATACTGAACATGGTGGAACAACTGGTAGAGTCCAGGATAATATTATCCATGATAAACTACTCAATTATCAAACGATTTCCTCCAAGCAACAACAACAGCAGGTCAGTAAAATGAACAATTTAATAACAATATATGCCATGTACCTCCCACCACGACACAAAATTAATAAAGACGAACTTAAACCGATCTTAGAATCATCAGAACAAAGGTGGTGCCTTCAACGCCAATCATATTAGTTGGGGGTCACGATTAGTAAAAACAAAGAAAAGAAAATTTTACTAGATTGTTAACGTTATCAAGAAGAGAACCAATTTACTGGCCAGCAGATCTAAACAAAATTTCTGAAATTTGGCGCACCTCATTTAATTTCAGGTATGTACAAACTAATTTTGATCTATCTTCGAACTATTCACATTATTGCTACCATAAGCATTAGTATTGTCAAAATGGAATATCAACCAGTAGTCCACAACAAACGTACTGAATTCAAGAATATATAAACGATAAGCTTAGCTTCGAAATTAGTAGAGAAACAGTACGCGATCGAGGACAAGCAACTATTATCGTAAAAGAAGCTGCTTGGGACGTGGCTATGTTTTTTGGTAATCCCATATCCATAAACGTTAAAAAAAATACTAGAAAGTGTTTTATTGTATTTATTAAAGAAAAAAAATTGTTATGGGCTACATTTTAGAATTTGAATAGTGGAATGGTGATGAAAAGTGGACAAATAAATTAGGCGGCATTTTTTCATGCTTATTTAATCTATGAGATGAAGTTACATTTCTTATGTTACGCCAATGTATGCGAATCACCATGAAACATAACTTATATTTAGCAGTGTCAAGTATTTGGTTATTATTATTAAAATTGAGCAAAGAGAAAAGTATATGTCTTATTGAAAAGTACTTTAGAATGAGAAGGAATATTGATGTGTCCATACCCTTTTAAAGAGCAAATTGATATCGAAGCACCCTATATGGGAACATAATTGGAATCCTAAAGACAAAACCACGTACAGTTTAGCTCTAATAAATGATCCGGGTTAAAAGAGGTCAAGAACGAAAAGTTGTACATATACGTAGAAAATCTATCTAATAAGCTCTTCTCAAGCTGGAGAGCTCCAAATGGATTTAAACGTCTAATACATACAGTTTTCCCAACTTGAATACCTCAGCAATACCTGAGCAAGGTTTGATAGCGCACAAGCTGAAGCGTTTGTTTAATATTATTTTCAAAAATTTCAACCATATAAAAATACAAATTTTAATTGTAAACGCCACAAAAGCACCAACGCAGAAATCAAAACTTCTGAAAAAAACCTAAAGAATAAATGAAAATTATTTGATGGAAGAGCGACTACCGAATCATCAGTTTGGAGTTTGGGATATTCAACACTCCAATAATGAAATTGGATTACACACGTTACATATAACACCTCCAAAAAAAAAAAAGAACTTTTGGCTGGTAGCCGTAAAGAAGGCATTTGATACTAAGGTTGAACTTATCATCTTGATTCTATCGAGTTAGACATGGTGAAAAATATCAGAACTGTACCCAATTACCTCACGGGCTCTACAGGGCTTCGTATTATAGCCAGTCTATACAGCACATTTATCTATAGCTTCATATACTGCAACTGAAACGTTTGCAGACGACATAGCAACCTTAACAACCAATCAGGTTGTAGTGATTGCTTCACAACAATTCCAAAATCACATACATTTGCTGCAAGATTAGCTAAGTAAGTGGAGAATAAAAGCAAACGCAAGTAAGCCAACTATTCTTACATGCACGTACACGATAACATATTAAAAAGATTAATTGATTTATTGCAAGAAAAACTCTTCTCTTGAAAAGAAACTCTTGTTCTACAAAATCATAATCAATCCCATTTGGACATACGGTCTGGAGTTAAGGGAGTTTTCGAGAATGTCCTATTTAATTATCATTCAAAGATTCTGGCGAACAGATATATCACCACGGCTAGATAGAATTAGCAATTAACGAGTGGTGGGAACAATGACAAAAAAAACTCCATAATTGAAGAAATACAACAAAAGCAACTAGCTGGTATCGTTACGTTCAGGGAATGAGTGAAGGAAGAATTGCTAAACAAGTTCTATAGTGTACGCTGTTAGAACGCAGGAAAAAGGAAAGGCCTAAAATTGTGTACCTGGATTAATGGTATTTAGAAAGCGATGGCTGTATTGATTGAAATTATAAAATAAGATGGCAGATTGAAACCGTAGGACGTAAAAGAACGCTATGAAATCCTTTTTTGTAAAAGAAGAAATGCATTAACGTGAAGTTAAATATCCGCATCGTTTGAAAGCGAAACCAAACCACTTAATCGAAACCTTACTCGAAGCAGGCGTTTAAAAAGAAATAGATTCGTAACCCGACAATCAACCTTTGAGGTTCCTAAGATAAGCCAAAAAATGATCTAAAAGTGACGCAGTTAAAAACTGCATTTTAGTTTTGAAGTATAATGTATATCTTCAAGTTAGAATCATGATGTATCATTTCGTAACATCTCCACTCATTCACATTTGCATTACACAAATTCGAATTATAGAGGAAGACTATAACATGCACTAATAATAATAATAATATCCTCTTTGAACATTATAAAATATTGATGAAACGTGAATTCAACCATCAAGTGTAAGCTAGCGCATATATCTCTTAATGTAACCAAGATCTTTAAAGATACCATGTGAAAATAGTTTAACCTAAAGAAAGCAGCATCAAATATGTAGAAGGTTAATGAAAATATAATTTGGGATAGCTACTGTCGACTGGAAAAATAAAGAGCATTGTCTAAAAGTATTAAATAATCCAACATACGACCAATTCCTTTTACTTGCGAAAACACCGGTAATAATTTAATGAACTGCAAAATACAGCAGCCAAGTTTACTGGCAAACATCTTGTATAGTATACCAGGCAATCGACACTTACGAATAATGAACAATTGAGCTTGTTATAAAGCAGAACTATGTTAAAATTAACGTTTCATATAGTAGTCTCCATCCATCTGGAAAATTAGTGAACTCTCGTAGGTCGTTTCAAATTTCAATGGAGGAGTTAGAATTTTCTAAGCAGAGGAATAATTTAGAACTTTCATATGAGCATGAGTTACTAAGATTGCGCGCAAAATATAACTTGATGAAAATGAAGGAAGCACCGTAGCAATAAAGTTACCTGTGCCATAAACTTCGTAAATTATTATCAGTATGTAATTGAGTTTCAGTCACAGCGAGTTACCAGTTAATAATTCTAGTTGCGTATTTATTAATTCTAATAAGTAAACTTTAGCTCGTCTGCATGTGATGAAGGGGTGGAAAAAGGTGAACGGAAAGGATGGGTTTATATATTGTAGAGAACCCATTTAGTTGGTGCAGTCACAAACTACTTCTATAAAAAATAATAGAAACCAATAAATTTCTCGTAGCTTTCTTAAGTTTTCAAATTAATACTTGTAGTTTTAATTGGAGAAAAATTATGTGTCAAGGCGACCTCTACAACGCAGTCAAATCCAAAAAACTGTAAATACAGTCTACTTTTGTAGCTACTTATTCCAAGGCTGAAAAACGAGTAAGCACAGTCATGCAAAGAAGATTTAAAGTGGCCAAGGAAATATATGGAAGGAAGTTAGACAAAAAGCATGTAGAAAAGCTCGGATGCTGTACGTGACCAAAATTGTGTTTAAATATTAAAAGTAAGTGGCACAATAATTTTGAAAACTTTCCGCCGGCAAACGAAAACGAAACACAGGAGCAAGTCTGCGAGTTTATGTTTTAGAATTCGAAAGTGTAGGTATTCCGCAAAGTTGAGATACATAATTTATCACTGAAATATTGAAAAAAATTGTTGGATAGATAATATACTGTATTTTTTCTTTTATTTATTGATATATTACGCTCATAAGCTGTTTTGAAGAAATTAAATTGAATAGTCATGGGTAATGGCTATCAAGTTTACCAAAAAATGTTCCATGCTGCTGACGAAGTTACGGTAGTATAGAAAAATAGATCATCAATGATGTTAAATAAGTGTTTTGATATTTATAAAACGTTTCTTGTGAAGCGGCATTTGTAATTGCTAATCAACTTACCTTGTGCAGTTAGTACATTAATGGACTGCCGATCTGCCGTTATTGAATAAATTAGAGAAATCCAAATCTTTAACTCGAAGAGGATATTTTGAAAAATGGTAGAATTATTTAAAATTTGTATAATATCTAGAAGTCATTGAACTTTTGCTCGAAGTAGCTTCTAATGGCATTTATTAATATATAAAATATAAAATAAAAGCCCCAGTTACTTATTCTAACAAACTTGGTAAATATTAATGTTTAATATTTAAATTACAGCGAGTTAGCAAAATACCATTTTCTTTCAACATCTATTTAAAAGTATACAGCGTATTCCAAAAAGTACGCACCTAATTGACTTCTATTTTTTTCCTCTTTGTAAAGGTTTGTGCATAATTAAAAACCAGTTTTAGGAATATAATACTTTTCCATTGCTTTACGGTTTGGCAGCAAATGAAATGAATTGAAGATTACGATAAGAGTAGTCTCTTTATTTCTTAATATTTAAGGTTAGTACAAAAATATTATTGTCTTTAAAGGCTCAGTTCAGGTATAAATTTTCGATAAAAGTATTAAGGTTGTTATTTCTTTTCTTAGCTTGTAATTGAAAATTTTTGTTACGTCAACGAAACTGACTAATAAAACCGACAACAATCAAAGAATGGGATATCAGAAAATGAGTATTAGGGGGAGGTTTTCGAGACGAAACTATTTCCTACCTTTATAACCATAGTTCGGATCAAAAATTTTAAAAATGTCGCAGCGGAAGAATTATCTAAGCACATTAAAAATGCATTATATAGAACTGTGGAAGCACTGGAAGAGATGAATTCAAAAAATTCCAAAAGGTCATGCAATAGAGAAAGTCATAAAAAGTAGGAAGAACGGAAAAGCCAGCGGTACAGAAGATATAGAAATAGAAATAGTAAAATACGATCCAACACATGTTATATGTACATAAAATTATGATAAAGAGGTCTTGCAGCTGCTGACTAGAAAATTGAAATAAAAATATAAAAATGGAAATTTTAATAAATCTAGTTATAACAACGTATTTATGAATAGTGAATAACAAATCAGAAGATTTTTATATGTTATAATTATTCGTATGAATTATCTGGGTCTCACAATAGATACATATGATAGTAACAAACAAGAAATCTGCGAAAAGGCAGGGTAAGAAAGCAAACTGATGACCAAATGGATTATAGCAACATAAAGACATAGCTAAAATAGGAGCTGTACGGTGTACAGAGCCCTACGAACCAGAAATAGAGATACAATAATGCATACAAGAAAAAGAGTAGGTACTTGAAAAGGACGCACTACGAAGATCATGTAAAACATCACGAGCAGAGAGAATACCTAACATAATAAAGCAATTAGAGGATCTAATAAATTAGTCGGTCTAATAGAAACAATCGCTGAGTTTGAAAAGAGAAAAATTAACACATTTAGAGAATAGGAATTGATAGTTTGCCCAGAAAGATAATAGAATGCCTAGCTTCAACGAAAATGAAACGAAGAAGATCTAGAATATCACACAACTTCCTTTTACAGTGATCTTATAATTTGGCAAAAATTTGATTTTAAATTTTTAAGCATTTGTCAAAAATTTTCAAAATTACAAATTTTACAAAAACGGTACAAAATAGAGTGTTAGTTCAAGAGACAAATTTTCTCTAGAATTTTAAGCTGGATTCAAAAATGTAATAATATACCGGGTGTTCTATTTAAAATAGGAGTTAATAAAAAAATAGAAAAAAACAAAAGAAGCCCATTTTAGAAGTATTCAACTGGAAAGTAACCTATCTCACATCAATACACATTAAAAAATGTAATAAAAATGTAAAATTTACAAAAAATCGTTAGAACCGTTTTTTAAAAAATCGAAAAAAGCTGAAAAATCGCAAGAGTAAACGCCTACTTCCGGTTATGCGATTTTCTTAAAAAGCTTGCTGTCGCATCTACATAGTACACAAAACTTATATACAGTGTGTCCAAGATAAGGAGGGCCAGTATGGGGATCTCGGTAATGGTAAGAGATACAAATTTGGTTAAATGGGAAGAAAGTTGCACAATTAAAGGACTAAAAAAATGACGTCTAGAAATCCTTGATATGATTTTTCGTTTTTGAATTATCTCAAAAAAACCGAATTTTTGGATTTTCTTTTTTATTTTTTTCTGGCGTTGATATTAAAGTTAGAGCGAAACTGATTAAACTTCTTTATAGCAACTTTTAGTGGACTTAATGATTACGTTATCAATTTTTTTATCCGACGTTTCGTCTTCGAGAAACCATCTTCAACTTCATTTTTTTAAATACGGTCCTGGTTTTTTGATGCCAAATTTGCAAAGCCCTGGTTACTCTAAATTCAACAATGTACCACATATTATGGTTTAATTACGTTTCGAGCTTTTTTCTGAACATCATCCGAAATTTTTTTAGATACGGACCTGCATTTCTCATAATTTTGTAAAAATAAGTTCATACAGTAAGTTAGGCCTTTTTACATGCCGTTAAAATATTAAAATGCACATCATAATGTCATAATTCTGATACATTAATTTAATAACCAACCAATAACTATTAACAATAAACAACAAATAAATAAACAAAAGATAGACAGAAAGAATGAGAAAACGAGCCTTGAAACAATGTAATAGGTATTTAACGTTTTGAAATAGAAGAAGAACTTAGAAGATTGGTTCTTGAAGCCTTTCAAAGTATAACGCCAGTATTGCTGAATAATGTTTTAGATTCTACAGTTAGATGTTATTTATGCATAGAGAATGATGGCAACCTTTTTGAATACCTTCTGTAAATTTAATACCTATTAAATGGTTTCGATGTTCGTTTTGTTATTCTTTCTGTCTATCTTTTGTTCATTTCTTTTTTGCTTATTGTTAATAGTTATTGGTTGGTTATTAAATTAATGTATCAGAATTATGACATTATGATGTGCATTTTAATATTTTAACAACATGTAAAAAGGCCTAACTTACTGTATGAACTTATTTTTACAAAATTATGAGAAATGCAGGTCCGTATCTAAAAAATTTTCAATAATAATCAGAAAAAATCTCGAAACGTAATTAAACCATAATATGTGGCACATTGTTTAATTCAGAGGAACAACGGCTTTACAAATTTGGCATCAAAAAACCAGGACCGTATTTAAAAAAATAAAGTTGATGATGGTTTCTCGAAGACGAAACGTCGGATAAAAAAATTGATAACGTAATCATTAAGTCCACTAAAAGTTGCTATAAAGAAGTTTAATCAGTTTCTCTCTAACTTTAATATTAACGTCAGAAAAAAATAAAAAATAAAATCCAAAAATTCGGTTTTTTGAGATATCTCAAAAACGAAAAATCATATCAAGGATTTCTAGACGTCATTTTTTTAGTCCTTTAATTGCGCAACTTTCTTTCTATTTAACCAAATTTGTATCTCTTACCATTACCGAGATCCCCATACTGGCCCTCCTTATCTTGGACACACTGTATAAAGTTTCAACGCCATACCTCTTTCCGTTTTTGAGATATTCTGTTCACAGACAGACAGACAGACAGACACACAGACAGACAGACACACAGACCAATGAAAAAAATCGGGAGTGTGCTCCCCTAGACTTTCTCGCAAATACCTTGAAGCAAACTGGTACTTTACTTGAATGGATACCGCTACCTGTTTAGGTAAAATGCCACTTCCGGTTAACCGATCATGCTGAAATGTAATATCTGGTAGTTTTTCTACATAAGAAATGTATGTACAAAATTTTGTTCAAATATCTAGAAGCAAACTGGTACTTTACTTGAATAGGTACCGCTACCTGTTTAGGTAAAGTGCCACTTCTGGTTAACCGATTTCGCTCAAAATTTGATAGGAATCTACAAATTTTGAATAATGACTATGTACATAATTTCAAGGGTCTAGCTTATTTCCTTTTTAAGTTATCGTGTTCACACACACACACACACACACACACATACACACACGCAGACATAATTCGAAAAATGGTTTTATCGGACTCTAGGAGGTCTAAAACGTCAAGATTCGTCAAAATCTCGAAGTCGATTTTTTTGACGATTACAATACTTTCTCTATACTACCGTATGCGAGAAAGTAAAAATATGTTTTTGGATCAGGGGACTCTAAAACGTGAAGATCTGTTGAAAACTCAATTTCGAATTTTTGGGGTGAATCCAATACTTCCTTTATTAGTAGCTTCAGCGTACTTATGCGAACGTTTTGTCCGTCCGTCCGTCCGTCCGTCCGTCCGTCCGTCTGTCTGGATCGCCTGTAACTTTCGAACGGCTACAAATATCGAAATTTTGAAAGGGGGCAAAGTTGTTGCTAAGGTCCCGAGCACCTCATGCGCTATTTGGTTTTGGCGAAAGGTGCCGATTTTCCACTTTGCAAAATTTCCAAGCATTGTAGCACAGTGGCGGCTTGTCCACTTGGTGCCATCTACAGAAGTTCGGTGGTCACGTTTTGAACTACACATTCTGAAGCTACTCTTTAGATCTGTAGTTGAGCAGTTTATTGTAAAAGGAAGTAAAAAAGAGAAATTGAACAGTGCCAGCGTCCAGAAATGCTATGAAATCTGTTCTCGTAGTTCTGCATAATTTTCAAATCCTTGCTAATAATTGAGTTCTTTGAAAAAGAAACTAAACTATCTAAATTTCAATATCTTACAACAAAACAATAATCGAAAAGGAATACATCAAAATGAGGAATAAAGATATCGCATTTGAAATTACATTATTTCAAAATACCACGAATTATTATATTAAATGTAACGTAACTCAGTCTTTAGGCAAAGAATTCTGTTATTATTACTTAAATACCGAGTAACTTTCTCATTATTCAATGCACATCGTTGTTATTTCCGAATATTGTACAAAGCTCCAAGGTTAAAAAAAGTTTACAATTGTGGACGGTATATAGGAGGTACAAAGGGATGGTTCTTCAATAATTTAAGGAAAAAACAAACATTTAAGATTACCTCTTGCGATTTGGGAACGGCATTGAGAAGTTGCAGGAGATGCTGGATAATTGTGAATGTGCTATTTAGCCCCGAAACCGGAATAGAACACTTAGTAATACTTAGATTGACGAGCAAACATGAAACCATCTAATCTCTAATCTATTATCCGCGAAAAACTTAAAACTGACATTATTTATTCTGCATTAAATATTTTTTGTAAAAACGTAATTGCGCAGAAACTAAACTGAAAAAGTGTTATTAATAACAATCTTAGTTATTCTTCTTCTTCAAAAAATAAGTTTAGAGAAATTGATAATTTTCTTACAACCTCTGTTCGAATCAGCAAGCGATGTCAGCATGAGAACTAGTAGGAGCGTCATTTATAAAGGTAATAGAAAACGGAGAAATAAAAGGGGAAGATATTAAAAACGCTGCCCGAAAACCAGGAAACATAAAATCTCCAGGAGTATAAGTTTAATGAGCGATTTTTTTTTAAACTCCGATTCAGTGAGAATAAAAAACAAGAACGAATATGAAACATATATTGTATGGCAAATGTAAGTACATCTCTCAGCTGCATTTCTACATAATCGCCATTTTGATAAAGGAATTTATCGTACGGTGGCACGACTTTTTCTAACCTCTTCTCAAAGAAGGTTGCCGCCTGGTCACTCAGCCAACTGTTTTCATGAGATTTCAACTCCTTCAACAAACTTTTTGTACCATTCTCGCACACAGTCGTCGCTCATAAACTATACTCATCTGACAATGAATTTTGGCTAAATTACACTTTTCAGAGTCTGCCTCCAGTAAAAAAAAACGAAATGTGATTTACGGTGTGCAGTTTACACTTGACGGGCGCAATAAGCGTAAGTTGCCTTCTTCTGGCTGAAGGATTAACACTGAAGGGCATAATGCAGCCGAAATCATCGTCAGATGAGTACAGTTTATGAGCGACGGTTGTTAGCGAAAATGGTCGAGAAGGTTTAAAAAAGAAACTGAAGACCAACATGAACGGTTGGCTAAGTAACAAGCTGCTACTTTCTATGAAGAGGTCATTGAAAAACTCGTGCTACGGTATGGTCAGTGCTCTCATTGAAGTGGCGATTATGTAGAATGTAGCTGAGAGATGTACTTACATCTTCGATACAATGAATGTTTTATATACATTCTTTTTTTTATTGCTACTGAATCGGAGGTTGAAAAGAATAACCCTCGTACAACAAACTACTCTGTACCCATATATATGAATATTTCAGTCTAACTCATACAAAGCTCATAAACTATATTCTAGCTCATTTGACTGCTTATGTTCATATGAAAACTGAAAAAAAACTGTAAACGCCTATAATAGAAGAAAGGAGATGATTAATAATGATATATAAATTTACACCCTTATTATCGTAGTCCACTTTGCTTGAATTTTAGAAATTTTTTATATACAGGGTGTAATCGTTGACATGTAAAAAAGTGTACTACTATATTCCTGATCGAAAACTTAACAATGATAATTTTTATTTTGCGCTTTAAAGTAATAAGTAATTCAAGAAGTTTATAAACTCGCAGCACTGTAAGAGCGAACTATAACAAAAATTGGACATACAAATAAACAATTACCAGACGAAAAACCCTGGACAAAAAATCCCGGACATAAAACCACCGGACAAAAAAATCCGGTAAAAAAAACCAATAGATATAAAAACCCGGGCAAAAAGGAAGCACCCTTTTATTAGGGGTTAACGACTACCACAAGTGTTAGCCTGGTAGCCGAAGAGCGTACGATTTTGAGAATTCCGGTGTAGTCGCCCTGGATTAAACCCAGTCGGACCGCCTAATATTCAAGCTTTAACTATATAAAATTAACAAAAGTAGTATCCACTGATAATTTTATAGTTAACACGAGTTCTGACTGTAATCTTTTGTTTTGAAAACTACATGTTGTTTAAAACTAGTAAATAAGAGTTTATTTATTGCACAAAGGCATCCCATTGCAATATTTTTGTAAACTCGCTTTAAATTGTTAATTTATGTGAAATTAATTTTGCCTAGTAAAAACTGTAAACAGTTTGAAAATATCGAGCACCTTTTGTTATTAGATTTTAGAGATAGCAGGCAGTAAATTCCAGATTTGACTAATTAAAACTAGTATTAACTAAAGTTTTTTTAAAACTAGGTTTGGACAATTACATTACTTTGACGTGCAAATATGTTTATTTCAATATAATATTGTAATAAGATGGATAAAAAGAATATTTAATAATAAAATTTGACAATTTGAATTAAATATAAGTATGTAAGCCAATTTTAAAGGCGTTGGTTTGCACTTGATGAGATTAATTTTTGATCATACTATAGATAATCCTAATGTTTCTTAATGCAAAAAAGCAGGAAATAAATATTATTACGCTAGACCTCTGCCAAGCGAGTACAAACGTCTGAAGTCTGTCCATAATATTTGCGAAGGGTGGTTTCGTGTCAATTTATGGCAAAAAATATGCGGGGATGAACGCCTTGTAGGTGTCTGGCACCTCGACGTGTTAGCAGGAGAAAGCACTGCTTTGAATTCTTTAGATGTTCAATTTTTAAGGTGATGTGTATGCTGGTGGCATATCGCGCAAAGGACGCTCAAAGAACAAAATTGTGAAATGTCAACTCTATTCTGCAAATTGTTCTTGTAGCTGCGAGTTACCTGCAGTGGGGCAGGTTTTACAAGAATTGTTTGGTTGGACTTATGGGAGGATTAAATTTTAAAACGGAAGTGTTGCAGCAGTTCGCCTAGGAAAAACTCACAGTTAAGTTATTACGTTATTTTGATACTACCGATCCAGAGGCCAGTTTCTGTTTAATTTTCAATTTATATGAGAGTAAAAGAATCACACATAATAACTTTAATCTTAAATATATCAAATAAATCAGAGGCCGCAACAAACGACTGCAAATCTAGTATTCTTTGTATTTTATAGCAGCCACCAATTAAGAGGAGCGATTTGACATTAATATCAGCTATGGTTTTAATAATCCAAAAAGTTTTGGGCACAAATTACACTCAACTATCATATAACTGATATCATTCAACGAGAATCGATAAGTACCTACTCTAGGGATGGTTACCAAGCGATAAACGCCCTAGGGATGATTATCGACACAGTGGACGGTGTCATAACTAGAAATAGAAATTCAAGAAACAACTAACTTGAGTGTTTTGGGGTTATTAGGTCAATTTTTAATCACAATTCGTATTTGGGTTTTGTGTAATAATCTTAAAATATAAACGCGGGCGGCATACTTCCAAATAATTCTGTCCGTGCCAAGAGTCACCATGCTGATTGCCTTAGAAAACTACCATTGGGT
Source organism: Agriotes lineatus (assembly GCA_940337035.1). NCBI lineage: Eukaryota > Metazoa > Arthropoda > Insecta > Coleoptera > Elateridae > Agriotes > Agriotes lineatus. The sequence continues at coordinate 126,024,678 of OW679196.1, forward strand.
AACCCTCGGGGCAGTTTTAATTGCAACCAGCACTTGGCTTGTAAAAATTATCGGAAAGTATGTTTCGCCTTTGGTATATTACTAATGTCGAAAAAACTGTTGGTTGTCAGGGAAAGAGAGATTTCCAGAGCGAAAAAAATATAAATTTTTCAATCTCACTATTAACAGATTTATCCAGTTGCTTATTGCTTTGGATTTTTGTATGACTACTCCTCATTCATTAAAATATGTGTTAGTCGATGAATCTTAAACTAACCGGGATTTATTGCAAAGTTAACCGTTATACGGAAGAACCCTGTTTACATGTGAGAGAAGGTACATATGGATAAAAGATATTTCAAGTAGGTACCTTCGCTAAGCTGGTGACATAGTTTTACTTTAAACAACTGTTAAGTAATTGCTTGGTGTTATAGATCAGTGATTCAGATAAACACTTGGGGCTAAAGATGAACATTACGAGATCACAATCAAAGAAGCTACATAACCACCATTCAAATTACTTTTGTCTTTTTCCAAATGAAGGTTTTCCTAAATCGTAATTCTGCTATACTTGTTTATTCTATGATCGATCTTATTTAATTTGGAGGCTAAATAGCAAAGTTACGTTTACACTATCAAAAAATATAAAATATACTCAGAATTTTTGTATTCAGTTTTGTTGCTTATAAAACATAAACTCTAGAACCAAATCTATAATTGATTAAATTGTCCATCCATCACCCTTGACTAGAGATCCTGTACGTACTAAGAGATGTGCCATGGGATCCACAAATCAAGGACCATGTGATTTAGAAAAAAATTATTAAATTTGTTTTATTTGAAAGAAGTATGCATAAAGTTTAAAATCGGCAAAAATTAGGTACTACATGGTTTGTGGATTCAAAACAAATCGCCTACATGTCCCAACTCTTGCATAGATAGGGACTCTACCCTAGATTACAGTGACTATATAATCATAGTGTGGCCATATGATTGTTGGGCGCAATGTTTTCTCCAACTTCAAAATAAGCCTGTGAGCATTTTTTAACGGTGTACTTGACATTTGGTAACAAAACATTGCTAAAGTCAAAATAAAATTTGACAATTCATTAGCTGACGTGAATTAACGCTATTGAAAATGACTGATCTTTCGAATACAATAAGATGCGTCCATTCAATAGAAGAAATGACTACCGTATGACCATACAATATAAATTATTACTTCTATCGTCTTCTAGAAGTGAGGTACTTTTGACAGGTTATAAAATGTCAATGTCTTATTCTGACATTAGTAACTTTTTGTAACTAAATATTATGTACACTGTTAAAAATGACAATAACTTGGAAAACTAATGGCGGATTTCATTCAATAGAAAACATGACCACCGTATGGCGACACTGTGATTATAAAGTCACTGTACCCTAGGTCAGAGCCAGTATATATAGGAGAGTATCACCACGTCCGCTACGTTTACTCCTCTGACATATGCGTCACTTTGAAGTTTGTAAGACGTCAACGTGACGTTTGTTGGCAATCCAAAACATTATTTAAAATTGGCAAGACTGTAAGTCTATGTCAATTTCGAGATTAGCATGTTAGGTTTTGCGTCAGTTTTGACACAAATTGACGCAAAACATATCCTGCTAACCTCAAATTTGACATAGACTTACAGTCTTGCCAATTTCAAGTAAAATTTTAAACATTACTCAATCAGTTATTGCTGATGGGAGTAAACATGGCGGCGATGGCGGCATTTTCTCGGATGAAAGAACGGCAGTAGTCTCCTATATATACTGGCTCTGCCCTAGATTACAGTGACTATATAATCACAGTGTGGCCATACAATTGTTGGCTGGTACTTTTGAATCCAATGTCAAAATCAGATTTTGCGAAAAACCATGGTGATGTAATAAACAAATACAATTTTTTTAACGGTGTAAGCGACATTTGGTAACAAAAAATTACTAAAGTCAAAATAAAATTTGACAATTCATTTGCTGAAGTGAAAGATTGTTATTCAAAATGACTGATGTCTCAAATACAATAAAATAATACAAAGGGGTTTAAATGTTGAAGAAATATGAGTCATACGGTGTCTACAATTTATTACAATTGGAAAGTTCAAATCCAAAACACAAATGATATAGCATCATTTGTAGAAATCTTCTCGGTAATTTAATATGCTTTATTAACATCTAAATTATATTAGATAAGTACATGGGCTAAACCCCAATATAGCCCACTGGTGCTTAGGCGCATGCGCGTGATAATGTGATTCTCAGTTTGTAGGAGGTTCTACAAATGTTCAGGCAATGGAGGCAAAACACGGGAGTCTCATGCCAGACCCAATCTTGACTGCTGTCAAGGTGCGAATTTAAGTTAGCTGCAGTTTAAGATTTGTGTGCACTTAGTACAAAAATGCCTGTGCATCACCGTAACAAAAGCAGTTAGTCCAATCGCAGTATATAATTGTGAATTTGAATTTCCCAATGAGTATTTCTCTTATCCATAGCTTAAAATCCAGTTTCACCACTGGCATAACAGTTCCTGTATGCGCATATTCCGTAAATGTCAAAATGTAGCAGTGGGCTATACTAGAGTTTTCCCGATACATGTTTTATAGGTGTAATTTGGCAAAGTACTGAATATTTTGAAGCACGATGAACAACAAAAAGAGATATAATTTAAAATAAGACAATTTCGGACATGCTTCTGAACCCTATAATAATCTATTGATCAGTTACTTACGAATATTTAAGCAATATAAAACTTATGAAACTATTTATTTCTCTGTTAAATGTTCTGGTTTGTGTGATGTTAATACTGAATATCGTAAATAACTAATTGGCAAACTATAGTTTGGAAAACTCACGGCCACGGGAAAACTAATGGCAGATTGCACTCAAACTTTTGACAAGTTATAAAATACCAATGTGTTATTTTGACATTAATAACTTTTTGTAACTAAACATTCTGTACACTGTTAAAAATGACAATAACTTGGAATCCTTTTGCCTTCAACCAATAGAAAACATGACCACCGTATGGCCACACTGTGATTATATAGTCACTGTAATCTAGGTACAGTGACTATATAATCACAGTGTGGCCATACGGTGGTCATGTTTTCTATTGGCTGAAGGCAAAAGGATTCCAAGTTATTGTCATTTTTAATAGTGTACAGAATGTTTAGTTACAAAAAGTTACTAATGTCAAAATAAGACATTGGCATTTTATAACTTGTCAAAAGTTTGAGTGGACGTATCACGTGATGAAATCCGCTATTAGTTTTCCCGCGGCCGTGAGTTTTCCAAATTATAGTTTGTTTCTACGGAAAAGAACCATATTTTGACGTTTTTCTCAAATTAGTTATTTACGATATTCAGAACAGTATATTAACATCAAACAAACCAGAACATTTAACAGAGAAATAAATATTTTCCTGTAAGTTTTATATTGCTTAAATATTCGTAAGTCACAGCTCAATAGATTATTGCGGTGTACAGTTGCAATTCCAGGTTGAACATGTATACCAAGTAGTTAATGTCGGGAAAACTCCAGTATAGCCCACTGGTACATTTTGACATTTACGGAATATGAACATAAAGGAACTGTTATGCCAATGGTGAAACTGAATTTTAAGCTATAAATAAGAGAAATACTCATTGGGAAATTCAAATTCAATATTATTGTCGACGATTGGACTAACTGCTTGTTTTACGGTGATATACAGGCATTTTTGTACTAAGTACACACAAATCTTAAACTGCAGCTAACTTAAATTCGCACCTTGACGGTAGTCAAGATTGGGTCGGGCATGAGACTCCCGTGTTTTGCCTCCATTGTCTGAACATTTGTAGAACCTCCGACAAACTGAGAATCACATTATCACGCGCATGCGCCTAAGTACACAGTACCAGTGGGCTATATTAGGGTTTAGCCCATGTACCTATCTAATATAATTTAGATGTTAATAAAGCATATTAAATTACCGAGAAGATTTCTACAAATGATGCTATATCATTTGTGTTTTGAATTTGAACTTTCCAGTTTCCATTAATTGTAATAAATTGAAGACACCGTATGACTCATATTTCTTCAACATTTTAACCCCTTTGTGGTATTTTATTGTATTTGAGAGATCAGTCATTTTGAATAACAATCTTTCACTTCATCAAATGAATAATTGTCAAATTTTATTTTGACTTTAGTAATTTTTTGTTACCAAATGTCGCTTACACCGTTAAAAAAATTCTATTTTTTTATTACATCACCATGGTTTTTCGCAAAATCTGATTTTGACATTGGATCCAAAAGTACCAGCCAACAATTGTATGGCCACACTGTGATTATATAGTCACTGTACCTAGATCGTCTTTTAGCGCTACCTAATGGCAGGGACACCAACCTTATTTCTACACTGCTACATAATGCTGTGCCAGTGTTATCTATTCATTTTAGTGGAGAAACTAATTCGTATAAAAATAAATATAGATCGAAGAATACCGGAATTGATCTAACTATCAAAACCCTTTATATATCATATGAAAAAATCCAATTTTTTAAAAGTTGACCAATAATGTTTCATCAAGTGCCAACCGCGTAATCAGTTCTATTTAAAGAATTAATGGCTCACTTCGTGCCATGGCGATAGACGGTGCAAAGAGGACACTGGATACTAACCCGAAAGGACCGTCCAGCCAAGAAGAAGGGCATAAAGTGGTAGAAAAAAATTAAGCTAGTCAACAACTCCTTAAGGTTGGCCCCTTCCGTCTTATGATGACCTGGTTTCGTCTACCATTGTATTATACACGATTTCACCCAAACTGAGCATTTAATCATATGCTCAAACCAAGTTTCCCAGCAAACCATTGTAATGTTTTGAATGGCTTCTAATAAAGTTTTCAATCTTTCTCAATCTATAGCGGTGGTTATTGCTGACACTTCGTTTTTTTACTTAATCCCATATCACATAAAACGGAAAGTTTTTATTATTTGAAACACATCAGTTGTTGAATTGTTGTTTATATGAACTGAGCTGCCTAGATAGCGTGAGAAGGTGTCGGTAGAAATATGTTTTACCTTTGGTTTAATTTTATGTTTCATATTCGAGTTGTTCAACCTCCTACAATTTTCTACATTCGTTTATTGCTCTATAGATTGCTAAAAAACTGCTAAAATTCAATTTTTAATTCACATGAAGTTGGAATATAAGTAGATGCAGTATTTTTGAAGACTATTATGACGCAAATAGACTGTTGAGAACCGTAATTAACATAACAAACATTATGATTATCATCATTTGAGCCATGGATGGCTCCTTTTGAAGTGTTTCGACTTTAGTCGCTTCATTTTCCATGGTGTGTCTTTATTTATTTAAAAGTAAAGGACGTAGAGATCAAATATATGACAATTTGCAATAAAAGCTCAAATTTTAACACAACTATATTAAATGAAAATGTTACAAGCTTCAAATTATGACGGATAGTGGCCATATATCTAATACTTACTATATTGCTAGCGGCTATGAGTGGGAAACTCGCCGATGAAGTGAGACACACAACCAACTCCTTGATGTATACGGTGAGCTGTGCGCAAGCGCGGCGGCGCCGTCCGCCCAATGGGGAAGTGGTCAAGTTTAAAATTCCCTTCTAAAGGCGGAGTTCGAATTCTCACGCATGCGCACGAGACGCGTTATACTCCAAGTGAGACTATGTCGGCGCCGTAATGTTTTCTGAAGTTTCCAGGCCCTACCAGCAATATATGTGTATTATATATATGATAGTGGCATACCAACGCAGAACCGTATAAAGGTCAACGAAAAATGATTACAGAAAGCCGATTACTTCGACACGAAGTGTACGAAGTATTGAAATTCCCTCATATCGAAAACCACTCTGAGTCAAATATCTCTAAAATTCGAGCCAACTGACTAATGAACCCACTATATCAAATCTCCGTCTCGGCGGTGCGGATCTTTTGGTGAAGATCCCAGCCCACTAGATCAATTCCCCGTATTGGGGGGTGCCTAAACGTGCTGTGCGGGGGATGTATGTTCGTATGTGTACACGATTCCGGTCGCCAGGAACCTTCCTGAAGTCTTGAATCGTTTTCATACGATAGGTCCTCCGAAAATGAAGGCAACATCAACTTTTAAGCTATGGTCGTCGGCAAAAAAAAAGTTTTTTTTTGTTTATTCTTTTTTTTTATAAATAACTGGTTCATAGCATTTCATTGTATTAGCGAAACAAAGTGATGCTGTGTATCGAAGTATTCTTGGAAAGCACGGAAGGGCGCTTTTCTTGGGTGGGGGGTACCTTATATTTTTGTTTATTTTTATGCCTATGCGAAGGCTCAGCATTGCTATACCTGCGGATTTTAAATAAATGATCATTGTAATTTGTGTCCTCTTAAAAACATTTAAAATATAATACGTATTTATAATATTTGAAATGGCAAAACTGCCGTATCTATATTTAACAACTTTTAGGGAATTTTTAGAACTCCTGGAGTAACATTTTCTAGAACTTAGAATCGTCCTATTAGAAACTAATTTTTATTAACTGTAATTGGTTTTATTCCTCTTTGAATAATTATCAAATATTGTGGGGAATTTGGTAGATTAATATTTTTAGGAAGTAGTTTAACCTTTTTGTGTCTATGGCACTCCTGAATTAATTTACCATGGTGAAATGTTGATATATCAATTTAAAACCGTACAACGTTTTCTTTCAACATTCTGAGGTATAAAGGTGTCCATTGATTGTCCCTGATATTATATAAAATATAATACTTTTGCCAATACGAACAAATCAATTATCAGACAATATAATTATAGAAATTCGTACATCATATACATATGTTATTAGAAAGGTTGCTTCTGGTTTTGTATATAAAAACTTACTCAGAAAGTTTACTGAAATTGGCATTTACATAAGTTCTGCCAAACAAAACAATACAATTAACTATTAAATAGTATATTAAAGTATGAGTGGATAACAAGGTCTTTAAAACACGCGCGAGTTTTCGAGCACGACGGCGTAGCCGGAGTGCTCGAAATAGAGCAAGTGTTTTAAAGACCAGTTATCCACGAATACTTTACGCTATTTTTTATTATACATCCAATACTGGAAATAAATTAAGCACTAAAAACTTAGAAATAATTTTTGTCGTGATAAATCGAGAGGGCATAATAATATTGCTACTATAGTTACGAGAATTATTTACATTTTCCTCGCGTCCATGTCCGTTGTTGCATTCAGTCGTTTCCTTGACAACCTTTAAAGCTCGGCGAGCTTTAATCGCCTGTATTCGCACGCTCAGGCGTGCTTTAAACGGCGATTCTGATGCAGGTATAATAAAAAAACAATTATGTAATTTTGGAGAATATGATTTAGGCATTTTTTATTTCTAGGGCAATAGGGCAGTTATCACAATTTTTAGATGTACATTTTTGCGTTGCTGCTCAACTGTTTAAATAGATTGTATTCCTTTTCTTGGAAAGTTGACATAAACAAAACCACATTCTCTTTCTAAATTTTTCTGTCTATTGTTAATGTATTTTTCAAGTTAGGTAATGTCTTGCAAAATATCCCGTAAACTGATTTTTGAATGTATTAAGTCCAACTTGATTTTATCATTTGTCATGCTCAAAAACGTTCCTAAATGCCAAGATTAGCAGACCATCCTTATCGTTTCTAAATTCGAAGAGAGATATTCTGTAAGAGCAGTAACAAAGTAATTTTTATTTCCCTTGAATTTGCGCGGAGTTTATGCCTTACTGTTTTGAGTTCATTATGATCCCCAATGAAATTATACAGGGTGATTCACGGGAAAGTCTAGAAACAGGAAACCCAAAATACATATTACGGAATCTAAATTGTTATTCACCGTAGTATGAATCAAAAATGCCTATTTGATATGCTTGATAGTTAACTGATATAATATTTACAGGATTTTACCTTCGCTTTCTCTGGCAAAGGTATAAAAAGTAGATACTAATCTATCTACAGTGACCGAGCTTTGTAGGTTAACCACTAACCGCCTACTTTGCATTCGGGAGGTCGTGGGTTCGATTCCTGTGGCAGTCTGCTCTGATTTAGGTTTTTAAGTAGTTTTCCTGAGTCAACCGGGTATCTTCTCTGAGGCTAATGCCGGAGCAGTACTTCGCCACATTTCCTGACCTTTCTTCCACTCTCCACCTCTCCTTTCGCGCACCTATCCTATAATTCCCGCTCTTGACTGAAGCAGCCTACCCCCAGTTGAGGGAATTGAAATTACCTTGAACCTTTTACTTACTTACAGTAAGATTTTTTTCATTCCGAACATATCAGATTTCCTTCTTCTTCTTCTAGTGCATATCGTAACGGATGTTAGCGATCAATAAGGCTACTTGCACCTTGGAAACTGCAGCTCGAAAGAGTGATCTTGTAGATTTGTTGTACCAATTTCGGAGATTCTTTAGCCATGAGGTGCGTCTACGGCCAGGACTTCTTTTGCCTTTTATATGACCTTGTAAAATTAATTGTAGTAATTGGTACTTTTCGCCTCTCATTATATGCCCTAGGTACTCTAGTTTCCGTCTTTTTATAGTAGTCATAAGTTCCAAGGAGCAATTCATTTTTTCTAAAATTTGTACGTTGGTTATTCTATCCACCCATGAAACTCGTAGCATGCGTCTGTAGGCCCACATTTCAAATGCACCGATTTTGTTGCATAGGTCCTGTGTTAACGTCCAGGCTTCTACCCCATACAGCAGCACTGAAAACACATAGCATTTAAGAAGTCTTCTCCTTAGATATAATTTTAAACTACGGTTACATAGTAGAGATTTTAGGGTGTTAAACGCACATCTGGCTTGTCCAATTCGGCTTCTCACTTCCTTTTGTTGTCTTCCTTCGTCATTTATTATCATACCCAAATATTTATAGTCAGATATTCGTTGGATGCTTTTATTGTTTATTGTAATTCCTTGCATTGTTGGTTGTTTTTTTGTTATTACCATATACTTGGTCTTTTTTAGATTCAGGTCTAATCCATATGCTGCGCTGCTTTCATATATACAGTTGAACAGATTTTGAAGATCTTGCTCCGTTTCCGCTATAAGCACAGAGTCGTCGGCATATCTTATATTATTTATAGCCATTCCATTAATCTTAATACCCTCTGTTCTTGCGTTCAATGCTGTTTTGAATATGATCTCGGAGTATACGTTGAATAACATTGGTGACAGGATACAACCCTGTCTCACACCACGCTTTATATTTATTTCTTCAGTGATGCCTTCTTTTGTTCGAACGCAAGCCGTCTGTTTCCAGTATAGGTTTGTTATAAGGCGTAGGTCTTGATAGTCTAAGTTCAGTTGTTCTAGTATTTCGAATAATTTATTGTGTTGAATTCTGTCGAATGCTTTAGTATAGTCTATGAATCCAATATATACATCTGTGTTTACATCTAAGCAACGTTCGATTAATATATTTAAAGCAAATAGTGCTTCACGTGTCCCGTATCCATTTCTAAATCCCAGTTGTGTGTCTGACATGGTGAATTCGCATTTGTTATATATTCGGGCGTGTACTATTTTTAGGAAGATTTTCACAACATGACTTATTAAGCTAATATTTCGATATTCTTCGCATTTTCGTGGATGAGTTGTTTTAGGTAGCGTTACAAATGTAGACTTTAGCCAGTCTTTGGGAATATTTCCAGATTGGTATATTGCGTTGAATAGATCTAACAGAACTTCAATCTTGTCTTCATCTATAAGTTTTATTAATTCTGCAGGAATTTCGTCAGGTCCCACTGCTTTATTATTTTTTGAAGTTTTTATAGCGTGTATAATCTCTTCTTTTGTTATCTCTGGTGCCATTTCTGTGTTCCTTGTATATGTAGCGTCCGTTCTATTGTCATCATAAAGTTCTTCAACGTATTCCTTCCATCGAGCAAGCTTCTTTTCTACACTAATTATTACATTCCCTTCTTTGTCTGTGAGAAGTCCGTAATGATTATTTTTCTTGTTACTACATACCCCTTTGATCTTTTTGTGGATGTTTCAGATTTCCACATAGTCTAAAAGGATTGAGTTTTTTCAACCGAACAATAACAATTGGTTGCTAAATGACGGTTTAGAATCAAGCAAGAATCAATAAAGTTTGCTCCATGGAAAACTTATTAGTGATTTCAAGAAACGCAATCGTTTGTATTGTGTGTGGATTTGATATGTTTGGTACTGAAAAACTGTATACAATCTAGTAGAAGGTTAAGCAACAAGTCAGGGATTGTTATTTCTTAAGAACGTAAATTGACTATTAGCATATCACACAGGCATTTTTGATTTATAATACCGAAAATAACAATTTAGATAGCGCAATATCTTGTGATTGTATTTGGGATTGCCTATTTTTAGAATTGTAGGCTAGTACTTTCTCGTAAATGATCAGTAGTGAGATCTCTAGACCATGTCAAATTGCCCATACGTTTTTAGCATGGTTGAGGGATCTTTTGGTAGACTATTTTCCAAATACAATTTAAGCGCCAGAAATCAATGCACTATTTGTTTAATAATGTTAAAAATCAGGTGTTCCTTAGATTCTCTAAAACCTAAAAAGTGTAGGAGAATTTCCGCAGGGGTGTTATTGAAAATTGCCACATTTCCATGGTGAGGAGAAATTGTGACGTAAGTCGTACCTCATTGATTAAAACTCCAGTGTTCTTATTGTCTGAAATTTTATGAGGGAAATAGTTACTATAAGTTTAAATTGTAACCTCATGTATTACTGCCAAGTAAGCAATAATTATGAATACTGGTACGAACCATCAGAATTGACTCAAAAGCTAGGTAATGTTTTAAACTATTTTTAAGTACAACAACAAGAATATAAGTAAAATCCTAACTGGATTGTGGTACAAATATGGACCACTTACTTGCAAAAGCACTAAAATTCAAATTTAAATTTATAGTCATATGTGTTATGATGTGCTTAACGCCAATACTTTTGTTCTTTTGATTATTGAAGTTCTACCCTATAAAGTGTTGCAGTTAATGACATTTATAACTTTGTGATAGCATAGACATAACCCAATTGATCAGCGCCTACCATGTACATCAAAACTCACTAACTTGGGTGTCTGTCGTACCTCAAATTTTCTATTTAATGGGTTCAATTGCTTTGGGAATCAAACTGCTACGTTAGTGGTAGTAAATGTTAAGCACCCATTTCAATGGCGAGTTCCATTTGCGAGGAACGTCGCATAATATATAGTATATGCACCAGGAAACTAATGGCATAAACTACTGCATGCATTGTTGGGTCTGTTTGTAAGGGAAATCGGTTGTCGGGCGTTGAAAGATAATTTATCCCGCGCCAGCCGAGTTGCTTACATCAGTTTCCACCGGCTCTAAATAATTTCGAGCTGGTGTATGGTGCAAAAACGGATTCGAATACGCATTAGCAGGTATTCTAATGCAAATGCCTTGCAATTACAGCGCCTGAAGCAGATAAAATAACGGACGGCAATCCTTGAGGAGCCCCTTAACACGCCGCTGCAGCGAACTGCAAGATCAGGAATTGTTCTCATTACGGAAATCGAATTTGCGACGCCCTCGTGAATAAATTCGTCGCGATAATCGGCTTGATACAGGGGCTGCTCGCGACAATATTTTATTTTTATCGGCGCACAGGTCAGGCTGAACATAATTTAAGGACTTACTCTTTGTCGTGGCCTCGATGCTGGATACCCTCCATCGCCCTGGCCTCTCTGCAAGAAAGAAACATACAAAAATCTCCACTTGGGACAGTTTCAGGCACAGCAATTTCGTAATTGAATTTACGTTATATCCACTTAAAATTAGGAATTAAATGGGACTCGAGGTGCTCTCAAACTACTAAAACTATTAACACAGCATTTAATTAATATTAAATTGTAAACTTCGTGCGCTCTGCATTATGGCTCTATAGCCTGAAAGCTGGACTTCGGAGTATGACGAAGGCTACCGGAGTTGCTGTCAAGTTGGCAACGGCATCTTGATTATTCCCTGGGCATTGAAAGTTTGCTCCAATAACCGATTACCTACACAACTACCATCAAAGATGAAATTATGCAATGACGCGTTTGACTCCGGAGGTGGAACCCAAATGCGCTACTTAATCGATAGCATACAGTCGAAGCTAATAACACGCTTAAAATTGATGTACTTCGTGGAGAAGTTCTGATGGGAAAATCTGGGACGAAATAGGTGGTCTGTAAGTACGCAACTTCGAAATAGTAATTACTAGATTGAAAATTTCTAGTTTCTAAAGCTCACTGTGTTTTACGTTTTATTTTCCACATTGTAGGCCATAGGAAGTTTAGTTATGAAAACAATACATCTTAATTGAGTCGATCATCAATAAGTATGGAGTAAAAAGTTCCCTTTGTTCAAATTTTACTTAGATGTAATAGAATAGATTTTTTTCCAATTGGAATTTGATATTTAAATGTTGAACAACATATTGTCCATAGTAAACATTTACAAATTATAACAGAAGTATATTGCTCTTCCCTATTGATGCAACATTTTTGAAGTCGAATGAATAATTTTTGGATATACATAATATAATTTTGAGATTATCATAAAAAGTGTTAGCACAATAATGAATGACAGGAAATAGTATCATTCGTTAAATGCAAGCGTTGGCGCAATCATCAAGGCAATGAATTACTACAATTGTAGATGTTGATATTGATATATATAAATATTAAAAAAATAAATATAAATATTTTAAAATATTTAGGTATTATACAAACTGTCAAGTTAGATAGACGTGTTATTCAAAACTCAGTATTAATCAAAGCAACAGTTATAGAAGCTCCAAATAGAGCTTTTATATTTATTTCAAAAGCGTTGCTTGCAATAATAATTTCGAATACAAAAACATCTGTGATAGATAGAATTTATGAAAATTATTAAATTTATAATTTGTTACGCTAACGAAATTGGGCAAATAATTCTGACGCCAATGCAAAATATAATTAGTTTCGCAGATCCAAAAATGGGGTAGTCTAGCACAGACGGAATTAACTTTAGTGTTTTAAAAGCTGTCGTGTTTGTTACTGGAATTGCAGGCTGAGGAATCGTAAATCAATCATTTGAGTCGGGTATTTTCCATAAACTTGGAAAATAACTGTAAAACTAAAAAAAATCAATGTTTCGAAAATGGGAAGATAAATTGAAGCAAAATAATAAAACAGTTCCAATATTGCTTAGTCTTAAACAGATTTTGAAACAGCTAAAATTTCGCAGAATTAAATTGAAATATATGGAATCAAACCTGCTGAAAATAAATTAAAATCAACTAAAACAAATAACACAATTCGGGGAAAAGGTATTGCAATTTTATAGTACCGCAAGGATTAATGTTAGGTCCCTATTTATTTAGCCGGTACAATAATGGGATAAACGTAAATAATATTTGTTTTATCCTAACTTGTTTGCCAGCGATAGTTTTTAATTACAGTGGCTCTACAAATCTATCAGTATCGCTGTTTAGCAGAAGGCTCGGTTTATTCCAGCCTATAAAATAGTTGTTCATGCAGTGAGTGGAAGGAGTGACTATTTATTGTAGGTTCCATGAAAATGTCATGTGCAACAGCACTTTTGCATATATATTTTTTCATATCCAGTATGGCAAAGGATGTTAAGTTTATGCCGTGCAAATCCAGTCTCTCTCTCTCATCCAGCTTCTTCATTTATCCATAATTGGATGTAAGCCTCCCCCATATTCTTCCAGGATTCTCTATTCGTGGCTTCTCTTCCCCATAGTTTGCCGGCTATTTTCTTTACGTCGTCATCCCATCGCATCCTCGGCCTTCCTACGCTGCTTCTTCCGGTCCATGGTCTCCAAACTGTTGTCTTCTTTGTCCATTTCTCATCGCTCATTCTCATGACGTGCCCTGCCCACTGCCATTTTAATTTCGCCACTCTCGTCATGATATCTTCTACTTTAGTTTTTTCTCGTATCCACTTATTTGTTTTGTGTTCTTTGAGACTGATGTTCAGCATAGTTCTTTCCATTCCATGTTGCGCTGTTTGTAACATGTGTGCTGTGGCTTTTGTTAGTGGCCGCGTTTCAGATGCATATGTTATGTTCGGGGCTATGCATTGGTTATACACTTTGGTTTTCATAGGTTGGGGTAGGTCAGATCTAAGTACACTTCTAAGTTTACCAAAGGCAGCCCATCCTAATTTTATTCTTCTTTTTGTTTCATTTTGTTGGCTATCCGCATTAAAACTAAGGTTTTGTCCCAAGTACACGTATTCTTCTACAATTTCTAAAGTTGTGTCTCCGCATGTTATTTCTAGGTTGTCAGTGTTGCAATTTGTCATGATTTTTGTTTTACTTTTATTAATCTGTAGTCCTATTTTTTGTGTGGCGTCTGTGAGTTCCTTTATCATTTCTTGTAATTGTTCGGGGCTTTCGGAAATAAGGACAATGTCATCCGCGAATCTTAGATTTGACAAGTATTGTCCATTTATGTTGATACCCTTTGTACTCCAATTCAGTGTCTTAAATGTATCTTCTAAAGTATTCGTAAATAGTTTCGGAGAGATAGTATCTCCTTGTCTGATATTCACGTTTAATCGCTATGGGTTCTGTTTTCTCAAAAGTTTCTATAGTAGCTGTGGCATTTTGGTATAAATCTTCAATAAGCTTAATGTAGCGGTAGTCAATCTTGCACCGTTGGAGGGCATCTATGATTGCCCACGATTCGACGGAGTCGAAAGCCTTTTGGAAGTCAATAAAGACTAAGTATAAGGACTTGTTGTATTCATTGGTTTTCTGAATAAGCTGTCGTATGGAGTGTATATGATCTATTGTGCTGTATTTGCTGCGAAAACCAGCTTGCTCTACGGGTTGGAATTGATCTAGACGCGTCGAAATGCGATTTGTAATTACTTTCGTTAACAATTTGTGCAGGTGGGAGAGGAGTGAGATTGGCCTATAGTTTTCTAGGTTATATATACTGCCTTTTTTATGTATCAGGATTACTAATGCGTTTTTCCACGCTACAGGTGTTTTTCCTTCGTCGAGACATTTGTTGAAGAGCCTTTTTATACTTTGTAGGATAAGTGTACCTCCGTTTATCAGTAGCTCTGTAATTATACCGTCGTTTCCTGGGGCTTTATTATTGCTCATAGATTTTTGAGCGTTTTTGATTTCGTACTTACTAATTTCTGGAATGTCTTCGGTATAGTGTTTTGTTAGTCTAGCTCTTTTGTCATTCTCATTATTAATTTTTGGTCGTTCCATTTTTGAGGAGAATAGGTCTTGGTAAAAGTTTCTATGTGTCGTAATATTTCCTTTCTGTCTGTAATCATTTTATTATTTTCGTCTGCCAGTTTAATTATGACATTTTTGCCTTTTGATAACTTTTTTCGGAATACGCGTGGTCCTCGATCTTCCTCTATTATCTTTTCTATTACATCATTATTGAATTTTGTTATGTCTCTTCTAATCTCCCTACGGATCGTCTTATTCAGTTCTTTTAACTTGTTTTCATTACGTTGTCTTTGTGATAGTATTTTTCTTCTTTCTTCCATCATTCCTTTGGTGTTGTCACTTATTTTGCAATTCTTAGCTTTCGGAAGCTTTCCTAATGTTTTACTAGCTGCTTTTCTAACAGTATCTGTAATTTCTTCGTTTATTTCCTCTATTCCCATTTCTTCCGTAATCTTCAGCATATTTTGGATGTTTTTTTGGTAAACTTCTTTTCGCTCGTTTAATTTTTCAATGTTATATTTGTTTTTGTTGGCATTGACAAGTTTTTTCCTTTCCATCTTCGTGTTGATTAGAATGTTTGCTCTGACCATTCGATGGTCACTACCTGTACAGACAGTATTTAATACATTAACATCTTGGACTATATACTTTTTGTCTGCTATAATAAAATCAATTTCGTTTTTTGTTTTATTATCCGGGCTTTTCCAGGTCCATCGTCGGTGTGTTTTTTTATAAAAGAACGAATTCATTAGATGTAGTCCATGTCCTTCTAGAAAGTTTATCAGTGTTTGTCCCCTTTCGTTTCGTTGCCCTATTCCGTGTTTTCCCATGCTATTTTCATCCTGTTGACATGTTCCGACTTTGGCGTTGAAGTCTCCTATTAGGACTTTATAGTGTGTTGGAGATCTGCGGATTGCTATATCTATATCGTCATATAATTGTTCCGTTTCCTCATCTGAGTGTTTGGACGTTGGTGCATATATCTGTATTACTTTTAGCTGGTATCTTTTTGATAGTTGTATTATGATATAAATTACTCGGGATGATATCATATTTATTTTCACTACATTGGGCACTAAGGTTTTATTAATTAGGAATCCGACACCATGCATGTTTGTTGTTTCTCCTTTGTAATACAACTGATGTCCTGATTTTAATGTTAGCAGCCCCTCATCCTTCCGTCTTGTCTCGTTTAATCATATAAGATCCCATTTTACTCTTGTAAGCTCTTCTTCTAATTCTGCCAATCTATTTTCTCCTAGAAGTGATTTGTTAGATCATCTTTAAGTCCTGTCGTCATTTTAAATTTTGAGCTCGATCCGGCCCTGCCTGTCCTCTGCTTTGAAGGCATTTTAGGCATTTGTACCTCGCGGTCCGTTTATCGGTTAAAATTAATTCAGATAGTCATGTTTTCGTTAGCAGAATTTCATTGTTAAATTCACCCTTTGTTCTTTGTTGCCTGCAAGGCGGATGCAGATTATCTTTTCCCAGTATTTCGCTAGTCCGAGACATTTAACCTTCGAGTCCCGTGTGAATCGTCCAGTCAGCTGTCCTGCGATTCTGTTGAAAATTTCCGTTACCTTTCTTCGTCTTCGCATATGCAAGAGAAAGATGCATATAGGACGCGTTGGTAGCCGTTGGCTTTAGCCGCAGTTTGAAATTCAGTCCCGACCCGATCTTGAAGTATACAGCACGTGTTCTAAGATCGCACCCCCTGACGGCTTCGCGTAATGCAGCCGTTGGGGGCGGCTTTGTTCTCGTTTCCGTCTTCTGCGTTAATTTATGTGTTTCGTTATTGTTGGTGCCTTATGAAGGAGTCGTATGCTATCGGTACGAGGGAATATCAGTTACAACAGCCGTGGGGAATTGAAGTGAATCAAGTTTTAGTTAAAACGTGGTCGGAGTTCTTTATCGTCAGAGGATTGCGAGATCTTCTAAGTTGTCGCCATGGGCGGATTTGTTCACGGACTCCTAACCAGACCATCGTTAACTAAGCATGACGTTATCGTTCTCGCATGTCGAGGGCTTTGCCCATTACCGCTGTGTACGTCGTCTACCCGTCTCGAGGGGATTATGATTGCATTCTACCGACCCCGTTTGCTGTCGTTACCATCTTTAATATCGAGGCTGAGTTTCGCATTCCATCTACTCTGGGATTCCCCGTTCCCGTTGTCGTCCATTTCTTCACGCATCTTAAGGCAGGTGCTTGGAAGGCAAAACACCCTACCGCGCCGACCGTCGATTACAGCCAGCTGAACTCCTACAAGGTAAACCATGCTTGTATTTCATGAAACTGTCGTGTATAACCTAGTGTTCTTTTCGTCAACGTTTTATGTAATTATCGTGCCTACTACATAGTGTCCGTTTCGTCAAAAAGTGTTGAACATTCCGGCTTAATATTACTGCTATAGTTAGCATTGTTGATTTCAAGGTCATGTCTGTACAGTAAAGTTATTGTTGTTCGTATTGAAGTAACTTGTAACGTAAACGTATTGAAGTAACTTGTAACGTAAATTAGTAACTAACCACTTTGATTGTTTTTCTTGTAACTAGTCAAACATTTCATGTCCATTGTTACCTGCTTATTTTATTATTTGAATAGAGCTCATTGTTAAGTACTGATGTCTTTGATTTGTGTTGACGATATTTTGTTTGTTGTTGTGTTCCTTTTCAGTTAGTTGTAAAGGAGTTTAGCAGCTGCTTCAGGAAGTTGTTTCGTCAAGGTAAGTCAGTGCCGTAGCGTGTTAGCCGAACCAAGCTTGCCGAGTTGTTAGTGGGAATTGAGCCCACACTTCTCCATTCAAGTGGGTTCGATTTAGTTAGTTAGAATGGAGTGGCGTCCTACATTTACCATCATTTCACCCTTTTGTGCCAAAGTACCGCCCTGACTTTCATGTAGTGTTTTTACCACGACCCTTCTCCTTTTGAGCAACCCATAGCCGGTGAGATTTTGTTACAACCATCTCGTAACGAGAGTCAGGGCTTGCTTTTCGGCGTATTTCCGATTTCGTCGTCGTTTATAGTTCTTTTGCAGCTAACTATCTGGTCCCCAAGCGTATAAGTTTGTGTGGCACGCTTGAAGGGCTGGAGGTTAGGCCGTAGTTACCGTTTTGTACTGTAACAAACGGGCTATCTCAACGTGTGGCCTGTTTTTGTCGATCTGACGAGTTTAGGTTGTAACAGATTGTGTGTTATACGTCGCTATATTCAATATTTTATGACAGCCTTTCTTAGGCTTATGGGGGTAATTTGTGATAAACAGCGAATTTTTGCCTCCCCCAGATTCCGTGAGGCAGCCCTCTTTAGAGGGGTGGGACTTTGGTTTACCCACCTGGGGACCAGATCCTTTCGTTTTGTAACTCGCCATTATTGTGGGGGCTTTTGGCCGTAATCTTCCACGCTGGCCAAGCAAATCTAGTATCTTGAATTAAATAATTAATGACAAGAAGTACCAAAACGTCCAGCCACTCTAATATGAAGTGACCATAATAACCAAACAACGGGAAAATTTGAGACAAATATACACAGGGTGAGCACCTTAAAAAATAAAATCTTGTTTATTTTTCATTTAACTTAGTAATAGATGCAAGTAATACTTAATTTGTACATAGTGCAGGCTTTATTCTTACCAAAAATGGCAGCCAATAGATATAGAATAACTGGTTTACGATAAAAAAAACGAGGCACAAATTAGCGCGTTACTAAATATAGCTGCGATGCAGGAATTCGAGAGGTCGGTGCTCGTGGCGCAGGTAGAAATTGCCCGGTCCCTTACAAATCTCACAGAACGTTGTGGGCTGCACACGCGTTCCGCCTGCCGTTCGAATTCGACCACCGGTAACGTTTTTTTTTTAATTTGAAATTTCATTTAGTTTATTAGAAACGTGACGATATTTTTACTCCTAACTTAATTTGATTTTTAAAATTATTTATTGTCACAATGTCGACGAGGGAAGTTCTGGGTAAAGCCTTTTACAGATTTTTTAATTTAAAATGAGTAAATAATGACCTACTTTCTTCATGACCCTAGGAAAACGTTCAATACTTATTTGTCCACTTTTACTGCCTTATATCAGAGATACAGATGCTCAACTCCCTTATCTAATGTTACTGATGACGCATTTCAAGACATTGATAACGACAATTTAACCGTACTATTACTAATTACCACAGTGAAGCATTTGATCTATTAAATCACCATCTGCTTTTAGCCATCTTATATTATACCATGTGTTCAAAAAGGACTTTTAGATGGGTTGAGCATGGAAAATAAAAGTAATGTTAACGGCAAGCTTTAGAATTTAATACCTCTCCCCACTGTTGCTGTAATAAGTTTAAATTGACAATACAGTTAAGTTACAATTATACATATTTTAGAATATAACACAACAGATTTCTGATTGAAGCATATCTTCCACGCCTATGTAATTTTTTTTACCACTTGGTACATTTAGTTAATATCTAAAAGACACAACAAAGTAATATTTAATAATCCCGATTCCCCCATTTCTCGAATTAACTTCAGGTGAAGCTCAAGGATTTGTCTTAGGTTCTCTACGTTGCTGTATTTACACAAGTCATCTTTTCGAATTCCA
Organism: Agriotes lineatus; assembly: GCA_940337035.1. Classification (NCBI taxonomy): domain Eukaryota; kingdom Metazoa; phylum Arthropoda; class Insecta; order Coleoptera; family Elateridae; genus Agriotes; species Agriotes lineatus. The sequence goes on from OW679196.1 coordinate 126,044,513, forward strand.
ATAACTAGTGAATATCACCTCAGTTAGATTATTCGTTTGCGTTGAGTAATATCCACTATCAATACCTACCCTAAAGAATGATATAAAACATTTAGTAAACGCTTCCAAAAACACATTGCTTAAAATGAATGCATCCTAATCCCTTTGCTTACTATTTTAGCAAAGTAAAATCTAGAACTGCGGCAGTTGATACTATTAAACTCTACATACAAGATGAATCAATTCCAATTGTTAGTTCTACCAGGAATCTGGGACCCGATAGTAACTTGAGGTTCATGGAACATATACATAAATTGATCTAGGGAGCTTTTGGAAAAGTCAAAGACCTTTACAATAGTAATATCATTCTAAATACTAAATTAAGGTCCAGGCTCTAGTATTAACCACATATAATTTTTGTGATTTAGTTTATGCTTCTTACTTCGATGATTCAGATATTTCAAGAAAAGTACAAAATGCTTGCATCGGGTTTACCTGTGGAATTACATGCAGAGAGCATGTTCCGCATGCCCTTTCAAAAGCTAATTTGCTAGCAATTTAAATAATCAAGTAATTTTTAAAATTTGTTTATCATTCTTCACAACCTGTTGCGTTGCATTGCTAACATCGGCATCGATATTTCTGTAGCTGTTTAGGTTTTAGTTTTAAGGCAGGGTGCCCAGGGTCGATCAGATGCTTACTATGGCACGTAAGCAGACTGGGCTCCTATTAGGCAGCAATTATAACAAAAATATTTGTTTTCTTTTGAACGGCCTAGTGAAAGAAATTATATATTTAGGTAAAGGTCCTTGTAATTCATCAATCAGCACTAACTTGGAGTAAAAGGACTACTTTTAGAAGATATCGCAGAGAAAACTATCCTTATTTGTGATTGTTGAGACTCCCATATAATTTTTGTTTTAAAATAATTGTGACGAATATTCTTACAATTATAGACTGTATATATATATGTGCATTGCGTCGGCCATCTAACGACAATAGCACAAACTTTATTGTTACCGGATGATGTACCTGCCTGCGGCCTGAATACAACAAACTTTACTGCTTTACTGTCAAGGTAACTTATTTATTCGGGATTCAATTTAGAATAAAGCCACCTATGTGGTGAGTTAATGGATAGTTAACTATTAACTCATAACACTGACTACTAAATATATCTTCTGCTTCAGAACTTGTATTAGAATACTGGTGAATTATATAGTATGTCCACGGTTAAATTTCACTATCCGTGTAAGTAACACAAAACTGAGTGTGAAATTTGGTTACTATAATGGAGCCCTATTTGATGCAAATCTAATGTTTAGTGGGGTTAACATATATTTATTCTTGGAGTGCGCCAGGAGTAGATATAGAATACAGATCCTATATTATAACTAGTATTTCTGGGATTAATAGACTTCGCGCAAATATAGTTTTCATACCGCCCAAGCTAAGCACTGAAGTAAAATGTGGTGTACCCCCAAATATCACCATTCATAGAATTTTTGAGTAGATACTGACTGTGGAGTATCACTTATAAGAGTGAACTGTCATCTGTGAAAATGATCAAAACTTTCAAAGACATTATATGGCTTTATAGAACATCTCCAATATTCATGGAAATTTGTATGTATGAAATCCACCCCCCCACCCGAGATATTTCTTCCTTGGAACGACGTCCTACAGTGAAACCAAAGTTTGATACCAACGTTTTATAGCTTTATAGAACATTTCCGTAAATTTTCATGGAATGTTGTCTACCCCACCACCCTCCGCGAAATACTTTCTCCATGGAATTTTTGGATAGATACTGATTATGGTATATCACTTATAAGTAAGAGAGAAATGCCTGTGAAAATGTTCAAAGTTGTTAGAGCCATTTTTGATATTGTTTCTTAGGCCTTTTTCCAACGAACGCTACAACGCAGTAAAACCAAAGTTTTTGCCATCGTTCCAAAGCTCTATCCAATAGCGCTTTAAATTTTGATTAAAATCCATCTGTAACTTTCGCTGCTATACGTGGAACATAGGTGGTACATATGTACATACCGGGAAATACATTTTCGGGCAGTCGTTTCGAAAGCTCTCGCTTTGTTCGGGCAACTAGTTACAATATAGAAACCCTTATCTAAAACAAAAATTGGTTAAGTTAATGTTCTTTTCCATTAAAGCTAGATAACAGTTTTATCTTATTCGACTTAAGAACGTGCTTTTCAAGAATTTTAACATCGATAAAATGTTTAATGAATTGGAGGTGTGACGCTAGTACGGGGCTCCAGAAACGAATTGTGTGACGCTTTAAAAATGAGCAGTTTTCGCGAATTTTTGCAAGCTGTACGTATTACAGGTAAATGTTTTTGGTGTCATTTTGAAGATCTCGTCAAGGGCCAACTTTCTGGAGAGGTTATGAAAAGGTAAGATGCGAAGGGACAAAAATACGTGGGTTAAAACGATTTTTTGCACAAGAATGCGTTTGGTGCTGTTACATCGCATACTTTTTGAAATATTCAAATGTGATTTGGGGCTAGTTCGAAGGAGGATGAACCAACGGTCATCGTACGGGCTGAGGTGCGTTTGTAGCAAATTGGATGTTTGCATAAACTTGGGGACAGAAATAAATGTCTAATTTTGTCTGTTGGTAGTATGTGGATGAATCTTTGGGGTTTTAAGACTTTTGCGGCTCAGGTGGATTTGGGGGTTTCAAAATGGGGAAAACCGTTATAATTATCAGAAAAAGCTTAAAATTCATATTTGTGTGACATTCGCTGATTGGAGATTTTCCACTGGTCGATTATATTTTTTAGGTAAATGCGGGGTGTGGGAAATTTGCGAACCAGGTGGATTTGGGGGTTGCAAAATGGCGAAAACGTTACAATTATCAGAAAAACCTTAAAAATCAATATTTGAGTGACATTCGCTGTTTGGAGACTTTCTACGGGTCGATTGTATTTTTTAGGAGAATGCGGGATGTGGGAATTTTGCGACCCAGGTGCATTTGAGGGTTGCAAAATGGGGAAACTTGAAAATCAATATTTGTGTTGAATTCGCTGTTTGGAGGGTTTCTACTGGTCTATTATATTTTTAAGAAAATTTGGGATGTGGAACTGTTGCGGTCCAGGTGGATATGGGGGTTGCTAAATGGGAAAAATGTTATAATTATCAGAAAACCCTTAAAATCAATATTTGTGTAAAATTTGCTGTTTGGAGACTTTCTGCTGGTCGCTTCTATTTTTAAAGAGAATTCGCGGTTGTGAAGGAAAGGGGAAGATTTATTTCCTAATTGTCTCAATTTGTGCAATGTGCAAGTTGGTTTGATTCTGACCCTTTGTGAAATTGTAGATTTGCAAGCATATATTCAATAGTGTGATGCTAACGGAATGTATAATATTTCGTGGAAATGTCATTGCCGCGCTACACCTGTTGGTACAGTCGTAGATGGCCACTGATAGGTTTCGGATGTAGTGTTAGCTGTTGGTACTAAAACTTAACAAGGGATTGTAGCAGAATGTAATTTAAAAAAATGGTAGAAACTTTAAAAATATAAATACATATACATATGTATATGTACGAAAAAGGCAGATTTGAGAAATAGTAACATTGGAAGCTCCTAATCGAGTTTGCATGTATATATTGGAGCTAGGTATTGTATTTCGGGGACTGACGTTTATACGCATTTGTAAGTATAACAAACAGGCGTACTTATTTCCTCGGCATGCGTCATGCCATATGTTCGGGGAATTACTGACATCCTACGTATTTCTTAGACATCGATGTATCGTACACATAACACATCCCTATTTTATTCTACTTTTAGTTGTTGTACTGTGCGGACGTCGCTCACTTGTGTGTTTTAGATTTTGCAAATTTTATGCCAGACTTGAAAATTGGCCAAGTTCATTTTCAATGCATTAACGAAGATTGGTAAATTGCAACTTCTGTAAATTGTTTCTACCTAAAATATTTATTACATTCTGAGATGTATATAGGAGATGTAAAATACTTCCCAACGTAATATATTCAAATAAACAATCGAATGCGAGTTTTAATGGAGATAACTGAATTCAGGTGGTAATATAAGTGAAAATTTTCACAAGTGCAAAATATTAGGTAATTCGTGTCACTTGAAAGCTGCAAAACCTTCATTACCGAATATTCCACGAGAACTGAGTATTCCTAGATAATTGTTTCTGACGAATCACTCGTGTATGTTTAAAAGCATTTGTGAGTTTGTAGCGCAATTGTGCACTAGGGATATTACCAGTGTAAGTGGCTACTACACAGTATTGTGCAGTAATTTTACTTTTGGAAAGTATCACTGATTGCATCGAATGGTAAAGTAGAGATATTTGACGAGTAAATTCAGTTTATCCCTAAAACACACTAAATTGTGTGCCTGTTTCGATTGATTTCAGCCCTGATGCTATACTTAAGTAAGATACTTCTTCACATATCTGAAGTGCATACTTTTTGAAGCTTTATTTGCGTCAACTCTCCTCCATTTGTGGGGGATATCTATTTCACTGCAATTAGTGGAACGTCATGTAACATCTGAATCCTTTTGTACGCTATTTTGAATTATTAGGTACACATTTCTTGTATTTGCACCATCGTTTTTGGTTATTGTATGATAACTATTTTATATTAGAAATGTTATGAGGTATTATTTTTGTGAATGCGTTTAAATGTTTATCAATATGAAACCTTGAAAGCGTTGTAGAAATAATAACTTTGTAACTCCTGGAACTACATACGCCCATGTCGCATCCGAACAACCATCTTTCAACTCACAACATCCCATACCTAATACCTCACAACCATCCTCCTTCCTTGACCTAATCCAAGCAATTTGGAATATGCTAACCCCATTCCATGAGCGAATTAAAACGCTCATATTCTCACTTATTCCCACATTATTCAATGGACCATAATCAACCAAATATTTTATCAAATCTCACCATCGTAAACTATAATGCCGATGGCATATCAAAACAAAGAGCATTAATCATAGCCTTTCTTGCGAGACATAAAGTCGACATATTAGTCGTCACCGAAACACATCTTGCTAAAGATGAACAGTTTAAAATACCACAGTATAACATATTCCGTCAAGACCGAGAGACTTATTTCGCATCAGGAGGTGTCGCCATAATTATCAAAAGCACCTTATCCGCCCATCATTGCGAAATTCAAGGAATAACTAACCTCGAAACAGTAGCCATTCAGCTAGAACTTAATAATAACAGAAAGGTTAATATCATAGCAGTATATAAACAACCTATACGACGGCTTTTGGAGGCAGATATAGCAGCACTCTTTCGCAGCAACTCCCCCACACTTGCGATTGGCGACTTCAACTCAAAAAACACCATATGGGGATGCCAGAGGAGCAATCCCAGCGGAAATAAACTATACACCTATATATCAAATCACGCAGTTCAGATATCCGCTCCCACTGAACCAACCCACTATCCGTACCGAAGAGATCACCGCCCTGATGTACTTGATATATGTCTACTTAAAGACTTCCCATTCCCAATATCACAAAGGGTCGTATCAGAATTAGACTCAGATCATCTACCTATTGTAATCACCTTCAACAGAACTCCCATGTCCAAAAACTCATTTCCTCGACTAATCCAGGGTTTCGTCGATTGGAAACAATTTCAACAAGTATTAAACACAACAATAGTATGCCCAACTCGTATAGAATCAACAAATGACATAGACATGGCAATAGGAACATTAAATTCAGCAATAACGAATGCTGTATCCCAAGCCACCACCATACACACTAAACGCAAAGTAGACCACTTAACTCCACCCACATACATCTTGACACTAATCACCAACAAAAATCGACTTAGGCGCATATGGACAAGAACTAGAGACCCTCTTATCAAACAGCAACTGAATCGCGCAACTCGGGAAGTTAAGCTTGCCTTAGAAACCCATCGAATTAACAGCTACAAACAGTACATCTCTGAACTTCAACCCCGAGATCCCTTAATGTGGCAAGCAACAAAACGAATATTGAAGCAACAACCACCAGCCTCTACCATACACATCAACAATCAAGTATACGCAACGGACTCTGAAAAATGTACTATCTTCGCTGATCACTTAGAAAGCACATTTACCACCGGGATCCCAGAAAGAAACGAAGATTTTGCACGAGTAATATCTACAGAATTAAGCACTAATTTTCCTAACCCAGGATTGATTGACCCAACTACTCCAGCAGAATTGACACTGCACATCAACAAACTTCAAGTCAAAAAATCTCCCGGACACGATCTTATACCGAATATCGTCATCAAACACTTTCCCAACAAAGTTATTGCCTATCTCACAACTCTATTCAACGCTTGCTTGAGGATAGGATATTTCCCAGATACTTGGAAACACGCACATATTTTACTTTTTCCAAAACCTGGCAAGAACCACAAAAACCCAGTAAACCATCGACCAATAAGCCTTCTGCCCACACTTTCAAAACTTTTTGAGAAAATTATACACGCTCGTCTCACCAAATTCTTAACCAAACGAAAAATACTTCCAACTTTCCAATACGGCTTTCGCAAGAAACACTCAACCGTGCATCAGCTATCGCGTTTGTCAGAACTAATAGAAAACGGATTTGAGCAAAAAAAGCATACTGTGGCTGTATTCCTGGACGTTGCCCAGGCATTTGACCGAGTCTGGCATAATGGGTTGCTTTATAAAATGCTTAAATGCAAGGTACCTGATTACTTATTATGTATTATCAAGTCTTTTCTCACAAATCGCTCATTTTCTATCAGAATAAATTCTACCTTATCGGAAAATAAGACTGCCACAGCCGGAGTCCCACAGGGATCAATACTGGGCCCTACATTATTTAACATATTTGTCCACGATCTACCCGATCCCCCGAATGCAACAGTTGCAATGTATGCTGATGATACAGCCTTACTCTCTCAACACAACGACATCCTCCAAGCTACTCAACAACTACAAGATAGCGTTAACGTGATCACCGAGTGGTTCAATAAATGGTGCATAAAGCTCAATGTAACCAAAACAGAGGCAAAAATATTCACTTTACGTCGACCTAATAATCCGCCGAACATCTTAATAGACAACCAAATGATAGAGTGGAACCCTGCAGATAGTGCGATCAAATACCTTGGCGTTTACCTCGACAAAAAACTCTCATGGGCCATACACATCAATAAAAAGCTAAATCAGAGCTATACCAGACTAGCAATGCTATACCCCATCATTAATAGAAAGTCCCCGCTGAAACAAGAATGCGGAATATTGTTATACCAATCCATACTTAGACCAATACTCACTTACGCCTGTCAAGTGTGGGGAGCAGCATCAAAAACACATCTGAGAAAACTTCAAATATTTCAAAATAAGGTAATTCGCATACTCTTCAATGCTCCATGGTTTATGCGCAACGCACAACTTCATCGAGAAGCACACATCCCCACCATCGAGGATTATATTAGGACTCTCTCCAAAAAATATTTCCACAGCATCTCCCAATGCGAAGGTGCCAAAAACTTCCACACGGGCAACAAACATGTCCATACAAGACTGAAACGCAAACTCCCACAGGACATTTATCTAAGCAGTGAAAGTGAATAAAACTCAATAAACATACAGCACAACAGTGAAGTGCATCATAAATACTTAAGTGCTAGTGCGGCATGTATTCCAATAGCGATTATATTCACTATGTACATAACTATTTAACAAAAAGCCATGCATAGCGATAAATTGCTGATCTGGCTAAACCAATAATTAAAAAAAAAAAAGAAATAATATTTTGTTTGTAAAAAGTTCTGTAAATGTAGTGAACAGCGATTAAAACAGATATATACTAACAATTAAATTAAAATTGTAATTTGAACTAGCTTAGATATATATTTTATTTCACAGAAAAGGAATCTAAGTTGTATGAAATTTAATAAGCAACCATGCTTTGTGTTTATAAATCATATTTTTCCGTATATTTTTTCTCCATTTACTCTAGAAAAGCGATTTACCTTAAACGGTTTCCCAAAATGGTTTGTTATACACACTGCTGTCGGAATTCATCCGGACATATTTAACCAATATGAATAATTCCAGACTATTTTTACGAATTCCGTAAAACGCAATCGTATATGAATTCATTTTGTGTGTGTGTCTGTACGCCCTTTCACACTTTTTAAATTTTGTCTTCAAATTCGGATATAGAAGATCTAAAAGTAGAATAAGAATATTTAAAGAACCAATCTGCTATAACGTAAGGAAAATATATAATATGGTGGAAACATTTAAAAACGTTAATATAGGGGAGTTATGATTTATGAATTTTAATTAATATTTTCTATTTATCCACTCATCTCCTCACTGACGAACACTCATTCATAAATAATTATCAACTCACTAACTCAATATAGAAGTATATAATGACTTCATTTTAAAGAACATTTTCACTGCTGTCTCGGATTTCGCCTTGTAATGCTAGGTTTTCAACTGGTAAAAATAATTGTTTTCGATTAAGTATATTTCTTATACTAATATCCAATATACGTATGTAGAAATAGCACTCTTACTTTTATTGTTCCTTCCGAAATATAATAATAAAAATTAGTAAGGAAAATGCAATTGCTAAATCGTCTTAAATTTAATTGGATATCCTTCTTTGGATCTTAGATCTTTTAAAATGGCTCAAAATCTGTACGTTTTGATTCTAGATCCACCGTTACCGTCATTTTTAGAATAAAATACATTATATAGTAGATGAGTATTAATATAAAGTAAATTGACCGTTTTAAATATTTAAATCGTTTAAAGCATCGACTTAAAACTGAATTTGACATTTACCAGAATCTTGCAATCTGTACCCATACAAGGAAAGTAAAAACTTTAAGAAATCTGTTTATTATTAGTTATTTACTATACAAGTTCGTAAAGCTAATCTTTGCAGAAAAGACCAATATTTAGAACTTGATCTAGAATAAGGGAATTTAAATCTATCGAGCAGGGGATAAATCTTACCCTTTATAAGCTTGATTTTGCTCCAAACTTCATAATGGAATACATTTTCATGCATCCATGTAAAATATTGCAAGCGCATTCCATAATTAGTAGCTTGCTAAGTGATTAATATTCATTTGTTCTTTAAAAGCTTTCTGCGAAATTTCTGCATAATGTAAAGCTCGGGATAAACAAACTTTGTATAAAAGACTACGGTATTAAATGAGACGAGGGCGGTAATCTGAATTGCCAATTTTTGCGGAGATTAGGAGATACTGCCGTTTCTAATCTCAGAACGGGTATTTTTGCGTTTTTGCCTTTCTGATTATATAATTAGTTGTGCGAAATTGCATAGATGCTGCGTATTATTTATTATTTCGTTTAATATTTGCAAGTTTCAGTTTCTTACTATATAGAAGATGTTAGAAAGAGATATACACTTTTATTATACAATCTTAATTTTTATAAATTTGTCTTCTCTACAATATTTTAAAAACATTTTGAAACTGATTTCTAGTATCAAAAATTGTCCATGAAGGTTCGATGAAAAAGCAACCAAATTCATCAAAGGGTTTTCCGTGGAATGCTCTAGTTTTAGAAATAGGACTGTTATGAGTTTTTGAATACTAAAATTAATTAGATATTTTATTTTTGGTTGAGTTGCCTGACAGTTTTATATGAAAATCAACTGGTGCAACTAGTGGGGAATGTACAAAGAATCTTAGGATGCGTCATACAGAATTTTTTTTCTTGGAAATGAAAATTGTTAAAGTATAGTATTTCTGAATCATCGGATTTCTTATATGGGTTATGAACGAAGATGAAAACAACCGGCATTTTCACAGCTCTATGGGAAAGTTGGTTTGTTACAAAATTCTATTTATATTCAAACATTTCGGTGTAATGGCTTATATCACAGTAAAAGTAGTAAAAGACATTCAATTTGGATATTGTGAGGTTCATCCAATAGGATTTGAAATTCAATGACAACAAATTCAATAAATATTAAATAGAAGAGGAAAAAGGAATTGAGGTGTTACACCAGTTACAAAACGAATATCCATACTTGTTTCCAAATTCTAATACTCCCGTCCGTCAACTCATTATGTTTTTGTCAATATGAGGAGCTCAATTTCTAATGACCAAATTAACGGAGAAACACCGGATTACTCAAGAGAGAAGAACCATCAGCATTGTCATCTATAAGTGTATGACGTGTGTAACATATTCAACGAAGGGAATGGAAGTAACCCCAGCAGCATTACCAGAAAAGAGAGTCACAGGTGTAGACATGGTTAATACCACAGGAGTTGATTTCACTGTAGCCTCAAAGATCACTCAAAGGTACGAACCGTTATTTTTACTTGCAGAGCTTAGCTTGGCTGAAACTTTCATCAAATCATTGACGAGATTTATCCATCAATTTGGACGTCAAACCATTTTATCTAACACCGGGCCGAACTTTGTAGAATCAGAAAATTTGATTCAATTATTCAAGAACAAGAAATTAGAGGAATAACTGAATAGAAAGACCTGGATATTCGATCTACCAGCTACCTGCAGATATGGGGAGGACGGTGGGTTCATATCATCAATAAAATAACCACTTTGGAAACTTATGGAACTGGCAGAATAACATCTGCTAAATCAGGAACTAGTTTGGCAGAAATTGAAGCAGTGATTAATGACAAAACATTGCCAACAGTTGCCTAAGATCTAGAAGATCTCAATTCCCTCACACTAGCAATGCTTCCTAAAGAAATCGAATATTTGGTTCAACTTGTGCAACATGAGAATTTGGAGATGACAACCGGAAGAGATGTGTATGGGTGAAAGGATATGCTGTAAAGGTAATGACAGGATTGGATGGAATCATCAGAGTTACCAGAATTTCATACGGCCACTTTACCTGCTATCGACTGGAGATGTCAAAGTTACAAATAAGACCCTATACCACTGAATATCAATATTTGTGTATGAAAAAAGATTTGAATAACATCGAAGCTAATCGAGTTCAAGAAGAGAAAAAAGGAACCAAAAGAAGATCTGGACGGAACTTCAAAAACCGTCAAGCTATGAAGGTTGGAAGTTTTAGTTTATTTCTTGCAAATTGTTTGTTCATTAGATCTCACAACCAAACCAACTAAACTTGCGGCATATTACGTAGAATTTATGGAAATAGGAGTGTAAAACCAATTAAAGCACTAGGTCTCATCTAATTCTAATTATAATTAGGGAGACGAAGTTACATGATACAAATACACACTCTCAACATAAAATTCGTGGAAATCAAAGTATAACTGGTAGTTTGTGTTCCCTCGCTTCAATATTACTTATATGGGCTATGCACGAATTACAAGACCATTAAATAGAAACTGTGATTAAGGCTTACCGATGCCTAAATAAAGGGAGTCTCCAATTACTTAAATGACAAGAGATTAAGGGTACGAATTGGTAAAGGTGAAATAAAAGATTTGCAGTCCAAGTCAGGATAATATTTTTTAGTTTTATTTATTTAACATTAAATAATAATAGGTAACAGAAGCATATTGTTTACTTACAACAAGGGCAACCAAAAATGTGCAAAATGTTTAATACTTTTAGAAATGTCTAATAAAATTGCCAAGGAAAATATAAATATAGAATATATAAAAACATTTTTAATCATCCTTGCCCAGATTATAAAGTAATATAACATAATATATTATAATATACTTACTTAAAATTATTCATTCTCAATTTTACAATCAGCGTTCTACATAAATCGAAGTTGGTGTGTAATTTTTATGATAAGATATTCTAATGCCGATATACTATTTGTACGAAGCGAACATTATTTTTATCCTTTAGTTTACAATTTTAAGGCTAGATAGAACATCATTACGTATGAAACAAAAGAGACACACCCCACTTAGTGTCAAAACAAATTTTGGGCGGGTAGAAAATGCACAACAAACATACCACGCCCTGGACCAGCAAATCTTGTGAAAACTGCAAGCACTGGTAAAGGCGTTGGAAATATTTTCCTTCAAAATAGGAGATTTCAAAGAAGAGATATTGCGAGCTTCATGAATATTAGCATAGAAAATGTGTACACCATTATTAAAGCAAGTAACAAACGACTTCCGGGAATGGACCGTGTCATTACTGAGGTCGAAGAACTCAACGTTTCGCTCACTTTCGTAAGGGGCTTCATCGGAAGGAAAGGCAAAAGAGCACGGTAACTCAACGTGCAAACTACGCCAGAGGCGAAACTCTTTTGCAAAAGAGTTTAGCCTCTGGCGTGGTCAATAATGACACGGTCCAATCTCGGAAGTCGTTTGTTACTTAATGACAATCAAAGCCTCCGAAATCATTATTAACGTAATTGGCATTAAAAGGACAGTGCTTCAAGTCGGTCGCTGATGTGCAACAGGCTGTTCTAGAATGGTTTCGCCTATTGACTACATACATTTTCAAGTTAGCGTAGAGACCTGTTAATTAAGAAATACTCATGCAGATATATGTTAAAAATAGCACAAATTTATAAGACGTACAAGCTTTAACCGCAAAAATGTGACGTACAGTATATTTAAGAAAAATACTACAACTCTTTAGTATTCGATACTATAATACGGAGGAAATCAGTAACTTAAGAACAGTGATGTGAGTTAGAAGTAACGGTTTGACGAAAATTTCGAAAATAATTTTAATAATAGAAGATAGTAGAAGAAGAATTATCACTGTCAGTATTATAAACAATAGTCAAAGATATTGTATGGCTACCTTTAACAGTTTACACAAAACATATACAGTTTAGAAACACCCGTCAGTAAAAGCGCCCATATGAAATTTTTCTGTAGCTCCTTTTAATGCCGTCGTCGCAGGTCGCCTCTTAGTGGATTTTCTCACAAATATAGCTGAATTGTCTCCTTGGGGGTATATTTAATCAAGCGTCTGTGAGTGGAGTGTATTTGGAAAATTTTGTATCCCGTCGCTGCACCAGCATTCAGAATAATTTAAAAATAACAGATTTTCAGAAATGGCTCATTAAACGTTGTTAATATTTTCAAAATTAAAATTTGTAATTAATTTGTGTATAGTCAACAACTTTTGCTGCCTCATATTAACTTAACATTTTAAGTAATTTTAGCGTACCGCATTAATTAATCGACTTATATAATTGTTTGTAAATGCAGTACACGAGACTAATTTATTAAATCTTCACCCTAATGGTGTTAAAAAATACACTTCGCTTTTTTTTTATTAAGCCATGATTTTAAGTACTACAATGCGCTTCGTTATCCAAATGCCCTTGTGATAAGCGTCGCATGTGCGAATTGCGTTTTTGAAACGTCTGAAAAAAGTCCTTTAATTATTTTATCTTCGCTTTTCGAATTCGGACCAGGAATTAATTCTATACTTTTATTTGCTTATTCAATCCGTACACTATTTCATTTCATGATTTTGAATGGACAACACCACTTTGTTAGTAATAATTCATAATTTTCAATATTTGACTTTCCTTGTTTGTTCTGTGTTGTTTTGCATCTATCGATCCCGGTATCATGTGTGTATTATCGAAAACGACGACCTTAATCTTTATTTAATCTATTTCGCTGTACATACCTATGTATCTTAAATTAATTAAAGCGTCGCCACTTAAATTTTATTTCTGACATTTCCTTTCATATAATCTACTGATACCTAGTGTTGCCACGGGACCAGACAAGACGAGATTTACCCATTCTCGACCTCGATCTCGAAATTTCTCGAACTTTAAATATGTGCTGTGCGTAGAAGAACTGTTGAGATCGAGACTTTAGTTAATCTCGTCTCGAATATACGAGAATTTAATTAATCTTGTCTCGAAATTTCGAGATCGAGGAACGTCAAACTCGATCTCGAATTACGAGACGAGGCGAGATGAGATCGAGAATTTTTTCTCGTCTCGGCATCACGTCAGTTAAATTAAGTTTATTGTTGTTACTGATGGCAACTAGTGCTCACGTTGTTTATTGACTTAGTAGCTGTAACAGCCACTATCCCTTAGCCTTACTTACGACCTCATAATCAGCGACAATTCGAGTTATCCTGGGCGGTGAACCTTCCAAAAGTTGTATTGGATGGAATACAACTCTGATCAATACGTTTTTTAAATAAATATTGAGTATCTGATCTGTTGTACCATAATATGTGTACGTCGAGTTACGCGGCTCCCCCTGTATTTAAGAAACTTTGTATTTTCAGCGGGCCAGCGTTAAATTTAAATTTAGTTTTAAATAACTAGATATTTCGCTGGAACTAAATTAAGCTTCAGCGCATCGACAGCATAAACGAATCGCAATTGGAATCCCTAGAAGTTCATTAACTATGCTTTAAAGCTGTACATCCTCTGTTAATTAACAAAATTACAAGTACAGTGAACCACTACGTAGTACGTCTGCCCCTTCAGCCCTATTTAGCTTGTTACGCGAAGCCAACGAGACTTGCAAAGTCAATCAAGCTGACAGAAGCAGCGTATGTGTCAACTGATTAGCAGTATGTTCAGCTGTTAATGTAATAAATCCAACACGTGCAAAATCTAATTAATGTAATACGCTGAACGAACAGGCCACTCCCACCAAAAACTTCCTGTTGCTCGCCACTTTTCAAAGCTAATGGAAAACGAATACATTTTGATGATGCAAGCTTAGCGCTTTCAATTGCATTAAAATAAAGCTGTTGCGACTGTTAAGAACCATGGTTTGCAAAGGGAGGAAGTTTTTAAATATGACTTAGTTGAAATAAGTAAAAAGTGTACTTATAGTAATAATGACAACAAAGACAAGTTTTAAGTGCAACTAGAAGATATTATGGTGCTGTATAATTTTAAGATAAACTCTTTTCTTCATACTTTGTATATTAGCTACATAATGCAGCTACGCAAAGCGTTTCGGACAGGTTAGGTATATCTTATGATAACCGGAAGTTCTCAAGAAACTATGTTAGCAATTCTACTTATGGAGAATACTATAACTAAGTGCAAACTCAATTGAACCTTGTGCTCTATTCAGTGTCTGCTTTTAACGTTGTTATTAAAATATTGCCGAATTTGTTTTATTATTAACATTAATATAACAAAAAACTTTGCTTTACACAACAGTCGTTTAAGAAGGAAACACTTTTGCAACACAAATAACCTAGTTGATATAAATAAAAAGCTCCGAAATGCAATAATACACTTTTCTGAACATAATAATACTCTCAAGTGGAGCAATTTAATTTAGCTATCGTTTCAAGTTAATGGTAGAGATCAACTCGAGCCTGGAATAATATTCAAAGAATTTACGAACTGGTCTTTGGATATGTTAACTAATGTATAGCCTAATAAACGTGAATTTAAATTTCACTGAATATCAACCGCAGAGAATTCTCTGCATGTTTTTGAAATATTTAATAATGATGCTTCAGGAACGTGCAGAGTAAAATTTGGATTTTTGTTATCATAATGTCGAGATAAAAATTTTGTTCACTTTTGCTTGTCAATGTTTATTGCAGATTGCATAAAAATACATACCCTTGCTTATTACCATGTTTTCGAACATTTTTCTCTCCGATAAGTAAGATACTGCATGTAGTATACGAGTATAAGTTGCGTAAAGAAGCTGCATGTTGTAATTTAGTACACGGAAATTAGCAAAAATAGAATAAAAAGTTTATAATAAGCTGATATTTTCTGGATTGACAGGATCGAAAAGTTCCCATCCCTAACTGGTGAGCTTCATCGGTTTTTCACCCCTATAATGACACATCGCTGTTTTTTTATAATATCCTGCAAATCTGATGTTCTACAACAAAAATAGAGGTATTGAAAAATATTCAGAATTAAATTTTCTATAAAACATGTCCTATAGGCCATTTGCAGATTATTAAGGGTTTTTACGTTAATCGACCGCAAACTTAGGGGTAGGTAACAAACGCTTTTGGATGACAACACAATATTCTCCAGCCTTAGTAATATATTGTTTTGTAGCATTCGGTTAAATTATATAGAATTTAATAAGAACCAAAAATTGCAGTTTGAACTATTACTGTATCAGCATGATCATCCGCAGTTATAGTTTGTATCTCTTCATTTTGATAGGTCTCAATTAGTTGAGAAATCAATCGTTCTTTGTTGGCAAGGTTGCTTAACAATTTCTCTTTAGAGTCAGTAATTGGCGTATTTTGCTCAAAAATAACTTTGGGAGATGTTCTTGTTAAAATTCTCTGTTTGCGTTCAATACTTTCTGTGCTGGTAGGATTACTACCGTAACCATCGAAAACAATTGTGACATTTTGCCCATAATGCCTTCTAACAAATTTTACGTATGTGCTAAAAATCTCCTTAAATGTGCCCTACAACACGATGAATAAGATTTCCGCCATCAATTACATACTCACAGTTGGCGACATCAAATGGACGTTCTGGTACGGATTTGAAAATTTGATACAATGATGACTTTGTGGTTTTTCTCATCAGTCCTCTCATCAAATATAGATAAAGGCACCACCGCAAGTTCAAAGGCAAAAGAATGTTTTAATTCAGGCGCTGTGAGCACAGTGCAGACTATTCTTTGGAATAATAGAGTATAATCAACCTGTATCATATTTTTATCCTTGGTTTTCGATATTGGATGTAACGAAGGGTGAGTGTTGCTTCAAGCAATTTACAAATATTTGACGATCTTTTTCGTCACAATTTAATAACATAAAAAGTTATTAAAATATCAATACATACCATAGAATCTTTTTTGTAGATAATTTTGTGACAAAACTTTTTCTATACTTATGTTTTTTCCCTAAGATAAAGTGTTTAAAAGATATTGTAAAAATACCAGCGCGGTGTCCCTAAAGGTGGTGAGAGAGGGTTCAAGCTTACCCCTTGGGGGTGGAAACTTTTTTGATATGTATTCCTACACACATAAGCTAACTATTCTAGAAATTTCCGCTTATTATAATTTTTTTCTTCTATTCCACATAAATTTGACTAATTTCCGTGTACTATTAGTGATTTTCTAAGATAAAAGTTCGTACTACGTTAGTGCTTACATTTGAATTAAGTCTATGTCTGATTACGCGAAGATGATACTTCGAAGTGTACAAAGTAAATCTTTTCTTAAAACACATTCCTTCATTTCAGTCCCTACATAAAAATACAAATAAGCATTAATTTATTGATCCTTTTCTAAAAATATAAACAAATGCAGTGTTTGAAATTACTAGTTATAAACTGAGAATAATTTTTTGGCATATGTGATTATAATAGAACACATAGAAAGCTTAAGTGCTAGAAAAAGTAGTCAATTAAATTTGTAAAATTATTTCGTTCTTTCTTTCTTTTTCCCCTTCTTTATACCCTTTCGGGTGTCGGATTTGGGTTGGGTTGGCTTCCATTATCCTTCCGTCCATTTCTTCCATTATTTTCTGTTTGATGCCATATTATTTATCTCTTCTATTGTTTTGCCCCTTTCTTTTCCTATTTCTGCTATTTGCTGTCTTCCTTGGCCTCCCCATTCTCCTTTTCTTGTGATTTTTTGCTCCCCAGACTCTTCTGGTCAATCTATTTGGGTTCATTATTGTCATGTGTCCCAGTAAACTTATTTATGATATATAAACTATTACATATTTATAATGTACGATTTTCCTACAGAAAACTTTTATTGTAAAACCGTGTAAGTGGGAAAGCTTGCTCTTCAGTACCTGAAAAAATGGAAGCTCAGATCTAATAAGCGGATGTCTTTCTTTCATACTTGTTCTTATAATTTTCGGTAAAAAACACCGTCTGATAAGCGAGCTATTTTTTCACACATACTTTATTTAAAATCTCCCTCAGTGGACGAAAATCTCCCATAAAGGGACATGTACTTTTAATAAACAGATAAAAATGTTTTAGATAGAGTTACCCATACTCCATTCGCATATTATTTAGAGTAGGGTTGGCCCCGGTTTTTGCCTTGCGAGGTTGATAATAGTTATTTGATGATAATTAAGGAGGAGGCGATGAAGGAGCCGAGTCTTTAATGAGAGAAGTGCCTTAAAACAATTTTGAGTACGTGTTGCATATAAGATTTTGTCGTGAGTTCTGTAAACCACTAAATTGATTTAACAAATTTTATTTTTAAATGCCGGGATGACAAAAATTATCTTGGTCAAGGGTGGTCATGATTTTAAAATAATATGTCGGAGCTAGTTGGTGGCACTGTAAGTCTATATCAAATCCGAAGTCAGCAGGTTAGGTTTTTCGTCAGTTTTGACACAAAACCTAACCTGATAGCCTCGAATTTAACATAATACTGCTTTGTATTGTATTGTTAATAAAAATAATCCTCTAAAGTGTAGTCATAGCAACTTTAAAGTACAAGGTCCCTAAAGATCCATTTTGCGATGTGTTTTGAGTTCGCAAAATAGTAATTTTAGAGAGCCAATGCAAAAATATATTTTTATTTTGTTCCATAACTTGCTATAACCTCAAAAAATTTAATCATCATTGTAGTAAATGAAATAGCGTTGTCATATGTACTACTGGTTTTATTGGAAGGCGTAGCTTGTGATAAAGTGATTTTATTATATTGATTTTCAAACAGTCATTACATTAATTCCGAAATGCCAAAAATTATCCGCGAAGAAGTAAAATTACATATTAAAAGATCGGTTGATAACTTTCGACGAAACATTACAAATTTACCAGTTAATATTGTAATAAATCAGGTGAGTCTAATACTTGAGGTATTTTTTAAAATTTAGGTAAAACAAAATGATGTTAGTTGCATACATATAATTTTAGGTGACTGAAGTTACAGTGTAGACTATGTCAAAATTGACTCTGAAGAAGTGAAGAAAAATCTTCTGATAGATCTCCGAACCATAACGTAAACCGAAATTATTGGTTCTGTAAAGTTGCAGATCATTCAAAAAACGAACATTTCGCTTTGGATAAATTACTGACATATGCTAGGGAATATTTAGGATTTAACGGTGGTCGTACAAAATTATATCAAACACTAAAATCAATGGGTTACAGATATAAACACGTTAACGGACGCAAAATTTGGTATAAAGAAAAACATGTAGTATGTAATATTCGTAAGAAAGATAAAGCATTAGGAAGAGACTACGCAAGTGAGATGCTGAAAGCTTCACTTGAAAAATCCAACGGATCATCTCAAACGTTTCTGGAATAACAATTTAACAAAGAGGTCCTAATTGAGTGGACAATAATGGAGAAAGAAGATAAGTACCCGGAAATGTGTGAGGAGATGAAATAGAAGAACATGTAAAACTAAATTAGAAAAAAAGATGTTAAATAAAAAGAAACGGGAGGAGAGCTTAGTCTTTTCAAATTATTTGTAATCTGACTATAATTGTGAGTTAATAAAAAAATCTGGTGTGATACAAGCACACAACTTTCTTTTACAGTGATCTTATAATTAGTCAAAAAATTGTTATTTATTTTTTCTACTCCTTTATTAGTAAATTGCTCATTAAGCACTGTTTACTTGATTAGTAAATTCGTTGTTACAAACAGTGTTACGTAATGACTAACACGTAATTTTTTTTATTACGTTACAGTTAGTTTCTGTTGTTTGTACGAAGCGGTGTAGGGATGTGACTGCAGCCGCCTAATTTTTAAGATGGTGTGACAGATGATTTGACAGTTAATAAAATATTTCTTTTTCGTTTAACGAAATGAGTGTGATCGTAGAAAAAGTATAGTACGCAACTCGAGCTATAGAGCAATTACACGCTCGTGGAATTACACACGCGCCGCTACGCGGCTTGTGCGTAACTTTTCCAACTCGCGTGTAATATGCTTCCTACAGCTCTCGTTGTGTAATATACTATTTAAGCATTTGTCGAAAATTTTAAAAAATCACAAATTCTACGTTCAAAATAGAGAGTTAACTTGAATCTATTTAAAAAAAAAAACCATTTTAGAGGTATTAAAAATGTAATAAAAATGTAACGTTTAAAAATATCGTTAGAGCTGTTTTTGAAAAATCGAAAAACACTGAAAAATCAGAAGAGTAAAAACTATATTTCCAGTTATGCGTTTTTCTTGAAAAGGTTGCTGTCGCCGTAACTGTTTTTGTTTTTGAGATATTCTGTTCACACATCGACACACACACAGACAGTTCCATTGACAGACAGACCAATGAATAAAATAGTAATTTTTGATTCTAGATTGTGAAATGCTACTCTTGCGTTCGAGTTTTTTTTGCGAACATCGCGAACAAAACAACATTCGAGAATGCAATAAAATTTCGCAATCGAGTATCAAACAAGCATTAGCGGAAACTCAAAGAATATTTGTCTACATTGTGACCTCTTCTTTAATAAAAAATTGCTGAACGTAAAAGGCTTTTTTGTTCTAGATTGTAAAAGACTTTTACATCCAGTGAACAAAAAACAGTCACTTTGACAACCAATTAGGTCATGTAAATGTCAACACTTTTTATCAGTTTTCGAAAAACATGTTTTTTTTGGGTTCAGGGGCCTTTAAAACGTGAAGATCTATTGAAAACTTAATTTAGAATTTTTGGGGTGAATCAAATACCTCATTTATTGTAAAACAAAGTTAAAGGTACACGGCTTTCTGTTTTATTTTGGCCAGAATGGTAACTTACAGTTTTGGTGTACTTTCGAAATTCCGTACACTTATAAAATTTTGAATATTTTCAGAATTTCATGCACTATCAGGATTTGGTAAAGTTTTAATATTTTGTGCACTTGCAAAAGATTTATCCTTCCGTTAAATGTGCCTTTTCAGAATTCGGTGAAGCGTCAGCATAGTAATTTTTATTATCCTGAATGTGTACTGATCCCGATTGAAATTCCAATATTTATATAATTCTGCTATCTTCAGTAATTTTATATCAGTATTATTTTGATGGGTAGAAGCCGGGCAGCGCGGTTGAGTAGCGCTAGTCTTGCTAGTAAGCATTGTGAGCATTGTACCGCCAGATGCAAGCACATAAAGCACCAGCCTCTACACCGCAAGATAAAACGAGGTTAACGATAATACATACATACCTACATTATTTTGATGGATTTTTAATGCAGAGTAAAGAATTTCTGGATTCTTACTGTTTTAAAAACCATGGCATGCACAATTAATATCACATACAAAATTCCAATTTTGAGCAACTTCCCTTGAAGGCATTTTAATTGATATAAGTTGTTTTTATTAATCAAACACTTTAATTTGAGTCAAATATTAATTAATTTGACAGCTAAAAGCACCGTTAATTTTATGGTATATGTTAAAAAGGGTTGTAACTATGCTAAAAATGTGAAACATCTAATACCGAACTTTTGAGTGTAAATATTTTAAAATTTTGTGAATAATCCACAATTTTTTTACGAAAGTATGTGCTAGAGATCCTAAATTATTGATCGGTATGAATAGAATAATTTTGCATTGGGTAAGTAAGTACTGTACACCAGACCCTTAATTTACTGCTAATTTCTTCCTTTTATTGATGTTTTAATCTTAAACCAGAAAA
This sequence comes from Agriotes lineatus, assembly GCA_940337035.1. Classification (NCBI taxonomy): domain Eukaryota; kingdom Metazoa; phylum Arthropoda; class Insecta; order Coleoptera; family Elateridae; genus Agriotes; species Agriotes lineatus. The sequence goes on from OW679196.1 coordinate 126,066,013, forward strand.
ATTTAAACAAATATTTATTAAGATTGTGTCTATAGGTAAGTGTAATGGAATTATGACAACGCTGCATTTGCAGATATTCTGAGATGCATTGTAACCTAAAAGTAATAGAAATGAGATATGGCATTTTAAGCCATTTCAAACCATAAAAGTCACAATTAAACAGCTAACATGAGGAAATTTCCATGGCCAACCCTACTGTAAATAAAGTGCGCATGAGTACCTATAGTTTATTATAAGCGAACCAAACATAATATAGAATTGTAATTATAAGTGTAGGTTCAATATAGGAAAAATGCAAATTGGGAAAATACTCGATCCAAATGGCAATGGAATCAATACGAATTGAAAGAGGACTTTCTTGGAAGCTGAAGGTTTCAGTGTCGACAGACAAAATGAGTGTTTAATGGGTTTTGAGAGGTGGAAGGCAGAATATTCCTGTATCAGAACCATCAGTGAAGGTCAGGGATAAAGAAACAATGGAGTAATTTGCTTATAATAAATTCAGTGCTTTTGATGGATGAGCCCAAAAACTGATGTAAACGGCACAGTGTTAGTTTTAAATGCATATCAGGTGAAGCTGCTGATGTAAATCAAAATGTCGATCAATTTAGGAAAAAACTCGGTTTTATGTTGCTGGGCCACCAACTGGAGGATGTGTACAATGCAGATGACAGCGGAATTGTTTTCCATGTAGTATCTAATAAAACTTTAATTCGGAAATTGTCCAAATAGCTACATATAATTCTGTTTTATGTAAGTATAGGAGAATATAAAGAGCAATTGTTAGTGATCGGAAACCGGAACATTCTTGAGCATTTAAAACTGTTATATTGCCAGATCTCACTCCCGCGATTAAACCCAAAAATATAACCGATGAATCCAGCTTTGAAACATATTTTATCAAAAATAAAAGTCGTCAAATCCGCACTAGAGCTTTCAAAAGCGATTGATGTCTTAGAGGCATATATTCCATAAACGCATCATGCCATAAAGTTTCATCACGATAAAGAATTGTATCAGCAAATCTGGGTGCAAGGAAAGCGATTGTAGTTCAACCTAATTTGATTTTGAAAATTGAAAATTTCGGTGAAGGAGATAACGAATGACAAAATGTAAGCGGTCATCCACATTATGAATTGATAAATGCTTGTGCCGACGTTTTCAAACTTAGTGGCAGCTTGAAATAATCCACAAGGGATGATTTCATGGTATTTTAGCACCTAAAATATTTGAAAAGCCAATTTTAAAAATGTCTCATGCAGTAAAAACAGGCCAGGTTAATCCAATCCAACATTTTAAATTGTTAGACCAAGCAATAGGCATTTTTTGCTTGAAAAATGAAGAAGTTCTGCAAATTGGTAATTCAGTACAGTGATATCCTAAATAACATACTAAATTTGCGATCTTGGTGCGTGTCCGCTCGCTCGGCTATCTTGGATATAGATGTCGTCCAAAATAAGATTTTTTAGAATATCTCCTTTTCAGTATCTCCTTAACAAAAAATAGTTATTATAAGAATTAGTGCGTCGTCTCGTCGAGACGAGACCGAGACTGGGTTAGTCTCGGTCTCGACGAGTCGAGACCTATAGTGGTCTCGATCTCGATCTCGGATCAAATGCCAAGTCTCGGTCTCGGTCTCGAAAAATTTTGTAGGTCTCGGTCTCGGTCTCGGTATCGACGAGAGTCTTAACAAATTTTAATATGCAAAGTAAAATTTGATGTTACAACATTCCACCTTGCTTCGTATACCGATGTAGATGACGTTCTACTAATCGCAAATCTTAAAATAGAACATATTGTGTGCGAATGAGGTGATTCATTAGTCGGTACTTCCCTCAATTCGATTTTTAAATCAAGTCAATGCAACATTTTTAATTTATTTCTTGCGCCTGCGAATACTTGCCCTCGGTATGCAAATAGTACACATAACTGCCTTTTTCCATATAACTTAGAATAAGTAATTTTTTTAAGAATAAAATGTTAAAAAAAATCGAGACTCTCGACGAGACCGAGACCGAAACCGCTCAAGTCTCGGTCTCGGTATCGAAAATTTTAGCAAGTCTCGTTCTCGGTCTCGTTACGAATTTCGAGACGACACCGAGACGAGACCGAGACCAGTCTCGTGGAACCGAAGCATTAATAAGAATTGTGGAGGATCAAATTTTCTACAAATTCCGTCTAAATATTTTTATCCGCAAACGTCACAAAAGTGACAACTTATTTGTCTTTATTGACAAGGTAAAAGTGTCACTTTATCTGCCTAAGCAGATAAAATAGCGACTTTTGCGTACTTTATCTGCCTAAGCACACAAAATCGTTGCCCTCTTTCTTTCTATGTTTGTTCGCTATCTCCTCCGAAGATACTGGACCGATTAAATTGTATCATGGCTTAAAATTTTTCTAATGTTTAGGCTTAAATCGTAGGCCGGTTTTTATTTTCAAAAAGAGTACGAAAAAGTTTTAATTTAAACCTTTAAGCAGCAGATCCGAGCATCTGTTGCCGTGGTTTATGGTGTGACAGCAGCTGTGGCCGTGTGCTATTAGCTCGGGTGAATCAGTATGTTCATATATCATTACAGTAGCGTGTTATTTGAACAAGAGCGGTTGGCGCAGAGGTACGGTGTTCGTCTGTCACGCGGGTGGCCTGGGTTCGATTCCCGGCCGATGCATCCTTTTTTTTAAATCTATATTAATGAAATTTACCTGAATACGTTTGCGGATAAAATAGTATATGTTATTCCGAGTAAAAGTGACTTTATGTGGCTTAGCTGAATTATTTGCCTCACTAACGTTCGGCTAAATAAACTTCAGCTTCGCCACATAAAGTATCACTTTTACTCCTAATAACATAATCTACTATTTTTATGAAGTAAATAGTTTAAGAATTAATATAATGTGCATGAAGTATATTTTTCTTAAAATTGCATAAATGCTCCATTTTCCCACGAAATTCTACTCGTCATTGATTAGTTATTAATTATCATTTATACCAATATATGACCTCCTGACGCGGTCAAACATATACAGTACAAACACTACTGTTTGAACGTAATAATTGCATTCGACGGATATCCAGCTGATGCAACAAACGAAAACACGAAAAGTACAGAAAGACTTCTCCGATCAAATAGGTAAACTTCCCGCTGATTTATTTCCCACGGTTGATGAAACGACATACGCACAGACAGGATTTTTAGCCAACGAAGAAAATAAGAGTCGCCTTCTTTTCATGGACAAGAGGAGATGCGAGAAATCTAATTTTGCCGTTCAACAGTCAACAGAAGACGCTGACACATTCATCGTAGAAACAGCGATGAAATGTTACTATTTAATTCTATTTTTATTATAGGAGACGACATCGACCTCTTTGTGCTCGTAGTAGCAGTGGCGAAAGGTTATAATTTCCTGAAACCAGATAAAGAAAAACCTTCAGAAAAAGGTTACTCTCCAAAAAGTTTACACGTTGAACAAACAGTGGAAGATAACATATTATTTTTGCACTCTTTTAGCTGTTGTAGCACGACGTCTGTAACCTTCGGTTAAAGAAAGAAGAAATTCCTGAAGATGCTTCAATGCCGAGGAATTAAACCGGACTATAAAACTATTCAAAGGGAGAAAGTGTAGATTTTGACACCATTGCTGCAGCAGAAGAATAACGCTTAACTACACTATACGCAAACTACTCGTAGATCAATGGATTTACTCAGGTACCAACATTTTACTAGATCAGTGACAAAAAGAGAATTAAATCTTGCTTTATTTCCACCCACAGTAGCAGCAGTACAACAGCATTCGCTCCAAAGCTACCATCAAGTTCAAACTTCGTAAGGTGAGAATAGAACCCAGAAAATGGGGATGCAAGAAAAGTAAGAGTGGGGATACTCCCGTGAGAACAACTAAAGTCCCTGCTCCTAAAGTTCTGATTAAATTATTCTCTTGTAAATGCAAAATATCTGGAAAGGGCTTTACTGAGAACTTTCCTGCACTTCTTTGTGACACTAGACAATTTTAAAAATCAAAGGAAACTAGAGGTAAAAATATCTTAACGTTCCTAATAATACCGAAACAACAAAAGGAAACACTTGGTAATGCGAATTACATCAATTTTCAAATAAAACGTTACCGGCGGTGGGATTCGAACGTCAACGCCTGCAAATGCGGTTTTAATGTTCGACCATTTGTCGCACGCTGCTACACGAGACCATTCCGATCTTTGGTGTGCAGTTGCATTAAACACAACGCACTTATTCGTTTTACTTTTTGTCTCTTACAACATTTATTCTGTTATTGTTTAAACACAACGCACTTATTCGTTTTACTTTTTGTCTCTTACAACATTTATTCTGTTATTGTTGGGTCCAATTTTCAAGTCAAGTAAGAGTAAGAGTAAAGCCTGAGCTATGTGCAAATTATTGCTTTTATCTATTTCTCAGTTAAAGCAAAAACAAACATAAGTATATTTTTTAAGGTGTTCACACTGTATTTTTTGGGCCCAAAATATGCATTTTTTAATCAACAGACGGACGGACGGACGGAGAGACATACGGAATTATAAAAACCCGTTTTTCGTCATCTAGGGACTCTGAAATGTGAAGATCTGACAAAATCTTGGAAGGTTATTTTTCGCGATTACAATACTTTCTTCGTCTTTTAGACGAGGGAAGTAGAAAAGGTGCGGTTTAGGATGTGGCTACAGGAAGAGGGGTTTAAAATGTTTTATCACTTGCATTCAATACGACAGACAGTCCAGCGAAAACATTGCTAACATTTTGAGCGACTTCGAGGAATATGAATAAATCGAATAATATGCGAATAATATGTTGGTGGCACTGCAAGTCTATGTCAAATTCGAGGTTAGCAGGTTAGGTTTTACGTCAGTCTCTGTCAAAAGTGACCCAAAACCTAACCTGATAACCACGAATTGAACATACACTGACAGTGCCACCAAGATATTATTCATACGTTTAAATTTCCACAGCCCGCTGAGGATCAGTTATTTTGGATCTCTCGATAGTTTGTTACTATGAAGAAGTTGTGTCAGTTTCGTTCTAACTATAATATTAACGCCACAACAAAATTAAAATTAAAATCCAAAAATTCAGTATTTAAGAAACTCAAAAATGAAAAACCATATCAAGGATATCTAGGAGTCATTTTGTTAGTCCTTTAATTGCACAACTTTTTTCCTATTTAAGCGAATTTGAATTTCTTACTATTACCGAGATCCTCACACTGGTCCTTGTTATTTTGGACACACTCCAGAGTGAAAGCTAACGCTAGTTTGGTGTGTTGCAAAACATAACAACTGGGTGAATCTTTTTGGAATATTAAAAATGCTGCGGTACGTTCTAAATCAGTGGTAGTTCCTACAGCATCTATCGGGAATTATCCAGTTCAGCACCGTCATACATTTGTGCAAAACCGCACTGCAGGAGGCCTGCACGTACTCATATGTAACGCACTGAGAGCAACCACGCGAATATAAACCTCCATACGTTGCCGTGGGCTGGTTGTCTATGTCGGTGCCATGTGTAGCAATTATAACTTGTTAGATTAACACATGCGCCAGAATTACGTCAAACTTGTGGAAATCCATGCAGGATATGAGTATGCAGCTTTGATTCCCGATTGTAATTTAACTCCTTGAAGTTGGAGCGCTGTTTAAAAGTCTAAAATCAAATGTTGGCACTATGGTATTACAAAATTTTTGTTTATGTATGGTAGTAGTGTTGAAATAGGGATAAAAGGGTTGGTAAAAATGTTGCAATGTATTATAAAATATGGCTATTTTCAAAGGAATCTGTAAATCTTCTTTGTGGCGTTCTATTATTAGTGACTTTTATTTGAAAATTTCTTTATACTAAAACATTAAAAATATTAATATTCGATCGATTTGAGATCAAATCTAATACTGTTATTAACTCAACAAAAGTAATACATTAACGTTAACAAACTTTACCGGTATGTCAAAAGCATTTGTTGTTTGTGTGATTAGCGTATCCAGAAAAGGTGTTGTTCTGTTTGTAAAGTGAATTTGATGGAGGTTTCCTTACTGCTAATGCATTCAGGAAATGTATTCACCTTATCTAATCATAAGATCGAATTGCAAGAACATGATGGACATACCTCCACGACACTATTCACTTGTTTGTGTATTCGTAGACATATTAGAACTGTTAGACAGTAAAGTACGACTGGTTGATAAACAATATGATATAATAATTGGGTTTCATTCCTCGGGGCAGCAATTCGAAGGAAAACTCTACAACTCTACTCTCTACAATAAAGTTGAAAGTTGTAGAGAAATATACAGCAATACAAAAATGAATACTTATGAAAGTGAGGTGAGTTCTCCATAATTGGCTATAAAGAACATAAACAGGCATATCTTGTTTGGTAGAATGTTAAAGAATATAAACATACTACATCAAATCTTGAAAGAGAATTCATACTCCTCAGATATGTCTAAAAAACTCCTATATAGTCACAATATTAATAATAATGACGTGGACGCTCCGAACCAGTCAAATTGAAGAATATAAATCTCTTCCATACATTAACTATTTAATCAACAAGTTAATAGACCTCCATAAAGATGTAGATATTAACACAGCAAAGGGTAGTGTTCTCTCAAATTAAAATCTGTTTTCACAACTAAAGGGTAAGATTTCTACAATACATGTGATGTATAAACTGAACTGTCTTTACTGTACAAAGTTTTACGTGGGCCAAACATCTCAACAACTGAAAAATCAAATTAATTAGCACAAAAGTGACGTCAAATTAAATTCGAGAAGAGTCCACTGCTCTTTCTTGCATCTCATGTTCACTCAACTAAACACAACATTAACTTTCAAAATCCTAGTGTTCTAGACAGTGAAGGCAATTATAACAAATGTATTTTCCTAGAAATGTGTCATATTGGGAACAATAACTGTATGAATTTCAGAACATACGCTGAAAATTTAAGTAATATCTACACATTTAAGCTTTAACCTGATATAACAGACAAGATATGAATGTTTATGCTCTTTGTTGCCCATTATGAAGTACTGTTATGATCGCGTCACCTAGTTGGTTGTTAAGGTGACTCATCAAAAACAAATATAACAAATTCAATAAAAATAATATTAATTTCATTGTTAATACTGGAGCAAACATTTAAATCATCCCAAAACAACTCGTTAATAACAATTTATTAAAATTATGACTACTGTTTCTAAAAACTTAAACTATAATTTAATATATTTTCACGATAAATTGAGCGGACGTTTTATGTAATAGATATCGATCTGCCCCTCTTAGGCCTGGATTTTGTCCAGTTCCTTAAATTAATTATTCATTTCAAACATCGAACAGTTACAAATAGCAACCTTATGAATTCGCGGATGCTCAAACAATGCAAAGAATATGACAATCCAATCGTTCATTAGCATAAAGTTTCCAGAGAGCTTGAATCCATTTCTAATAGTAATTCACGCTAAGAAGAACCAAACCCGGCAGAGCATGTTTATCGAAGGTAGAAAAAAATCTTCTCAACAGCTTGAAGCGGGTCTGCACGGTGTGTTTAGTCTTCAACTCCGACCGCGTGTGTTCGTCCGGCCATGGCGGTTGTCGCGATATGCCTAACGTCGGGGTTTTCAGTTTGACACAGATTACTAGTTACACTGATTGGCTCGACTTGAGAAATTAAAGACTTTATCTTAAAATATGTTTATTTACAATTTAGTCGTCTAGGGAGCGGTCTGCTCGCTACCTACGTCAGTTAAGATTTGCCTTCACCAACATTTCCGCTTTTACAGGAAAACTTGCAGAAGGCTAATTAGGTCATGAGGATAAAATCGGTCCCATACATAATGGCTAGTACAAGTTATAATATTTACTATTTAGTTCCGGCCGTATTTGGCCTGCGAAATTCATTAAAATGAACTCCCATTTGGGTTGAAATTTCTACGGGTACACAAAGATCTTTCTGCTTACAAATCTTCAAACTAATTCATTCATTGCCTCATCAAAATTAATCAGCAAACGTTATATCAAGCTATAAATGCACGAAGATGTAAAAAATTGGTTCTATATGTTTCCTTCCTGTCAAACAATTAGAATAAATAAAACTTCAAAACCACACCTTATCGATTTAGTGAACCAGATTTCCATTTCCAACATATCCACATGGATTTAATACATCTCCCCCAAGCTCAACAGCACAAATATATTTTGACCATGATCGACTGTTTCTCACGCTGGCTCGAAACGATTCTATTAAAAAAAAAGTGGACGTGACTACCTCCCTGGACTTTCCCATACTGGAAACTGTTTATATCGTCTTTATTCAACAGTCTTTACAACATATCAAAATTTCAACTCGATGACTCACGTCTTCACCGTGATAAGCGTTTACACTTTCACGTAAATTGCGGGTAAATATAAAAGAATATGTAGTTCAAAACGTGACCACCGAGCTTCTGTAGATGGCGCCAAGTGGACAAGCCGCCACTGTGCTAGTTTATGTATTATTTTCCTCAAAACGGCTGTAGCATCGAGGTGAAATTTTCTAAGTACCTGGAAATTATATTTTCTAGGGCATACAAAATCGATTTTTTTATTTTCGCGGAAAAAGATTCTTTGACGCAAAAATATAACAACCGTTAGAATAAAAAAATTATTTTTCAAAAATAGAGGTGGGAGGGGGCCGGTGCGCTTACATATATCCACGAGTGTAATATTTTTTTGCATATTCATAATTATGCTCCATTATGCACTGAGCAATTCAGTGAAAACCCCAGCTACCTATCTTGTTTTGTTTATTAATTAAAGGGGTTTAAATTTTCAAACTTCAAAGCTTCGTAGAGGGCGCCACAGATAATTCATGAGATTTTTAAAAAAACAGATCGATAGCCCTTTTCGGGGTCTATCAGTGTATGAAGTTTAAACAAATTCCTGTGGATAGTTTTTGAGAAATGATTTTTAGAAAATATCCAAAATTTTGAAAATTTGTAATTTAGGCCCCTTAATATTTTTCAAAACACTTTTTATATCACCCCATGTTAGCCTTCATATACTATTCAGAAAAAAAATCAATTGAATCGATTCATCCGTTTTTGAGTAATAGGGCGTTAAACTCAAAATTTTCAAAAAATCATAGCGCCCTTCATTTTAAACCTAGCGAGTTCGGCAAAAAACTAACAGATTTGTCTTATGACCCTCTATCGTTATCCGCGACAAAATTTTCAAAATTTTAATCACGAAAACAGTGATACCAAAAAAACATGCGTAACTTCCGCTTCCGGTTTCGGATTTTTTTGAAAAGCTTATTTTGTCGATTAATTTTCGATACACCCCCGCATTCCAAAGCGCATCAAAATTGGAGCAATACTTTCGGCTGTAGGAGCGTCACCCACCCACACACCCACACACAGACAGACATTTTTTAAAAACCATTTTTTGGGTTCCTAGAGGCCCAAAACGGATATTTCTGTGAAAATCTCGATTTCCAAAATTTTCATGATTCCAAGACTTCCTTATACCTATGGGTATGGGAAAGTAAAAACGCAACAGTAGATGAAATAACTTCAGCAACAACGCAAGTTTGGATTGCACGTTTCGGCATATCGACATTTTTTACTTCGGATAACGCTTCTGTTTTCCTTTCAAAATCATGGTTAGATTTTGTTTCCGTTTTAGGGATAAAAAACATTCGTTCAAGCACCTGTCATTCAATTAGCCAAGGAATCGTTGAACGGTTTAATCGTACATTAATGAACGCGATTAATACAACAGGTACCTATTAATGCATGGTCAGATAATATTCCATGGATTCTACCTTTTGTACGCTCAAGCGTCAAAGTGAATCTACAAGTGTCACCGACAGAAATTCTATACGGTACAATCCTTCGATTGCCTAATGATTTATTCGATGACAAAAACTTGACCCATACATCGGGCACATTAATGTCCACATATATCCAATTTAACACAAGTACTTGGAAAACAAAAATTTTTCCTTGACTAAAAATTACCCTACAGCTAGTGCTCCTATCAACAAGGATTTGAAAATATGTACACATATGTATCTGCAAAATAGTACACTTACTAGAGGCATTAAACCCAATTATCTGGGTGCATTCAAAATTATCCAACGTTTAGGAAAATAGGTGTCACTGGAAAGTATAGTCGGGATAGTAGCTATGTTCGACTGAAATCCGCCTACTTTCTAGATTAATACACGCTTGCATGCTTCCATATGTTTATTTTATTTGTCACGTTTATGTTGTTTTGATACATTCGCTTCCCCTTTTTTCATTTCTTTCAGCTTGCATTTTCGAAGTAGGACGAACAACATTCGGCGCCGACACGGATACCTCCAGAAATGTGTTAGTGTTGTGTTATTATTATTTTTTATCTATTGTTATTGTTATTGTTACCGTTATTGTTATTGTTATTATTTTTAAGGATTGTTGAAAAGACGCAGGAGGTTTTGCAGCTAAATATAGTCCTGCTACTTTCATCCAGGATTTTATTAGCTTTCCTATCTGGTGTCTCTCCCTACTTTTTCTCTTATGAGGGGAGGGGGGTTAATGTTATGATCGCGTCGCCTAATTGGCTGTTAAGGTGACGAAAATGTAACAAGTTTATTATATTCGTTCACGAAACTAGACTTGTTTTAATTGACCTCTATAAGTAAACATTAATATTCTAAGATATACACACCTTACGGCCGTATACCTTACAGTACTAACCTCACTATCGCAAGTAATCATATTTGTATTTTTCTCTACAACTCTAAACTTTACTGTAGTTTGCCTTGAAAAAGGAATAATGGTTTCCGGAATATTGGCGTCGAATAAAAGTTTTATTTTCAAGTGCTGTCCTCATGAACGAATTCCAATTTTATTATATAATATAACATATCATTTTTGTTTGGATACTGGAAGATATAGTAAAGTGAATTGCAGCATTTACTGAAACCATTGAAAATTTACAATCAAAGTTGTTGAAGAACAACTGAAAATTGGTCACTTGAACAGCAGCGATAATAGATCAATAACCATGCACGAAATATGTAACGAAGCACTCAAAGCGTTTTGTTATTATTAATAATAGCAATTCTATTTTTATAAGCTTTGAAGGTCGATACTGTTGAAACTGAGAATTTTTAGATATAAGCAAGTTAATACTTTGACCCTAGAAAGCTGTGGTAATTTCTTATACAGACCTTTTAGAGACTGTATACTGTGTACTGTTTGACGTTTTCGGAACTACTGTGTAAATGTCAATATTAAAATCAAACTGCAGCTTCGTAGAAGATATTTTTTCTTCATCGATGTGTATTACCACCGATTCGATCTACATCCTACTGGAACTACCATTCACTTGGCTTATTACAGACTTCAAGATTTTGGTGACAAATATATATAAACTGCCATCGAACTGCAATACCACCGACTTAGTTTATCATAGACTGAAAACCAAACACTACTTAGTGCTCCCGCTAGCATTTATTTCAATACATCTCATGTGAACGACGAGGAGTGTGGGTTATCTCTGACCTCATTCGACAGAAGATTTGACATGCCTGAACACTAACTTGCATTTATTTCGAAACTAATACTAATACTAACTGACAGCAGTTTATGAAGTAATTATACTACTAGCTTTTGAACGGCTTCATATTTCGCCACAAAATTGTTTATACTGTAATATACGTCAGAATTAGGTTTTAAATTTCTTCAAATGATAACTTAGGTGGTCTTTGTTTAGCATATGGCGTATTGCGTATTTTGGCTATGCAACCATCTATCGCTTAGAAAACCTATGATGTTGCAATGCTAGCGGATCAGTGGTGGTTCCGTTGGGTGGTGTTTTATTTTGGTGGAAAATTCTTCTAATTCGCCTCAGTTCGTAGTAAATCCATGTGGTAGCAATTGATATCAGTCGGCATTTTTCAATCAAATGTAAACTCAATCGGTGGTAATCCATATCTTGAAATCTATTAAAACAAGAAAAACAAGTAAAACTAATAGGTGGTGTTTAATACAATTGTCCGAAAGTCTAAAGAAATTTCCAGTCGGTGGTAATCTACATATATAATACTGTATACAATCCATACAAAATATTGTACTCGTATAACGTTTAGATAATGTATGTTGTTATGGTTTATATTTCGGAGATATTTTAGAAAGAAAAAGAAGAGTGCCTAGAGAGAAGCTGTATAGATTAATGTCAAAAATGCCGAGGAAGAAAAATTAGTAAAGTTAATTATCTATGCGTTACTATATAAAGCGTGTTATGACAAATGCAAATTTGGAACACTTGTATGTATTGTGAGAAAACCAATTACGACCTAATGGAATTCATTTAAAAGAAATCTCCGTATTTTCTTATTTCATGTAGACCCATGACAGATTTTGTCCTGGGAAAAATAGCTACTTTTGGAGATGGCGTGAGAACTTTTAACATAAAAATTATTAAAACGAAATGTGTTCGCATGTTTTTATGGCTGCCAATTACATAAAGTATCTGGAACAAAGACTGCATTTAGAGAAACAAGTATAATTTAAAACAAAAGAGATCCATCTTTAACCTATCTTTTTTTTACGATATACATTTGCCTAAAATGGAACACAAGGCATTGTTTTTACTAGAATATATTCGAACAAACAGAACATTTCGATCGAAATTTTAGAATTCTTACTACGGATTTATGTCTAATATCTTCCCCACACAGAGAAACTGAAAAAAGTGTATAATGTTACATGACAATCTTAATTGGTGCAATATTTGGGAAGGGCTATACATTAATAGTTTTATAAAGAAAGAGATAAAGACTTCCAGCTAATTAAACACTAAAAAGAACACTAATAAGAGTATAAATAATTCAGTTTGATACATTAAAAATTATCTTCAACCTTCCCGATCTAGTTTACTTAAGCTAGTGTAAACTGATATATTCTTCAAATCACGTACTCATTCTTACTCGCCCTTGCCGCGTAAACTGGGTTTACTTCAGTTAATTATTGGAATAAATTAAGTTTGCAAAGGGTTTTATTTCGTTAAAGTGACGTCAAGGCACTGAACGCGATAACTGCGTAAAGAATTGCGATCCAATTTACATGAGAATCAACACTTCCGGTAACGGTGTCTGCCAATGTAATTTATTTGAATAAAGCACCAGAAGAAGCAAGGGAGACTTTTATTACTGAAACATATTTTTATAAAATTGTTTTTTAATTCAACCGTTAATATTGTTGATCGTATAACTACTATAAGTAGTAACTAATACGTTACAACAATAGTTTATTATGATAAACCCACTAAAAGCAGAAATGTATTATAGAATAATTGCAGCTGTTCTACTTCAATTAGACTACTTTAGCTTTATGCAGGAGCTAAATATATAGACAAGATTTCCTGTATTTGGCTAATCTTTATCCTTCTCAAGAATCATATAGTGCAGGGCAATACAACTGCATTTTCAAACATGTCTGTTTGACCGGGATGTTGAATGTTCTATTCAGAATAGAATTCGTACAAAAGGTCCTCATGGCATAATTATCAATGCAAACTTTGAAGCTAAAAGTAGGTAGATAGTAAGCTGAAAAGCAGTATTGTTCCTTCAAGTGGTTTTCTTTGAGTGTTATTTGCTTGTAGAAGACTAGAAACTTTTAAAGAAAGATAATATATTAGTCACTGGAGTTTGTCTTAATAACCTTTAAAGTTTAAAGGATGAGTTGACGAGTTTAGTTTTGTTCAATATTAATTTTGTTTGTTGCAGTTCATCTCAGGTAATAGTATATCATGATACAAGTGTATAAGTACGCCTTTAAAGCATGTGCGATGAGTTTAAAAGCACGACACGCTAGCGGAGTGCTGTTAACGTCGCTAGTGCTTTAATGGCTCTTATACAGGTGTATCATACGCTACTTTTTCTACGATCGTAACAGAAATATAAAAACTTAGTTCGGTGACACTTTTTTCGTCATATTGTGTTAGATATTCTAGGTTATGTTGACATTAAAATTTACGGCAAAGCGTGTTTTAATAAATTATTAAAACACGCCTACAACGGCAACGTGCGAATAAGACGTATTTTGGGCGCTAATATTAAGAGTCGCTTTTGACACTAGAAGCAGTGAAAAAAATTGTGATTTTGATACGATCGTAAAAAAATGAAATTATGTAATATTAATAGTAACATATACCTAACGGAAGACAAATAAACTATTAATGTGTTGCTAAATTCAGCGTCATTCTTGAAGACTTTTGACTCTTTTCAAAGCAAAACAGAAAATTTTATGTATGTCCCGAAATATATTAATCGCTCTGTCCAAGAAAGAACTGTATAACTACCACACTGTCAAATAAAACAATAAAATAGAGAGAAATAGGAAAAACGCAATAAGAATACAAGATAGCCTCTAAACCGGAGCCATTTCAATGGATGATACTAAAAGATCAATGACGCTTAGTGCTACAAGGTTCAAGACTGACAAAATACAAAAATTCTCAAGTAGAGAAATCCACTGGGATTTATTACTAGCACTTGTGGTTGCCCAATTTAGAAACTTCCAAAGCTGCTCGTCTTCACTCTACAACCATACAAAAGATAACAGAAGCAGATGTTCCGTAAATTGAAAGAATGTGTTCATGTGTTGAAGCAGTGTTCAAGCACATCATAGTGTAACTTACTAAATAATGTTTAACCACTACATCTTTTTTATTGAATCGCAACTTGTAGAAGCAGAAAAGTGAAGTAGCCATTACATCACCTATTATTACCAATATTCTTATGGAGATGTAAGAAGATGGATCAATGGGTTTAGTTACAAGACGACTAATTGTTGGTTTCTGTACGCTATACAGGGTCCTGGAACGAAGCGGGGGTGGAATATATATCTAAAACTATGAGAGTTACATGAATATTGTGTATATAAAAGGTGTAGGTACGAAGGTGGTGTACATTGCCAAAATATTTTTGATTATACAGGGTGCCTCAAAAAGAAGTGGCGAATCAAACCTACTTTTTACTTCCCTCGTCTGAAAGACGAAGGAAGTATTGTAATCGCGAAAAAAACACCTTCCGAGATTTCTCTAGATCTTCACGTTTCATGGTCCCTAGATGTCGAAAAACAGATTTTCTCAATTCTGTCTGTCTCTCTGTCTGTTGGCAGTATAGCTCAAAAACTATTGGTCGGAGGAAGACGACATTTTGCATACATATTATATATCTACCTCGCATGAAACCGGTACAATTTTATACAAATATATACAGGGTGAACACCTTAAAATAATAAAATTTTGTTTATTTTTGCTTGAATTCAGGAATACATAAAAGTACTAATTTGTACATAGTGTACATAGTTATTAAGTTTTGTTGAAAAACCAAATGCTTTAATCATTATTTTAATGACGTTTTTTTTGTTATCCCTTGAAATATTGCATCTTAAGGGGCTTAACTTGTTTTTTATGTTCAAACACGCATATCTGAAAAACAGTGGAATTTAGAATTATGAAATACAATATCAAAAGAAAACTCATTAAAAGGGCTTTTCAAAAATACAAAAATATACAGGGCGTTCTATTTGAAAAAAATGCAAATATTGAGCACCCTGTATAGCATTAATACCCAGATCCACCATTTTACACTTGAAAGGTAGTTCACGAAAATCATAACTTTTTGGTAACATTTTGCTTCATTCAATTATTGTTCTCTGTTGCTTACAGCAGCCGCCTGAAGTTCAGCATTTTTTTGCATAAAATCGTTAATATCTCCAAAACAGTTGACGTTAGACCCATACAACTTGATATCAAAATAATGAGTATTTCAATGCAAAACTTTTAAGCTACTCAAATATAGGGCATTCAATTTAAAAAAAAGTAGTTTTGATTCGCCCCGCTTCTTTGAGCCACACTGTATAAACAAAAATATTTTAGCAATATGCACCACCTTCGTAACTACAACTTTTATATACACAATATTCATGTAACTCTCATAGTTTTAGATATATCTTCCACCCTCGCTTCGTTGCCGGACCCTGTACAACCATATACTCGTATAAAGAATTATTCATTTAACCAATTAACACCGATGCATTAAGTTTACCACGGAAACAGAAGCATGAATGTCTAACGTTTCTGGATGCAGTAGTAAAACGTGATGAAAATTTATTGTTGCAGTACATATAGAAAGCTCATACGGACCAGTACCTCCATGTTTCCTCCCAACATTACTTACTACAAAAGAGACTCCATATCAAGATTATTTTGTCTTGTGCTGAAAGGTGGGCGATTTGAGTAACGAACAAAATTAAATAAAACATGCCAGGTTACTTTTAGCTTTACACTATACAAGCAAGCAATAGAACCTCTAAGAAATAACAAAGATAACAGCACAACAACAATCTAAAAAATATACTCTAGTTCCATACGTCGCGTCGTTAGAATGGCTTAGAGATTAAAGAGGACCTTAGAGAAGAAGAGAATTACATTTCACTTTAAAACTGTCACCAAAATAGGGCAGTTGGTTTCTTCAAACAAAATTCTTTTCCACGGCGCCGTATGAACGATGTTTACAACCTAAATGCACGTGCTGAAAAAGCTACATTGGGAAAACATGATGAAGTATCCGGTGCAGAACAACCGATCGCAAGGCCGTTATTATCCGAGTCTGATCATCAAGAATTGTCACACCTTTATTCATAGCTTTCTAGACAACACGATTACGAAAACTTTTTCCAGACTATCAAGGCTATATACGGTCCTCTAACAAACACACAGAAGCGTTTGCCCCAGTCAAGACAAAGAATGGAAGTTTATAAAGAAATGCGAAACAAATGAAGGCTTGATGGGAAATACAACATACTCAACTAAAATTTTGAATTTCACGAACAGATAATAAACCTCGTTCCACAATATGATGCTATTAAAAACTTGATTACTGAGGATGAAATAAAATCTGCTATCCAAGAGATGGAGAACAACAAATCCGCTAGCGCTGACGGTTGATCAACAGAAATCTTCAAGGCCATTGTAAATGAAGTCATACAACACCTAAAAGCATGTTTCTATCAAATGTGGAAGTGTCGTTACTCAATAGTAGTGAATATTTTAAAGAAAAAGGAAAGCGCATCGGATTGCGATAACTACTAACAATCGACGACAAAACCAATTTTTGAAAAGGTGTGACCAGTGACCTCAAGCGGTTTCACACTTAACTGTGGCATCACAGACCTGCTATTGGCCCTAAGACAATTACAAGGAAAGGCCAAGAAACACCAAACTAAACTGTATACCTCTTTCATCGACTTAATGAAGGCGTTCGACTCTACCAACAGAGACGCCATGTGGAAAATTAAGCCACGATTCGGAATACCGTTGAAGCTAATCGCTATCTGCAGATGCTTTCATCATAATTACTGGGAAAACGTCAGTCATATACAATGAGGAACTTATCAAAGGTTTCCGGACACGAACAGGCAACAGACGGGGTTACGTACAGGCTCTTCTGTTATTTAACATAGTCACTTATAGCTTACAGGAAGATGAAGTGGTCTAAGGTGCAGATCTGATGGTGAACTTTTCAATTTGCAACGATTCTCGATACTCACGTGTGGGCTTATAATGCGCTAGGTCTACAAGTTAATACTAACAAAACAAGAGTTGTGGTAACTCATTAAAGCTATCATGGCCTCATCAGAATTCTAGAAAAACAGCTAGGCCATGTTTAACACCTGAATTGCCTTGGATGTGTAGTAAAGGATAAAGACAATCTCGATGAAGAAATAAACAATATAATCAGTGCATACTAAAGAACATATTGGAAATTAAAAGATAGGCTAAAGCCACATAGTTCAAATGGAAAACAATTGACATCCTAAATTCATCCTCTATGGGAGACTATTTGATGTAAGACGTATTCAAGAGGGGCAAATAAAACAATTGTAAAGTTACTGCCACGAACCCGGCGAAACGGGGACAAAACATTGCTTCCTATCGGTTTATTCAGAACAGATAAATATCTATGAGCAATCAATGGGGGGAAGGGGGTAAACAGGTGTTTAACCTGATATAGACGACAACCACAAAAATTAAGATGGGCAGAATATATCATGAGGATACACATGACAGATGTACGAAGGAAGTACTATAATGGAGATCAAGTCAAGAGGGGCGAAGTGTTGTCAGACCTCCACTCCGATGAGCGGATTATATCCAGATAGTAGCGGATAAACTATGGCAACGGAAAACTATTACGTATTAGAGAAGAGACTTATGTCGAACATTGGATAGACGAACGTTGCGTCTGGATGAACACAGCTGGATGAGTTTCGTACCACTATACCAACAAACACGAAAAAGCGGATGAACTGGCTAGATCAACCAAGATGTTGTTGGGAGAATCATCAAAAGAGTGCACCGAAAAAAATATTTAACACGAAAGAGATAAAACAATCCAAATAACGAAAATCCTCACGAACAGTTGCTGTATGAACAAACACTGATTGAAAATAGGACTAAAAAAGCAGACTAATGTGTAAGCGTTGTCAAAATGAGGACAAAATTCTCATCCACTACATCTGCGAATGCGAGAAAGTAGAAACCCTGAGGGTCAATCGTTTTGAGGAAGAAGAACTAACGCCCTAAATGCTCCGGAAGGGTCCTATGAAGAAAATTAAAACCTTCTGAGAAGATTTGGATATTTCTTTACGAGTTCGATCAAGACCGCTGTTCTATGTTTTATTTCAATAGGTCGGTAGATTATTATGGATCTAACTATATAGAAGATACTTAATTGAGGTATAGTAATAACAATACCAATATTGGTCTCTTAGAGACGAATTCAAACAATAGTGTTTGGAAAAGTACTTAGTCTAAGAAATGAAGCTGTTAATCACTTGTTTATTTTATTGCTATGGTAATTTTCTATTTAAGCACAATGTGACTTTATGGTTAGCACTGTAGGGCTGCTTAATTATGTCCTAGGTTCATTTAACATTGTATAAATGATTTACAAACCGGCCAAATATCTCATAGCTGAAAATTTATGATATAGCAGCTAGTGGCTATAATGCAGGGAACTGCAATAAAATAGTAATAACCTTTACTCGCTGTATTTCAAGCATTTCTGGCCGTAAGGAATAAATTATTACACTTACAATAACAAAGTAGCACCTCAGATTTATGTTTTTTCACTACATAATTTTTGTAATTTTTCTTTGTTTTTTTTCAGGTCTTGTGGCGACCTCTATTGGATTTTTTCCATCAATTTAACCTTTCCAATTGTGTCACTCAGGTTATAACAACTTACAGGTTTGATATTCCTATATTTTGTAATCTACACGCGATAAGTTACATCTTTTTAATCCTTCGTCTCTGTAGGTAAACCGCCTGTAGGTCCGCAGGGATTTCCAGTGTGACAGTTCGGATCTGAACCACAGTTGCGGGTTCTTTCCAGGGTTAGGTCTATACAGACATCTTGGGATAATCTAATCCTGCATCTAACTTGAGCTAGGTATCCTGTTTGCCTACAGTTGTATTCCCTCAGATCAAAACCAGAAATGAGTCGTTTTAATAGACAGCTCACTCAGTTTAGGCGGTTTGCGTTTATCTCTGCAGCCAAAGGTTATCCCTTCGCTCAAAGATAGCCGTCGTCCGATCCTGTTCGAGTTTTGCTACACGGATGAAACTGAGAGTGGGTGCCGCAACATTTTGTGTCTACGGTTGAAAGAGAACTGAGGATATTGAATTTATGTTTATCACTTATTATAGAAATAATATTGAGAAATCAACATAGTCCTTGGAACTTTCATTGCTTTCTTGTAGCGCATGACAATGTTTTTGAATATTTCAGCACCTAGAATATGTAAGAAAAAAACATAAAGTAACAATATATTTGTTCAGATTATCAAAACCATAAGATGAAAGATGGAAGTCGTAAGAAAAGAATAAAAACGTTTTCTAGTGGGAGACCAGCAAATAATCAAATTACATATCAGTTAAATCCTGTAAGCAACAAATGTTAGTTTAGATATATTGATTCTGCACAGTAAAAATCATTAAAGAGAACAAGGAGATGAAGTGACGTGGTTGCCGAAAGAGGCTTCATGCTGAAACCACGCCGTTAACTTTCCTAGATTTAGAATGGCAGGAGCAGGTTGTAGCAGTCGAAAGTTTATACTAGATACCTTCAAGAATCAAGAAAACGTCAATCATTTTGACTGAGAGCAATCGATAGTAGTTCATCGAAATATCACTTTGAAGCGCGTTCATAAAAGCGGTGCCACATGTGAAGTCCGACTGACATTTATTAAGGAGCAATTTAATTGTTCTCATATTACTTTTTCAAATATAGAATTTTATCAAAATAGTAACTTGTTCTAGAACTGAAAAACAGAGAGCAAATATTATTGCGTTGAGTTGCGTTTAGTGTGATTGGTAATTTCTAAACTGAAGATGTAAACATATACGGTTTTGAATTTACAACTAAAATTTTATGGATAAAATTGTTTTAAAATTTTAAGTAGTCGTTACGGGTACATACGCTTGAGATTTTTTTTGAAGCACTAGTACAGAGAATTGCACCTGACTGATCAAAAACAAATGACAAAAAAAATGGTGTGACTTTATGACTTCCTGAATACGAATATGTGGTGTTACAACATTTGCTCGATGGGATGTAAACTCCATCTCGGAAATAATTATATAAAGCTACTGTTCCGGGAAAACTCTTATTTTTAAAATAAAGAAGAAAATGTATACTGAAAAGTTCTTAGCTCACCCCATATGTGGACTTACTCTAATTATTATTTTTTCATTTTTAAATTGAATTGTAAGTAAATACGTAAGGTACAGAAGATTTTTTTAAACGTATTTAATAAAGAAAGTAAGGTAACAATTTTTGTTAGATTGAATGACGGTTGAAGCATGTTCAAAATGATGTACAAAATAGGTAACAATTCCTTAATGTTTCTAAGAATACTGAAATGTTTAAAAGATACTGAGCAACGTGAATTACATAAATTTGACTCTTTGCCATAGCCATGACCAATTTGATTCTTAGTCAGACGCTTTGCCCGCTTAGCTAAAGAAAGCTCTCTCACGTACTTGCTTATAGTTGCATTATGAAGCACTCGGTGGCGGCAGGGCCGATCGAAGACGAAGTGCTCTCGATTAGTGCCGACAAATACGTGACACACGCAATAAAAACAAGTCATAGGAAGGCTACTGCATATTAACTGACGCCATTTTGAAAATAAGGTTGGTGAGCTATTACACTGACAACAACAACAAAAGTTTCTTTAATTAGTTTTTCTTTCTTGCGTTGTGCCTGTTTTGTTGCTGTTATTTGAAATGTTTCTATTATTGCAATCATCGAGGGCGTTTTTTTTTGTAATTTTTCGTAGTCACATACTTTTGTAGTTTTTTCTGGTATTCAGTAACTTTTATTTTCAGATATCGTTAATTAATGGGAATTATTATTTTGCTCTTGTTTGCTTTGTTCATATACACCTTTGCTCGTACCATACGATGATCGCTACCTAGATTCTTCGTATGAATTACATTTGTGTCCATAACTATATTTTTGTTATTACATATTATATAATCTATTTCATTTCATGCGTGTTTATTTGGAGTCTATGGAGTTTTTTATAATGTACTGAAGAAGGTACTCAGTGCAAGCAGGGCAAAATTACAAAAAATGGTAGAGATACGTCAAATAAGATCTAGGAAAAACGTAAACAAAATTAAATAAATGGCAAAAGTAGAACAAAACCATAACCCTTAACCAAGCCTTTTCATAGCAAATTATTAACAAATAGAGAATTCGCCATTTTATTTACAGCATTTTGACTTCGAATTTGTTATAATCTACTTCGAAAACCCCTGTCTACAAATTTATAATCTTATATTTTTTTACCTGTGGCCCCCATATTAAATTTGTCATTTTGTTTACAGTAGTTTGATATTATATCATCTTTCCGTACGCAATTTTTGCTTGTGGTTATTAATAATAGATGTTTGACGTTCTTGCTTTCCATATACAGATTATAATGGTTAAGACATAGATACTAAATAATTAAGGAAACACACTGTTGAAGCATCATATTTAATATTTACTTGAGAATAATCCTAGAAATTGCTCGTGGCATTAGGAGCTGCAGCCAGGTTAATTTAAGTCTTGCTCATCTCCCGCTGTCCAGCAATCTATCATACTTAAGATTCTAATCTTGGATTTGCATGTCATTTGTAAATACCATCTGCAATTTAAAACGGATGTCATTAGTTTATTGTTAGAGCTTTCGGCGAAATGCAGCTCTCTCTTGCGATGGTCGACCATTCCTTCCCCTACTCCTAAAGGGGTGGTTTAACGAGTGTCCGAGTTTTCTTGGGCTCGAAGAGACAGACACGACCAGAGTCACCTTAAGACACCGAGAGATATACATCTCCTCTATAATCAGTACCGGCAATTTTAAATTTGTAATTATACAGTCCGCTTTTAGTGTTACATTGGTGTATATATTGTAAATAAAGTGTTATTACAATTATATTCGTTGTGTTCAATCATTCACGACCGCGACGACTTGCGTGATTCTCCGCCGGTATTTCGTTGTGCCCGTAAGGTTCGGGTCGCAACATATTTTGGTCATATCGAACCGAATTTCGAACCAAGTACACCTTGGATTCAACGTCTTCATCTGAAGAGGATCATCTGTATCCACATTTGCCGTGTATGGCATTCATCGGAGGAAGCTGCAGCATCATTACGAGGCCAGTGGAGTCCCCAGTACCTACAAAAAGCGTCAACTTCTTGGGGTGAGTGGTCTCCAATCCTACCGTTTGTTTAATTTCCCTTTGTCGCATGTTTAATGTTGTGTACGTTCTTTCAACGTGAAGAATTGGTTCATTAATTACTAGCGTTGAGGAAAATTTAATTGCAGAAATTTCTTCATAATTGTTTGCTCTTTTTGAGTAACGTCAGTAAAATTACTTTATTTAGTTATTACGCTTGATTCCAAATGGCAGACATTAAAGCACTGCTTAGCAAGCGCACAGTGCTAAAATCTAAATTAACTAAATTTAGAAATAAAATCAGTGACGAGTTAGACGTTGATCAGTTAAATACTATTAAAGATCAAGTACAACCTCTTGATGATGAATTTGATAGCATCCAATTTCAAATTGAAGAATTGGATGCAAACCAGGTAGATTCGATTTTTTTCGATCAATATCTTTCCCTTATGACGGATATTAATAAATTATTAAGAAGGCTGAATGGCTCCACTCGAGAGGTAGGCACCCCTCGTCCTGCGTCTTCAAATAATTCAATTGAGACGCAAGTTAAACTACCATCTCTAAATTTACCACAATTTAATGGGAATTGTGAAAACTGGTTATCATTTTACGAATCTTTCGAAACGTTGGTACATAAAAACGAGACAATAAACGATTTGCAACGGTTTCATTATTTAAAATCGTGTCTAAGGGAAGAGGCGCTTCAGTTGGTCAGTTCTCTTCCAATTACCCGCGATAATTATCAAATCACGATTGAGTTGCTAACCAACAGGTATCAGAATAAACGTTTAATTATAAAAAAGAACATTCACGCATTGTTCCATTTAGATAATGTAATTTAAAGATTCATCCAAGTCATTACGAAACCTGATAGATGAGGTAATGTTACATTTAAAGGTCCTAAAATCTTTGAGCTTGCCCACGCATCATTGGGATAGCCTAATTATATATTTGGTGGCATCAAAACTTGATTTCATGTCAAATCGCGAATGGGAAAATTCGGTTACACAAGACATTCCGACGTTAGAGGATTTATTGACTTTTTTGACAAAACGATGCCAGCTGTTAGAGGCGCTTAGCTTTAAAAAAGAACCGGTCAAACGACAAACATTTGAGAACAGTTCCAAGATTAGGGAAAATAATAATTTGTCAAGGTGCGTCGCATTTAGCTACAAATAAGGTGCGCTGTGCATATTGCAAACAAGCACATAACATACAAGGGTGTGAAACTTTCTGAAGTTAGAGCCGAGAAACCGGTACCACGCAGCCAAACAAAACAAATTATGTATAATCTGTCTACGCGATAATCATGCTAGTACTAATTGCCGAAATAAAGGTTGCAGTGTTTGTCACGGTAGACATCATTCTTTATTACATTTTCAACAAGCTGAGGTTGACAATTCACCAAATTTCAGTTCCGAATCAATTTCTGCAATCTTTGAACACCGGAAGTAATTGCTACAACCTCCAGCAGTAACCACTGTGCAAATCAGAGCGCACATGTATTTTATCAACCGCGTTTATCGATTTGCTCGATGCAAATAATAAGCCCCACACTGCTAGAGCTTTATTAGATGCGGGTCACAGCCAATTTTATTAATGAAGCACTATGTAAGAAACTCGGGCTTAAATTAGAGTCCGTCAAGTTTCCGATTGCAGGGATAAATCAATCTATCAGCCACGTACAGTGTTGCACTGTCGTAAAGTTAAGGTCAAAATGCGGCAATTATGAAACCGCGTTAAATTGCTCTGTTTTGTCAAAAATCACATCGAATTTACCGCTTATTGATTATGAAAGGGCAGTTATTCAAAATCCCAAATAATATCAGATTAGCTGATCCAACTTTCAATATATCTGGGCCTATTGATTTGCTTATCGGCGCAGAAAAATTCTGGGACTTATTGGGCTCAGGTCAATTAAAATTATCAAACCATGGCCCAGTATTGCAAGAAACCAAATTAGGTTGGATACTCGGGGGGCCAATGCGGGCTTTACAGCCTCAACCTCGTCCAGTAAGTTTTCATGCTGCATTAGACAGTCAATTGTCAAATTTTTGGCAACTCGAGACAATACCGGAATACAATGTAAATTCCATTGAGCATTCCGCATGTGAACGAAGTTTCGCAAATAATTACTTTCGAGATTCTACCGGGCGATTTGTAGTCAAATTACCGTTTAAGGAAAACGCTGAAGTATTGGGTGAATCCAAGCAAATCGCGATTAAACGTTTTTTCACATTGGATAAATCCTTGGGAAACCAACCGAATTTAAAATCGGAATACACTAAATTTATTCACGAATATCGTGCACTAGGTCATATGACCTTAAATTCATGCCCGGAGTCGGACATTCCCTCAAAACATGCTTATCTTCCACACCATGCGGTGATTAAACCATCCAGTACGTCCACCAAATTAAGAGTTGTATTCGATGCAAGTGCTAAAACGACCACGGGTGTCAGTTTAAACGATACATTATTAGTCGGACCTCAAATTCAATCTGATTTGTTTTCCTTGCTTACTCGATTTCGAACGTATAAATACGTTCTAACAGCTGATATACATAAAATGTATCGCCAAATTTTTGTTCATGCATGATCGACCGTTTCAACAAATAGTATGGAGGGACAATCCGAATGAACCCCTACAAAGTTATTATTTAAATACCGTTACGTATGGTACCGCGTCGGCACCTTTTTTAACCGTGCACACGTTGCAGCAATTAGCTCACGAAGAAACGGAAATACTTCCAAGGGCAAAATCCGCTATTCTTAACGATTTCTTTATGGATGATTTAATAACAGGCACAAATGATTTTAATGAGGCTCTGAGTATTCGCGAACAATTAATAAAAGTTTTGAGTAAGGGTGGTTTTGAACTCAGAAAATGGGCAACCAATAAACCCGCGTTATTACCACGTTGTCAAAAGTCAGATTTGACGAACGATCAAACATGGATTAATCTTGACAAGGCGGGCGACACGAAAACTCTCGGACTGTCTTGGAATTGCATTAACGATGTGCTGCAATATGACAACACACAATTAAAGATTTCAAATAAAATCACTAAACGGGCGATATTATCGGTCACCGCTCAATTGTTTGACCCTCTGGGTTTGATAAATCCGGTTATTGTTACGGCAAAGGTCATTCTACAAGGGTTATGGGCTAGCAAAATTGGTTGGGACGACGAGATACCGTCCAAGATACGTGAGAAGTGGATACAATTATTCACAATCTTATCGGTTTTAAGCTAAATAAAAATCCCTAGAATTGTCGTTGAGATTCCTGAATTTATCGAGATTCATGGGTTCAGCGACGCGTCGGAACTCGCGTATGGAGCTTGTCTCTACATAAGATCAAGGTCCGCGGTAGGCGAATACGCCGTACATTTATTATGCGCGAAGTCCCGAGTTGCCCCTCTTAAAAGGGTATCACTGCCGCGCTTAGAGCTGTGCGCCGCCGTTCTTCTCTCGCATCTCTTTCGTAAAGTTGAATCGATAATAAATCTCAATATCAGCCGATCAGTTATGTGGACTGATTCTAAAATTGTGTTGGCCTGGCTATCCGCGGAGCCACATAATTGGAAAACGTTTGTGGCCAACAGAGTCGCGGAAATTAATATAGCAGCAAATAAAGTCGATTGGAATTATATTCCTTCAGAATTAAACCCAGCCGATATAGTTTCACGTGGTAGTTTACCGAACGAACTGCTTCATAATCGTTTATGGTGGCACGGTCCAGATTTTTTATCGGACTCGAAATTAAAGTGGCCAATTAATGACCACGTATATATTTCGGACGATTCGTTAGAGAACCGAAGTTTAGTCTCAAATGTTGTCACACAAAACAACCAAACTAAAGAATTTTTTGAAATGTTCGAAAGATTTTCTAAATTTTCCAAATTGCAACGCGTTATTGCGTATTGCAAAAGATTCGTCAACAATTCAAAACCGGGCGCTGTAAGACAAACGGGTGGATTGACATCAATTGAATTGCATAATGCAGAAACATTTATTGTAAAACAAGTTCAAGCGTGTAACTTTAAGGATGAAATTGCAGCATTGCGTAAGGGTGACCAAGTTCACAGGTTCAGCATTATTAAATCTCTAAATCCATTTCTTGATTATAATGATATTATCCGAGTTGGTGGTCGCTTAGCAAATTCAAAATTGGGTTATGATATTAAACATCCCATTTTACTGCCCAAACATCATGTCACGAACCTTTTGATTTATCGTGAGCACACAAGGCTACTGCATGCTGGGCAACAAGCTACATTGTCGTCACTTCGTCATAAGTATTGGCCAATTTCAGGTCGAGGCAGTGTACGAAATGTCCTGCATAAATGCATAACTTGTTTTAAGACAAACCCGCAGCCCTTAAGGCAAATTATGGGTGATTTGCCCGCGTCTAGAGTCGAGCCCGCCAGACCATTTATTAATTGCGGAATTGATTACGCGGGACCTGTACTCTTAAAGGAAGGTTCCGGCCGTGGAAAACGATCCGTAAGGGCATATATTGCGATATTTGTTTGTCTAGCCACTAAGGCAATACATGTGGAAATCGTATCAGATCTAACGACGCAAGCGTTTCTCGCAGCGTTGAAACGTTTTACCTCACGCCGCGGAAACATAAAAAATTTATATTCCGATAATGCTACTTGTTTCGTCGGCGCTAACCGCGAACTAAAACAATTGAGAGAGCTATTTAAAAATCAAATTTTTCATTCAGAGGTCATCGACGTTCTAGCCACAGATTATATAAAGTGGCATTTTATCCCGCCTAGAGCCTCGCATCATGGTGGCATTTGGGAAGCTGCCGTAAAGTCGGTTAAGCATCATATTAAAAGAGTTATTGGTGAGGCTTCTTTCACGTTTGAAGAATTGTACACAATATTAACTTGTATCGAATCTTGCCTCAATTCCCGTCCTTTAACTCCAATCAGTAACAATCCTAATGACCTCATTCCCTTAACTCCAAGTCACTTCCTTATTGGAGACGTGCTCACTGCACCCGTTGAACCGGATGTGACTAAGCTCAACATTCATCGCTTGTCAAGATGGCAACACATTGAGCAAATACGTCAACACTTTTGGCAACGATGGTCAGCCGAATATCTGACCCAGCTTCAACAGCGTGCTAAATGGCACCACGCTGAGACCAATATCGCCATAAATACTATGGTCTTGATCAAGGAAGACTGCGTACCTCCACTACGTTGGCCGTTGGGTCGCGTTATCGCTACCCATCCAGGAAAGGATGGCAAAACGCGAGTCGTGTCAATCCGCACCTCGAAAGGCATTATTATTCGTGCCGTAACAAGGGTGTGTCCGCTACCAGTCCAATAGCGATTGTGTTGGTGATTGAACTAATAAAACAACTGTTAAGTGCTTCGTATCAGTGAATTCCCGTGTCATAGACTATGATTTGGGACATTTGATCACACGTGTCCTATGTTTATGTTCTTTCATGCTTTTATTGTGCTCAGTGTCTTGTAAATCTCCTGTACATAGTATGTTCTTGATAGTTCTTACATTTGATTAATTGCCTTGCATCTAATTTATCTCGTGTACTTTCTGTGTATCATTTCGATGTATTTCCTGTGTTTATTTTATAAGGTATTGTTATAAAGGTCCCCAGTCCCTTTATAGGGGCCGGTATGTTGAAGCATCATATTTAATATTTACTTGAGAATAATCCTAGAAATTGTTCGTGGCATTTAGGAGCTGCAGCCAGGTTAATTTAAGTCTTGCTCATCTCCCGCTGTCCAGCAATCTATCATACTTAAGATCCTAATCTTGGATTTGCATGTCATTTGTAAATACCATCTGCAATTTAAGACGGATGTCATTAGTTTATTGTTAGAGCCTTCGGCGAAAATGCAGCTCTCTCTTGCGATGGTCGACCATTCCTTCCGCCTACTTCCTAAAGGGGTGGTTTAACGAGTGTCCGAGTTTTCTTGGGCTCGAAGAGACAGACACGACCAGAGTCACGTTAAGACACCGAGAGATATACATCTCCTCTATTGGTGTATATATTGTAAATAAAGTGTTATTACAATTATATTCGTTGTGTTCAATCATTCACGACCGCGACGACTTGCGTGATTCTCCGCCGGTATTTCGTTGTGCCCGTAAGGTTCGGGTCGCAACACACACAAAACAATATAAGAAATACATTCTAGGTAAATTCCAATCCTGCGTTTCATAAATAAATGAACGAAGGTAAATCTGCGAGTTGCTAAAATGATGGAAAAGTAATAGATTGATAAATTATATCAAATCACTTAAAAGTCAAACCTTTGTTAGAAGAGGTTGTGGGTAAGTAGGTAAGTAAATAAGTGAATACAGAAATTCACCAGGGATGGAAAACACACCAACGATAAGTCAAGATTGAGAGGACTAGCTCACTAAAGTGACACTTAAACTGGTTAGGGCGACATAGAGTACGGAACTAACACCAGAATAATGGCTGTAAAGGCTGTAACTTTGGCTATAGACAAGAGTTGTACAAACTACAGAAGTATGTCTTTACTGCTTATAAGATATCCACAAATCTTGTTAAAAACGTTGAGGCAAACAGTAGCATTATAACCGCCTTTTAAAAAACAATTCGAACTCTGGATTGATGATGAGTTAATAAAATGATGTCCTTTATCAAACACCAATTCTGTCTATCGAAAAATTTAAAAGCACCACAGATAGGAACAACTACATCACTCATCGTCGCTTTTATAATGAAGTTAGTTCTACTACTAAAATTGTCAAAGGCACCTACGAAGAAAACATTACTAACAGTAATAAAAGCAAACCATTTTATAAGCATGTAAGAATCTTTATAAAATCTAAACTAGCACGCCCACTTTTAAAAATGAAAAATGGCCAAATTTATTTGAACAATGAAGAAACAATAGAAATGTTGGCAGAATTCCTTTCACAAGCAGTCTATCTTTGTGCCTGTTAACTTTTCATCGTAAATTGTTTGGAAGCATTTGCAGAAATTAAACTCTGCACGAGGGCTTGGTGGGTTGTCTTCATGTTTCCTCTGTAGTATTTATTTATTTATTTATTTAATTCGCACTCAGCCAACAGCCAATT
This sequence comes from Agriotes lineatus, assembly GCA_940337035.1. Lineage (NCBI taxonomy): Eukaryota > Metazoa > Arthropoda > Insecta > Coleoptera > Elateridae > Agriotes > Agriotes lineatus. The sequence continues at coordinate 126,095,903 of OW679196.1, forward strand.
ATAGGCGTCGCTGTGCAGTTATGAGGACTTCCAACCCCACTAACGACTGTCATGATGTTGTATGACCGCCGGGACCAACTCTTTTCCGTGATAGCCGTACCACGAGGCGCCGAGAGATGCAGCCGTGGAACTCCCATCCAAGTTCTGACCAGAGACAGCGTTGCTTAACTCTGCTGATCGAACGTGGATGCTTGTTCAAGCTACACCACTCGGGACCCTAGTATGTACTCCACTTTCGTTAATCTTCCCGTCCTTGCTTCCCTTCAGTATAAAAATTAGAGCCAGTAACATCTATACTTAAAAAGAAAGACAAACTAAACCTAGATAACTATAGATCAGTTGCCTGCAAGACTATGGAATCTATATTGCTTGAAAAGATGTCTCCTAACGGAAAATGTTATTTCCAACGAAAAACGCGGCTTTGTAGGAAGGATTT